>OZ014509.1:40232453-40892453 GCA_963966075.1 Aphodius sticticus | reverse complement strand
AGTTCCTTTGGACCCTTTTCAACAGAAAGCTTTTCAGCTCTAAGTTTGGTTATGAAACTTCTAAATATGAAGTTTTGTTCCGATACCTTTAGTAGTTTCTCCGGAATCGTCGCCACAAAAAACGGGTACACACACATACACACACACACACAAACACACACACACACAGACAGACATCTTTTTGAACCTTGGTCAAAAATGTTCAGGGGACTCAGAAAGACATATTTCCGCTAAAATCTCAAAAAAATTTTTTGGCATGATTACAATACTTTACATACTGCGTATGACAAAGCAGCTTTAATCGATTTATCTGTCTAGGTCTACTAGTTTTATTTTAATGCAGACATAGCCGATCTCGATCAAATAATATCTCAGGCACCTAAACTATTAATTTTATATATAGTATGATAAAGTCATGTGCCTGGCCACATCAGATTTTTGACCAAGGTACAAAAAAAGTCTGTGTGTGTGTGTGTATGTGTGGATGTGTGTACCCGTTTCTTGTGGCGACGATTCCGGAGAAACTACTAAAGGTATCGGGACGAAACTTCATATTTAGAAGTTTCATAACCAAACTTAGAGCTGAAAAGCTTTCTGTTGAAAATGGTCCAAAGGAACTGGTGGTTTACTCTTACCATTTTTCGAAGATTTTGCAAATGAGCCGCTATTTGTGTAATGTCAAAATAGTTAAATAATAAATTAAAGGACAGGAAATTTTCTATAATTTATGTATATGACATTTTTTGGTAGAATTTATAGTTTAGCTGCATGAGCAAATTCTATTTCATCGAGACCGGTCGTACTCATTTTAAAACTAGTAGCCAGGATATGTCAGATTTTTTTATTCTACTGACAGTAGCTAGTGTCAAACGCTAATGTTTTGAAAATACTACTGTTAATATAGGCTGCGTTCGGATATTGAACACCGTTACACTTTTTACACCCAATAACACGTAAGTGTCATTTGGACGGTGTACTCGGTGTTAACGGAGTACAATATCCGAACGCAGTTTTAATCGAGATATCTGTCTAGTTCTACTAGTTTTATTTTAATGCAGACATAGCCGATATCGATCAAATAGAATCTCATGCAGCTAAACTATTAATTTTATATATAGTATGATAAAGTCATGTGCCTGGCCACATCAGATTTTTTTAAGTAAGATTATTTTTGAGATATAAAATTGTTATAGTTTCTTAACATTTCGAGAAGCTCGGTGAGATGGTGTTTGATAAATTACAACGTCAGAAATATTATCCATAGTGTCTAAATTAATGGATGCCCTTCTTCTTATTCTACTATCAACGCTACAATAATTAAATATCTGAGGACAACAACTTCTTTAAGGTTGTCCATTATCGTCTGAAGGATGATTGTACGACTGTAGTTTTCTTTTATAGCAACACTTACAAAATATCCACAATAATATCAAGCAAATTATGACAATTACAAAATAAATTATCGTACCATAATGTGTTGTTGTAAATGGTTCATTAATTTTTGCGTCTAATTTCTTATCATATTCGTTTAACAATTCATTAGCTGTATTTAATTCGTCTAAATTTACGTTACTAATCTTTACTGGTTTTAAAACAGGTAGAGTTTATTTCACAAGTGGCAGTAAGTCGCTGAGATAACGCGCAAACGTTCCTATACGCATTGACGTGTGTTAGAATTAAATAGCAATCTTCTTTATTTCATTCTAACACACGTCAATGCGTAGGAACGTTTGCGCATTATGTCAGCGGCTTACTGCCACTTGTCGTGAAATAAACTATAAGTTATTTTACTCTGGTAAATTTCACAACAATTATATTCAATATTTGGGATGTAAAGTTCTGTCGTAACAGTATCATTTTCTTCATTTGAAGCATACATTCGTATTGACCCAAAAATGCAGAACACTGAAAGGCTAATGTTAAAATGGAATTCCCTTTTAAAATTTCAGTTGAAGGTTTGTTATTATTACAACTTATGGTTATAGGTATTGGTTTTGAAATAGTTCATTTATTTTTTGAAAGTTTTTGTATATTGTAGTCGTCGATATCACTTATTATTCTATGGCAATTTTCATTAATCTTTGATTCAATCAATATACCAACTTCACATGGAGAATAAATGGATATTACTTTTGGACATTCGTTATAACACAAATGCAATTCGTTACTAATAACTTCTGAACATGCTTGGGTTCTTATTGCGATATATTGTCTACTTTCACGCGATACCGCTACATACTTATAAATAGGGATAAATGAATAAAACAATTTAGTTTTTGAATCTCTCGTAGGGGATGAAAATACATGGTATAAATCGTAGCTTGTAGCCTCGACAATAGGGATGTAAAATACAAATATTACCTTATCTTCTGCCTGAGAAGCTGCAATTTTTATAGTTTCAATTAAATGCGACAAACGCTGATAATTCGGGGTAAATAATATAATAAATGATCATGCGTTAGTTTTCGTGATACTTCACTCAGTTCGCTTAGAGTAAATCTGGATTGGTCATTGAAGGGTGCAACATCTTTAATCGGGCAAAAGCAATGCTACTTATTAAATCATTAAGTTGATCAAGAATGATTATACTTGAGGATAGAATTTGCTCAATTAGATTTAAAATTTTTAATTGGAATACGTAAAAGTGGTTCATACTTAACTCTACCTCAATAATTTTTAAATTACCATTCAAATCATTCTCGTCCACATGTAATTTCCGCAAAGTATTGTTAAAACTTTGGATTGTACTTGATACTACTTGTATTTGGTTTTTCATTAATAATTGTAAATCTTTGTCATCGGTTTCCAACCTATCGATGCATACCGGGGGGAAGTTAGCCATAAAAGTTATCCATAGCACTTTGTTTCAACCGATTTCAATAAACCATACATTTTTGGATAGCTCACAACGTGCTGAGTCTACAGTAGTTATGGCATAATTACTACCTCAAAAATTGAAAAGAAAGTAATTTTTGTCATAAATTTACTCATTTGTCAAACCTCCAACAACTCGAAATTACGTTAATTAGTGATGTAAAAAAATTAACAATCTTTGATCATTTTTACCTTCGGATACACGCCAAAGCAGAACAGCGCTTCATAAAAAACGGCGCATAACTCATTTCTTTTCACCCGATGGGGACAATATGTACATCAAACGATAGAGGAAAGTTACCCCTACCTATGTAAGTTATGGCAACTCGAAATTACGTTAATTAGTGATGTAAAAAAATTAGCAATCTTTGATCATTTTTACCTTGGGATATACGCCAAAGCAGAACAGCGCTTTATAAAAAACGGCGCATAACTCATTTCTTTTCACCCGATGTGGACAATATGTACATCAAACGATACAGGAAAGTTACCCCTACCTATGTAAGTTATGGCAACTCGAAATTACGTTAATTAGTGATGTAAAAAAATTAACAATCTGATCATTTTTACCTTCGGATACGCGCCAAAGGAGAACAGCCCTTCATAAAAAACGGCGCATAACCCATTTCTTTTCACCCGATTGTGACAATATGTACATCAAAGGATCGAGGAAAGCCACCCGTACCTATGGAAGTTATGGCAACTCGAAATTATGTTAATTAGTGACCCGGGGGAAGTTAGCAATAAAAGTTAGCAATAAGTTTGTTTTTCAACCGATTTTAATAAATGATACATCATTTTAAAGCTCATAACGTCCTGATACCTCATGAGTTTTGCCCGGTCGATCAAATCATAATTAGTGCCCTAAAAATACGAATGAAAGTTGACATTTTCGACTATTTGGTAAAGTTTTCGGCATCATAGCTCGGTTATGACTTAACCGATCATAATGAGCAGTACATTCATCGAAAGCACAAGTCTTCATGTACTCCCCATAGTTTTGCCCGATCGAAATTATAACAATTACCGCCTGAAAACTAATAACAAAGTACTAGCGTCGCGTCGTGGGGATTTGGACAACACAGTTCAACCGCATGCCTTGAACACCGAACAACAAAAGCATAAAAAACAAGCACCTCCTGTCATCTGATTTTGATTAATTATGCACCAATCGATAGCTTATTGTGGCAACGAGTTATGTTCATTTTGCCCGCTCGAGTTCAAACAATTAGCGGGCAAGAATAATTAACAAATTTTGTGCTTCGGAGACATTGAAAAACGATCATACATGGTATACCGATCACAAACTATTTTATTTGTATTCCTGGCACATGTAGATATTTACGACAAATTAGATCGAAGCTCGTCATACATTTTGTAAGATGCGAATATGCAATTCGCGAACAAGTCAATTTTAACAACTGTTTTAATGATTTAAGTGAAGTTTATAAGTATTTGTTATTTTTGATAATTAAATATAATTTCAAATGTTATTGTACCCTGGTTGGCGCTCTTGTTTTGCCGCCGTAGTGGGCCTTAGTCGAACGGCCCACCAAGTGACGCCGGCACCGAATGCCGACAAAGACGCAAAGAGAGTGCCGACATTGGCGCTTTCCTTTGCTAATATCAAAGGGTGCCGGTAGATCGTTTTTGTCAAGTTCTTGCGGGTAGTTATTGAGTGCAGTCGGAAGTTTTGATGTCGTTCTTACCGGGGGGAAGGAAGTTATATCAATAAACGATACATTTTTGGAAGGCTCACAACGTGCTGAGTCTACAGTAGTTATGGCAACAGGATCAAATCATAATTACTACCTCAAAAATTGAAAAGAAAGTAATTGTTTCCATAAATTTGCACATTTGTCAAACCTTATAACTCCGCAAATAGTTGACGAATTATATCAGTTGTTGCAGCAATCGAAAGCCCAGACGTCGCTTTAACTCCCATAGTTATGGCAACTTAAGATTATACTAATTAGTAATGTAAAAAAATTAACGAACTTGTAACGTTTTTACAATCGGATGAGCGCCTAAGCAGAACAGCTTCATAAAAAATGCTGCATAAGTCATTTCTTTTCACCCGAACGTGACAATATGTACATCATACGGTAGAGGAAGGCTGCCCCTAGCTATGTAAGTTATGGCAACTCGAAATTACGTTAATTTGTGATGTAAAAAAATTAACACACTAGTAGGTGTGGAGTCGGTATGGCTGACCTCAATTCACCCCAAACTCCAGTGGTACTCAAACAAGGGGTCACGCGCCTAACTCCAGAGGTTCTCAAGTTCAGAGTGGGCCCCCTTCGCCCCTCCAGCTAGGGCTCCGCCCCCGCTGTGGCCACCTCCCCACTCCACCTAGGGCTCCGCCCCCAGGGCCCCCTCGTTAGAGCCTCCCAATTTTGAGGTTAGAATTCCCCTCGATGCACCTTTGAGATAAAACCCCTATATCTCGAAAAGTAAGGGGCGGATCGAAAAAATAATTGAAAAAACACCCCCCACCACAGAAACCCCCCTGTCGGCTTTGACAAATACGAACACAATGGCGTTGTTGAATTTTCCGAAAAGGCCTTAGATCTATCACTTTTGAAAAGTATGACTCATTCCTCTATCTTCTAAATGGGTTGCCGGATCGAAAAATAAAAACACCACAGGGTTTGCTATTGGGGTTGTATATACGAACGTAAAGAAAAACGGCCAAAAATGCGTTATTATTACGATTTCAAAAATAACTTCCGGTTTTGGCGACAAATCCTTATATCTCGAAAAGTAAGGGGCGGATCGAAAAAATAATTGAAAAAACACCCCCCACCACAGAAACCCCCCTGTCGGCTTTGACAAATACGAACACAATGGCGTTGTTGAATTTTCCGAAAAGGCCTTAGATCTATCACTTTTGAAAAGTATGACTCATTCCTCTATCTTCTAAATGGGTTGCCGGATCGAAAAATAAAAACACCACAGGGTTTGCTATTGGGGTTGTATATACGAACGTAAAGAAAAACGGCCAAAAATGCGTTATTATTACGATTTCAAAAATAACTTCCGGTTTTGGCGACAAATCCTTATATCTCGAAAAGTAAGGGGCGGATCGAAAAAATAATTGAAAAAACACCCCCCGCCACAGAAACCCCCCCTGTCGGTTTTGACAAATACGAACAAAATGGCGTTGTTTAATTTTCCGAAAAGGCCTTAGATCTATCACTTTTGAAAAGTATGACTCATTCCTCCATCTTCTAAATGGGTTGCCGGATCGAAAAAATAAAAACACCACAGGGTTTGCTATTGGGGTTGTATATACGAACGTAAAGAAAAACGGCCAAAAACGCGTTATTATTACGATTTCAAAAATAACTTCCGGTTTTGGCGACAAATCCTTATATCTCGAAAAGTAAGGGGCGGATCGAAAAAAAAAATAATTGCAAATTCACCCCAAAGTCGATATATACGAACAAGATGGTGTCGTTGAATTAGAGGAGAAGGCTCTATAACAACCCTTTTCAAAAGTATGACTACCTCCGTAGTCAGCGGGGCCCAAAATTTGTTGCCAACTTCAGAGTGGTCCCCTTAGCTCTACCGCCTAGGGCTCTGCCCCAGGGCCCCCCTCATCAGAGCTTCCCAATTTTGAGGTTAGAACGCCCCTCGATGCATCTTTCAAATATTCCGCGCGCCACTTTATTGTTAAACTTTTTGTATTTGAAAAAGAAAAATCACTTAATCTTTCATTGAAAAAAAGTCTAATTCTTAAAGAAAATTATAAACATTAATTATTAGCTTAATCTAAAAAAATAATCCAATAACTTTGGAAGCTGGATATCAGAGAATTTTTGCAAATTTTCAAGTAGTTACGTACGTAATTTGTTAAAAATACAATAAATGGGGCCTGTACGTAGAGTTGTGAACGAAGAACGCGTAAATTAAAAAAAAAATATCTGTGTAATATTGTTACGTAGCTCGTGATAGGGATGGTCCAGGCCAGGGTGGATGAAAATAAAACTCACACTGGGGTTTTACATACTGTATAATGTGTACGAGACAGTCCAAGAAAACAGCTGAGAAAGCAGGTCACTGCCTTCTCGTACGGTGTCGGATGTCACACTCGTGAATACAGACAAATAACAATCTTCTTTGATAATCCGCTATGCTTCTACTTATATCAATTGTCCAAATACGTTACTCCCATTAATTAGGTTACCAAACGTCGAGGTTGTTCACTTGATTTTTGTGCAAACGCGGCGTCTGGATCCCGTACTTGGGAATTGCAAGTATTGAGCAATTCGGGTCATTGGCTTTGTTCTTTTATAACTCTATTCGAACATAATGATAAACTCGTCTTAATTTACTTCGTAACAATATCTGTTTTGTTCTAGAATATTCCAATATGACGTAATCATCGATGCACACGCAAAATGCGTACAGACTTGATTATCTCGCTCAAAGATAAGACTAACCACAACGAGGAAAAAACAGTGTTCGTCAATTTACACGTAATCTTATGACAGAATGTCCCGTATAGCGCCTAATTTGAAATTTAACATTGTTTCTTATGTAAATCAGGCACAAATTTGATGAATCTCGCTAGCATTTGTCTGCAATTAATAAGCTTCGTTCCTATGCTAAAATTTATGGGATATAAGGAATTAAAAAATGGTCGGTGATACAGTGTGCAAGTTTTAATTTCTCCGGAAAATGTTATTCTATATACAAAGTTTTCGATGATCTAAAAACTTCCTAACCACAGTCAGAGTTTTGGTTTTAGTAATTTTAGCAAATAGGATAGTAAAAAGCGAAGAAACAGTTAAAATTTTGTAAGAGTAATCGGTATTTGATTATATTTAAATTAAAACTGTCTTAGAGAACTTAGAAGAATTAAAATTAGAATTAGACCATTTATTACTATATACCAACACAAAATTGTTATGTGAAAATACGACGAGGTCGAGGAAATTTTAACGCTTCATCAGACAATCAGTAAAATATTCAAATAATATATTAAAACTAATAATCGACACAGGTGCTTCAATTAGTGCTCTCTTCGCATCATGTGTAAATAAATTAGAATATGTTGACACAACAAAGCGAATAGAGTTATTGGAGCATTAGCGCCTCCATTTATCCTCTTAGCGCCTCCATTTATCATCTTAGCGCCTCCATTTATCATCTTAGCGCCTCCATTTATCCGTTTAGCGCCTCCATTTATCCTCTTAGCGCCTCCATTTATCATCTTAGCGCCTCCATTTATCCTCTTAGCGCCTACATTTATCCTCTTAGCGCCTTCATTTATCCTCTTAGCGCCTCCATTTATCCGTTTAGCGCCTCCATTTATCCGTTTAGCGCCTCCATTTATCCTCTTAGCGCCTCCATTTAACATCTTAGCGCCTCCAATTATCCTCTTAGCGCCTCCATTTATCCGTTTAGCGCCTCCATTCATCCGTTTAGCGCCTCCATTTATCCTCTTAGCGCCTCCATTTAACATCTTAGCGCCTCCATTTATCCTCTTAGCGCCTCCATTTATCCGTTTAGCGCCTCCATTTATCCGTTTAGCGCCTCTATTTATCCTCTTAGCGCCCCCATTTATCATCCTAGCGCCTCCATTTATCCTCTTAGCGCCTCCATTTATCCTCTTAGCGACTCCATTTATCCGTTTAGCGCCTCCATTTATCCTCTTAGCGCCTCCATTTATCCTCTTAGCGCCTCCATTTACCATCTTAGCGCCTCCATTTATCCTCTTAGCGCCTCCATTTACCATCTTAGCGCCTACATTTATCCTCTTAGCGCCTCCATTTATCCGTTTAGCGCCTCCATTTATCCTCTTAGCGCCTCCATTTATCCTCTTAGCGCCTCCATTTATCCTCTTAGCGCCTCCATTTACCATCTTAGCGCCTCCATTTAACATCTTAGCGCCTCCATTTATCATCTTAGCGCCTCCATTTATCCGTTTAGCGCCTCCATTTATCCGTTTAGCGCCTCCATTTATCCTCTTAGCGCCTCCATTTATCATCCTAGCGCCTCCATTTATCCTCTTAGCGCCTCCATTTATCCTCTTAGCGCCTCCATTTATCCGTTTAGCGCCTCCATTTATCCTCTTAGCGCCTCCATTTATCCTCTTAGCGCCTCCATTTATCCTCTTAGCGCCTCCATTTATCCGTTTAGCGCCTCCATTTATCCTCTTAGCGCCTCCATTTATCCTCTTAGCGCCTCCATTTATCTTCTTAGCGCCTCCATTTATCATCTTAGCGCCTCCATTTATCCGTTTAGCGCCTCCATTTATCCTCTTAGCGCCTCCATTTATCATCTTAGCGCCTCCATTTATCCTCTTAGCGCCTCCATTTATCATCTTAGCGCCCCCATTTATCCTCTTAGCGCCCCCATTTATCATCTTAGCGCCTCCATTTATCCTCTTAGCGCCTCCATTTATCATCTTAGCGCCTCCATTTATCATCTTAGCGCCTCCATTTATCCGTTTAGCGCCTCCATTTATCCGTTTAGCGCCTCCATTTATCCTCTTAGCGCCTCCATTTAACATCTTAGCGCCTCCATTTATCCACTTAGCGCCTCCATTTATCCGTTTAGCGCCTCCATTTATCCGTTTAGCGCCTCCATTTATCCTCTTAGCGCCTCCATTTAACATCTTAGCGCCTCCATTTATCCTCTTAGCGCCTCCATTTATCCGTTTAGCGCCTCCATTTATCCTTTTAGCGCCTCCATTTATCCTCTTAGCGCCTCCATTTATCATCCTAGCGCCTCCATTTATCCTCTTAGCGCCTCCATTTATCCTCTTAGCGCCTCCATTTATCCGTTTAGCGCCTCCATTTATCCTCTTAGCGCCTCCATTTATCCTCTTAGCGCCTCCATTTATCCTCTTAGCGCCTCCATTTACCATCTTAGCGCCTCCATTTATCCTCTTAGCGCCTCCATTTATCCGTTTAGCGCCTCCATTTATCTTCTTAGCGCCTCCATTTATCCTCTTAGCGCCTCCATTTATCCTCTTAGCGCCTCCATTATACAGATCCGTATACAGACCCTGTATAAATTATACAGACCATGTATACAGACCCTGTATAATCACAACAGACCCTGTATACAGACCCTGTATAATCACAACACACCCTGTATACAGACCCTGTATAAATTATACAGACCCTGTATAATCACAACAGACCCTGTATACAGACCCTGTATAAATTATACAGACCCTGTATACAGACCCTGTATAATCACAACAGACCCTGTATACAGACCCTGTATAATCACAACAGACCCTGTATAATCACAACAGACCCTGTATATTGACCCTCATTTGACCCTCCGCGACCCTCATTTTGGGTTGGGATGAGTTGGGTTTGGTTGGGCGCGCCCAACCAAACCCAACTCATACCCAACCAAACCCAACCCAACTCAACTCAGGGTCAATATACAGGGTCTGTATACAGGGTCTGTATACAGGGTCTGTTGTGATTATACAGGGTATGTATACAGAGTCTGTATAATTCATACAGGGTCTGTATACAGGGTCTGTTGTGATTATACAGGGTCTGTATACAGGGTCTGTATAATTTATACAGGGTCTGTATACAGGGTCTGTTGTGATTATACAGGGTTTGTATACAGGGTCTGTATAATTTATACAGGGTCTGTATAATTTATACAGGGTCTGTATACAGGGTCTGTTGTGATTATACAGGGTCTGTATACAGGGTCTGTTGTGATTATACAGGGTCTGTATACATGGTCTGTATAAATTATACAGGGTCTGTATACAGATCTGTATAACGGAGGCGCTAAGAGGATAAATGGAGGCGCTAAGAGGATAAATGGAGGCGCTTAGAAGATAAATGGAGGCGCTAAGAGGATAAATGGAAGCACTAAGATGATAAATGGAGGCGCTAAGAGGATAAATGGATGCGCTAAACGGATAAATGGAGGCGCTAAGAGGATAAATGGAGGCGCTGAGATGGTAAATGGACGCGCTAAGAGCATAAATGGAGGCGCTAAACGGATAAATGGAGGCGCTAAGAGGATAAATGGAGGCGCTAAGAGGATAAATGGAGGCGCTAGGATGATAAATGGAGGCGCTAAGGGGATAAATGGAGGCGCTAAACGGATAAATGGAGGCGCTAAACGGATAAATGGAGGCGCTAAGAGGATAAATGGAGGCGCTAAGATGTTAAATGGAGGCGCTAAGAGGATAAATGGAGGCGCTAAACGGATAAATGGAGGCGCTAAACGGACAAATGGAGGCGCTAAGAGGATAAATGGAGGCGCTAAGAGGATAAATGTAGGCGCTAAGATGATAAATGGAGGCGCTAAGAGGATAAATGGAGGCGCTAAGATGATAAATGGAGGCGCTAAGATGATAAATGGAGGCGCTAAGAAGATAAATGGAGGCGCTAAGAGGATAAATGGAGGCGCTAAGAGGATAAATGGAGGCGCTAAACGGATAAATAGAGGCGCTAAACGGATAAATGGAGGCGCTAAGAGGATAAATGGAGGCGCTAAGAGGATAAATGGAGGCGCTAAGAGGATAAATGGAGGCGCTAAACGGATAAATGGAGGCGCTAAGAGGATAAATGGAGGCGCTAAGAGGATAAATGGAGGCGCTAGGATGATAAATGGAGGCGCTAAGAGGATAAATGGAGGCGCTAAACGGATAAATGGAGGCGCTAAACGGATAAATGGAGGCGCTAAGAGGATAAATGGAGGCGGTAAGATGTTAAATGGAGGCGCTAAGAGGATAAATGGAGGCGCTAAACGGATAAATGGAGGCGCTAAACGGATAAATGGAGGCGCTAAGAGGATAAATGGAGGCGCTAAGATGTTAAATGGAGGCGCTAAGAGGATAAATGGAGGCGCTAAACGGATAAATGGAGGCGCTAAACGGATAAATGGAGGCGCTAAGAGGATAAATGGAGGCGCTAAGAGGATAAATGGAGGCGCTAAGAGGATAAATGGAGGCGCTAAGATGATAAATGGAGGCGCTAAGAGGATAAATGGATGCGCTAAACGGATAAATGGAGGCGCTAAGAGGATAAATGGAGGCGCTAAGATGGTAAATGGAGGCGCTAAGAGGATAAATGGAGGCGCTAAACGGATAAATGGAGGCGCTAAGAGGATAAATGGAGGCGCTAAGAGGATAAATGGAGGCGCTAGGATGATAAATGGAGGCACTAAGGGGATAAATGGAGGCGCTAAACGGATAAATGGAGGCGCTAAACGGATAAATGGAGGCGCTAAGAGGATAAATGGAGGCGCTAAGATGTTAAATGGAGGCGCTAAGAGGATAAATGGAGGCGCTAAACGGATAAATGGAGGCGCTAAACGGACAAATGGAGGCGCTAAGAGGATAAATGGAGGCGCTAAGAGGATAAATGGAGGCGCTAAGAGGATAAATGTAGGCGCTAAGATGATAAATGGAGGCGCTAAGAGGATAAATGGAGGCGCTAAGATGATAAATGGAGGCGCTAAGATGATAAATGGAGGCGCTAAGAAGATAAATGGAGGCGCTAAGAGGATAAATGGAGGCGCTAAGAGGATAAATGGAGGCGCTAAACGGATAAATAGAGGCGCTAAACGGATAAATGGAGGCGCTAAGAGGATAAATGGAGGCGCTAAGAGGATAAATGGAGGCGCTAGGAGGATAAATGGAGGCGCTAAACGGATAAATGGAGGCGCTAAGAGGATAAATGGAGGCGCTAAGAGGATAAATGGAGGCGCTAGGATGATAAATGGAGGCGCTAAGAGGATAAATAGAGGCGCTAAACGGATAAATGGAGGCGCTAAACGGATAAATGGAGGCGCTAAGAGGATAAATGGAGGCGGTATGATGTTAAATGGAGGCGCTAAGAGGATAAATGGAAGCGCTAAACGGATAAATGGAGGCGCTAAACGGATAAATGGAGGCGCTAAGAGGATAAATGGAGGCGCTAAGATGTTAAATGGAGGCGCTAAGAGGATAAATGGAGGCGCTAAACGGATAAATGGAGGCGCTAAACGGATAAATGGAGGCGCTAAGAGGATAAATGGAGGCGCTAAGAGGATAAATGGAGGCGCTAAGAGGATAAATGGAGGCGCTAAGATGATAAATGGAGGCGCTAAGAGGATAAATGGAGGCGCTAAGATGATAAATGGAGGCGCTAAGAGGATAAATGGAGGCGCTAAGATGATAAATGGAGGCGCTAAGAGGATAAATGAAGGCGCTAAGATGATAAATGGAGGCGCTAAGAGGATAAATGGAGGCGCTAAGATGATAAATGGAGGCGCTAAGATGATAAATGGAGGCGCTAAACGGATAAATGGAGGCGCTAAACGGATAAATGGAGGCGCTAAGATGATAAATGGAGGCGCTAAACGCATAAATGGTGGCGCTAAGATGATAAATGGAGGCGCTAAGATGATAAATGGACGCGCTAAGAGGATAAATGGAGGCGCTAATGCTCCAATAACTCTATTCGCTTTGTTGTGTCAACATATTCTAATTTATTTACACATGATGCGAAGAGAGCACTAATTGAAGCACCTGTGTCGATTATTAATTTCAATATATTATTTGAATATTTTACTGATTGTCTGATGAAGCGTTAAAATTTCCTCGACCTCGTCGTATTTTCACATAATAATTTTGTGTTGGTATATAGTAATAAATGGTCTAATTCTAATTTTAATTCTTCTAAGTTCTCTAAGACAGTTTTAATTTAAATATAATCAAATACAGATTACTCTTACAAAATTTTAACTGTTTCTTCGCTTTTTACTATCCTATTTGCTAAAATTACTAAAACCAAAACTCTGACTGTGGTTAGGAAGTTTTTAGATCATCGAAAACTTTGTATATAGAATAACATTTTCTGGAGAAATTAAAACTTGCACACTGTATCACCGACCATTTTTTAATTCCTTATATCCCATAAATTTTAGCATAGGAACGAAGCTTATTAATTGCAGACAAATGCCAGTGAGATTCAATTTGTGCCTGATTTACATAAGAAACAATGTTAAATTTCAAATTAGGCGCTATACGGGACATTCTGTCATAAGATTACGTGTAAATTGACGAACACTGTTTTTTCCTCGTTGTGGTTAGTCTTATCTTTGAGCGAGATAATCAAGTCTGTACGCATTTTGCGTGTGCATCGATGATTACGTCATATTGTAATATTCTAGAACAAAACAGATATTGTTACGAAGTAAATTAAGACGAGTTTATCATTATGTTCGAATAGAGTTATAAAAGAACAAAGCCAATGACCCGAATTGCTCAATACTTGCAATTCCCAAGTACGGGATCCAGACGCCGCGTTTGCACAAAAATCAAGTGAACAACCTCGACGTTTGGTAACCTAATTAATGGGAGTAACGTATTTGGACAATTGATATAAGTAGAAGCATAGCGGAGTATCAAAGAAGATTGTTATTTGTCTGTATTCACGAGTGTGACATCCGACACCTTACGAGAAGGCAGTGACCTGCTTTCTCAGCTGTTTTCTTGGACTGTCTCGTACACATTATACAGTATGTAAAACCCCAGTGTGAGTTTTATTTTCATCCACCCTGGCCTGGACCATCCCTATCACGAGCTACGTAACAATATTACACAGATATATTTTTTTTAATTTACGCGTTCTTCGTTCACAACTCTACGTATTGTATTTTTAACAAATTACGTACGTAACTACTTGAAAATTTACAAAAATTCTCTGATATCCAGCTTCCAAAGTTATTGGATTATTTTTTTAGATTAAGCTAATAATTAATGTTTATAATTTTCTTTAAGAATTAGACTTTTTTTCAATGAAAGATTAAGTGATTTTTCTTTTTCAAATACAAAAAGTTTAACAATAAAGCGGCGCGCGGAATATTTGAAAGATGCATCGAGGGGCGTTCTAACCTCAAATTTGGGAAGCTCTGATGAGGGGGCCCTGGGGCAGAGCCCTAGGCGGTAGAGCTAAGGGGACCACTCTGAAGTTGGCAACAAATTTTGGGCCCCGCTGACTACGGAGGTAGTCATACTTTTGAAAAGGGTTGTTATAGAGCCTTCTCCTCTAATTCAACGACACCATCTTGTTCGTATATATCTACTTTGGGGTGAATTTGCAATTATTATTTTTTTCGATCCGCCCCTTACTTTTCGAGATATAAGGATTTGTCGCCAAAACCGGAAGTTATTTTTGAAATCGTAATAATAACGCCTTTTTGGCCGTTTTTCTTTACGTTCGTATATACAACCCCAATAGCAAACCCTGTGGTGTTTTTATTTTTTCGATCCGGCAACCCATTTAGAAGATGGAGGAATGAGTCATACTTTTCAAAAGTGATAGATCTAAGGCCTTTTCGGAAAATTCAACAACGCCATTTTGTTCGTATTTGTCAAAACCGACAAGGGGGGGTTTCTGTGGCGGGGGGTGTTTTTTCAATTATTTTTTCGATCCGCCCCTTACTTTTCGAGATATAAGGATTTGTCGCCAAAACCGGAAGTTATTTTTGAAATCGTAATAATAACGCCTTTTTGGCCGTTTTTCTTTACGTTCGTATATACAACCCCAATAGCAAACCCTGTGGTGTTTTTATTTTTTCGATCCGGCAACCCATTTAGAAGATAGAGGAATGAGTCATACTTTTCAAAAGTGATAGATCTAAGGCCTTTTCGGAAAATTCAACAACGCCATTTTGTTCGTATTTGTCAAAGCCGAAATGGGGGTTTCTGTGGCGGGGGGTGTTTTTTCTATTATTTTTTCGTTCCGCCCCTTACTTTTCGAGATATAGGGGTTTTATCTCAAAGGTGCATCGAGGGGAATTCTAACCTCAAAATTGGGAAGCTCTAACGAGGGGGCCCTGGGGGCGGAGCCCTAGGTGGAGTGGCGAGGGGGCCACAGCGTGGGCGGAGCCCTAGCTGGAGGGGCGAAGGGGGCCCACTCTGAACTTGAGAACCTCTGGAGTTAGGCGCGTGACCCCTTGTTTGAGTACCACTGGAGTTTGGGGTGAATTGAGGTAGCCATACCGACTCCACACCTACTCACACTTTGGACGTTTTTACATTCGGATAAATTCCTCAACAAAACAGAGCTCATAAAAAACGGTGCATAACTCATTTCTTTTCACCCGATTGTGACAATATGTACATCAAACGATAGAGGAAAGCCACCCCTACCTATGTAAGTTAAAGCAACTCGAAATTACGTTAATTTGTGATATAAAAAACTTAACAATCTTTGATAGTAGTGGTAGCAAGCCGATTCGGGAACCTCCTCCGTGACCTTGACCACACCTCCACCCAAGGTCAAGGTCACGGAGGAGGTTCCCGAATCGGCTTGATGGTGAAAATTAGGAGGACTCCTCATTTTAATTTTAGGCGACCTTATCTAATCAGGAGGAGATCGAATTGGAGGAGGTGAATGACTGGTCCAGGTTAATGAGGAGGTTTTATGACTTGGTAACAATTGATGGTGGGATTTGTGTATAAAAGATAGTATGGGAAATGTTTTGTATACAGTGTAAAAGCGGCAGAGAAACAGTGAAATAGTGACGCATTGAAGAAGTGAGGTTTGTAAGTTTGAAGAAACGTAATATCAATTGAAATCATTATTTTAGTGTCAACAACACCAACGCAAAATGTAGGACCGGGTGGTGGAGGATGTGATGCCCCAAAGAAGATAAGGAGAAAACGTGCTCCACATGTGCAATCTACGAAGTTATTACCATTGTTTAATAGTGAGTGCACAACACTAAACCCATTAGATTTTAGCATGGCTGCAGCACAATTATCGAAACCCGTTAATGGTGTGAATGTGCAACCCACACCTTCTACTGATGGATCTGTGGTGCAGAACATGATGCAAGAAGTGACCGTATATGACTTTAATGATCAAAATCAAGGAATGCAAAAACCATTAATATGTCAGCATGTATACTCTTTGAACAAGAGTAACAGCAAATTTTTAGCTGTAGGCTTGAAAATGGAATCTGGTTTAGATCCAGCAGTGCGTATATTCGGGAAGGCAAGACAAAACGTAACATTTACCGCGGATCAGTGGAACGAATTTGTGAAACAGGAACATGTAATTACCCAACATTTAATGAACATGCAAACCCAGGAAGTGTGTCCGGCAATGCAAAATATGGGTTTTCGAATTAACTGTGAATGGTTTGAAAACTATACCAAAGTGTTGAAAATTTGTCGCGGTGAAGAATGGTTGTATTTATCACATGAAGGACTCAAGGAAATGTGGCAATATAAGGAAATAATTCATACTCGTTTAACATACTTAAAAGCTCTGAACATGGGCAGTTATTATAATCAGATTTTGGGGACAGCCGCTTGTATGGAAGGTGATATACTGACCAATGTGTTGACAACAATGAATGGTGAAGTCTCCGAACAGTTTTGCACAATGATTGTGAAATACGTCAAATGTTCCTACATTCATATCATAATAATGATTATAATATAGGTAATGTAATGTAGTGTTAATGTATGTATTAACAAATTAGTTATAATAAATTTTTGTGTTAACGTAAAATGTGTTTTATTTAAAAACGTAACAGAACATTTGTGGGAAGCGTGTCGAGTGAAAAAAATATGGGGGTAGATTTTATCATTTATATAGCTACGATTGTGGAGAACGTGACAGTGTACGTAAACCTTTCGTGAGTTATTTGTAGTATTAAATGATGATTGCGGTAGCAAAACCGACTAGTAATCGCCGGAAAGCAAAAAGAGTAGGTCGAGGATTGATCAATAAGTTAATAAATAAGCTTCCATTCGAACTGCACATACCCGGATATAATTTTTGTGGACCAGGAACGAAACTTCAACAAAGATTAGCGAAAGGTCACACCGGTGTGAATAGGTTAGACGAAGCTTGCAAGGAACACGATATTTCGTATTCCCAAAGTGACGATTTAAGCCATAGACACAAAGGTGACCATCAATTGTATGAAAAAGCAGTTGAACGTATAAAAAGTGGAAACGCAGAATTTGGAGAAAAGTTAGCAGCTTCAACCATTGCTGCAATAATGAAAGGAAAAACAAAGTTGGGATTGGGAAATTCGAAAAGAAGGAAAGGGTTGAAAAAGATGAAAGTTAGAGGAGGTGCGCTAAGTTTTACGCAAGCTATGAAGGTAGCTAGAAAAGCTATCTCCCGCGGTGGTAAGAACAGAAGTTTATTAGCAAATGTAAACATCGCATATTCAAAACTAAGGAAGAAAAAAATTACTCCCCCGAGAAGTAGGATAATTCCAATTCCAGAAAGTGGAGGGTTTATCCCCTTAATACCATTGTTCGCAGCTTTGGGAGCGTTAGGTTCATTAGGAGGCGGAGCTGCAGCAATAGCAAAAACTGTTAATGAAGCGAAAGCCGCTCGTGAACAGATGGAGGAAGCTAAGAGACATAATCGCGCGTTAGAAGCACAAAAAATGACGGGAAGTGGTTATTATTTGAAACCGTACAAAGCCGGATGCGGACTGTATTTATCATCATATTCAAAAAACTGATTAAATCCCTTCCTCATCAACCACTAACCAACGTTCAGTTACTGAAGTATGTTAAGGACCTGAAAATACCGAATTTTAGAGGTGTTTTTATGAAGGATAAGTTACCGAAACGCATTCACCATGCTGAAAGCGGAATCATTAATCTGGATGATGATGATGGTAAAGGAACTCATTGGACGAGTTACGTGAAGGAAGGTGATCATATCTCATATTTCTATAGTTTCGGCGATTTGCAACCTCCCATAGAAGTGCAAAGTTATCTATTGTCCGGAGGTGGAAGAGCAATTGATTATAACTATAATCGGTATCAGAAAAGTAATTCATATAATTGTGGTCATTTATGTTTAAAGTTTTTGATAAGTAGATATGCATAGTTATTAATGTTATAGTAGATGTGTGGTTGGTGAATTGCAAACATGGTGGCACATTCTTATACGTTCACTTTAACCGGTCCAAGTTCGGAATTAGGTTGTAATGTGTATCCTCCAATAAATTTGAAGGAGGATGTAGAGTATGAGTTAGCATTGTTAAATTTTGACGCGTATAATTCAATTGCTAACGTGACGGAAGATAATAATGTATTGCAGTATGGTGATAAGAAAGAGAAAATTGAAATTCCTACCGGAGCATATGATGTAGATGATCTCGCAGAGCAAATCACAAGTGAACTGAATAATAAATCAATAAAGATACGTATTCGCGGAAATCCTAATACTCAAAAAGTTGTCATTAAATGTACCGAAGATATACACTTTGATGAAGATCGATCGATCGGTAGATTGTTAGGATTTGCAAGGAGGAAACTTGCAAGGAATGTGAATCATATTAGTGAAAATAGAGTAAATATTAACCCTGTAAATGCGCTACAGATCTATTGTAATTTGGTAAGCGGCTCGTACAACAACGGGCGACAAGTTCACGTGTTACACCATTTTTTCCCAAACGTTCCAGCCGGATTTAAAATAATAGAAAGTCCACAACCACCGATTTATTTACCAGTACTCATCGAAGATATCACAAGTATAGTCGTAAAGGTTTTGGATCAGCACGGAAAGGTTGTAAAGTTTGGTGAAAAAGAAGAAATAACAGTTCGTATACATCTACAGGAAGTGAAAGGGTGAAATGATGATAGGTGTACGACGACAACGAAAGCAGAGAAATGGCACCAACATATTGCAAGTTATAAATTCTAAATCGGGAAGTAAATATAAATGTAAAGCGTTAGCAAATACAAGCGACAGTAGTTGTGGAACTGTGAAGACAATAACAGTTGCGAATAAGAAATTTTGGCAGAAGTTAGGATATATAGTACGTTAAGTAATGGATATCTTAAGTGTTACGGATAAAAGTAGAATTGATAATTCCATAATAAGTTATGAATATCATTCACATCAGCCATTTGGAACTCAAAGTTTTAATAACAGCGATGAAGTACGGATCACCATACCAGAAATTGATAATTTTACAGTGCCCGGTGAAAGTTATTTGTACGTAGAAGGACGCATGAATTTGTTAGACGAAGATGGAGTTGTAAAAACAGCAACGAAAAAAACTGATGGAACCATTGAAGGAGTTCCCAAAGCAACAAAATTTATATGCAACCCCATCGCTTTTCTCTTCAGCGATATTCGATATAATATAAATGGAGTGCAAGTAGATTCTGTACGATATGTAGGTCTTTCATCTTTAATGAAGGGATATTTTTCGTACACTCCAAATGATATGGTTAGGTTGAGAAATGCAGGCTGGAATATTGATGATGACCATACAAGCGACATTGTGGATAGCATGGGAAATTTTAGCGTTTGCGTACCATTAAGGCCGTTATTAGGGTTTGCAGAAGATTATAGAAAGGTCATACTAAATGCTAGGCAGGAACTGGTATTAATTCGGTGTAACGATGATACCGACGCCGTTGTCGAAACGGTTGTACCAAGCGTGAATAAGGATGAGAAGGTGCACATAACAATAGAAAAAATTGTGTGGCGCGTTCCCCACGTCAATGTGGGTTTAAGAGAGCAAATACTATTCGATAAGATATCTACTAAAAATACCGACATTCAATTACCTTTTAGAAGCTGGGAAATGCATGAATATCCATCTCTTCCAGAAACTACGAAACATTCGTGGGCTGTCAAAACTGCTCCACAAACTGAGACTCCCAGATTTATCATTATAGGTTTCCAAACCAATCGAAAAGGACAAATGAAAAAGAATATGGCTAAATTTGATAATGTAGACTTAACAAATTTAACTGTATTTTTAAATGGAGAACGATTTCCATACGATATCTTAAATATCGATTATAAAAATAATCATTACGCAATATTATATGAAATGTATGCTCGTTTTCAAGAACGTTATTATGGTGGAGTAGATAGTGAACCTGCGTTTAAACCTGCTCAGTTTAAAGAGAACATAGCGTTAGTAGGAATAGATTGCACACATCAAAAGGATGCTGTGCATAAGAGCGTCGTGGAAATAAGGATTGAATTTACAACACGCGAAAACGTACTGAAAGACACAGCAGCGTATTGTCTAATTCTGCACAATCGCGCATTCCAGTATTCTCCATTATTTAAGTATGTTAGGCAACTGGTTTAAGGTGTAAACCCATGCTTATAACGAAATCGCAATGATAAAATTACTTAGTCATTAGCGGAAGTTGTTTCCATGAAGTACGTAATCATCGACATTCAAGGTTTTCGGACGGGCGGTACGTTCATACCGAAGGAATTAGCAGCAGTAAGTTACGACTGGAAGACGAGCCACTTCATATTCAAACCCCCCGCACCATTACAATTTCTATCTTCGAGGGATCAACGAACCGCAAAATGGTTATCAAAATTTCATCATTGCATCAATTGGACCGCAGGATATATTTCAGCAAGTAAAATAGGTAGCATAATTGGTGAACTATCAAAGAAGTATGAAAAAATTTACGTGCGGGGTGAACAGAAATCCAAGTACATACAAAAATTTGTTTCAAATAAAAGCATGGTGGAAACGTTGGATAATTCAAATAGCCGCAGAATAGAAAGACAAGTTCCAATGTGTTCATTTCACGAAAAGGATGTTTGCATTTGCGCAATCAATAATGTGTATTCAATGAAAATAGATTGTGATGCCATAGTACATGACGAGCAAGTGTTTTATTAAATGAAAAATATTTTTTTAATAAATAATATGATAGTAAGATTGTGTTTCATTAACATTAACGATTCTCCCTCCTCTCCCCTCTACCGATACCCCAACCTCCTACATTTAATGCGATTGCTGAAGTATTAAATGGTGAAGGTGAATTGAAGTAAGTCACTAAAGGTAGAAACTGTTTCGCGTGAGGAACGTGTGACGATGTCAGTAATGAAATGGATTTTAAGTTATCTGCTCAAACTTGGAATTGTGAACTATGTGGTGAATAAAAGTGCGGAAGTATTGGAAATGTACGAAAGTCACGGATCTTTTATACCTCTATCAAAAGAAGATTTTAACTACATTCCATTACCATTTATAAGAAGTAGAGTTTATTGTTATGAATTGGTGCAAATATGGGATAAGCTAGCAAAGCGCTATCAGAAGAACGAAAGTCTGCGAAGAAAACTTCCGTATTACGATGAGAATTATCCAAATCACCATTGCGTTGAAATTGATACCCCCTATTGATAATGGGGTTAAAGAAGGAAGCAGTAAAAACATGAATATTGAATAATGTGATTATTGTACTTTTGTAATATTCCTCAATAAACTGAATTGTAAAGAAAGTCTTGTATTTGTATTTGTAAAAATCCTTTTCATGTTCTAGTGGTTTTTGGGGGGCTCAATGTCATTATCATTGGTCTTCTTCAACCCCAGCCTCAGGTGTCTAACAAGCCCACTTCGGACAATCCGCATTGTTGAGGAAGGTTCTGAAATTGACCTTAAAGGTGAAGCTGCGTGCATGCAAAAGTGGCCGGTTTGGCCGACTTCGAGTGACCTTGAAGGTGAAAAAAATTAAGATAAAATTTTTCGAGTGACCTTGAACCCGAAAAAAATCGCTTTGTTCGCTCCGGCCGCGGTAGAGGCCGGCCGCCAGCACGCGCGAAGCGCGTGGTGACGGCGGAAGGCACAACCGCGGCGGAAGGCACAACCGTGGCGTCCGTGCGAATTTTTTTCCGGGCGCACGCACCGCTTGCGGTTTTATAAATGTCCGGTCCGGGTGGGCGCAGCGCAGCGTCTCGAGCAGAGCTGCACGTATCTCCTTGAGCAGTGCAGCGATTTTTTTTCGGGTTCAAGGTCACTCGAAAAATTTGGCCTTCATTTTTTTCACCTTCAAGGTCACTCGAAGTCGGCCAAACCGGCCACTTTTGCATGCGCGCAGCTTCACCTTTAAGGTCAATTTCAGAACCTTCCTCAACAATGCGGATTGTCCGAAGTGGGCTTGTTAGACACCTGAGGCTGGGGTTGAAGAAGACCAATGATAATGAGATTGTACCTTCCCCCCCTCTCCCAAACCACGTGACCCCCCACCGATCCCAAACGACGTGGCCCCCACCACGCTCAAACCACATGACCCCCCACCAGTCTCCCACCCACTTCCTTTCACCACTGAGTAGATATAAATTGAGGAGCATCATCAATGCCTTCAGTACTTCCAGCACCTCCTCAACAAACAACAACAAGCAACAACCAACGGTAAGTTCTACTATTACTATTATTATCAGCTTCTTAGAATTTTTTTTTGCTTTTCCTTAGCCATGCCTTTTATCACATCCCGTCACATAGCGATGAACAGCCAGGAGGCTGTAGACTTTTATATGCGGAGCCACCAACCGCACCTATGCCATCATCCGATGACTGCAGCCGACCGAGCAGGTGATGGTTCCACATCAGCCGGAATTATTGCAAAGACCCTCCCCAATGAAAACTGGCCGCAGTGAACTGCTTAGACAACTGAGGCTGTCAATGAAGAAGGTCGATGATGATGATCTGGTGGAGCTGGATGAACCATTGATGCTTTCGTCAACCGCACATCAGGCGAAAAAGGCAAAGCATCAATATCGAAAGAATACTTCTAATCTTCCTTCCGAAGGTGCGGTTGTTTCGGTTGCAGAGGGACCGCAGACTTATGAGGCGCCAACATTGGTTGCACCGGCTACACCGGTATCGGTTGCCGGATCGAGTCCGCCAATGGTTGTGAGCCCACATGTTGAGGGTTCGTCGGAAGTTGGACTGCTAAAAACTCTAAATGTCTTAGAGAACAAACTTTTGCAGCCTTCCTTCGACGTCCGACCCAGTACTTCAAGCGCCGTTGGAACTGGATCGGAAACATCAACCTCATCAATCATTAGACGGTGCACACCTCCCTCTACTGCGCTGCAGCACGCCTCTACACTCAACGCCGACGTATGGCATCGACCACATATGCAGCAATGCATAGCCGGTATGAAAGCGGATTTCCTGGGAAGGAATGAAGCCTCATACCGGCATGTAGTGTCATTAATGGAGTCAAATATACGCAGTTACAACTCGTTTCTGCTATATTTGAAACATTTGAAAGATGCGGAGGTCGCGGCTTCGTTCAACTGCTGTCTGCGAGATCTAGATGATCTCACATACACAGTTGAACGGGATTATAATGTCCTACGTACTGCGTTAGAGAATGTCGTGCAACTGCTAAAAAATAAACATAAATAAATGTTTTACATTCTTTTCTACTATTTTTTTATAAAAGATTACCCTTACCCTCCATATTATCATTCCACTTGCATCGTAAGAACGAAACCTTACAAATTTAGTGATATGAAGTTTGTTACACATAAACTCGCATTGCCAGTGCAAAATCTTGATGAAAAATGTGATTTGAGAACATTTCAACGACATAGTGACCTCTTTGGGGGTTTCTGCAAGCGAGCAATCATCGTTGGCGCTTCGGGAACGAGAAAAACAAACATCTTGCTGACACTACTGACATCCCAATGGATTACGTTTTCAAAACGTTTACCTCTGCTCCAAATCGCTAAATCAATCGAAGTATGAATATTTACGTTCTTTAATGAAACCGATGCCTGAATTCTTTTATTATGAGTGCTCCGATGTAGATGATATGGTTACACCTTGTACAGTAAAAGAATATTCCGTTGTCATCTTGGATGATGTTCAATATACACTGCAAAATGTTATAAAAGAATATTTTTCCTTCGGACGACATAAGAACGTTGATTGTTATTATTTATGTCAATCTTACGCTGCAATTCCAAAGCATTTGTTGAGGGACAATTGTAATCTCATTATAGCCTTCCGTCAAGATGTTACGAATTTGAAACACATTTTTGATAATCACGTTGGCGCAGATATGACTTTTGATAAATTTCAGGATATCTGTCGCCAATGTTGGACTGATACTTATGGTTTCCTAGTAGTTGACCTTGACTGTGCAAAAAACAACGGTCGGTATCGTAAAGGATTTGACACATATATACAACTCTAATACCGAAATTGGACAGTTGAAATTAAATTGTAATTCATTCAACATGGATAAGAAACTTACTAAAAAATCATTACGCACCCGTGAAGTATTACGTAATAAGCTTCGATTGTTGAAGGCTGAAATTGCAACATCCAGGCAAAGTGCTGAGACAGCTTATACACCAATAACAGAACCTTTGAAAGCTATTGCAGAACGGTTACAAACGGTTCAAACCATGCCAAAACTGGAGCAATCATACGGAGAAGATGAGTCATTTACGAATTCTAAAAAAAAAGGAAAACGTCTAAATATGAATCATATGAAGCAGATGAGTCATTTATACTACATGATAAACCAAAGCCAAAATTCTCTAAATTTCAATCACTAACTGATTCTTCAACCCCAATACAATCGCAGCGAAAAAAGACACCTAAATTTCTGAAACTTGAAGAAATTGGATCTCTGTCAACTGCAACTGAAACGGAGGCGCAGCAAACGGATGTGCCTTCTGATAATGATATAGAAGAAGTTGAAGATGATGACAGGTTCGATTTAGATGAATTGAGTCGTGATGCTTCACAACGTCTTCAAGAAACAAAGAAAAGGTTATCCGAAAATATGCAACAACCACAGGTACAAGCAGTCTTACAACAATTTCATCGATTACCTCGCGCTTACATTGAAGAGTATAATACAGATGTTGAGGATATATTCGACAAAAAGTACGGTGTACGAGAAGTTGAAGGTGATCTTTACATAGGAAGTAGCAAAGTTGAGTTTCTTGGTCCTAACCTAAGCGTTGCCGGTTTTGAATACAAAGGAACTCCAGGATTGTATGAATTAGTGTTTAAGAAAAAGCCAGGAAAGTTTACACCTCAAGATGTTCGTCAGTACAGAGATATATTAGGACGAACACATGCTGCTAGATTGCACTATAATCCGGAATTACAAATATCTGCCAACAAAGGGTACAAGTACGTGAATATTATCAAACCTACATTAGCAGGTAGAGCGCCAAATGTGTGGTGGGCTAAATCGTGGAAAACTGGTTCGGGTTATATTCAGAAACAGTTCAATCCAAATACAAAGTTGCAATTGCAATATTGGGACAATCCGAACGAACTTGTCAATCGCTTACGTCTCTTACTAGCTTCTGACGCGGCTGGTCACAACGGACATAAAAATGAAATTATTTCAATTATTGAAGAATTAAAAGAAGCGAACATTATATATTGAGTACACCACATTCATTTATAAAGCTGCACATATTCCGCTGACCTTCATTTCTAATATATCTGTTCTATCATATCAACAACCATGACCATTGATCGTTTGGGAAGACACTTGATTCATAAGAAATACATTGCAAAACACAGATCTTTACGCGTTGAACAAAAAAGTGATTACGTTATTACATTTTTTGGAGATGGCACGCTTTCATCCACAGATGAATTAATAATTCACAACAAGGGTTTCAAGGATTATTATCGAAATACTGTATACCAAGGAACAATAAAACTTGTGAACGTTCCTTCAACCATGACACTCATCATCAACGGTGTTACAGCTATAGATCCTATCGGATATAAAATTAAGCCTGGTGACTCGTTTGCCATCAAATATATTTCAAAACGTACAAGACCTAAAGAATCCTACTTTGTTGAAATATTACTATCCAACGATGAGTTCAGTTAAAAGGGATTTGATCAATGAAATTCACGCTCCTGTACGAAGAAATTTTCCAAGACGAAAAGTTATTATCAAAGGACTAAAGGATCTTTTTCAAGCTGACTTGGTCGAAATGATTCCATATTCAACAGAAAACAAAGGATATAAGTATATATTAGTGGTTATTAATACATTTTCCAAATATGCATGGGCTAAACCTTTAAAAACAAAAACTGGTTACGAAGTTTCAAAACAGATGAACAAGATATTTCTCGAAAGGAGACAGAATATACCGAAGAATCTTCAAACGGATATGGGGAAAGAATTCTATAGTGCAGCATTCCAAAACTTAATGAAGCGTTATGGAATAAACCATTACAGTACATACTCCATTCTGAAAAGTTCAATCGTTGAAAGGTTGAATCGAACGTTGAAGGAAAAGATGTGGAAAGAGTTTTCCATGCAGGGCAATTATCGCTGGTTGAATTTACCGGAAATAGTAAAATCCTATAACAATACTGTTCATAGTACAACGGGATTTAAACCAGTTAAAGTGAATCAGAAAAATGCTAAAAATATTCTCAACACTGTATATAATTCCTTCAAAGTTATGGATCCCAAACCTGCAAAGTTTAAGGTTGGTGACTACGTTCGCATCAGTAAACATCGACAGGCCTTTGCCAAAAACTATACGCCGAACTGGTCTAAGGAAATTTTTACCATCTATAGAATACAAAATACATTTCCGCGAACTTACATAATCAAAGATTCAGAGGTGGAAATATTAGGAGGTTTTTATGACTATGAATTGCAGAAGGTTCGACATCCCGACGTTTTCTTGGTTGAAAAGGTTATTAAACGTAAAGGAAACAAAGTCCTCGTTAAATGGATGGGTCTCAGCGATGCGCATAATTCCTGGATAGGGAAAAACAATGTAATGTAAACTATGATTGTACATGGTAAAGTTAATAAAAACACTTTTTTTCATTTAGAACGTTTTTATTTTCTAATTGTTTACACAAGTTTATAAGAGATTAGTTATTTTGATAGAACATAGCTACTAATTCATCTAACACTAAATTTGCCTCGTCATTTTGGATTTTATAGTGCCCCCATGCCAATGTGTTACAATTGTCATCTAGAATGTACCGTTTATCATCTTTTGCTGACAACGCAATTTTGTTCTTCAATTCTGTATACATTGTATGTAAGTGTGACCGGAATACATACATTTTCTTAAGTATCTGCCCCCCCTCGTTCACAATCCGCTTATAGTCGTTAACAGTTAAGTGTTTGTCTATAACGTATTTTTTAACTCCTTTAGCTTTTTTAACATCTTCAGCAACATTTACATCGCTTCCTGCAACTTGTATGCAGTAAGCTTTAGCACCTGTACCGTAAAATGATTCAATTATTCGTCCACCATACTCATCTTTCATTTTACCTATAATAGATTTGTTTCGTGGAATCTGATGAATATTAGACATGGGATAATTAGAGGTATCAAACTTATGAACATTCTTTTTTATATCATTGTAAACATTTTCAGTTTTAATGGATACAATTAGAGAATCTGTATCTGTATATAAAAGACATACACGATCTCCATAATTTGTTTTAAGGTAACCATAATAAAAATCGTACATAATACCTTTGGAAATTTCCAATACACTGAAACCTATATACAATGGTTTCTTGTAATGAACTTCTACAATTTTCATTTCAACCGCAACCAAACTTTCACTAAAAATTTTTTCTGATTTAAAATTTGGTTTTGCTATAAAAACCTCTGCTCCAATTTTCCTATGTCGTGACACGAAATGCGTTAATAACTTTATAACTACCCGATTTTCAACATTCTCCATTGTCTTACCGAATATACTATTATTTAATAATTTGTAATAATTTTTGAGAAATTCGTTTGTGGCCTCATTTCTTTTACTCGTATTAAAATCAATGTAAGGTTTTAACCACTTACTTTGTTTGAATTCGAGAATTCGATAAATTTTTCCCAGTTCAAGTCAGTAGGTAGAAAACACGGGTTCCCCACCAGGGATGTGGAGCAGAACGCGTGGACCAAGCCGGTGGACGTGAATGATGTAATGTGGGCTTGCTGGCGCTGCAGGCGCGCGCGCCACCTGTTGGTTGCTAGTGCAAGTAGCTAGTGTAACGAGAATGCATCTCGCCACCTGTCGGTTGGTAGTGCAACGAAAATGTATTTACGCGCTATCTGATGATGAGATAACGAATTAGTGCGCTTGCCATCTGGCGTTATTTTTTTTAGTTAACTTATGTTGGTCATTTAATAAACTAATTTTTGAAATTTAAATTCGTCTGCGCGCGCCACCTGTCGGCCGCTAGTGCAATGAAGGTCATCTGGTGGTAAGTTACCGAAGTAGGCTTGCGTGCACCCTTTATCAGCCATTTTGTCAATTGTTGCGCGCGCGCCATCTGCTGGTCGTTTCTGTAACGTACTATTTATAATTAATTTAAAAAAATACCCTTGAATAGGCTCGAACTCGGCCTCCGGAGTTCGCGCACATGCCAGTTCGGTCACCTTACCCAGGTGATCCATCAGTGTAATTTATCAGCAATTGTTTATTTCTGAATGATACGGCGCAACGAAAATGCGTCTCGCCACCTGTCGGTTGCTAGTGCAATTAAAGCAATAAAAGTTTTTTTTTGTTACATTTAAAAATTATTCATATCTTCTAAACTAAGGCCGAAATCGAAAAACTAATTTCAAATTTCGCCCTCGCGACCCGCAAGTCTGTTTTGACCACTACGAACAAGATGGCGTTGTAAAAATTGCCAAAAAGGCACTTTTAAAGGAAGAAAAGTTTTTTTTTGTTACATTTAAAGATTATTCATATCTTCTAAACTAAGGCCCAAATCGAAAAACTAATTTCAAATTTCGCCCTCGCGACCCGCAAGTCTGGTATGACGACTACGAACAAGATGGCGTTGTAAAAATTGCCAAAAAGGCACTTTTAAAGCAAGAAAAGTTTTTTTTGTTACATTTCAAAATTATTCATATCTTCTAAACTAAGGCCCAAATCGAAAAACTAATTTCAAATTTCGCCCTCGCGACCCGCAAGTCTGTTTTGACGACTACGAACAAGATGGCGTTGTAAAAATGGCCAAAAAGGCACTTTTAAAGCAAGAAAAGTTTTTTTTGTTACATTTCAAAATTATTCATATCTTCTAAACTAAGGCCCAAATCGAAAAACTAATTTCAAATTTCGCCCTCGCGACCCGCAAGTCTGTTTTGACGACAACGAACAAGATGGCGTTGTAAAAATTGCCAAAAAGGCACTTTTAAAGCAAGAAAAGTTTTTTTTGTTACATTTAAAAATTATTCATATCTTCTAAACTAAGGCCCAAATCGAAAAACTAATTTCAAATTTCGCCCTCGCGACCCGCAAGTCTGTTTTCACGACTACGAGCAAGATGGCGTTGTAAAAATTGCCAATAAGGCACTTTTAAAGCAAGAAAAGTTTTTTTTGTTACATTTAAAAATTAGTCATATCTTCTAAACTAAGGCCCAAATCGAAAAACTAATTTCAAATTTCGCCCTCGCGATCTGCAAGTCTGTTTTGATGACTACGAACAAGATGGCGTTGTAAAATATTGCCAAAAAGGCACTTTTAAAGCAAGAAAAGTTTTTTTTGTTACATTTCAAAATTATTCATATCTTCTAAACTAAGGCCCAAATCGAAAAACTAATTTCAAATTTCGCCCTCGCGACCCGCAAGTCTGTTTTGACGACTACGAACAAGATGGCGTTGTAAAAATTGCCAAAAAGGCACTTTTAAAGCAAGAAAAGTTTTTTTTGTTACATTTAAAAATTAGTCATATCTTCTAAACTAAGGCCCAAATCGAAAAACTAATTTCAAATTTCGCCCTCGCGACCCGCAAGTCTGTTTTCACGACTACGAGCAAGACGGCGTTGTAAAAATTGCCAAAAAGGCACTTTTAAAGGAAGAAAAGTTTTTTTTGTTACATTTCAAAATTATTCATATCTTCTAAACTAAGGCCCAAATCGTAAAACTAATTTCAAATTTCGCCCTCGCGACCCGCAACTCTGTTTTGATGACTACGAACAAGATGCCGTTGTAAAAATTGCCAAAAAGGCACTTTTAAAGCAAGAAAAGTTTTTTTTGTAACATTTCAAAATTATTCATATCTTCTAAACTAAGGCCCAAATCGAAGAACTAATTTCAAATTTCGCCCTCGCGACCCGCAAGTCTGTTTTGACGACTACGAACAAGATGGCGTTGTAAAAATTACCAAAAAGGCACTTTTAAAGCAAGAAATATTTTTTTTGTTACATTTAAAAATTAGTCATATCTTCTAAACTAAGGCCTAAATCGAAAAACTAATTTCAAATTTCGCCCTCGCGACCCGCAAGTCTGTTTTGACGACTACGAACAAGATGGCGTTGTAAAAATTGCCAAAAAGGCACTTTTAAAGCAAGAAAAGTTTTTTTTGTTACATTTCAAAATTATTCATATCTTCTAAACTAAGGCCCAAATCGAAAAACTAATTTCAAATTTCGCCCTCGCGACCCGCAAGTCTGTTTTGACGACAACGAACAAGATGGCGTTGTAAAAATTGCCAAAAAGGCACTTTTAAAGCAAGAAAAGTTTTTTTTGTTACATTTAAAAATTATTCATATCTTCTAAACTAAGGCCCAAATCGAAAAACTAATTTCAAATTTCGCCCTCGCGACCCGCAAGTCTGTTTTCACGACTACGAGCAAGATGGCGTTGTAAAAATTGCCAAAAAGGCACTTTTAAAGCAAGAAAAGTTTTTTTTGTTACATTTAAAAATTAGTCATATCTTCTAAACTAAGGCCCAAATCGAAAAACTAATTTCAAATTTCGCCCTCGCGACCCGCAACTCTGTTTTGATGACTACGAACAAGATGGCGTTGTAAAAATTGCCAAAAAGGCACCGCAACGTCAACAACAAGCAGAAACTGCAGAAAATGAAGAAGCCCCTTATACCAATTTATGTTCACTTTTACGGACGTCCGGAATTGATGACGCTTCTCAAATTATCGTCAAGGGACTGCAAAAAAAGTGCTGGTTAGAAAACATCTTACCCAATATTCGTATTCTCAATGTTGAAGACATGGGTTGTCCGGCACTTTCAACGCTAAAACTTCAAGCAGGAGGAGCTGATGGTGTTGGTGTTAAATACCATTACCAAGGCCCAAATCGAAAAACTAATTTCAAATTTCGCCCTCGCGACCCGCAGGTCTGTTTTGACGACTACGAACAAGACGGCGTTGTAAAAATTGCCAAAAAGGCACTTATAACCGACCAATTTAAATTTTTTCAATTTTCGCACTATAAACGAGAGAGCTGTCCGCACGATGATGGTCGTACTCCACACCGAGCGCGCCCGAACGTTGGAACCTGAGCGTATGACTCACACGTCGATGTTAGAGAGAGAACGCACTAGGCCTCGCGTTAACGGCATGGAGTCATCTCTAAAATGCAAATATTCGCGGTATAAATTTTAAAGTTTTAAATCAAGTTTTCGCGCTAAATTTATTCGGACTAATTTTAAAATTCTACAGAGCATGCGCGAACCGACCAAATTAAAATTTTCGCGCTATTAAGGATAAATTTCAAAGTTTAAACCGTCATGATGTCACCATCAACAGTGTTTTAATATACTTACCGTTTACTTTTAAATTATCACTGCTTAATCTATGAAATAAAACATATTAACAACAATTATACAGTAGTTTACAATTATTCATAGCACAAACTGCGCTAATATTATTTTTTGTATGAAACTTGATATTTTAACACAATTTATAAGAATTTTACATAATTTATTGATTTTTTTAAATACATTATAGTAAATACCTTAACCTAATACAAAGATTATCAGTTCCTTCCACCGTTAAAAAACCTCTTCAAACCTATACAGGTTCAGTTAATATAAATCGGTAGAATTTGATTGGTAAATTTTATTAAATTCCTTCCAAACATCATTGATACTAATCTGATACATTTTCTGCATTCCAATTTTAGACACTTTCTGAAATCTCATCCAACCGTCGTCGGTTTCGAAATATTTAGTACAAAAGGTGAATCCTACTTTATCTGTGGTTTCCAAACCTTTAGTAGCGCTTCGAAATAAGCCTGCAATGGCTTTCTTAAGCCAGTCCACGGGTTCCACATCTCCTGGGATTGGGTTAATTTTAAACTCGATGGTTCGACCCGCTAAATTAAACCTCTTCATTTTCTTTAAATGGTCACTTTTAATTGAAAACATTTCCATCTCGAACAGTTGAACAAATAGTTAATTTGTAGGCTTGACACTGTATGAACAAAGTCTCATACGCACATGATGTCAAGCGTCGAGCGGAAAGGTGTGTTAACACAAAACTCCCCACTTAGTTGTGAACGCGACCACTGAGAGATTGTAGATGGCGTTCACATTATTTGAAAAGTGTTCTAAAACAGCTAGAATTTTACTTACTTACCTAAGGAAACTAATTTGCTTATATCGGGAACTTTAAACGGTGGAGATTATTACGTCGTTTCATATCTGTTTCACTTTTCATGTACAAGACGGTATATAGCATTCCAGTTTTGTAATCGTTATATGCAGATCCCTCGCTTTGTTATCGATTTCAACAAATTCCTCTGTTAACTTTTTTAATTTATCTTGACAATCTGCCGTAGCAGTCGCCAACGTGTAAAATAAAAAAATACACACGGTCAACATTTTTACAATATCCCTAAAAAAATCATAACATTAATCATAATAATAATAATGGATAAGTAATTAAAAATTTTTTTACAATTTTTTTCTTGAAAATAATTGAAAATAATGCTGCTTGGTTTGCTGATATAATTTTCTCTAAAAAATAATGTTGCTCGGATCTGTATAGTCTATAAAGTGAAATATTTTTATAGAAAACTGTTAGTCGTGTAAATTTCGGTGTCAAGTTTAAAGTGTCAAGTAATTTGTTTGATTAAGCAGTTTAGGCTGTTTCCGCGAATGAATGAACTATGTAATTGTTGATTAACACAATACAGAACCAATCAGCATTTTTTTCAAGAAAAAATTTGTGTATGTCCATGTTGTTAAATATATATTTTTTAATCTTTGTCTGTTAGAGCTTTTTGCTCTGTCGAATGATTAAACAGTATACATCAGAAGAATTTGATAATTATATTTACTGCATAATTATGATTTTGATATTTACACAAAACAGTATTTTATTTTTCCTGTAAAAATTGTGTTCTTTGGATATGTACAAATTTCAAATTAGCCCGACGATATGATGTAAAAATAATGTGGTGAATGGGAAGAAATGGCGAGTAAACTGCTACCTAAGCAAAGCTGCCAGTCGAAAGGTATTTAATTAGGCTTATATTACTAATTAACATTGGGTGGGTGAACCAGTACCCTCACACCATATTTGAATGACTTTTTTGTCTTAATTATACAGGATATTTCATAATAACTTGGTGTGCCTATCCCTGTTTGACAGCAAGTGGTTGGTAAACCATCTTGAAGCCATAAAATGTAAGAAATATGACACTACTTTCATCAAAAATCCGGGTAGTATTTTAAAAAATAAAGTTTGTTTTCTCAAAACTTAAAACATACCACTTCAGACATTACTGTTAGACGATTTCTTTTTCGAAAACAAAAGTCCTTCAGTACTCAATCAAAATATCTGAATGAGTTTGTTCTCAATCATAGATGAATATAATGTCCTTTCATAATAACTTGTCGTGCCTAACTCTATTTGGTGAGAAGCACTTGGTACGGCTATAAAGACCTCTTCAAATTGGTAAGTCGAGAGCTTCCAGTGTAATGTGGTTAGGCAAACCAAGTTATTAGGAGAGCATGTTGTGAGGGTACTGATATTCACAATTTTAGTCATTTATTAGCTTGATTAAGCATCGTTTCGGCCAGGACTGCTTAATTCTACATTAGCATTTTTTCTCCATAAAGTACACCCGATACGGGTGTTGGACCCTCTAGAAATTTTGAAGACTATACTGATACACTGAAGATTATAAATTGTTACACTACTCTCAAATTGATTTTTTTTTGTATCTGTATATTTATTAAATTTTATATATTTTTTCTTGCATTTGTTTTTATTTTAGTAATAAGATGGAGAAAAAACGACAACAAATTTGTAAAAAAACTCATTTATTCAGTATCATAAATTTTTTTCTGCTGGTTTATTATATCAAAAAAAGAAATCACACCCCGCTAAGGTCTCGGTGACTGCGATGAGGATGACGTCATCGTCGTCCACCACGTTTGCAGCCAATCTCGAAGAAGGTAAGCATTTTGATGGGCGCATTGCAGCTCGTTGATGGCATGCTTGTTGCAATGATACTTGACACCAACAATCCATCAGATCCTCCTGCTCCTGCTTGAAGTTTTAGCGTTGAGAGTGCCGGACAACCCATGTCTTCAATATTGAGAATACGAATATTTGGTAGGATGTTTTCTAACCAGCACTTTTTTTTTGCAGTCCCTTGACGATTATTTGAGAACCGTTATCAATTCCAGCCGTCCGTAAAAGTGAACATAAATTAGTATAAGGAGCCTCTTCTTCTGCCGGTGCTACTTGTTCTTGTTGTTGACATCGCGATGACAAATTGTAGTTACCGCCATTGTAGAGAAAATTCTCATCTTGCTTTTGCCATGTAAGTCCATGTATTTGTGTCGTTACGAAACGTACATGTCGCTGTAGATTTTTTCCTCCAAATGCGCGAACTTGACGGGTAATTTGAAAAATTTATGCAACTCACCATGACCGGAATAAACATGTATTAGGGTCAATTCTTTGCATATGAATTCACTATCTTTCAGTTGAAAGCCTTGCACGTTGATGATCCAAGTGTTCATCATCACGGTGTCTTACAGCGATCAGACCTCGCCAGTTAGTAATTAGGCAAATGTTTATTACTGAACCGACCGACCGACCGACTGCTGCTGACCTCGCCAGTTAATGGTCTATACTTTAAAATGCATTCGTTAATTAGGCAAATGTTTATTTTCTGATTGACACACGGAGACCTATATACCGACCATCCGATCAACCACGGCGAGACCGACCGACTGCTGTCGAGACTGACCGATCAACCGACCGACTGCTGTTGAGGTTAACCGATTAACTGACCGTGCAACCGACCAACCAACCGACCGACTGGTGTCGAGTCTGACCGATCAAAAGACCGCTCGACACTGCACGGTCAGTTAATCGGTTAACCTCAACAGCAGTCGGTCGGTTGATCGGTCAGTCTCGACAGCAGTCGGTCGGTCTCGCCGTGGTTGATCGGATGGTCGGTATATAGGTCTCCGTGTGTCAATCAGAAAATAAACATTTGCCTAATTAACGAATGCATTTTAAAGTATAGACCATTAACTGGCGAGGTCAGCAGCAGTCGGTCGGTCGGTCGGTTCAGTAATAAACATTTGCCTAATTACTAACTGGCGAGGTCTGATCGCTGTAAGACACCGTGATGATGAACACTTGGATCATCAACGTGCAAGGCTTTCAACTGAAAGATAGTGAATTCATATGCAAAGAATTGACCCTAATACATGTTTATTCCGGTCATGGTGAGTTGCATAAATTTTTCAAATTACCCGTCAAGTTCGCGCATTTGGAGGAAAAAATCTACAGCGACATGTACGTTTCGTAACGACACAAATACATGGACTTACATGGCAAAAGCAAGATGAGAATTTTCTCTACAATGGCGGTAACTACAATTTGTCATCGCGATGTCAACAACAAGAACAAGTAGCACCGGCAGAAGAAGAGGCTCCTTATACTAATTTATGTTCACTTTTACGGACGGCTGGAATTGATAACGGTTCTCAAATAATCGTCAATGGACTGCAAAAAAAAAAGTGCTGGTTAGAAAACATCCTACCAAATATTCGTATTCTCAATATTGAAGACATGGGTTGTCCGGCACTCTCAACGCTAAAACTTCAAGCAGGAGCAGGAGGATCTGATGGATTGTTGGTGTCAAGTATCATTGCAACAAGCATGCCATCAACGAGCTGCAATGCGCCCATCAAAATGCTTACCTTCTTCGAGATTGGCTGCAAACGTGGTGGACGACGATGACGTCATCCTCATCGCAGTCACCGAGACCTTAGCGGGGTGTGATTTCTTTTTTTGATATAATAAACCAGCAGAAAAAAATTTATGATACTGAATAAATGAGTTTTTTTACAAATTTGTTGTCGTTTTTTCTCCATCTTATTACTAAAATAAAAACAAATGCAAGAAAAAATATATAAAATTTAATAAATATACAGATACAAAAAAAAATCAATTTGAGAGTAGTGTAACAATTTATAATCTTCAGTGTATCAGTATAGTCTTCAAAATTGCTAGAGGGTCCAACACCCGTATCGGGTGTACTTTATGGAGAAAAAATGCTAATGTAGAATTAAGCAGTCCTGGCCGAAACGATGCTTAATCAAGCTAATAAATGACTAAAATTGTGAATATCAGTACCCTCACAACATGCTCTCCTAATAACTTGGTTTGCCTAACCACATTACACTGGAAGCTCTCGACTTACCAATTTGAAGAGGTCTTTATAGCCGTACCAAGTGCTTCTCACCAAATAGAGTTAGGCACGACAAGTTATTATGAAAGGACATTATATTCATCTATGATTGAGAACAAACTCATTCAGATATTTTGATTGAGTACTGAAGGACTTTTGTTTTCGAAAAAGAAATCGTCTAACAGTAATGTCTGAAGTGGTATGTTTTAAGTTTTGAGAAAACAAACTTTATTTTTTAAAATACTACCCGGATTTTTGATGAAAGTAGTGTCATATTTCTTACATTTTATGGCTTCAAGATGGTTTACCAACCACTTGCTGTCAAACAGGGATAGGCACACCAAGTTATTATGAAATATCCTGTATAATTAAGACAAAAAAGTCATTCAAATATGGTGTGAGGGTACTGGTTCACCCACCCAATGTTAATTAGTAATATAAGCCTAATTAAATACCTTTCGACTGGCAGCTTTGCTTAGGTAGCAGTTTACTCGCCATTTCTTCCCATTCACCACATTATTTTTACATCATATCGTCGGGCTAATTTGAAATTTGTACATATCCAAAGAACACAATTTTTACAGGAAATATAAAATACTGTTTTGTGTAAATATCAAAATCATAATTATGCAGTAAATATAATTATCAAATTCTTCTGATGTATACTGTTTAACCATTCGACAGAGCAAAAAGCTCTAACAGACAAAGATTAAAAAATATATATTTAACAACATGGACATACACAAATTTTTTCTTGAAAAAAATGCTGATTGGTTCTGTATTGTGTTAATCAACAATTACATAGTTCATTCATTCGCGGAAACAGCCTAAACTGCTTAATCAAACAAATTACTTGACACTTTAAACTTGACACCGAAATTTACACGACTAACAGTTTTCTATAAAAATATTTCACTTTATAGACTATACAGATCCGAGCAACATTATTTTTTAGAGAAAATTATATCAGCAAACCAAGCAGCATTATTTTTAATTATTTTCAAGAAAAAAATTGTAAAAAAATTTAAGTTTTAATTACTTATCCATTATTATTATTATGATTAATGTTATGATTTTTTTAGGGATATTGTAAAAATGTTGACCGTGTGTATTTTTTTATTTTACACGTTGGCGACTGCTACGGCAGATTGTCAAGATAAATTAAAAAAGTTAACAGAGGAATTTGTTGAAATCGATAACAAAGCGAGGGATCTGCATATAACGATTACAAAACTGGAATGCTATATACCGTCTTGTACATGAAAAGTGAAACAGATATGAAACGACGTAATAATCTCCACCGTTTAAAGTTCCCGATATAAGCAAATTAGTTTCCTTAGGTAAGTAAGTAAAATTCTAGCTGTTTTAAAACACTTTTCAAATAATGTGAACGCCATCTACAATCTCTCAGTGGTCGCGTTCACAACTAAGTGGGGAGTTTTGTGTTAACACACCTTTCCGCTCGACGCTTGACATCATGTGCGTATGAGACTTTGTTCATACAGTGTCAAGCCTACAAATTAACTATTTGTTCAACTGTTCGAGATGGAAATGTTTTCAATTAAAAGTGACCATTTAAAGAAAATGAAGAGGTTTAATTTAGCGGGTCGAACCATCGAGTTTAAAATTAACCCAATCCCAGGAGATGTGGAACCCGTGGACTGGCTTAAGAAAGCCATTGCAGGCTTATTTCGAAGCGCTACTAAAGGTTTGGAAACCACAGATAAAGTAGGATTCACCTTTTGTACTAAATATTTCGAAACCGACGACGGTTGGATGAGATTTCAGAAAGTGTCTAAAATTGGAATGCAGAAAATGTATCAGATTAGTATCAATGATGTTTGGAAGGAATTTAATAAAATTTACCAATCAAATTCTACCGATTTATATTAACTGAACCTGTATAGGTTTGAAGAGGTTTTTTAACGGTGGAAGGAACTGATAATCTTTGTATTAGGTTAAGGTATTTACTATAATGTATTTAAAAAAATCAATAAATTATGTAAAATTCTTATAAATTGTGTTAAAATATCAAGTTTCATACAAAAAATAATATTAGCGCAGTTTGTGCTATGAATAATTGTAAACTACTGTATAATTGTTGTTAATATGTTTTATTTCATAGATTAAGCAGTGATAATTTAAAAGTAAACGGTAAGTATATTAAAACACTGTTGATGGTGACATCATGACGGTTTAAACTTTGAAATTTATCCTTAATAGCGCGAAAATTTTAATTTGGTCGGTTCGCGCATGCTCTGTAGAATTTTAAAATTAGTCCGAATAAATTTAGCGCGAAAACTTGATTTAAAACTTTAAAATTTATACCGCGAATATTTGCATTTTAGAGATGACTCCATGCCGTTAACGCGAGGCCTAGTGCGTTCTCTCTCTAACATCGACGTGTGAGTCATACGCTCAGGTTCCAACGTTCGGGCGCGCTCGGTGTGGAGTACGACCATCATCGTGCGGACAGCTCTCTCGTTTATAGTGCGAAAATTCAAAAAATTTAAATTGGTCGGTTATAAGTGCCTTTTTGGCAATTTTTACAACGCCGTCTGGTTCGTAGTCGTCAAAACAGACCTGCGGGTCGCGAGGGCGAAATTTGAAATTAGTTTTTCGATTTGGGCCTTGGTAATGGTATTTAACACCAACACCATCAGCTCCTCCTGCTTGAAGTTTTAGCGTTGAAAGTGCCGGACAACCCATGTCTTCAACATTGAGAATACGAATATTGGGTAAGATGTTTTCTAACCAGCACTTTTTTTGCAGTCCCTTGACGATAATTTGAGAACCGTCATCAATTCCGGACGTCCGTAAAAGTGAACATAAATTGGTATAAGGGGCTTCTTCATTTTCTGCAGTTTCTGCTTGTTGTTGACGTTGCGGTGCCTTTTTGGCAATTTTTACAACGCCATCTTGCTCGTAGTCGTGAAAACAGACTTGCGGGTCGCGAGGGCGAAATTTGAAATTAGTTTTTCGATTTGGGCCTTAGTTTAGAAGATATGAATAATTTTTAAATGTAACAAAAAAAACTTTTCTTGCTTTAAAAGTGCCTTTTTGGCAATTTTTACAACGCCATCTTGTTCGTTGTCGTCAAAACAGACTTGCGTGTCGCGAGGGCGAAATTTGAAATTAGTTTTTCGATTTGGGCCTTAGTTTAGAAGATATGAATAATTTTGAAATGTAACAAAAAAAACTTTTCTTGCTTTAAAAGTGCCTTTTTGGCCATTTTTACAACGCCATCTTGTTCGTAGTCGTCAAAACAGACTTGCGGGTCGCGAGGGCGAAATTTGAAATTAGTTTTTCGATTTGGGCCTTAGTTTAGAAGATATGAATAATTTTGAAATGTAACAAAAAAAACTTTTCTTGCTTTAAAAGTGCCTTTTTGGCCATTTTTACAACGCCATCTTGTTCGTAGTCGTCAAAACAGACTTGCGGGTCGCGAGGGCGAAATTTGAAATTAGTTTTTCGATTTGGGCCTTAGTTTAGAAGATATGAAGAATCTTTAAATGTAACAAAAAAAAACTTTTCTTCCTTTAAAAGTGCCTTTTTGGCAATTTTTACAACGCCATCTTGTTCGTAGTGGTCAAAACAGACTTGCGGGTCGCGAGGGCGAAATTTGAAATTAGTTTTTCGATTTCGGCCTTAGTTTAGAAGATATGAATAATTTTTAAATGTAACAAAAAAAAACTTTTATTGCTTTAATTGCACTAGCAACCGACAGGTGGCGAGACGCATTTTCGTTGCGCCGTATCATTCAGAAATAAACAATTGCTGATAAATTACACTGATGGATCACCTGGGTAAGGTGACCGAACTGGCATGTGCGCGAACTCCGGAGGCCGAGTTCGAGCCTATTCAAGGGTATTTTTTTAAATTAATTATAAATAGTACGTTACCGAAACGACCAGCAGATGGCGCGCGCGCAACAATTGACAAAATGGCTGATAAAGGGTGCACGCAAGCCTACTTCGGTAACTTACCACCAGATGACCTTCATTGCACTAGCGGCCGACAGGTGGCGCGCGCAGACGAATTTAAATTTCAAAAATTAGTTTATTAAATGACCAACATAAGTTAACTAAAAAAAATAACGCCAGATGGCAAGCGCACTAATTCGTTATCTCACCATCAGATAGCGCGTAAATACATTTTCGTTGCACTACCAACCGACAGGTGGCGAGATGCATTCTCGTTACACTAGCTACTTGCACTAGCAACCAACAGGTGGCGCGCGCGCCTGCAGCGCCAGCAAGCCCACATTACATCATTCACGTCCACCGGCTTGGTCCACGCGTTGTGCTCCACATCCCTGGTGGGGAACCCGTGTTTTCTACCTACTCAAGTCCATATATATCTTCTTAATTCTCTACAACTATCATCTACCAAATATGATGCTAATTTCTCTATGCCATAAACTTAAAGGTGTCCAAAAATCTAAGTTTTAAAAATAATTTTTTATGTTTTCCTTTAGCATCAATCGTATGTCCAACACCTATTCGTTTTGAAAATGAAATATATTTTTCTTTATTTTGCGCAATAACATCTACTCGTTCTTCTTTTAACGCCATTGTTTTCACAAACAGATGACTGTCATAATTACTAAGATTATGAAAAAAAGACTGGTATAAACTTTCGAATTTTGTAATTAAGGTTGCATAGTGAATGTGCAACATTTGTAAAAGCTACCGTTAGGTGGTTATGATCGCGAACTTTATCCTTAACATTCACAAATTTATTGCAGATATGACACGTGCTTGTCTCTTTGAATAAACGATTTTCATCATCAGTTAATTTATTCATTGGTTTTACTATGCCCAAATGTTCTTTATAAATTCTCTGCACATCGCTTTCTAATTGACTCATAAATTCTGTAGCGGCATGCGGTCCACTATATTTTACAAATTTGGATAATGAATCATCATACGAACATTTAATATAATATGCAAATGCGTAAGGTTCATGCTCATAACATTTGGTTGTAAATGCAATTGAATGATCGAATTCTCTACCATCATTAGGGGTAGGTTTCAGCAACGCCTCAAAATCGGCATAGATAACAAACGGTACTTTCAATTGTTTTTCATAATTTTCAAACTGTAAAATATTTTCCTTCACTGTTTCCCCAATCTTATTTATTCTCAATGAATTGGTGGGTAAGACTGCCTTAACACGTTTACAATCTTCCCTCATATGTCGTTCCAATTTACTTTCTTCCGAAAAATATACCAAACATCCCTCATAAATATATTTTTCATGGCCATTTAGCGACAACTGTTTAGATACAAGTCGTGACAAACTTTTAATCCAACAATAATGATTATTACCATTATCATTACTAATGATTAACAAATTTACATGTGTATTTTGTCGTCTTTCTGTATAATGCAACGGTCCTACAACATTATTGTAAACCTTACCATCATCGAATGTTGCTTGCAAACCATATACATTTACAGATATGTTATTATTCTTTTCAAATATTGGCACATCATGCAAACTTACTGGGGATTGCAAACCTGTTAAATTAAGTACTCTTGATGGTTCCGGATAGGACGACGTTCTTTGTGGTAAACCTGTTGGTTTGCAAATCGCTGATGTTATAGCCCAACCGAAGCATTCTTGATCATGATTTTGCACATTGATTACTGCTTGTTCAGTACCACTGGTTTTATTTTATGTTTATGTATTAAAAAGGGGCAGACCAGCCATGACTAAAAAAAAACGAACTTATTGTCATAACAAAAAAAAAACCAACCGCGTAAAACGTAAAACCACACGCATAAGATATTTAAAAACCCGCAATCGCGCCCGAGTTCTCAAGCTAGAAACCTCGAAGAAGAAGCAAAGGCCAACCTCCGCACGATCAAGCTCGACCCAGTCTCCAAGTAAGTTCCGTCCACCACACCACCTGCGACATCTTTGGTCCGTCGAGTCGCATAAGAACTTCCCTGGATCACTGGAGTAACATCGGTCGTCCGCGAAAGTGCGTGAGTTAACCGTATAACCTGGTCTGCCTTAGTATTTATACTTCATTCAATTTTAGTTCGATTACTTATTTCCTTGTGTGTTGTCAATTTTTGTGATAATGTCTAAATTGTCACAAAAATCTGCTGATAATTTGAAAATTCAATTAGTGACATTAAGGCAGCAAATTGTTGAGTTGCATTTGAAATTTGAAACCGCTTGTTCTATTGGAGAATCCGCACGAAGCGACCCAACAAAGGTTCCTTTATTTTTAAGCCGCGTATTCAAATTAACGGAATATTTTAATAACTATGAGGGTGTTCAAGCCGAAATTCGTACATGTTGTGTTAAATTGGACACAATGTCTGATTACGCAGGTGACATGACCCGTGCAACGGCGATTGAAGAGCTATATTATTCCGCAATAGTTATGTCAAATGAATATAATAAAACCAAGCCGGAACAAAACCCTGAAAGCACAAACCCACTGCGTTCTATCGCAAATGTTCATGTTAATCTACCGAAAATACCGTTACCTACGTTTTCAGGCATTTTGTCCCACTGGCCTTCATTTCATGACAATTTTAAATCGCTAATCCACGAAAACACCTCTCTTTCCGATGTTGAAAAATTCTATTATTTACGAAGCGCATTATCAGGTCAAGCGATGAATGTAACTAAATCATTTCCGTTGATTGCAGCAAATTATCATTTAGCTTGGTCCACATTGATTGAACGCTATGACAATAGACGTGTTTTGGCTAATTATTATTTAGATAGAATTTTTAATTACAAACCTGGAACATCTCGGGACAAATTAACTGGGTATCAGTCATTTTTTGATGTCATGGTCGAAAATGTAACCGCACTTAAAGGTATGACAATCCCAGACTTAGGGGATTTTGTGTTGACTAACTTAGCTTTGCGCACGCTAGACGCTCGATCACGAACCATTTTTGAATCCGAACGCACTACAAATGAATTCCCTACATTTGACCAACTCTCCACTTTTGTAAAAAGGCAATGTCACATTTTTGAGATGACACAATCTGAAGGCCGCATGGAAATCCCGCCTACTTCCAAATCAGTGAAGCCTTGTCAAATGCAATCTGCCAAAAGATCTTTCATTTCCATTTCAGATCTTTGTCCCAAATGTGATAAAAGTCATCAATTATTTCAATGTGAAGTCTTTTCCAAATTAACACCATCTGACCGTGTAAACTATATAAAATCATTAAAACGATGTTTCAATTGTTTAGGTACGCATTTCTTATCCCAGTGTAATTCCCGCAACGTTTGCCGTACTTGCAATAAAAAACATCATACGCTATTACATTTAGATTCAAAGGTAATTAATAAAGCCCCATCAGCAGATCCCGCACCGCAAGCTCTTAATTGCCTTCAACAACCGCATTCTACTGTTTTACTTGGCACTGCACTGATTTTGATTAAAGACTCCTTAGGCAAATCTCATCAAATTCGCGTGGTAATTGATACAGGTTCTCAAATTAGTTTCATTACCGAAGGTTGTGCAAAGATGTTAAATCTTCCCAAACGAAAATATTACTCACCAATTTCCGGAGTAGGTGAAACAATAGTTGGAAACGCAAGGGGGATTGTTACTTGTACATTAAACTCTCGACTACCCTCACAACCAACTCTAACCACCGACGCTGTCATTCTTCCAAACATATCCGCTAATTTGCCTTCCGCAAAATTACCTGTGAATATTATCAACAAATTTCAAGGGAAAATATTAGCTGATCCTTATTTTGGAGAACCCGCAAAAATTGATTTTTTATTGGGCGCTGATCTGTGGCCACAACTTTTCTGTTCAGGTCAGATAGAAAACATGCCGGGTTTTCCCTCTGCTTGTCGCACTATATTTGGTTGGGTAATCATTGGTAAAGTAAAAGATTTTGATTCTACCGCTCTCGTCTCTCTTTTTAGTGCAAATCACGTGTCTCTAGAAACTGCGCTCAAACGCTTTTGGGAAGTCGAAGAACCCATTTCTAAACCTCTAATAAGTGCTGAGGATGGTTTAGTTGAAACGCATTTCAGTCAAACTCATTATCGCCTTCCAAGTGGAAGATTTGTTGTAAAACTTCCTTTTCGCACCGCAAACCCTCAATTCGGAGACAGTTACACACATGCACTTAACCGCCTCAAATCCCTCGAACGTCCCCTAATGAAAGATACTAATTTATACGAACAATATCGCTTAGTAGTGAAGGACTACTTAGATTCGGGTCATATGGATATAGCTTCAACACCTGGCAAATATTTCATTCCCCACCATTGTGTAGTGAATGAAAATAGTTCTACTACCAGAGTTCGAGTTGTCTTTGATGCTTCTGCTAAAACTGTTGGATTTATATCTCTCAACGACAGTCTATATGTTGGCCCTAAATTACAAAATGACATTTCCGAGATCCTTACAAATTTTAGAGTGCATCGATATACTGTGTGTGCTGATGTCAAGCAAATGTATCGGCAAATTTTGGTGCACCCTTTAGATCGACAATATCAACATATTCTTTGGCGAAATGATCCTTCTGAAGCAGTTCAGGAATTTGAACTAAATACAGTCACTTTTGGTGTTACTACATCGCCTTTTTTAGCAATTCGCGTTCTCAAACAGTTAGTTCAAGACGATGGCCATGATTTTCCTGCTGCAGCACAAGTTATAAAAAATGACGTCTTGGTAGACGATATAATTTCAGGTGCAGATACTGAGGAGAATGCTATAATATTACAAAATCAACTAATTAATTTGTTATCTCGCGGTGGACTCACTTTGCGAAAATGGATGAGCAATAGTGAACGTGTCTTAGAAAATATCCCTATCGAGCATAGATCTCCAGTGAAATTTTGTGAAGAAAACAAACAAAGTTTACTAAAGGTTTTAGGTGTCCAGTGGGATAATGTTACTGACTCCTTTTCTTTTAAGGTAGTAAGAATACCAGTTTCTTTCACCAAACGTGGTTTACTCTCTTTAATTGCGCGATTGTATGATCCACTGGGTTGGTTATCTCCCTTCATGTTATTCGCTAAATATGGCATTCGATGCATATGGTTAGCGAATTGTGGATGGGATGATGAGATGCCACCCGAAATTTGTAAATTTTGGGAACAAATGTTAGAGGAATTACCGGATTTATCAAACATCCGCATTCCGCGTTTTATTCTGCATACAAATAAACACCGTTGTTCAATAATTGGTTTTTGTGACGCGTCAGAGAAAGGATATGCCGCAGTAGTGTATCTCCATTGTAATGATGAAAATGGAAATATTAAAATAAGTCTCCTGAAAGCCAAAACCAAAGTTGCACCACTAAAGGTTTTGACAATTCCACGGTTAGAATTGTGTGCAGCTCTACTCTTAGCTCGACTAATTAAATCGGTTAATCATTTGTACTCCCGCCTATCGATCTCCACTACATGGTTATTTTCTGATTCAACCATTGTTATCTCCTGGCTACACACTCCACCCCACCAATTAAAAGTCTTTGTTTCAAACCGCATTGTAGAAATTACGGAATTAACCAAAGTATCCTCATGGTGTTATGTTCCAACAGAGTTAAATCCCGCTGATTGCGCTTCGAGAGGCCTGACACCCAAAGAGTTGGTTTCTCATACATTGTGGTGGTCAGGACCTTTGTTTATTCATACCACGCTATCTAACTTCCCTCCTTTTAATATAAATCTAAAATCCATTGATTCGCCAGAATTGAGAGATCCTGGTAAATCTTGCATGACAGCTATGTCAGTTAAAAAACTTGAACTATTTGAATGGACTCTTAAATATTCTTCTCTTACCATTCTACAACGCATTGTTGCCTATATATACCGGTTTTATAAAAACGCAACGAGTAATGAAATGGATCGACGCTTCACCCCCTTGCTTTTTTCCGAGTTAGAATACGCACTCCTTAAATTAATTAAACTATACCAACAATCGTATTTTTGTGATACCTTTGCACTATTAGCGAAAAATCCACATGCAGAAACCCCCTTGAAAAGACTAGCTCCATTTATAGATTCCCAGGGAATCCTCAGGGTGGGCGGTAGATTAAAAAATTTAAAGTTACCTTTTGCAATGAAACATCCTATAATTCTTCCCAAAGGCAGCCATTTAACCATCCTCCTCATTGAAAATTACCATCGGTGTTATTTACATGTAGGGCCTCGCACACTGCAATATTTATTGCGAAGAAAATTCTGGATTATCAACGCTCGAAATTCTATAAAAACTTGCATACGAAAATGCTTAACATGTTTCCGTTTTACCACTAACCCCATCCAACCTTACATGGCAAATCTGCCTAGTGGACGCATTAGTGCATCCAGAGCATTTTTGAAGATTTGCGTAGATTTTGCTGGCCCATTTACACTAAAAGACCATAACCGCAGAGGTGCTAAAGTCACCAAAGGTTATTTCTGTTTATTTGTATGTCAAAGCACAAAAGCAATTCACTTAGAAACAGTATCAAATTTAAGTACACCCGCATTTTTAGCCGCTTTTGAACGTTTTATATCGCGCAGAGGGCTTTGCATTGAAATAGTTTCAGACTGTGGGACTAATTTTGTAGGCGCCTCACGCCACTTACGAGATCTTTATTCCTTTCTTAATAATAATAATAATCAAGAAAATTTAAATCAAGGCCTTTCCAAATACAATGTTACTTGGAAATTCAATTGTCCTTCCGCTCCACATTTTAATGGCCTCAGTGAAGCTGGTGTTAGATCAACAAAATATTTTTTGCGTCGTATCATGGACAATCGTTCAGTCACATATGAGGAGTTTTCCACTATTTTGGCAAAGGTGGAAGCTGTTTTAAATTCGCGCCCTTTATGTCCTCTACAAATAAATCCATGCGAACCTGAAGATTATTTAACACCTGGCCATTTTATTATTTTCTCTCCTCTTGTTGCTATTCCTGAACCAAACTTAGACGATATAGCTGAACAACGGTTGTCACGCTGGCAACTAGTGGAACAAATAACGCAACATTTTTGGAAACGCTATCGAAATGAATACTTACACACACTTCAACAGCGTTTTAAATGGAATAAACATACTGATGCTTTAAAAACTGGAGAATTGGTACTTATTTCAGACATCCGAACCGCACCCACTGATTGGCCTACTGCCATTGTAGAAGCTGTGCACCCTGGCAATGATGCTGTCACTCGAGTTATAACCCTGCGAACCAAGAATGGTTTGCTGGTTCGCCCCGCTCATAAATTAATTCGTTTTCCTGTTGACAAACCCGAAAATGACAACCCGCAAAGTTAATTTCTGTGTTCCGCAATTATGATTTTCAACCGCTTTGTTTAGATTTCCTAATAGAAAGTGTTTTCACCACAATTGTGACCAACCGCATGTGCTTTCAACTACTAGAGTTTACCCGCCAAGAGTTTTCATTTATAACCGCAATTCAATTACAACCGCGTACTAAATTTCCACTACCGCACCCTTTTTTGTCGATAGACGCCATAAGGAAATTTGTACAAATTTGGTGGGCGGTATGTTCAGTACCACTGGTTTTATTTTATGTTTATGTATTAAAAAGGGGCAGACCAGCCATGACTAAAAAAAAACGAACTTATTGTCATAACAAAAAAAAACCAACCGCGTAAAACGTAAAACCACACGCATAAGATATTTAAAAACCCGCAATCGCGCCCGAGTTCTCAAGCTAGAAACCTCGAAGAAGAAGCAAAGGCCAACCTCCGCACGATCAAGCTCGACCCAGTCTCCAAGTAAGTTCCGTCCACCACACCACCTGCGACACTGCTTCTTTCTTTTTTATATCTGGTGGTAGATCGATATAACTTGATGCCTTCAAGGGATTATATTTATTGATATTCACCTCCAAATACAAAATTTGAACCAATGTCCATCCTACAAAAAAAATACATTTTTCATTATTTATTATTGCACTACTCACAATAACATTTATCTTACCTGAATCCCGCTCCTGAAATTCAGACATTTTTGTCGATATTTCATTCACAACACCTCTCGTAATAACAACATTTCTCGTGTTGAATGATTTAATTTCAGTATCTTCTTTCGTAGCCAGGTAATACAATGCAAAACATTCAACATTAACCTTCACACAGTTGTGAACATAACGCATGTTCTCAATTAAATTGATTACTTTTTCTCGAATATCATTTTGAAAATCCTCCAGATGTATATAGTGTCTTGGCTCTGATATTCTATAGGTTACAATTCTGTTCCCAAATGCACCCGCCATTTTTTCAACACCATCATCGGTTAATACTAAGGCATTCGCTTTATGCGCATTGCTGCGTAGATGTGCCGAGTATGACGCTTGGTTTACGTCAATATCGCAGTATTCACATTGTCTAACATTGGTCAACTGTCGTTGATTATCACTGTCTTGCTGATTATTTAATTTGAGACGTTTTCCAACACATGCTGTTCTCTGATGACGTCTAACATTATCCGCACGCGTGAAACTTTTACCGCACTGCTCACACTCAAACATTTTAACTGTTCAAGATGATAGAGGAGATCAAACTGAGGTTTTATTTTGCAAGCGCTGTATTTAAAGGCTCCCTCCCTCCTCGCGTAAGGAGGTTATCACCCTCCACATCTTACAAAACATGTTTCAATGTCAAGAGGTCGGAGGATGTAGACATTGCCACAGCGTGGGGTTATTGCACTGGACTATGCAAATCTGGTTTCAAGCACGACTTGAATCTTTACATATTTAAACCGTTCTCCATATGGTTCCGCAGTACTAACGGTCGAAACTGTTGTAGGTACGATGAGTCACTCACATTGTTACTCATCAACACTAAATGAGCGCGATAAACAAAAAACGTGGGCTAACGTGTCGGACCGTACTACAAGGTGTCCTGATAATATTGAGGAGGAACAAATTACTGATGTAAGTATCATCACATTTTACGTTCTCTACATTATATTAATCCAATTATTTGCAGTCATTTGTTGGAAGTTTTTGGTGGTACTTGCTGTGCTGTCCAGTACTCCCTAACCAAAAGTTGTGTGACGTCCTTGTGGATCGAAGTGGTAGGGTTGAACTATTAAATACATAATAACTGCACTGTTTTTTCACCACAGTCTTCCATACCTATTACATGAATGAGCAACAACTATCAACAATGTGGGCATGTTATTCTCTTGACCAGATTTCACAACAGAAAGCTGCAACTTTAATAGAAGCTGTGAATCTGCAACAGGAGGAGTACTCAACATTAGCACGCGAAGCTGCATTATCGCTAAACTATTACATGAATGAGCAACAACTATCAACAATGTGGGCATGTTATTCTCTTGACCAGATTTCACAACAGAAAGCTGCAACTTTAATAGAAGCTGTGAATCTGCAACAGGAGGAGTACTCAACATTAGCACGCGAATCTGCATTATCGCTAAACAACTTTAGGTGTGAGTTTGAGTTTGAATATTTATCGCAACGTCGGAAGGAATTTGAAGAAGGGTGGTCTACATGTGAAGACTATTTACAGCATAGAATTAATATTAACCAATTAATAAACCGTTTGAAAGAATTAAAACTTTTAAACATACGAGATGATTTGTATAGCTTTTTACCGAAACACTTACAAGAAATCTGTAATGGCACCGAAACAGTAACAAAAAATTTGTAATGGTTATGTTATGATACACGTAATAAAAAATAAAACATAAATAAAAATACTCCTCATTCGTGTTTTATTTTAAATATAGTTAATCCCTTCTAAACCCCCACGCGGAACGTTTTGGGTGGGGTTTGGTTGAATATATAATGCGGAGTACGTTTTTTCGCCAAGCTTGTGAAATACTACTATAGTATACAGTGTACAGTGTACAGTGTACAGTGATCGACCCCACCACTACGATATTTAATATCATGAACACTGTTGAACAAGTATTGCAAGATACTGATAAGGTGCTACTGGTTCAATTAAAGCATGTAAATATCGGGGTCAGGTACCCCCTTCAACGTGTCTACAGGTTGAAAGCATCTCGCAGACTTGTGTGCTACTTATGCGGTCGTGTTAAGCTGTTTGTACCCAGGAGATTGGTTAAAAAGATCTCAGATGCGCAAATACAGTATGTCAACAACACTGGAACACAGTTACAGCTAACATTTAATGGCGAGAAACACTCTGAACCGATTGAATTTCGAAAAGCTTGGCGATAGCAGGTGCATTTATTGTAAGGATTACGATAATAAATAAATAAATAAAAACATTTCTTTGTAGTATCTTTATTTTCTATTTCTTTATATGATGAATATACAACAAACTTCATATCACTAAATTTGTAAGGTTTCCTTCTTAGGATGAAAGTGGAATGACAATCTCGGGGTAACGATAATCTTTTATCAAAAAAATACTATATAATAGTTTCATCGCTACGTTCCTCGTCATCATCTACTTCACCTTCGTCCAGTTCAGACTCGGAATCAGAATAAACAGTTATATCATCTTCATCTTCTTCATGGAAACCAACTATTCTAATCATCGTTACACTAGGAGGTATAATTACATTCTGCCCAACCTTTTGGAATTTGTAGGACTCCAGAGTATCCAGCTCCAATCTTTTACCGTTATCATCGAAGAAAACGTACCGTACATAATAAGAAACACCCATGACGACTAGTAGTAGTGGGAAGGTAAGGTTTCGTTCTTAGGATGACAGTCTCGGGAATGACGATAACCTTATATAAAAAAAAAGTAGTATAGAACAATTGAAAATATTTATTCGGATATTTAAACTGACGATCTTCAATGAATGTCACGGCTTCGATGGTAAGAAGTGTACTAGATAGTTGGTAATACAAAAATAATAAACGTTTATACGATGTATGACTTTATTTTACTTTATATCACAAGTACGTCTAAGCGATTAAGCGAAGGAGCAATGTTATGTTGAGCTGGTCATCTTACTCTTTACGTATGCTGGATAATAAATGATGGTTCTGCATTTTTTCTATGAACATGTCAATAGATATTTTATCATTCAGATATTCCTCATAAAACTTACCCAAATAAATTGGTTGAAGTTGCCATTGAAGATCCAAGGTAGCCTCCCACCAATAAACGTATATTCGGAAGAACAGTATTTTTAATTTTATCTTCTAGATCCTGACGACGAAGATCCTATTGTTGTCGTTGCAACTGAATCACCCGTTTCAGGTCTGGAACCGTTGACAGCATTTCTAACGATATTTAAACAATTAATAACTTCATATTAGATTATTGAAAAGAAGAAACATACTTAATATTTTCGTAATTTCACTGGTTGACGTACGTTAACTTCACTGATTCGCTTGTGAGGACTTTAAATTTGCACAACGTTTAATAGTAATCCAGCCGTTATATATATATATATATATATATATATATATAGTGTTTTGTGATGGAAGGGGTTCCAAACCACAAACCATAAACCTTGAGCCGATTTGGGAACATCCTCATTTTTAATATTGACCTTGATTTGAGGACTACTCATATGGATAACGTTAAACTGATTCGGAAGCATTCTCTATAACCTTGGATACTTTGACATCAAGGCTAAGATTGAGGAGGAGCCGGTTTGGGAACATCCTCATTTTTTACGTTGACCTTGATTTGGTACTCATCAGAGCTGCACGTATCTCCTTGAGCAGTGCAGCGCTGCGATTTTTTTCGAGTTCAAGGTCACTCGAAGAATTTGACCTTCATTTTTTTCACCTTCAAGGTCACTCGATATTAGCTAAGGTCGTCTAAAATTAAAATGAGGAGTCCTCCTAATTTTCACCATCAAGCCGATTCGGGAACCTCCTCTGTGACCTTGACCTTGGGTGGAGGTGTGGTCAAGGTCACGGAGGAGGTTCCCGAATCGGCTTGCTACCACTACTTTTGATCATTTTTACCTTCGGATACACGCCAAAGCAGAACAGCGCTTCATAAAGAACGGCGCATAACTCATTTGTTAGGGAAGTTATGCAATAATTTTACCGTGAGTTATGTTCATTCATACCACTTCTTAGTCGGCCGGCCCGCCAATTTCTTGTATCATAGGTGTATTGGGGTAGGTGATATTAAGGGTAGCATCCCAATACCATAATTGGATGCAAAATTTTATGCGCTTCCCGAATTTGTATCACTTGTTTCTCTATGGGGTTGTTGCAAAAAGTTATGGGCAATTCTTTATTGAGATGACAAGTGCTCTTATAAGGTGACGCGTAACGAAATAAATCAAATTTCCGACAACACCGTTTAATGAATTGGATTGGAGCAAAACTCTGGCGTGTAGTATTTGAACACCCCTATCATTTGATATATGTTTCATAACAAAATTCGAAAAAAAAGTTATGGTTATCTTTTATGGCTATCTTCTCCGCGGTCCCAAGAACGACATAAAAAGTTCCGACTGCACTCAATAACTACCTGCAAGAACTTGATAAAAACGATCTACCGCCACCCTTTGATATTAGCAAACGAAAGCGCTAATGTCGGCACTCTCTTTGTGTCTTTGTCGGCATTCGGTGCCGGCATCACTGGTGCGCCCTTCAACTAAGGGCCACTACGGCGCCAAAACAAGAGCGCCAGTGTACAATAACATTTGAAATTTAATTAACATAAATAACAGATACTATTAAAATTCACTGAAATCATTAAAACAGTTGTTAAAATTGACTTGTTTGCGAATTGCATATTCGCATTTTACAAAATGTATGACGAGCTTCGATCTAATTTGGCGTAAATATCTACATGTGCCAGGAATACAAATAAAATAGTTTGTGATCGGTATACCATGTATGATCGTTTCTGCTTTGGCGTATATCCGAAGGTAAATATGATCAAAGATTGTTAATCTTTTTACATCACTAATTAACGTAATTTCGAGTTGCCATAACTTACATAGGTAGGGGTAACTTTCCTCTATCGTTTGATGTACATATTGTCCCCATCGGGTGAAAAGAAATGAGTTATGCGCCGTTTTTTATGAAGCGCTGTTCTTCTTTGGCGTATATCCGAAGGTAAAAATGATCAAAGATTGTTAATTTTTTTACATTACTAATTAACGTAATTTCGAGTTGCCATAACTTTCATAGGTGGGGATAGGCTTTCCTCTATCGTTTGATGTACATATTGTCTCCATCGGGGGAATAGAAATGACTTATGCAACTAGATTTATGAAGCGCTGTTCCGTTTGGACGACCATACAACGGTAACAAACGTTAAAACTTTTTTTTAAATCACAAATTAACATAATTTCGAGTTGCCATAACAACCGTAGGTACGGGCAGCCTTCCTCTACCGTTTGATGTACATATTGTCACGATCGGATGAAAAGAAATGACTTATACAGCATTTTTTATGAAGCCCTGTTCTGCTTAGACGCTCATCCGATTGTAAAAACGTTAAGAGTTCGTTAATTTTTTTACATCACTAATTAGTATAATCTTAAGTTGCCATAACTATGGGAGTTAAAGCGACGTCTGGGCTTTCGATTGCTGCAACTACTGATATAATTCGTCAACTATTTGCGGAGTTATGAGGTTTGACAAATGTGAAAATTTATGAAAAAAAAATACTTTCTTTTCAATTTTTGAGGTAGTAATTATGATTTGATCCTGTTGCCATAACTACAGTAGACTCAGCACGTTGTGAGCTTTCCAAAAATGTATCGTTTATTGAAATCGGTTGAAAAAAAGTTTTATGGATAACTTTTATGGCTAACTTCCCCCCGGTGTCGTTCTTGGGACCGCGGAGAATTTAGCCACAAAAGATAGCCATAACTTTTTTTTTCGATTTTTGGTATGAAACATCAAATGATAGGGGTGTTCAAGTACTATACGCCAGAGTTTTGCTCCGAAAATTCATTAAACGGTGTTGTCGGAAATTTGATTTATTTCGTTACGCGTCAGCTTATAAGAGCACTTGTCATCTCAATAAAGAATTGCCCATAACTTTTTGCAGCAACCCCATAGAGAAACAAGTGATACAAATTCAGAAAGCACATAAAATTTTGCATCCAATTATGGTATTGGGATGCTACCCCTAATATCACCTACCCCAATACACCTATGATACAAGAAATTGGCGGGCCGGTCGACTAAGAAGTGGTATTAATGAACATAACTCACGGTAAAATTATTGCATAACTTCCCTAACAAATGAGTTATGCGCCGTTCTTTATGAAGCGCTGTTCTGCTTTGGCGTGTATCCGAAGGTAAAAATGATCAAAGATTGTTACGATTTTTATATCACAAATTAACGTAATTTCGAGTTGCCATAATTTACATAGGTAGGGGTGGCTTTCCTCTATCGTTTGATGTGCATATTGTCACAATCGGGTGAAAAGAAATGAGTTATGCACCGTATTTTATGAGCTCTGTTCTGTTGAGGAATTTATCCGAATGTAAAAACGTCCAAAGTGCGTTAATTTTTTTACATCACAAATTAACGTAATTTCGAGTTGCCATAATTTACATAGGTAGGGGTGGCTTTCCTCTATCGTTTGATGTACATATTGTCACAATCGGGTGAAAAGAAATGAGTTATGCGCCGTTTTTTATGTGCGTTGTTTTGCTTTGGCGTATATCCGAAGGTAAAAATGATCAAAGATTGTTGATTTTTTTACATCACTAATTAACGTAATTTCGAGTTGCCATAACTTACATAGGTAGGGGTAACCTTCCTCTATCGTTTGATGTACATATGGTCCCCATCGGGTGGAAAGAAATGAGTTATGCGCGGTTTTTTTATGAAGAGGTGTTCTGCTTTGGCGTATATCCGAAGGTAAAAATGATCAAAGATTGTTAATTTTTGTTACATCACTAATTAACGTAATTTCGAGTTGCCATCACTTACATAGGTAGGGGTAACCTTCCTCTATCGTTTGATGTACATATGGTCCCCATCGGGTGGAAAGAAATGAGTTATGCGCGGTTTTTTTATGAAGAGGTGTTCTGCTTTGGCGTATATCCGAAGGTAAAAATGATCAAAGATTGTTAATTTTTTTATGTCACTAATTAACGTAATTTCGAGTTGCCATAACTTACATAGGTAGGGGTAACTTTCCTCTATCGTTTGATGTACATATTGTCCCCATCGGGTGAAAATCAGGGGCCCGGGAGAAGGTCGGTTTACTGGTGGACCGAGGAGATAGCGGATCTCAGGAGGGCCTGCAACAAAGCCAGAAGAAGGTCCCAAAAGGAGAGGCACGACGAAGTAAGAAGAACTCAGCTCCTAGAAACCTACAAGGATGTGAGAAAAATGCTAAAAGCCGCAATCCTTCAATCAAAGGAGAATCACTGGGCTAGCGTACTAGAAGAAGTGGAGCAGAATGTGTGGGGAGAAGGTTACAAAATAGTAACAAAAAGGCTGAAAGCCAGAGCCCCCCACCAAACCTGACACTAGACGCAAGTAGAGAAACCGCCAAGGAACTCTTTCCCGAGCACCCCATGCGGCACACCCAAAGATGGCTGAACGCGGGTGAGGCCATTAACATAGAGCTTTTCACGGTTGACGAAACGAGACAAGCAGCCGCCAGAATAAAAGGGAATAAGGCTCCCGGTCCCGATGGAATTCCTCCAGAGGCGGTCAAAACCATGGTGGCACGAGCGGGAGAATACGTCACCGAAGTAATGAACGGGATTCTAACCGAAAGAACATATCCCGACCAGTGGAAGACTGCCAAACTGCTTCTGTTGACAAAGGGAAAGTCAACGCCAGCCAAGTACAGGCCAATTTGCCTGCTTGACAGTGTGGGGAAACTACTGGAGCAGCTTCTGGTTGACAGACTCAAACGTGAACTAGATAGCAAAGCTCCACTAGCAGACAATCAGTTCGGCTTCAGAGAGAGACGATCAACAGTCGATGCAGTGAAGGTTGTCACGGAAGCAGCAAAGAGGACAAACCAGGGAACGCGGCGAACCAAGCGCTTCTGCATGCTGGTTACCCTAGACGTCAAAAACGCCTTCAACACCGTGGCGTGGGAAGAGCTCTTGGCGGAGTTACAAAGGAGGGACATCAGCCCCTACCTTGGAAGACTTCTGCAAAGCTATTTGGAGAATAGGTGGTTGGTGCTCACAGGAAACAACGGAGCCACGGAGAGAATATCCATCACCAGCGGGGTACCACAGGGGTCAGTTCTCGGACCAACATTGTGGAATGTCTTCTACGATGGGGTGCTGAGACTTGAAACTCCAGGAGTGGAGTTGGTGGGGTTCGCCGACGACCTAGCACTAATAACAACCGGTAAAACGTGCGCTGAGGTCCAAGACAGAGCAAACGCGGCAATCGCTCGCATCGTGGAGTGGTTAGAGGAGCACCGCCTTGAGTTGGCCGCAGACAAAACAGAAGCGGTAATGCTCTGCGGCAGACGAAAGCAAGACCCAGTTGAGATTTCGGTAGGCGGAGTGACGATCAAGCCCCTGCGAAGTGTAAAATACCTGGGAGTGCACATTGAACAGAATCTCAGGTACAAGAAGCACATAGACGAATCGGCCGCAAGAGCAGAAAGGACGACCGGGGCGCTACTCAGGCTCATGCCTAAAGTAAATGGACCCCGAGCGAGTAAGAGGAGAATCCTAGCATCGGTGGCGGAGTCAATAATGCTGTACGCTGCCCCGGTCTGGGTGGAAGACCTAGCGTATGCTAATAGAAGGGAGAGGCTGCTTAAAGTGCAGCGAAGAGCAGCCATCGGGGTGTCGTCGGCATACCGAACAGTCTCGACAGCGGCTGTTCAGGTCGTCGCCTCACTAGTCCCGATACACCTAAAGGCGGATGAACGAGCTCGAAAGTACCTTCAGACACCCCAAGACCGAGTGACAAGAAGGGAACACAGAAACACGACGCTCGAAAGATGGCAGACGGAGTGGGACAACGCGGAAGTCGGCCGCTGGACCCACCGCCTAATACCCAGAGTGGCAGACAGGGTAAACAGAAAGCATGGTGAGGTTACATACGAGCTCACACAGGCGCTCACTGGACATGGTTGTTTCGGGACGTACCTCCACAATTACAAGAGGAGAGAGCGTCCGGAATGTGCGTATTGCGGAGGAATGGACACACCAGGCCATACGCTCTTTGAATGCAATCAATGGGAACAACTGAGAAGGGCGTGCACGTACGAAGAAGGACTGACAGAAGAGAAGATGGTGGAGGAAATGCTGAAGGGTCCAGATCAATGGAAACACATCTCCGAAACCATAAGAAGAATCCTCCAAGAAAAGGACAAGGATGACAAACGTCGGGAAGCAACAGGACCTCCCGCCCCTTAGTGCATAAGGGACCGAGATGGGCCTGGGGACAGAACAGAAAAGATGGAACAAAGCTGAGATAGCGCCTGGATAGCCGGCGCAGGAGAGCTCCAGGAAAGACCGGAGCGAGAGAAGGATAAGAGTCCAGGAAAACCGGACTATCAAGACTTCAGGAAGTCCGAAGTCAGGGAGGGACAGCTGGAGTACCGCAGTCCCAGAATAATAAAGAACGGAGTGAGTGTCCCCGAAAATAGTGGACGTAATCGTCAAACTAGTCCTGGTGGTAACGCGTGAGGGCGTATAAAGCATTCCCCGCGTCGCGCTGTGCGCGTTTCGTTCTTCACGACTGGTGCGCGGGTGCGCGGGCGGTGCATAGTGCGCGTGAACGCAATGTAGAGGACACATGAATATGTGCTGCATGTGTAGTTTGGTAGTTTAGCACTTAAGAGCATGTTAGATAATAATTAATAAAATGCATGTTTAGTAGTTAGTGAGTAGTTGTAAGGCATGTAGTTAGCGTAGGTGGTAGTTTTTTAGTTTGGTTTTTGTTGTGATTAAAGGTTTTTACCCAAACCCAAAAGAGCGAAAGGGAAAACTTGCTTTTTCAATTGATTAAAAATCAGATTAAAGAAGATGTCGCTGTCGGCTGAATGCTTCGGTGATACCCGACAGCGGGGTGGAGGTGGGATCTTCAATCCCTTCCGCTCTTTAAAAAAAAAAAAGAAAGGGTGAAAAGAAATGAGTTATGCGCCGTTTTTTTATGAAGCGCTGTTCTGCATTGGCGTATATCCGAAGGTAAAAATGATCAAAGGCTGTTAATTTTTGTATATCACTAATTAACGCAATTTCCAGTTGCCATAACTTACATAGGTAGGGGTAACTTTCCTCTATCGTTTGATGTACATATTGTCCCCATCGGGTGAAAAGAAATGAGTTATGCGCCGTTTTTTTATGAAGCCTTATTCTGCTTTGGCGTGTATCCGAGGGTAAAAATGATCAAAGATTGTTAATTTTTTTATATCACTAATTAACGTAATTTCGAGTTGCCATAACTTACATAGGTAGGGGTAACTTTCCTCTATCGTTTGAGGTCCATATTGTCCCCATCGGGTGAAAAGAAATGAGTTGTGCGCCGTTTTTTATGAAGCGCTGTTCTGCTTTGGCGTATATCCGAAGGTAAAAATGATCAAAGATTGTTAATTTTTTATATCACTAATTAACGTAATTTCGAGTTGCCATAACTTACATAGGTAGGGGTAACTTTCCTCTATCGTTTGATGTACATATTGTCCCCATCGGGTGAAAAGAAATGAGTTATGCGCCGTTTTTTATGAAGCGCTGTTCTGCATTGGCGTATATCCGAAGGTAAAAATGATCAAAGGCTGTTAATTTTTTTATATCACTAATTAACGCAATTTCCAGTTGCCATAACTTACATAAGTAGGGGTAACTTTCCTCTATCGTTTGATGTACATATTGTCCCCATGGGGTGAAAAGAAATTAGTTATGCACCGTTTTTTATGAAGCGCTGTTCTGCTTTGGCGTATATCCGAAGGTAAAAATGATCAAAGATTGTTATTTTTCTTAAATCACCAATTAACATAATTTCGAGTTGCCATAACAACCGTAGGTACGGGCAGCCTTCCTCTACCGTTTGATGTACATATTGTCACGATCGGGTGAAAAGAAATGACTTATGCAGCATTTTTTATGAAGCTGTTCTGCTTAGGCGCTCATCCGATTGTAAAAACGTTACAAGTTCGTTAATTTTTCTACATCACTAATTAGTATAATCTTAAGTTGCCATAACTATAGGAGTTAAAGCGACGTCTGGGCTTTTTTGGGCTGCAACAACTGATATAATTCGTCAACTATTTGCGGAGTTATGAGGTTTGACAAATGTGCAAATGTATGAAAAAAAATACTTTCTTTTCAATTTTTGAGGTAGTAATTATGATTTGATCCTGTTGCCATAACTACTGTAGACTCAGCACGTTGTGAGCTTTCCAAAAATGTATCGTTTATTGAAATCGGTTAAAAAAATTTTATGGATAACTTTTATGGCTAACTTCCCCCCGGTTCGATGCATTGGTTATAGCAATCACCATCGGATGCATCCAAGTTACCACTAATTGCTTTCCATAAACAACCTATGTCATTTATAATTCCTCTTTTCAATCTATTTGTATCAGTAAATGTTATTTGATTAAATTGTTGAATTATTTGATTATTAACACTATCGAGTAATATAAGTTGTGCAGAGAAAGGTATTTTATAGATTCAGAGTGTTCACTAGGTCTATCCAACATTTCCTTAATATGATTCCTAGCAATCAAGTTCTTATTAAATGAATGTCTTATTGAACTAATTTCTTATATACTAATAACTTATAATTACTGTTTGATATCTTCACGATTCCTTCCCGTTGGTAGAAGATGCCGTTTGTATTAATGGGTGGGATCGTAGAGCTTACAGTTAACCAGGTTCCGACCCTGGAACAGTTATAACAGGTTTTAGTCTATCGAAATTAACCATTGATGTTCTAGTACTACTTATTTGACCTTCCGCTGTATTTGTATTTACCAATCTTATAATTTTATAAGGCCCATTGTACTTATTTTTCATTTTATTCCCTATCTGTGATTCTTTAACATACACAAAATCTCCTTCTTCGTATGAGTTTTATTTAGTTTAACATGCTTATCAAAACGAGCTTTTGATTTATTTTTCTTTTGCTATTTGGATATTCTGATTCACTTGTTGGTAGATGTAACTTGAAATATTTTTAATTTCGTTTATATAATTTGTATAATGTTCATCTTCAGTAAACAACTCCTCATGGTCATTATCTCTAATAAGTCCGAATATAATTTCTTGAGGTGTAAATTTTTTGATTGTGATTTACTTTTGTTATATGATTTATGTGCAAATTCTAATCCGCTTAAATTTGACTTGTGTGGATATTATAAGTTATAAGCTCTCAACGAGTCTAATAACGTAGCATGAAATCGTTCAATTGTCCCATTTGATTGAGGGTGTGCGATAGCACTAAATGTTAATCTGAAATGTAAAAACTATTTTTACCCATATATTCGCAAAAAATCCATCTCTTAGACGTTCGACCATTATCGATGAATGTGCAATTTAAATACACGAACATGTGCGCAACGTGGAATTTTAGAAACATAAACTACAAGGTCCATTGTATACCTGAGTGTGGTTGGTCATATCTCTAATCCGATCAGCATTTCATCCGATCAGCACGGCAAATCATGTATAAATATGGAATTATGCGTATTCCTCAGAACCAAAATGGTACAAACATGTCGACCTTGCATATAACGTTTTCTGTAACATTTTAAGGTTCTTGATTCCCAGTTAAATGTTAGATTTTCAAAATTTAAAGAGAGCTATGAAAGGCTTGGATACGCATAAACTTATTTGCGGTGATAACTGAATCTTTCTGAAGCTCCCCAAATGGCTTTACAAAAAATGTCATTCCGGCGTGCCCTTCAATTATTGTAAAGTAATAAACGAAGATTTTATATCAAATGACACGGAATATGATTCTCCTTCAATCCATGCCATTCTAATATTCTTCAATGCGAATGGGGATAGAAATATTCATAATCATGATTTACAGAACATATGACATATATTTGAATGTTAACATAAGCACTATAAGCAGTTGTAATAAAGATATGAATAAGAGTCCATTGTGCAAAGAAATAAATCAATGTTGAATTTAAATAAAAGCCTCCTTTATCCTTGCAAGTTTATTTAATTTACTGTGGACATGTTTCGGTGGACACCACCATCATCAGTACGTATAAAGACAAAAATTATCTAAACGGATCATGAAGACATGTTGTTCACGAATCTCTTCATGAACGTTTTGATCTAAAAATTATTCAATAAAACACGAACCCACACAGCACGCACACGGAGCTACCGCCACCGCCTTTGCCGTCTCCTTCGTTGATCGGGCTCAACGTCATCTTCATCGCAAAGTCAAAAATTATCTAAACGGATCATGAAGAGATGTTGTTCACGAATCTCTTTTTTGGATAATTTTCGACTTTGTACGTACTGATGATGGTGGTGTCCACCGAAACACGTCTACAGAAAATTAAATAAACTTGCAAGGATCAAGGAGGCTTTTATTTAAACTCAACAGTTTTAATAAAGATTGTTAAATAATTGCAAAATTGGATAATTCTAATCAGTATATAGGTACTAATAAAACATCAAATCGTACGAAAACCTTGAGGATTGGTTTGTGTACTTTTTCATGAATTGTAGAATATCTAAATTATTCTTAAATGCGGTTTCTTCTAGCGACGCCATTGTCTCATTTTGTGGAAAGCAAATACGCTATGTCGTAACATATAGCTGTAGTCATCGTACAGCAACAAACCCATAATTTTAATTTAGTCCACATTGTTTACACCACATTATTCTTAAATACGGTTCATTCTATCGACGCCATTATCTCATTTTGTGGGGTGCAAATGCGCTATATCGTAACATATAGCTGTCGTCGTCGTACAGCAACAAACCCATAATTTTAATTTACTCCATATTGTGTGTTCAGTTTTTGATGCGAATAAATTGATATAATAAAGGATATATTGACGGCAGTTTCATTACATTACGTATGGTTTCAAGATTAATATGTGGTTATGACGCATTCATCGAGTGCGCACGGAGGTAGTAATTAATTAATTCCGAAAACGTACGAAAGACGTATTAAAATATTACAGCGGCCGCTATTCAATTTCAACGTATACGGAAGGAAATAAATTAACACGATAGATAAAATACGCTGATATGTGTCCCTGCTTGTAATTTAATAAAATAAATACGTATAATTGAGAGATTTTGTACGTTGCTTTCTCATTCTGACAATACTATTACACATAATATGAAAGAAATTAACGCATCACTAATGTCAAATTTTCTCTCAAAACGAAAGTCCGATTAGATATTTTTTTATTTAGTTGTAACTTAATTTTACAGTAAAGTGGCTTTGAAACATACTTGACTCACTATGAATGAACATACTACTCGCTGTGGGAAGCAGTTTGGCGGTATAAGGGGTCAGTTGTCATTGTTCCAAACATAAGACGAAGAGGGGGCACGTGGGCTAGATGTCTCTTGCCCACAGAAGGCTGAATTTGTTGCAGAACATCTAACAGAAATCTTCCAATCTAACAATATTAAATAAAAGGCAATCCCTGAGGAAGCTACAAACTATTAATTAGACGCCAAAAATCGTATTTTTTTCTCACAAGTTTTGATTGATACCAGCATAAAGTCATTCAACAGCTAAAACCTTCCGACTATTGACATAAACCTGAGACTTCCCAGCATGTATGGATTGATCGAACTGCATAAACCTGACCAATGATACCTATAGTCACTTTCTTTAACAGACCCACAAAAAGACTATCTAAGATTATGACTTCAGTACTCTCCGACAAAAATTTTCCCCTACAGTACGCCTTGAGAAACAGCAAAGACCTTATAGACAGACTTGCAGATACGAACCCGAGCGGCCTCATTTTAGTATCCTTTGACGTCAATAATTTGTACAGCAACACCCCTGTTCGTTATACAGGGTGAGTTATGAGTATCCCGGCGGTCGATAGTCATCAAATCGTTTGGTAAAGAAAAACATGTATTATACAAGAATTGTTTGACTCACTAGTTTCTATAACGTAAAATTATTTTCATTTATACAGGCTGTTGCATTTAGGGGTGACGGAAAGTCAGTAAATTTTTTAAATGGAACGTCCTGTATATCATACCATACCATGAATACTAAGGAAATTGTCTTTCCAACTGTATAAGTTGTACCTGTGTAAAGTAAATAGTTTCTGAGATATTCGATTGTTTGTCAAAAATTTGGGAATTGCAGGCCTTTCTTAAAAACTACGTTAATACTACATTTTTCCAGATATAGTTTAAAAATTTTGTCACCTAATAACTAAACCCATAGCTAGATGCTGATGTCATGAAACAATAGATGCACTATACAAGATGATCGTAGAATGCACTAGTTTTTAAACATTTTTAAATGGCTTTTTCTGGAGATTTTTAATTGAAATGTCTGCTGTAATTTATATTCACTATGTCGTATATCTATTTTTAATACCTTTTGTGATATTTGCTATTTAAATAGTAGTATGCTATTTAGTACCTTAATATTACCCTGTATACAGTGTGCTGCACACAGAAAAGTGATCTCTCGAACGAAGAGAGGATTACTTGGCTGAAGTAGTTGGTAGGTTCGTATATACGCGAGAGATTATTGACTTCAACCAAGAAATTTTATTTCTTGGAATAATTACTAGATTTAAGAAAGCGGTTAATCTGGTGAAGTAAGAAGTAAGTGAACAGTCTTCAATGAAGTGTATATTTTTATTCCCGGTAAATATTTTTAGCTACTTAATGTAAGAATTTTAAAGATTTGGCACAAATACGTTTTCTATTGCTAATTAACAAGATAGGTATGTTCTGAATGACGCGTTTCGACAGTTTGGTGTGTGCACCTCTGTGGCGGAATTCAAGACATTGTATCGTCGGTTGTTGTTGCGGGCTGGGGAGAGAGTGTGAGGTGTGATCAGTGATCACTGAACAGGGTCGGCAGTGAGTGCTTTGCTTGTTTTGCTTTGTTCGATTAATTTGTCTTTGATTTGTGTTTCTGCAACTTACTCTTTCGTTAAATATACATTGGTTAGATATAAGTTAATGAGTTTAAGCTAATTTTGCAAAATTATTTTTTTCTGTTATACTATTAAGTTATAGTTTGGTGGAAGAGCAACATAATATGTTGAACCACGCCATAAGATTGCTGCTTTTCTGTCTGAAGTTGTATCTTGTTCATCTATCATTTATTAGCAATAAAGACATTTATTATTATTATTATTATTATATTTACTTACTCGTTCTAAACTGTTGCGTGCGTTACATCAAACTATTCCGTGTTGAAACGTTTATTGTACACTATAAATCACAATACACATCCCCAATAAATCACAAGGCACATCCCCTACGGGTAGTTCGTTATTGTTTTGCGTACTAGGTTAGGCCCCAGCGTGGCGCCAGAACCACGCGCAAGTCTTGACAAAATCACGATGCGCATATTTATTCCAGAGAAAGGGATTACTTTAAAGAAGTGAGAAACACTTCAGTTAAATAATTGGTGGGTTTTTATTCAGTAAACAATACTTACTTATATTAAATGTCTTATATTTTTTTGGATCAAATAACTACGCACTTAGATGGATTTACTATTACTTCGTTTGAGAAATTAACATTTTTGGGAGGAAAAATTCAATTACTTATTCCAATACAATATTGGTACTTATAAAGAAAGAATTTATTTGTTGACAGCATTTATCTGAGAAATTATTTTACTTATATTGAGTATGTGGCATTTCTTGTATATACCTAACTTTCTACATCCAAGTAAATATGCATTTGAATCTAGTAAATAAATTCACGAAATTATGTTTTCTCGTTCCAAATAATCACTTTTCTGTGTGTGGGTAGCATGATGTAAAATATTTAAAGGGTTATAGAAGAAATGATTTCGAACCTATTTAACTAGATTTATTCATATGAAAAGTATTACGGTTATCAAGGTATTACACAATTCTACAAGTATGTTTTGCAATTTTTACAAACACACAGCGAGCGAACCTGAAGACCTAGTAACATCAGTTGGGGTCCGAATTAAACCAGAAACAGTGTAATTGTAGGAGGACATCGTGAAAAATTGTTCACTTGTGTGAGAATTGTGCGGAGACGTTTCATTGTAATAGTATGTGTGCTCATACACAAAAGCACACAGAAACCACAGAAAAGAGAACAATCAGAACGAAAACTCTCGTTGGCGGGCAGATCTACGCAGACCACCTCGCGCAGCTGACGTCATGTTGAAATCACGCAAACTTTTGACCAATAGAAGACAAGCAGGAAGGTGTATATACGTGTTGCCATTTAGCATGAACGTATTTTATACCGACGGAACCGGTTCAAGTACAGTCAATCTATTATTTGCCATCTCTACCTCATAACGTAGGTGATTGCTCGATGTATTTGTTTGGTCTAGCTTGTGCCTAGGCTTCGTTCCGTGCAGGTCCGTATTGGCCGTTGCCAACATGCATAATGCATATGTAGCGACAGGCCCATCATTTCGCAGGTATTCCGGCCCTGTGTAATCCTCAGAAAAGATAGCGCGAGGTCATAGAATCTGACCGAGAAAGATCAAAGGCACCGCTGAGAGTTTCCCTTCTGCTTGATTCCTGTTCTGTGCAGAAACGCTAAAACCTGTCTTGATGAGCTACGTTTAAGAACGGATTATTACAAATAGGTTATTTTTCCGGAGAGACAATTCAAAATTGGGATAATATGAATGATAGTTTGAGTAATATTGATAATGTGAATGGAAAGTGGGTTATTTGGAAGTGTTTTTAAAATTTGCATCTAAAGATGCCTGATTTTCTGATTTTCAACACTCAGAAGTCAACAAATTTTCACGATAGTCAACCTAAAAGTACAGGGTTTAGGGTTTACTCTAGCAGTAATTTGAAATTTATAAATCGCGTGTTCGGTTGCCATACAATAGACGGCAAAATATACCTACAAAATTTCATATAAAATTGTTAATATGTTGATAGCGGTAATACTTTGTATTAGGATCAAGCTGGTTAAATCGCTTCTAAGTTATCCCTTCTATCGGGCCTTCTACCTACCTATGGGATCTCCCATCTCCGGCACCCTAGCTCCTCGCCCACATGGATGAAGAATATATAATGTCCAACAAGAACTCGTACAGAAAACACATCGATGGTTGGTACCGCTACATGGATGACATACTGTGGTTATGCAGAGGTGATGAAGCCGACGTAGGTGCCTTGTAACCATACATCAACAGCTTAATCCCCAGCTTAGATTTCACAACGGAGATGGCACAAAGTTTCTTCTTCTTCTCCAATACAACGAAAGGCAAAAAGAGAGAGAGAGAGAGAGAGAGAGAGCGTGTGCGTGTGCGTGTGCGTGTGCGTGTGCGTGTGCGTGTGCGTGTTAATATGTTTATAGAGGCAATACTTTGTATTAGGATCAAGCTGGTTAAACCGTTTCTAAGTTATCCCTTCTATCGGGCCTTCTACCTACCTATGGGATCTCCCATCTCCGGCACCCTAGCTCCTCGCCCACATGGATGAAGAATATATAATGTCCAACAAGAACCCGTACAGAAAACACATCGATGGTTGGTACCGCTACATGGATGACATACTGTGGTTATGCAGAGGTGATGAAGCCGACGTAGGTGCCTTGTAACCATACAGCAACAGCTTAATCCCCAGCTTATATTTCACAACGGAGATGGCACAAAGTTTCTCCTTCCTCTCCAAGACAACGACAGGCAAAAGAGAGAGAGAGAGAGAGAGAGAGAGAGAGAGAGAGAGCGTGTGCGTGTGCACCCGATTTTTGTGGCGACGATTCCGGAGAAACTGCTAAAGGTATCGGGACGAAACTTCATATTTAGAAGTTTCATGACCAAACTTTGAGCTGAAAAACTTTTGGCTCAAAAGGGTCCAAAGGAACTGGATGTTTCCTCCATGCATTTTTCAAGGATTTTGCAAATGAGCCGCCATTTCTGTAATTTCGTCAAAACAGTTAAACAATAAATTAAAGTAGAGGAAATTTTGTATAATTTATGTATATGACATTTTTCGGTAAAATTAAGAGTTTGGCTGCAGGAGCAGACTTAATTTGAGATCGGTCGTGTCGGCGTTAAAACTAGGTAGCCAGGATTTTGATTCCAATGACAGTAGGTAGTGTTAAACGGGATGTTTTGAAAATACCTACTGTCAATAGTATCGAAATATCCTCAAGAGGTTGCAGCGCCGGAACCACCTGATCAGCCTGGGGACGAGCACGAAGGCGATGCGCATGCAGGACCTCTGCAACTAGATGCTGAGCGGGACGTCAGCGATGAAGATGACGTTGAGCCCGATCAACGAAGGAGACGGCAAAGGCGGTGGCGGTAGCTCCGTGTGCGTGCTGTGTGTGTTCGTGTTTTATTGAATAATTTTTAGATCAAAACGTTCATGAAGAGATTCGTGAACAACATGTCTTCATGATCCGTTTAGATAATTTTTGTCTTTATACGTACTGATGATGGTGGTGTGCACCGAAACATGTCTACAGTAAATTAAATAAACTTGCAAGGATCAAGGAGGCTTTTATTTAAATTCAACATTGATTTATTGCCTTTCACAATGGACACTTATTCATATCTTTATTACAACTGCTTATAGTGCTTATGTTAACCTTCAAACATGCCATGTGTTCTGTAAATCATGATTATGAATATTTCTATCCCCATTCGCATTGAAGAGTATTAAAATAGCATGGATTGAAGGAGAATTATAATCCGTGTAATTTGATATAAAATCTTCGTTTATTACTTTACAATAATTGAAGGGCACGCCGGAATGACATTTTTTGTAAAGCCATTGCGGGAGCTTTAGAAAGATTCAGTTATCACCGAAAATACGTTTATGCGAATCCAAGCCTTTCAAAGCTCTCTTTAAATTCTGAAAATCTGACATTTAACTGGGAATCAAGAACTTTAAAATGATACAGAAAACGTTTTATGCAAGGTCGACATGTTTGTACCATTTTGGTCAAGATATTAGATCGACCATTGTTTAATTTTGATATCAAAATCAGATTCCGGCAATCCCCAAACCCCTTCATAAGACAAATTATGATTTCCGCGTTTTGTTCAATAATTGACGGGAATTCCTTTTCAGCAATTATTGAGGTAAGTAAATTGATGTCAAAATTTCATATGACGGGGAATAATATTAATCTGGTTTATTTGATGCAATTATAATACTCTGAGGAATACGCATAATTCAATATTTATACATGATTTGCCGTGCAAATGTGATCGGATTAGATATATGACCAACCACACTCACGTATACAATGGACCTTGTAGTTTATGTTTCTAAAATTCCACGTCGCGCACATGTTCGTGTATTTAAATTGCACATTCATCGATAGGGGTCAAACGTCAAAGAGATGGAATTTTTGCGAATATATGGGTGAAAATAGTTTTTACATAAACTGTAGATGCCGATACAATAATTTTCTGCAAGGAATAATAATGACATTATTTTTACTTTATCATACATAGTATGATAAAGTATTCTAATCATGCCAAAAAGAAATTTTGAGATTTTAGCGGAAATATGCCCTATTGGCTGCTGAGCATTTTTCAAGGATTTTGCAAATGCATTTCTGTAATTTCGTCAAAACAGTTAAATAATAAATTAAAGTAGAGGAAATTTTGTATAATTTATGTCTATGACATTTTTTGGTAAAATTAAGAGTTTGGCTGCAGGAGCAGACTCAAATTGAGATCGGTCGTGTCGGCGTTAAACCTAGGTTGCCAGGATTTTGATTCTAATGACAGTAGGTAGTGTCAAACGGGATGATTTGAAAATACGTACTGTCAATAGTATCGAAATATCCGCAAGAGGTTGCAGCGCCGGAACCACCTGACCAGCCTGGGGACGAGCACGAAGGCGACGGATGCAGGACCTCTGCAACTAGATGCTGAGCGATGAAGATGACGTTGAGCCCGATCAACGAAAGAGACGGCGAAGGCAGTGGCGGTAGCTGCGTGTGCGTGCTGTGTGTTCGCGTTTTATACAATAATTTTTGGATCAAAACGTTTTACGTTCTTTTAAATGTTTTTGTAAAGCATTTTTATCGTTTTATTGTCGTTTGTATTTATAAATTTACTCGCCAAGCTGTTCACTCACTGGCGGGTAAATCGCAAAGATTTCAATATTTGTAAATACAATTTCGGATAAGCGCCCACGGCGCAAGGCACCGTTTGTTTTATATCATTTGAAATTATGTGAATTCATAATGTGTATTTTCTTTAATTAATATATTTGTGTTAACGGTTAATGGAATCTCATGCAGCTAAACTATTAATTTTATATATAGTATGATAAAGTCATGTGCCTGGCCACATCAGATTTTTTTATTTTTAATTATTTTATCTTTTTATATTTTTTGATCTGGTGTTTTCAAAAAACTTTCCTCTATTTGAGATTAAAATTTTGTTCCCCTTTTAGTGTATTTTCATTCACCTCATTTCACTCCCATGTTGTTAGAGTCGCCTATACATCAATCATATTAGTTCTGATGCCTTGCGTTTGGGGCCGACTGTATTCCAACCATTTCATCAAATAATCTTTCACGTAAATTACGTTTGTTGTACAGAATTTCAACCTCGCCAAAGTTCATCGTGTGTCCGTGGTTCAAGGCATGCTGGACCAGCGCACTCGTCAGTCGTCCCTTACTGACATCGTCCTCGTGCTGCTTCATCCTGGTCTTAAGCCAGTTAGTTGTCTGGCCCACATTATAGATTCAGTTTTGGCGACATTATAGATTAAGTTTTTTGTTAGCTGTTTTGGGTAGCCATGGTTGAGGAACAATTAGAAAAATATTTTCTTATTCTCTTCATGGAAGTCAACGTGGGAAAGTTTCAAAACCCTATCTCTCAAAGCCCGTACCATATTAACCTTCTCAGTGATGGGGTGGTTGGAATGAAAGTTGAAGTATCTACCAGAGTTGGTGGGTTTCCGATACCAATCGATCTTTATCACACCATCATTTTTGGGGGGTTTACTCTTAAGGCCAAGTCCAAAAAAGCCACCATGCCATCGGTTTCCTTTTCTACAGTAAATTCAATGTTACCGTTGAAAGAATTTAACACAGCCTCGACATTATCTTCAGGGCCGGAAAGTATAAGGTCATCCTCATACTTCTTTATGAAGGCTAATCGGCAAGGAAGCGAGGGCACCACCTTCTTAATTAAATAGTCCATGACGATGGTGGCAATACTGGGGCTAATTGGTGACCCCATCGGAGTCCCAAAAGTTTGTCTGTAGCACCTGCCCTCCCACATGAAGTAAGTCTCCTCACAAATGAACCTGAGTAGTGACAAGAAGGTAGGTGTAATGTTGCTGATTAACAGCCACTCTTCTTCTACGATCTTAAGAACCAACTCGAGCGGGATGTTTGTAAAGAGGGATGTGACGTCAAACGACACCAGAACGTATCCCGCTGGGAGAGAATAACCTTAAACTCCTGCACGAAAGAGAAAGAATCTTTTACGTTGTATTCTGAATAATTCTGGAACGCTCTGGACAGAATATCACTGACGAATTTTGACACTTCATAGATCGGTGAGCCAATGCAAGATACAATTGGACGCATAGGAATATCTCCTTTATGGATTTTCGCTAAGCAGTATAGCTTTGGACACACGCCGTTATACACTGCTAAGCCCTTTTCTTACCCTTTTCTGTGGTGTGATGTAGGATTTATCCAAAAGCATATTCATCATCTTGTTACTCTTACGTTTATCCTTTCCGTCGGGTACAGCGTAGAGAGGCTAAAGTATTTGTGTCGGTCAAAAGGTTCAACGTCTTTTTTCTGTAGTCGTCCCTCCTCATCACCACCGTGACAGCGCCCTATCAGCTTTGGTAACCAAAATGTCAGGGTTATCCCTCAGGAAAGTCGCGGTTTTTCTAGTCATCCTCTCCCAATCTCCACCGCAATTTCTCTTCCCCAAAGTGTATTTGGTTATGGCAAACGTGGCCCTTGCTCTAACAACATCTCTTCCCTCCCGTGGAAGCAAGGCCAGTAGTAAACCCTCCACGTCAGCCAGGATATCACCGACGTTACCACCGTCTATTTTGACCTTCACACCAAAACGTCCACCCAACGACAGGAAATTCAGGATATCAGTTGGGACCTGAGTGTCAGTAAGATTGACCACCCACTTGCTATTGTCTCTAAAAAGAAAGCGATTACCATTATCGAAACCATTTAATTTTTCGAACTTGAGCAAATTTCTTCTCTTTACATATTTGAACATTTTATGGTACCTAGTCTGAATACGGTTACTAAACTCGTTTAGTGAGTCTAACGGAAGCAAAGTTGACAGTTTAACGTCGGTAACGTCGGTGATATCCTGGCTGATGTGGTGGGTTTACTGGCGGTTTACTGTCGGGGAGATGATGATGTGATAAAGATCGATTGGTATTTACCAGGACAAAATGTAACACTGACACTCAATATAGATCGGGACTTGTGTACCGGGTTCCTTGTCTGGATTGTGGGGCCTCGTATGTGGGCCAGACAACTAACTGGCTTAAGACCAGGATGAAGCAACACGAGGACGATGTCAGCAAGGGACGGCTGACGAGTGCGTTGGCCCAGCATGCCTTGAACCATGGACACACGATGAACTTTGGCGAGGTTGAAATTCTGTACAACAAACGTAATTTACGTGAAAGATTATTCCTCGAAATGGTGGGAATACAGTCGACCGCAAACGCACTAAATTTGCGTTCTGACACTGAAGATCTAAGTTCAGCATATGCCCACTTGCTTAATCTGAACCTGTGATCTGAACCAATTATAGGGTTTTTTGGTCTTCGGCTCGTTTGGGTTGCCGATTCTGGTTTGTTTCCTGTCACCTTATAACCTGCTAATGCCGCCGAATGTAAGCAGATGTTTGATTGCGAGTCCTCTTGTTTATCTCAGGTAATTGGTGACATCTTTTGTTGGTTTATTGTTAAATGCCGTTTCTCTTTGAAGTGTGCTGGCGTTGCTGTCGTTATTTTTTAGATTTGGAAAGTTGTTTGGACGAATTGTTAAAGTCCTTAACCTCACTCCACATGTCGTTAAATACCATAAAATTTAGTATGTAATTACGACTATTGTTAAAAGGTAACTTAACAGCATGTTACTAATAGTCAAACTTCAAATTCGGATATTTTTGCCTCAATTAATTAATACAATACACAGGATTTCCTAATTTTTTTAGGTTTTACGAGGCAGGTGCTGATGAAAACTGCACTAAGTAGTTTTTAATGGATTTTTTTATTTCGGTTCAATATTTCGTTGTGTATTTACAACTTCTTCAGGAACTGCAAGAAGAAAAAAGCAATTTATGCACACATTTTCACACCAGAGTGCAAAACAATCACCTCCCACAACGGTCCGACTTAATATAGCAACAACCAAGACGACATCAACACGCAAAGTGAGGTTAAGCACCGACGCATCACAACTGGAACAATCCTCCAGAAATAATCAGCTAGACAGCACCAACAAGCTACAAGACACAGTTAAATCAATTAATAATTATACTAATTAACAAGATGTTAAAGATTACCTTAGAGTAACAATTTTTCAGACAGAAAACAGGTGTTAAAATTTCCTGCATTGACAAAACGACAATTCACAGAACGCCAACATAACAAACTGCGGTGAACACAGGCGCACCCATAGTGCCAACTGCTGGCAATAAAAACACCAACCGTTCCCTATCGCGGGCAACGGTGCTACACTGTAAAAATAAGGTTTGAATTACAATGGTAAAAAGGTTTGCCAAATCAAAACGTCAACTCACTTAAATCCGCCAAATTCGCTCTAGACTCATCCAATAGTCGATCGTGGTCGTGCTTCAGGTTTAATAAATGGGCGTATGCCGAGCTAAGGTCGTCTGTGTCCGAACGCAGATTCATGGTGTTTCTAGTCGTCTGTATTCCTACCATCTCTAAAAACAGTCTTTCCCTTAGATTACGGCTATTATAAAGAATTGTAGCTCCGTTGAAATCCATTGTGTGACTGTAATTCAATGAGTGTTGAGACAGGGCACTGGTCTGTCGGTTCTTTGCAACGTCAGCCTCATGTTGTTTTAAACGGACCTTTAGCCAATTACCAGTTTGGCCAATATATGATGAATCACAGTCTCTACAAGGTACCCGGTATACCACTACTGACCTGTATTCCTTGGCGATATGGTGGAAGAGGTCTTAAACATCTTTAATTCTTTTCATAGGAATATCCAGTTCACTGCAGAGAGAGAAGTGGATGGCACCTTGCCTTTTTTGGATCTGGCGTTGAGGCGTGGAGAGGGGGGTAGGATTAAGATTGATTGGTACCAGAAGCCAACAAACTCGGGCAGATATCTGAACTTCCACTCCAACCACCCTATCAACCAGAAGATAAACATGGTTCGGGCGATGAGAGACAGGGTTCTGAGGCTTTCCCATAGGGACTTCCATGAGAGGAACAAGGGGATTCTGTATGGCATATTTGTGAACAACGGGTACCCGAGAGTTTTGACTAGAAAGCTAATCTACAACACCAGCCATCGTCGCAGACCCGTGGACATGACGGCTCCGGTACAGCAGGTCTCCATTAGGTATAAAAGGCTTCCTTATATCCCTGGATTGTCATGTTATATCAGCAACATTTTTAGGATCGATGGCCTCCGGATTGCCTATTACAACTTAATGAAAGTGGGAGATGTTTACTAAAACTAAACAAAAAACGGCCAAGGAATACAGGTCAGGAGTAGTATACCGGGTACCTTGTAGAGACTGTGATTCATCATATATTGGCCAAACTGGTAATTGGCTAAAGGTCCGTTTAAAACAACATGAGGCTGACGTTGCAAAGAACCGACAGACCAGTGCCCTGTCTCAACACTCATTGAATTACAGTCACACAATGGATTTCAACGGAGCTACAATTCTTTATATACGGCTATTATAGCTATATAATTAAATGGGTACAAGTGAAGTAACAAACATGGCACTGTCTGTGGGGTCTTTCTCTCCTTGAGCGGAGATCTCCGATCTCCTTAAAAATCAGCTTAATATTTTTTAAACTGTTTTTGAATTGCGTTAGTACATCTTGCTGCACTTCACACAACCTTCTTGTAGTATGATCTATTGATGACTGCAAGTTTCTCTCAGCTGATACTTCCGTAACTACAATGTTGTCTGGGTAACACTCCTTTTTTTGTTACTGTGATGAATGGATATGAGGGAAGACCATGTGATCCGACACTTTTCAAACGCTGCTGCATAGCAATGTAAGATCTTTTGCTCATTCTTCCGTCTAAAAATGCTTCATCAAAGTGCTTCATCTTTTGTAGTTTTTCGTACTGCTGATGCTGGTGCTGATGGGGAGTGAAAAGCCTTTTTAATGCGCGTTGCACGTTGTTTAAAAGATAACATTTCGGTGATTACTAATGCAGCATCACGTTGTCCCTCTAAATGCAAAGTAGCCTGTGCAGCATACAAAAGTTCTTCTTTATTTGTCGAGGTCAGTAGCGCTTGAACTCGGCGTCTTTTGGTTTTCTCGCTTCCTTTATCAAACGATGCTTGTGGAAGTATACCAGAAGTTGAAGGTGTACTGTCTCTAATTTCTAGACATGTATGCAACTCAGGTAAGTCCATGTTTTTCCAACCAAATAAAATTGTTTGCTAAAAATCTATCCCTAACTCGATAGGCTCTCTCCCATCTCTGCGATAATTTGTGGGAAAAATTGTCTATTTTTTTCATAACAGCTGCGTCTGAGGTAACAACAACAACAGCTTCTATGTCAAAATAAGAAAGCAAATATAAGAACATTCCCATTCTTTTTTCATCTTTTGTTACTTCATTATGCCATATTTCTAACAAGCCTCTTCGTGGTATAGAACACATTGCTGGACAAAATAAGTTTATTAAAATTAAATTACAGTAGACTCTACTACAAGGCGAACCCGAAATAATCGGTATATTCCTGAATACTGTAAAAAGCATTCTGCAATAAAAAGGTTTTCACAGAGTTTTTAAAAGTTTCAGAGTTTAAGGTCTTTACGTGGGTTGGAAGTACGTTGTAAAACTTTATACCATAAAAATAAGCAGCATGTCTGCTACTCTTTAATCTGTGGAATGGTACATGCAGATGTGACCGCGGTCGTGTATTGTGTCCATGACAGGGAAACGTCAGTATTTTTAAGCAGATATACAGTTCTCTGCAATCCTGTCTATATCCGAATCCTCCAAGCACTCTCACAGCTCGGCGCTAAACACCAAAAATACGCTGCGCTGAAGACGAGTGACCCCATGCCAACTATTCGATCTTGGACTGGATTAGCGCAAAGTAGGCCGAACGGAGTGCTACCCTTGACTCCTACACACACCAACCGACACACTCTCAACATGCAAATCCCACCGGAGGCATGGGTCCAAAACAACACCAAGAAACGTCACCGATTCCTCATTTAGACGATCCACAGGACGGAAGGTGAATATCATTTGCTTTGTCTTGTCGTTGTTTAGTGACAAAAAACTTGCAGCACACCAGTCGTCTCCAATTCTGCGTGAAGCCTCCATTGAGACGACAGTCTGGTTTAATTTTACACTATTAAAAGACAGTGTGGTGTAGTCAGCAAACAAAACAGCCCTTTCACAGGGAACACAAGAAACAAAGTCATTGACGTACAACAAATACCAAAGCGGACCCAAAACAGAACCCTCCGGAACCCTGTAAGTGGCCGGGAGGCTGCCAGAAACCACGCCGCCAAACCTCACCATCTGCGACCGGTCCGACAAAAATGATGCAACAAACTCACATGCCGCCCAGAGAAATTATACAACCGCAACTTCCTTCCAAGCAGATCATGATTTACTCGGTCGAAAGCCTTTGACAAGTCACAAAACAGGGCGACGTTATATTTTCCACTCTCAAAACAGTCATCGCAGTTCTCCAGGAAGTACATAATTGCGCGAGTAGTGGATCATCCTATTCTAAAACCAAACTGTTCCCGACGAAATAATGAGTATCTCTCAAAGTGGCTTATGATCTGACTTTAAACAATCTTTTCAAATATCTTCGAGATGCAAGGGAGAATCGACATCGGACGAAAATTAGATGGGTTGTTCACATCTCCCTTTTTAAGTATAGGAGTGACAAGAGCAATCTTGAGTTCCTTTGGAAGCATTTGTGTCCTAGGACACGAGTTTATCAGAGATGTCAGTGAAGCAACAATATTATTTTTTACAACCGTCAAAACATTGACTAAAAGCCCATTGACATCTCTCGATGTCCCATTTTCTATAGAGTCGATTACAGCTCTCACTTCGAATTGACTGATATCGGTGAAATGGAAAGGCAGCGCATCTGTCCGTGGGACACATGATACATCATCCGAACACAAACCACACGGCGCCGAGAGAGGGTTAGATCCGCGGACAACACTAACGAAATATTGGTTAAGAACATCAGCAGAGAGAGTACTGCTATCAGGAGGCCCAAGTGAGTGTCGGAAGCCGTTAATTAAATTCCACATGGCCTTAAGTTTATTTCCGGAATAACGCACGTACGAATCATTCGCATTTATTTTAGCCTGCCGAATGGCTTTATTGTAGAGCATCATAAGATGCTCTACAATACAACAATACAGTACAATACAATACAACAATACAAACATAAGTTGAAATAATCGTCTTTTTGGTGTCTATATACATCCGACAGTAACGACAACCGGTTTCTCATAATTAGCAAATCCTCCGTAAACCAAGCTCCCCTCGTACCCTCCACCATGCTTCTCCGCTAGAGTCGCATTGCGCGTACGAGAATCGCGTTATATGAAGGTGTTATCGCAAAATCGTCGTGTTGTAGGAACTCCCGTTGTAGGAGAGTATAGTGTATGTGCAAGTTTGTGCAAGAAAGTATTCGGCGATTCAGTAGATAAAAACATTGTGTGAGCCATATCAGAAGCAAGCCTATACGTCGAACGGTCGCGAAAAGACAAATGTTTGACTCTTAAAAGTGTTTGTGGTGATATAACTCAAAAACTATCCAACAAATTCAGATCGTACTTTTACAAATAAAGTCTTTGTATCCTAAGGAACAATCAAGAAAAAGCATATCAAAATTGAGTGGTTTTTGTATTATATAGTATAAAATAAGTAGTAGTTTAAACTATACGCCATTGGATAAATACATCCCTGGACAAAAGAAAATAAATAAAACACTTCAATGAAAGTCGCTGCAAGAAATTATTCATCGATTCACTCGATCACTACATGCCTAATTCAGTAAAAAATACATGAACACAGCGAAATGCGGCAAACAAACTGTAGGCTTAGGGAAAGTTTAAATTTTTTAAAATATATGTTTCCAACTTCAACTGTTTTTGAAGCTGTGGTTTTCATGCACATTTTTAAGGATATTATTTATACTAAAAAAATCTGATGTGGGCAGGCACATGACTTTATCATACTATATATAAAATTAATAGTTTAGCTGCATGAGATTCTATTTGATCGAGATCGGCGATGTCTGCATTAAAATAAAACTAGTGCAACTAGACAGATATGTCGATTAAAGCTGCGTTCGGATATTGTACTCCGTTGACACCGGGTACACCGTCCAAATGACACTTACGTGTTATTGGGTGTAAAAAGTGTAACGGTGTACAATATCCGAACGCAGCTTACATTGACAGTAGGTTGACTATACCTACTGTCATTACAATCAAAATATCTGACAAATCCTGGCTACTAGTTTTAATGCAGTACGACCGATCTCGATGATATAGAATTTGCTCTTGCAGGTAAACTATTGATTGTACCAAAGATGTCATAGTCATAAATTATTCAGAATTTCCTCTACTTTAGTTTATTGCCCACACATCTACACGCACACATGCATACAAGCACACACGCACACACGCCCACACGTCCACGCGCTTACACGCCCACCCGCCCACGCGCTTACACGCCCACACGCCCACACGCAACACGCACACACGCCCACACGGCCACACTCCCACACGCCCAACCGCCCACGCGCCCACACGCCCACACGCACACACGCACACACGCACCCACACCCACACACACCTTTTGTACCTTTAGTCAAACATGTTCACGGGACCCAAAAGGACATATTTCCGCTAAAATCTCATTTTTTTTCGGCACGATTACAATACTTTATCATACTGCATATGATAAAGTAAAAATACCGAGTAAAATGTGGGACAAATTCTTTGATAAATTAATAAACAAAAGCGAACAACATTTAGTTCAAATTCTTGTTTCAGATGACATGACTGAACGGATAAGACGGACTATAAAGATTATTGAGCTGCGTTAGACGACATCCAGCTACATGTACTACAGTTATCTCAAGTATACAATAAATGAGAAGCAGAAAATCAAAATCTCTGTCGAAATGAACGAAACTGAACTAACTGGTGGACTAAAACCGCCAACTGGACAAATAAATGTATACTATACGATATGTGAGATCCTTGTGGCGGTGTTGGCCATTGTGGGAAATGCACTGGTCATCCTGGTATTCCGCAAAGAACGCAGACTGAGGAGAAGAACAAACTACTACATCGTGTCCTTAGCTGCTGCGGATTTCCTGGTCGGATTGTTGGGAATTCCGTTCGCAGTCATGGCTTCCGTAGGCCTTCCATCCAATCTCTTCGCCTGTCTTTTCACAGTTTCACTGTTGGTAGTTTTATGCACCATTTCGATATTTTGCTTGGTGGCTGTTTCCGTGGATAGATACTGGGCGATACTGTATCCAATGGGGTATTCGAGAAATGTGAGAACAAAAACGGCATTGGGTAAGTTTCATATTTTTATATTCAAAAGTTTGGCCATGAAACTTCTAAATATGAAGTTTCGTCCCGATACCTTCAGTAGTTTCTCCGGAATCGTCGGCACAAAAAACGGGTACACACATACACATACACACACCCACACGCACCCGCACCCGCACCCGCACCCGCACCCGCACCCGCACCCGCACCCATGTATGTAACAAAGAATGATTGCGGTGCACTTAATACATTCTAGAACTTTAGAATCATAGGTTAATAATATGGTGACATACAGGCGGGATGTAAATTTTAAATAAATCAAAAACTATAGCCACAACCTGGATTCGAACCAGGGACCTTTGCGTTTCTAGCACAATGCTCTCCTAACTGAGCTACTGAGGCCTATCTCATTTTTTTTCAGTTGGGAGAGCATTGTGCTAGAAACGCAAAGATCCATGTTGTGGCTGTAATTTTTGATTTATTTAAAATTTACATCCCGCCTGTATGTCACCATATTATTAACCTATAAATATTAATTTGACAAATTATGTCGTTAAACATTTTCATTTTAGAATCATAGTTATGAAACACGAAAAAGGGAGTACGTAATGGCTATAAATTTCATATTTTGACACCGTGTGTACTTCATAGTAAATGGTACTTAATTTAATAAAATGCAAAATAACTTATATTTCAATCATTTCGTGAGCGCGGATAAATGAATAAACAAAGATAATATTATTTATTAACGTCAAAAATTATTATTGTTTAGTTTACATGTTCGGAATATCATCCATTGTTAATATTTATTTATCCATCACCTGCCTTTATTTCTTTGTTTATTAATTAAGCCGCGATCACAATACTTTAGAATATCTCGAAAACTAAAGCCGTTCGAAAAAATGAGGTATCGAGTTATAAATCACGCTGTATATATACATAAATTGTCAATCAAGTGGCACGTTTTTATAAGAATTGAAAATTTTATGAGAAAGTGATAGAAATAAGTTAATTGTTAATGAAAACACCCGGTATATGCAACGGATTATAATTATGGATTATAATAATGATTATAATTTCGTATGACCTCTAATATTTCGAAATTCTTTTTTTCAAATAACATTTTTGCATAGCTTTGAACATAAAGGTACTCTTAAGATAATTACATTTTAATATTTGCATTATAGGGATAAGACAATTCAGAAGCTTTTATAAAGAATACACTACATTATTTAATTTAACGTATTCAATAGTTTATTTACATCGGTATCATGCCCTTTTCAGTCAATTCTAATCCAGAGAGAAACTGGGAGTCTGTACTATCAAATTCGCTCCGACCTAACCGTCCCTAACCGTCCCGACCGATCCTAACGGCAAGTCGCCGGCTAACGTAAACGTTCGGGATTATGTAGTGACAGACATCCTAGACGCTATACCGCTTTTCGATATCGAGATTTTACGTCAATGGCGATTTCTTGATATTCTGACTTTTGTACTTCCGGCCCCTTTGAGGTACAAACGATTTGAAAAGATGTACAAACGGGTGCTACTCATGCTCTTTCGAACGCCGTTTACCGCATTTGGATATCTCAAAAAAATACATATTTTACGTCTCCGGCGATATTTTGATACTCTAACTTTTGTGCTTCCGGTCCCTCTGAGGTACAAACGATTTGAAAAGAGGTATAAACGGGTGCTATCGATGCTCTTTCGAATGGCGTTAACCGCTTTTCGATATCTCAAAAAATATAGATTTTACGTCTTATTTTTTTTTACGGCGATTTTTTGATACTCTGACTTTTGTACTTTCGGTCCCTTTTAGGTAGAAACGGAAAGAGGTACAAACGGGTGCTACACATTCTCTTTCGAATGGCGTTAACCCCTTTTCGATATTTTACGATACATATTGATACATATTTTACGTCTCTGGCGATTTTTTGATACTCTGACTTTTGTACTTCCGGTCCCTTTTAGGTAGAAACGAAAAGAGGTACAAACGGGTGCTACACATTCTCTTTCGAATGGCGTTAACCCCTTTTCGATATCTCAAGAAATACAGGTTTTACGTCTTTGGCGATTTTTTGATACTCTGAGTTTTGTACGTCCGGTCCTTTTTAGGTACAAACGATTTGAAAAGAGGTACAAACGGGTGCTACTCATGCTCTTTCGAATGCCGTTTAGCGCTTTCGGATATCTCAAAAAATACATATATTACGTCTCTGGCGATTTTTTGATACTCTGACTTGTACTTCCCGACCTTTTGAGGTACAAACGATTTGAAAACAGGTACAAACGGATGCTACTCATGCTCTTTCGAATGTCGTTTACCGCTTTTGGATATCCCAAAAAATAGAGATTTTACGTCTTTGGCGATTTTTGATACCCTGACTTTTGTACTTCCGGTCCCTTTGAGGTACAAACGAATTGAAAAGAGGTACAAACGGGTGCTACTCATAGTCTTTCGAATGCCGTTTACCGCTTTTCGATACCTCAAAAAATACAGAATTTAGCTCATGGCGATTTTTTGATACTCTGACTTTTGTACTTCCGGTTCCTTTGAGGTACAGATGATTTGAATAGAGGTACAAACAGGTACAATTCGAATGGCATTAACCAAATTTGAATATCTCAAAGTTGGGTGCTGGCTATTTTTGATTATTTAATAATTTTTTTATGTTTGATGTACAAACGAAATTAATAGTGGTACAAACGGGTACAAAGTACAAACGATCTACGTTAAAAAAGTCTGACTTTTTTAAAGTCGGGCGCTAGGTTCACACCGGTGTCCGTGGTTCCTTCCTATCTATCTTCCAGCACATGGTCCAACGTGTTCCTAGAAATGCAGAACAAATGGTCCCACAGAAACGTGACTTTGGAAATTTTCCTATATGACCCTTGACTACACCATAATAACATAAATACCCGACTCTGTTTATTCAGGCACGAACGAAAGATAATATTTCCGCCGTCTATGCACATCAAACCATCAAACCCCCCTAAAACAATAAATTATACGAAAATTTGTGACTGTTTTAAGGATCACGTTCGGACAGCCGCAGACCTCCACGAAGGTCCTTTGTTATTTCTATGCAATAATCGAACCAAACCTATCACCTATTACATTCCTCGGCGCTTTAGATGAATCATTATTAACAAGTTATTCATCACTACTAAAACCAAACACAACAATCAAAAATCAAAACGTGAAATTAGGGCCTTCCTCTCATACCAATTCTACAAAACACGCTACTAATTCTTAACAATATGAAACTTAACTTAAGTTACAATTTCTCGGTCGAGATCTTCTTTACACATTAGATCTTAGGAGTCTGTCCCGTACACTTCGCTGGGAATTCATCGCACTTTCAAGCGTCTCTGAGTCACTGCAATTATCAAGTGTCCATAATCCAGGGGCGGGGGTGGTTGTGATGTAGCGGTGTACAGGCATCTCGGTCTCGTATGTCTCCTGTGGATGTGGGTCCCCATCCGGATCGAATATGAAAAAGTACATAACAATTACTTATGAGCAGTATCAACTTATAGTTGCTTTATACTTAACTTAATCTTTATATTCCCAGTCGTCGTCGCGTAGACTACTAGTTCCAGCTGTTATTCTGGTATTGGTGATCTACTGTCACCGGGTTTAATTCGGCTCCATCTCGATACAGATTTGGGGCGCGCTTACGCCGCTTGGACCGCTCGGATTGACCTCCATCGCCTGCAGGTCTTCCTTCTGGCTTGCTGTGGTCCTGCTGCGCCGTTGATACTGCTGCTGATGCTGCTGCTGTTACTGCTGCTACTGCTGCTGCTACTGCTGCTGCTTCCGCTGCTACTGCTACTGCTGCTGTCTGTGTAGGTGGTTGTTGCCAATTCATTTGCCACCGCGACTATATGATGGTGCATCCAGAAATGTGGAATTTCGTGCGATCGTCCTGGTTAAATCATCTCCGGCTCTCGTTTTTTTATTATACGGGACTCGTATAATCCTAACCTCGTCAGACCAAGCATAGGGATATTTGTACTCTGCATAGTTTTTGCAGCTGTTGCTATATTAAGGCGCTGGTGAATCCCATCCCTGAAGGCGAGCAGAAAACGATCGACGTACTTCAGGTAGGTACTCATCTTTCGCCTTTGATCTGCCAACATGAGAAAACGCGCACAAAAATCTTGTCGTACTCTGTCTGTGCATCTACGCAAATGAGGCAACACCTAATTGTCCTAATTGTTGACCTCGTTCTACAAGTTTTCTACCATTTTACGCAAGACTCTACTAACTAGTATATACCTTTTTACTTTCTATCTACGCTAAAGGACGTCCTATATGTTCTACATTCTATTTACTCTACATACATAATAACTGATATCTTAACTTTATATGCGACGTTTTAGCACCCAGGGATGGTCTGATTCGCGGCTCCTGGTGTGGGGTCGCCTTGGACTTTGAACCTCTTCTTCTACATTACTGGGCAACCTATTACCTAAATTCTCACCTTCTGTGGTCCGCTCGTCGGTTCGGGAGTCATAATCGTCGTTAATCTCATCGATTGTGTCTAGTGGGGCCGGGGACGTTGTATCACTGTCCCTCATTGAGCGTGAGTTACCTATCCACGGTTCATATTCGATTGTTTCATCTTCTACAGGCTCTTCCATCCTTGGTAACGGGAAAAGTCCATCCGTGAACCTCAAACCTCTAGGGGCTGGATATTCATGATCCGAACTGCTTTCTTCATCGTCGCTTTCATTCACCTCTTTAGATTTACCTGAATCGTACTTTTTAAGTCGATTTACACGAACAATTTGTTGTTTGTTGTTATCCTGTGACTTTATTTTAAAAGTCACATCACCTAACCTCATTACAATTTCATGTGGGCCAAACCAAAACTTGGCTAATTTTCTGCTTAGACCGGGACTACTGGCCGGTTTCGGTGGCACGTGTTAACGTTAACCGATTTTTCTCAAATTTTGGGGGAATCTTTTTTTCCGGAAATGAGCCGATTGGGGGGGGGGGATCGTTGCCCTCCAGTAAAAAAAAAAGATTTTGCAAGGTATAAATTTGGACCACCTAATGTTTATGCATTGAAACGTAATATATAACCCACATTTTTCGAAGAAGACGTGATATTACCGGTAATTTTTCAAAAAAAAAACAATGGCTTTACACCCCTCCAGCAGCCGAAATTATTATAACGTTCTGGAGTTACCAGAGGTCATTGTAGAACATCTTGACCGAGCAGAATGACGGCCACATCGGTTAAATTTCCATCGATCATACTCTAAATATTTAAAATACAAAAGGAAATCAAATGAAACACTACTTTGATTGGTTGAAATTACTGAAAGCTCCGAACAGACCAGATTTTAAAATTTTTGCTACCACTGAAAGTAGTTTTTCAGAAACATTTTTAACAGTTATTATAACGTTCGTAGTTTAAAATATGCCCATACATGGGATTTTCTTTATATTGTATATGACCGCAAAGAAGATTGACAAATGAAATCTCTGTTCATTGTCTACATTACGTAAAAGCTTGTCTGTAAGCAAGAAGGCTTGTTTCTAGATGCTGGAAAAAATCCCCCGCGCCTGGTTAGCTTCAATTCTAATGTTTAAATGCCAGTAACTTGAAAAATATTGATTGCTCTGCTCTGAATTAACTTTTGATAAGCTTTCTTTGTGTTTGGTTTGTGTTTGTGCAGACATAATTTCACCGATATAATTGTCAGTACACATTAAAATCGGAAGCACTGGTGTATGTAAACCGTTGTATGTTACGTATCTATGGACCCCCGCAAAGGTCACCACCTGCATTACCTTACTTGACTTATCTTGATCACAAACCAGCCCTGAAGAAGCCGAAGATTACAACGCCGAAACGTAGGCAAATGTGCGGGTTCCAAGAATTACACTCTCAAAGACTGATAAGCGTTTTTATTCTCTCCATCCGAATTAATTTACTTTTTAATGTAAATATTTGAATTTTCTTTTGTTTCAATAGACTATTATTATTAATAATATGTGTAAAAGAAAATTTTGAGAACCTTTTGTAAATTTGTTTAAACATATTTTGCAAGTATCAGTAAAATTTTATTTTTCTTTTGCATGACAAATGAAATAAAATGACACAAACTTTTCAGAGTATCTTATTATTCATAAAAGTCTCTAGATTGTCTGGATACATTGGATACATTAAAACCAAACCGCAATTTATAACAAAAGTAAGTTAATAGGGGCCAAGTCAATGTGCCCACATAGGGCAGTATTGTTTTTCATTGGCCCCCCCTTCTTGAGAAAAGTAACAAAAGTAACAAAACAAAAATTAATGTGAATACAAAAGAAAAACAAAATTACATTATATACCTCATAGAGGAATATTTAGCCGCCACCCACACATCCTGCATGACACTCAAATAAATTAAATATAATAATTATTTATTTATCGACCACCCGCCTCAATCTGCCCAGCAAAAAACTGACTCTTTAGTCTACACCTGAATCCACGCTCACTCTCCTGTCTCAAAGGTTCCGAAAACTAATTATATACGTTAGGCACACAATAATAAATTAAATGTTTTTTGTCCTGAATTTAAGTAACTTCTGCAATTCCCAAGAAAAATACTAAACGAAGTTAGGCACACAGTAAGTAAACGATTTTTTAAAGGTTTCTAAACGATGGCGAGGTATTGTCACTGTATGTCTGTGCCTAAGATTAATGTTATGAACATCAGTTCGGAATCTGAGCTTATTATATAAATAAGGTGGACATTTGTGTACTATAACCCCGCGATACAAGCACGCAGCATGATAGACTCTGCGCCGCGACATATTCAGCCAGCCAACCCACTGCAACGTATGAGAAATTCGTTCTCGCTTTCGTATTCCATGGATAAAACGAAGGCACGCATTCTGAACTCTTTGTATTCTACTCGAAGTAATAGCATCAGTACAGGAACCGTACATAACGCCCCCGTAATCAAATATGGACAGAACTAATGCCTCGCACAGATGGGTCTTTATGCGCTGATTTAAAATATGCCTACTGCTGTACAGAAGTCTCAGACTAGAGTACGCGCGACGCAAAAGACCCGCAACGTGACTTCTGAACCTGAGCTCGGAATCAACCACAATCTCCAAATTACGCGATTCAGACGCGACATCCAGAGTAGCACCACCAATACGTATGTCTATTGAAGCCCGCACGAGATCCGCTGCAGCACCATTACCAAATACCATGACTGATGATTTCAGAGGATTTATTGAAAGCCTATGCCTCGCAGCCTGATCAGCCAATATGTCCAAGTCACCGTGTACACGGTGCTGTGCCTCACGAAAATTTGCACCGTCAAAGGTGTAATAGAGTTGAGTATCATCTGCATACGAATGAGTAGAACAATATTTCAACCCAGCACACATTCCCATCATATACAGAAGGTACAAAATAGGTCCCAAAACAGAACCTTGTGGGACACCAGATGTAAGCAGTGCAGGGACAGATCTTATACCATTGAAATTTACAAATTGATTACGGTTTTGTAGGTATGCGGAAAAAAAATGTTATAGCTGGCTTAGAAAGACCAACGTAGTGAAGAACCGATAATAGTGTTGCATGGTGCAACGTATCAAAAGCTTTCGAGAAATCAAGCAACGCAACCACTAACTAAGCGCTAACCCCGCCGAAATCCTGATTGCTCAACCGGAATGATGGAAAACTTATTTAAATGCTCCCACAATCTAGCTGCAACCACTTTCTCCAAAATTTTAGACAGCACGGGTAAGATGCTAATTGGCCGAAGATCCTTTAACTCGCGAGGATCACTGGTCTTAGGGATGGGCGTAACGGATGCAATCTTCCACGAGTCCGAAAAAACTGAGCACTCCAAACAATAGTTTGTGATGTGACACAACAAGGAAATGATTGTCGGACCGCAAGTGAGTGACATTTTTTTTGTAATACCATCACATCCCGCCGCGTTCGACTGCAGACCGCGCAGTATGATGGCAACCTCCCACTCCGTGGCCAGGTCAAATGACAATCTCTCAGTGACATGTGGAAGCGTATTGTTATTATAAAATGCAATTAATTCGGAATCGCCCGTACATTGAACTTGATTAGATAAAAAATAGTTGATAATGGTGTCCGCATCCCCAATCGTATCCGGAACACTACCCGATTTGTTTCGAGATGTGTCAAGTGTCCGGAAAGCGTTCCATAAAGTTTTAGAATCGTGGCTATGAAACAAACCTGCCAGATATGCTTTCTTTTCACGTTGAATGGAAGCATTAGCTAAATTACGCAAATTTTTGTAATAGTTAAAATGACTTTGTTGACTTGAATCTAGAGTACGCCTCATCACGCAACCTCATAAGAAGTCTCATATTGTCCGTAATCCACGGTCGAAAGTGCCTTCGCAGTGTAACAGAACGCAATATGAATAGATCAAGAATAGGATCATTAAAAAGTCGATTTTGGCATTAATATCATTAACACGAAACATAGAGCACTGTGTTGCATTAAAATCACTAAGAAACTCCTTAAGGGAAAAATTCTTCATGTCTCTAAAAGTAATTTTTTTAGGAGGAACAAGTTCACCAGTGTAGCGTATGATCGCTGAAACCATACAATGGTCTGAAACGTTATGGATTGGTGTTACTTGGGACTCTTGAATCACGGCATCCATGTTAGTAATGATAAAATCTATTAGGGTGGCAATCGTTGGTGTTATGCGGGTGGGAGTTGCTAAAATCTGATGGAAGCTAAACTGGTCAAAAAATTGGTGTAAATCAGCTCCCATACGCACCATTAATATCAAGCCCGTTAATATTAAAATCACCCAAGCAAAGAAGCTCCTCAGACTCAGGTACCAAGGACGAAAGGGACAATTCTAAACAATTAAGTGATTCAGCTAGGTTGCCCGGTGGTCTATATAACGCACCCACCACCAGCACAACGGAAATGTTGGTTATCCCAAACCACAACTGTTCCAGAAAAGGATTTATTTCTTGTAGCAAAACATTATACTTGAGATTATTCCTTATATAAAATCAAACACCTCCACCCCCACCACCACCCCCAGTGGATCGGAGCCTTCCTATAAATATACTATTATAACCGAAAATTGAAAAGAAAGAGTGGTCAGTATCAGGATATATCCAGGTTTCAGACATTGCAAAGATATCAAACTTTTTTTCCAATATTAAATCCTTAACCGCGGCAAAATGGGCGGGCAGCGATCCCACATTTAAGTGCCCAATATTCATGTGTACCCTCAGATAGTCATTAAAACACGAATTGACGATATTAGCGACTAGGGCAAAGGTTGTACAGTTTAAACTAAAAAACAAACAACTACAATTGCTCAACCGGAAAACACAAAAGCTGTAAAATTGTAAATTTGTGTCAGCAGAGTGCGCGAGCAGCAGCCAGAAAACAATGTACACAATAATAACAAATGCAAAAATCTAAATCTAATCAACCAAACAGTTAATTTCAGCTCAAATTTCTGTTTTAACAGTGGCAACCTCTCTCTACGGTTGAATGTATAAAAATAACAAAAATAAATCCAATCGCTAGCTATTCGAAAAACGATATCCATCAGTCAGGAAAAAAAAACAATAATAAATACTAACACCAGACATAAAAAGCGCATGATAACACATACCACCCACATCTTACTTCTTATTCTGGCTCCGCAATCTAGTTGTAACCGTCTGGGCGCCCTCCGATTCTTCCTGCTTACTATCACCCCGGGTAGCCCCAACAGTGGACGAAGATGTATAATCATGATGATCACCTAGGTCAGACCAACTTTTAACCATTTTAGTATTACCATTCGGAGAAGCCATAAAGAACATTCCTCCTTCGCACAGTGACAGCAGCAGCAGAAAACAGTGCCATACTTTTTCGCGTAAGGGACCCGGTAATCAACGACCTACTACCCTTTAGCATTCTCTTATTTGTCCACAGAATTTGACGTGTCCTGTATGAGACAATTTTTACAATAATCGGTCTTGGTTTAGGGACACTATTCGCATTACGACGCATCTTCCCAAGCCGATGTGATCTACTAATTAGGTCTATATTGAGGGTAAATCCGGGTATATTCATATTATCTCTAACGAAATCAACTACCAAGGCATCAGTATTTTCGTGCTCCACTTCATTCACTCCATGTATCAACAAGCATTTGCGGCGGGAATAACTTTCTTGATCGTCAAGTCGGTCTCCGAGATCACGAACAAGAGATAGAACATCCCTTAGACGACCGACCATGAGCTTTAAATTCCCTAAACTCCTCAGCTAGAGACTGAAGGGCTACCGGTGGGCTCGTTCGATCCTCCGGGCACAGGGCCGCTTCCAATTTAGCCTCAAACGCCTCCATCGTTCGAGAAAAAGAGTCCTGCAGTGACTTGAGGTCGTTGACTGCTGGTTCCATCATATTCGGTTATATTTACAAATGCACAACCAGTATAAAACTAGTATAATTTCTTGGCCAAGGTTAACCAGTCGAGTCTTCGAGGTAAAATGGATTTTCAGTTCCACGTTTTCCGCAAAATAGACCCTGATTTTAAATTTTGCACACAATCAATAGGCCAAAATGAAAACTAAGCACCTCGCAATCCCAATAGTTACGTAATACCCCCGCACACAGTTTAGTATATTAAAAGATGCACTATTAAATGTTACAAAATTTATGTAACGTTGCAGCGACTAAAACACACGGCTATTCACTATCCGCCATACTAGAATGACTCGACTTACCGAAATTTAGATTGTCAAAAGCCCTAATTAAATTAGCAATTTTTGCGAAGAATATCTATGTTTACAAAGAGCAATAAGATCAAAGCAACTTACATTAACAGTAAAAGCACAAAGGACATCGGATCTAGATGTTTCCGGTTGTTGGTTCTTGTTCCTGGTGTTGGTTCTGGATTTGCTGCTGGTTCTGGTGTTGCTGCTGGTTCTGGTGGTGACCTCTCAGACTATTTGAGTCTTCTGGTCCACGGAGGTTGGGTTGAAAACCAAAGTTGACGATTTGAGTGCGGTTATGGCTTCCTTCGGGGTTGATGCTCGTTATCCTTTTAGAATGAATTTTGCTTTCACTCGAGCTCGGAAAATTTGATTCTTGTAGCTTCTGGATGTTGGTTCTTCTTTTTGTTTTATTGGCTCACAAAGTTCTCCCTTTGGAGGGATAATCCATATCGGGGTTGATTTGGATCCCTTGTGATCCTACTGACTGCGCCAGTTAAGCCGTGGGCCAAGCGTTGATATTTTTAAAAAGCGGTAAAAATACTCAATCAATTAACAAACGCAAATTGAGCTTAACACCTTTATTTTAGCAACGAAACTACAGAGACAACAATACGACTTAATGCTATTATTATACGCGCGAATATTTATGTGGTAGCGGAAGGCTTATCACTTAAGGCATGCGCAAGCTAAATAAACAAACTCTTGTATTCTAATTATATAAATCATATAGAGGATAGTAATGTAACTCAGCTCAATATTAAAATCTCCTAGAATAATCACACTATCACAGTCCAGCACAATATCAGAGGTCGCATCCTCAAATGAAGCCAAACATTTTTAGAAGTTGCCCTTGCGGGGTGATATAAACATCCAATGCCAAAGCGCAAACCATCCAAACAAATGGTCACCCATATCTGTTCCAGATCTGGAGCAATAGATCTGTTGCGCATGCAGTATTTTAAACCTCGTCTCAAAAACAGTCCGACACCTCCGCCCCTAACTGCACGGGAAGCCCCCATAAAAGTGTAATCTGCCATATCAACAAGTCTCTCAGAATCGCCGGTCAACCAAGTCTCGGACACGCCGGGCACATCATAGTCACCGGTTGCAGCAAGCACCGCTAGGTCAAACAATTTATTAATAATAGATCGAACATTCAAATGAGCAATCCTCATGCTGTCGTACAACTTGTGTATCACGAAAAAAAATCAACTAAACATAAACCATAGCGCAGAAAGAGTAAACTATTTCCAGATTATACAGCAATAAAAAAGAAGCAGATGTATTTTGAATATTGAAAAATAAAATAAGCGGTAATACGGTATATGAACAGATATGGTATATACTAAATATGCTTTAAATATGGTATTCACTAGAAATGCCTTAACAGTTCAGGAAAACTAAATGTAAATAAGTAAACACAAACAAGCGCAAAATAAAATCAAATTTTTCACAGTATATATTCACGGAATTCGCTCAATGGTACCAAATATTTCAAAATGTTAACAAAAACTAACAAAAAGCAAGCAAAGAAAATAAGATACTTAAATTAAATGGTTCGAAGGAGCAAGTTAAAGCACCTTACGCTGATCGCAATGGCAATCTCTTGGCGACAAGAAAAAACAAATAAGAAAAATAAACAAATAGATTCGAGGTGTGATATACTAATAAGACAAAATACGACTAAATGCACACACAAACTTAATAGGAGGCGCACAACTTACTCAGGCTATCAACTTAGTCACAACACCCTCCGCGCTTTTTACAAACACTGCACCGTTGCTGGTCCAGACGCTGCCGGGAGTAGCAGATTCCTTCGTCAATCTGCTCACCTCCTTAGCACTGAAGTGCGTAAGATCCTCTCTAATGGTAATCCTAGATCCCTTCAGATTCTTTTTGTTCTTGAAGACCACTGATATTGTTTTGTGACTAACAAACTTCACCAGAATAGCCCGCGCAATTTTACCACGCGTACCGAGTCGATGGCACCGGTCGATATCATTTGCACAAACATTAACACCTAGATTTTTATTTAGTATGTTTAAAACTAGTGTTTCTGGGCATTCTTGGCTTCCAGGTGTCTCTTCAACGCCGAACACGCGGACACTATTTCGCCGGCTGTACTGCTCCAGCTGATCCCATTTTTTCTCGCAAACGGCTTTCATGCTGGCGTTCTCGATTTTTAGAGACGTTATTTCACATTCCAGACTCTCTATTTTGCTATTCATTTGCAAAATATTCTGCGAAAGCTCTGAGAATTGTTGCTTCACCATATCCACCACTGCCGACGTCATAATCTTAAGAAACAATTCATTTTTAAGAACTTCCACCATAACCTCCTCAAATTCACTTATCTGCCCCTTCGTTACTACCATTTCCACTCAATTCGAACAGCAGACCAAGGATAGGGAACAACCGTGCTATATTTAGGTCTTTATATCCCGTTTATACCTCAAAAATTTAGGATTTTTTGCCTAGAGATCACAGCCGCGTGCTACTCGTAAACTATTCGAATTTGTGCTAATGAAATAATGAAATATGCATCCATATATTTTCTACATATCTTGTAGTGATCAGATATGTCACCTTATTTATTGCGGATTCTAGGTTCCTTTCCCCCCTGTAGAATATAATGTCCAATCAAGAAGCCGTCATCTTTTCCAGTCTGTATGCCTCTCGTGTGGCCATATTTATTCTTTTTGAGAAGCCATGTTCGTACATAGCGTTTTCGTATTCGGTTTTGATATTCGTTGCTGCCAGTAGATTGATGTTAACGTCACCACAAACAACAATCTCCGCTCTATCTATGTCATGTATTGCCCTTCTCAGTTCCTCTATAATTATATTGGATGTTCATTTGGCGGGAAACAACAAGTTGAAGCAACTGTACAAAAGCCTTCAATTGAAAGTAACACTGCACCACAAGACAATATAACAGTAAGTCAACAACTTCAGCTTATTCTTCAAAAATTAGACAAGCAAGAGAAAACCAACAACTCTATAATAAAAAGACTAGAGAAGCTAGAAAATGCCGCTAAAAGGGCAACTCCAAAAAATCAAAATGATAAATAGTCTCAGAATAATGTGTTGGAATGCCAATGGGTTACTACAGCATCAACCCCCAAATACCGTGGCCTTCTTGTTTGTCTATAAGTCAGTCACCTAGACAGGTCCCTAGTGTGCGAAAAAAAGTGTCCCCGTTTCTTGTTCCATGACCATTTATGTATAATCCCAAAGCATATTTCGTTTTTGAAAAATAATACAAACTGATTATAAACGGGTTTAAACAAACATAAAACAAGTAAAAAAAAATAAAATAAAAAAGAATAGAAAAAAAATCAGAAAAAATATATATTAATATCTCCACGAACAAAAAAAAAATGACGAAATCGAAAGCGACAAGAAAACAAAGCACAACAGAAGACACTCTTTGCGATAACGATAGAGATCTATCAGAAATCAAAAAGATGTTCCAAGAGCTACAGAAGGCAATGAATTTCATGTCAGAAAAATTTGACACAATGCAGAGGGAGCAGATAGAGCTGAAAAAAATCCTGAAACAGGATCAGAAGGAAAAGGAAGGAATGAAAGATCGAATTAGAGTACTAGAACAAAGCGTAGAGTCGATAGAAAGAGAAAAGATAAAGACGAATATTATTATAAGTGGCATAGAAAAACAAGATAAGAACGAAAATACCGATAATATCATACGAAAAATTGCTAGAGGGCTGAACATAAAACTGGATGCGAACGAAATTGTAACTTCATACAGAAAGAACCAAAATAACGAAGCCCAATAATAGTACAATTCAGAACATCCGAAAAAAAAGCATCATTCCTGGAGGCGAGAAAAACAATAGGATCCATTAAAGTAAAAGAATGTGAACTGAAAGGGCGAGATACAGAAATATACATAAATGAACAGTTAACACAGCATGCAGGTAACTTGTTTTTCAAGGCACGTGAATTGAAGAAAGAAAAACGATGCCTGTTTGCCTGGACTCGAGAAGGAAATGTGTATATACGAAAGTCTGAAACCAGTAAGAAAATAAAAATAAGGAACCAGGAATATCTCGACAACCTAAACTAAAACAAACCAACACAGTCCAACCAAAGAAAGAAACGCAAGCAATGACATACACATTATACTTACAAAATTTCCGGAGCCTAAAACACAAACTAACTGAACTGGAAATAATAGCACATACATACCAACCAGACATAATAGGAATCACGGAAACGTGGCTAACCCCTCACGAGGAACACCTATACACACTAGATAAATACAACGCAGAATTCAACTCAAGAACAACCCGAGGAGGCGGAGTAGCTGTATACATCAAACAAACAATAAACTACAAAGTCTTACAAAAAATAACTACCAATAACATACAAATGTTACGAATACTTCTGACATACACAGACAATGCTATAAGCCTGATCTACAAACCGCCTCAAGTGTCATATCAAACATTCAAGCCAACCCTTCAGAACGACATCCTCAGCAGAAGAAAAGCACACACAATTATCGGAGATATCAATCTAAATCTTATGCAGAAAGATATGCCACTAAAGAATATCGAAACACAATTACGGAGAACGGATACAAGATAATGAACAAAATAAACAACAAAAATTGTACAAGAAACAACAACTCGGGACAAGGCTCCATCCTTGATCATGTAATAACCAACAGACAACAAAACATAAAAAATACTATCATAATACCCAGCGACATATCGGACCACAGCGCATTGCTTATCACTACTGACATAAAATCAAAACAGAAACCAAAGTACTTACACTACGTTATCATAAAAAATGATTACGAGAGTATGAATAGAGAAATAAGGAAACTGGAAGACAAAGGCATCTCCAATTTCAAACAACTTTCTGATCACCTACAGACTATCATCACTAACCACCAGATCAGAAGCAAAATCAAACGACGCGGAGAGAACGAGTGGATAGATGATGAGGTGCTGACACATATGAGAGACAGAAATAAACTCTACCTGCGTCACCGACGAAATCCCAACAACGAAATAATAAATATGGAATATAAAAAGCAAAAGGCCGACACAGCAAAATTTATAAAAGATGCAAAAATTAGATACTTCCAGGAAAAAATACAAAAAGACATCAATAATCCTAGAAAGCTGTGGAATACCATAAACACAATAATTAATAAAAAATCGAAAAAGACCACAATTGAATGCGTGGAAAGGGACGACGGACTGAAAACATATGTACCTGACGAAATAGCTGAGACAATAAACGAATACTTCATAAAGATCGGAGAAAATCTAGCCGAAAAACAACTACAACTAAATAACATACCCATAACCACAGTCAGACCTAAAAAGTTCCACCCGGCAATATTCGAAAACACCAATGAGAAGAAAATCTGTAACATAATCAAAAATCTAAAAAACAACATTGCACCAGGCTTTGATAAAGTAACAACTTTGATAAAGTAAAATGTTAAAAGAAAATGCAAAAACTCTGTCCCCGATTATCGTACGGCTGGTAAACACAGTAATCGGCACAGGAATATATCCCGACTGTATGAAACAGACAATAATCAAACCGATATACAAAGCAGGCGATAGTACAAGACCCGAAAACTACCGTCCGATTGCGCTGTTATCATCATTGAACAAAGTACTAGAAAAGGTTATCCAGACCCGGCTAACAAACCACACAACAAAAAATAGAATCATAGCCAAACAACAATATGCGTTTCAGACAGGTTCGGGAACATCATCAGCCACATATGACTTCGTACATCAGATAAAAATACATTTGGGGAGATGGTTGTTGGAGTATTCCTTGACTTGAAAAAAGCATTTGATACGATATCTAAAGAGAAACTCATAAATAAACTCACAGCCTTGAACATCACTGGAAAAAGCCTTTGTCTACTAGAGAGCTACCTTACCAATAGACCGCAAACAACTATTACAGAATCCGGGCAGAGCAAACAAGAACTAACAGGAAAATACGGAATACCACAAGGAGGAAATCTACCACCGACCCTCTACATTCTCTACACAAATGACTTCATGGATCTTAAACTAAACACAATGCCGTACATGTATGCCGACGACACATGTCTGATATATGCAGCAAAGACAGCAGAGGAAGTTCAAAGAAAAATTGACAAAGACTTACCAACTCTGAGAGCATGGTTCTGTGACAACCTCCTTACAATAAACGAAACTAAATCTGAATATATTGTCTTCAAAAACAAACAAACTTAAATAACCTTCAACATAACCATAAACGCCGAAAAATTAAAGAAGGTCAAGCAAATAAAATATCTGGGGCTAATCATATGTGACAATCTAAGGTGGGACGCGCATATTAACAAACTAGCAAAGGAAAATTCAAGGACAATAGCAAGAATACGCCACATAACACATATGATACCAACGGTAGTCCGCAAATCAGTATACCATGCTCTGTTTACATCACAGAATAATTACCTAATACACGTATGGGGCGATACAACCGGAAAAATATAAAACGAATACAAGTACAACAGAACAAAGTACTGAAAGCCCTATACAGACTGGACAGACTTACCCCAACCGAAGACCTTTACCGAATCACCAAGGAACTCAACATCAGAAACATGATTCTACTAAAGAACCTAACACTAATACACAAGCTGAGACGTAACGAGGTGAAAACAAACGTTACCTTAAAAGTGAATGAAGAATTCCACAATTACAGAACAAGAACACGTACGCACATTCGAGCAACAAAGTTCAATAGAAAGAAATGCACACAGCAATTGTTAACGCTGGTGGTACAAACTTATAACTCTTTGCCAGACCACATAAAAAAACTACCGACAGCATCATTCAAATTGAAAATTAAGAGCCGGTTGCAGCGAGACCCGTAGAGAGGAGTAACTAAGGACAGAAAAAACCAAACCCTCAATACCATTAGCCCGAGAAAGGAACAACCCAAGCTGTTCCATTCCCGAGGTGAAGAAGGAGGGAGTACTACCTATTAAGTGGTTGTTATATTGTAATACACGTGTAACATACTACAATGGATAAATAAATGATTATTATAAAAAAAAAAAACATAATCTATTAGCCATTTTAAACCTGCAAAACATAGACATATGTCTGATCTCTGAAACCCATTTTACCAGAGAGTCATACATAAATTTACATGGCTACAGTGTTTATCATACTATCCACCCTAGTAATTCTGCTAGAGGTGGCAGTGCAGTCATCATAAACAAGAACATCTTCCACTACGAAGATATCAAAATTGATGCAGAAGAGCTTCAAATGACAGTTGTAAAAGTCAAAACCTTTATTGGAATGATTACAACAGCAGCCATATACTTTCCGCCAAGACACAGCAATATATAAACCTCTTGACTAACTTCACCGGAAAACTAATTCTGGGTGGAGACTTTAATGCTAAAAACGTTTTCTGGGGATCACGGTTAACTACCACAAAAGGAAGAGAGCTTTACCAAGCCACGAAACAGTATAAATGTGAAGTTCGTTCTACAGGTAAACCTACTTACTGGCCCACTGACATAAATAAGATCCCAGACCTAATAGATCTATTTATTACTAAAAATCTATCGTGCGCTTATATTGAAGTGGAAGAGGAATTTGATCTGGATTCGGATCATTCGCCAATTGTTCTCACCTTAAGCGAAACGATAATTAAAAAAGAAAGGAATCCAACACTTACAAGTAAATATACGTGCTGGGATACGTTCAAACTCAGTCTGGAGAATAGAATAGATCTACAATCAATCAAGAATATCTCACAAATAGAAGATGAAATTCTTGGATTAATGACAGATATACAGAAATCCGCGTGGGAAGCCACGCCTGTAATTCGAAGAAAAGTGAAAGGTAATAATTACCCAAAGGAAGTAAGAGAGATAGTTATGGAAAAAAGAAAAACGAGAAAACGTTGGCAGGTAACCAGAGACCCAGCAATCAAAACTCAATTAAATTGGTTAACTCAGGAATTACGTAGAATGATTCAAGAGATTAAGCAACAGTCAATAAACAAAAGCCTCGAAGAAATGACAAGTGACATAAGTAGTGCAGGCAAATTATGTTGAGAGTGGGTATTAATTGTAGACAGGAGTTTTATCATTGGAAATGGTAAAGGGGCTCATAGTGAACGTAGAAAAAATAAATGCAGGTCATGGGGTGGTATAATGTTTATTTGGGGGGGTTGAAAGCGGGTGCAAAGTATATTATTGCGTTTTCCGGCGAAACTTGATGTTTTATCCTAAAGCGTCCTATACTAAGTTGTAGATCATAAAAAAATCTACAACATTCATATGGGTCACTTTTTACTATGACCTCAAAATTTCCGAGAAAAATGAAAATGCCAATGCCAAAACGAATTTTCTGCTTTTAATTTTTTGTTGTCGCAACAATAATTCAATTTTAATCAAATTTTGTGAAAGCGTGCCTTTCTATACCTTAAATAAGTATACATTTTTTTATTACACAAAAAACAAGAAGTTCATGAGATATTTAGTTTTTTCCGTCAAAATCAGACCTTTTTTAAAACAAAATTCTGTGGTGAAAAATCGTCGTACAGAGTTCTTCTGGGACTCAATTTTGTTGTTTTTACATGTACTTATTGATGCAATAATAAAAACAATAGTTACTATTTAACAAGATGCTCAAACATTGAAAAAACTCAACAACGACCTTTGCAACACTGAATTTTTCAGTAATTGTTCATTATTTGCTTAAATTTATAAGAAAATTGCAATACTTGTTACGGCACATTAAATTGTACGGAAAAAATACAAAGGAAACTGGCTCTAATTTCTACACTAATGCTATAACCATTAAATTAGAATAAGAAATCTTCAGATAAGTAAGAAAAATAACAGTTTTTGGCTTAGAATCAAAAAGTATCCAATACAAAAGTTGTACGTCAAGAAAAAATCCACAAATTTTGTAGAGGTTACTATATAACATAACCTCAAAACTCCCGAGAAAAAATGCGAATAAGGCAATGATTGGCATAGTTAAATAACTATGCCAATCTATAAAAATCAAATAGAAATGATAAATAAATACTTTTCATTTTTTATTTGTAAATCTGTAAATATATATTGACGGGGTGGGGTCGGTCGGAGAAAGATATTTGAAAATACAAGTCGCGGTAGGTGCAGCGTGTCGTATACTGACGATGCCTGTCTCTCCGTCTGGATTCCACGTTGTCACCAAGGCCCTACGAGGTGCGCCAAGTTAATAGTTTCCTCCAGGCCGGTGAGCGAACTCATGTGCCAGGGTTGCGTACCGTCGTTTATCCTGCTCGGTCCAGGTCGTGTGTCGACACGTAGTGGAAGGGGGCTCCTACGCCCTCGCTGGTCATGGAGCGCACTGGTATTAGGGGCTTGTTACAATATTAACTTTTATAATTTATTATTATCAATTATTAAAGTACTGTTTCACATTAAATGTTATCACATTTTTAACTAAAGATTTTTTCATAAACAGTGTGTGATCTTTTAAGACATAAATAATTTACTTTCAGAAGTTTCGTCAAAACTAAATTAAAATTATAAATTCTAAAAAAATTGAATTTTTCGCATTTTTCTCGGAAGTTCTGAGGTTATGTTATATAGTAACCTCTACAAAAGTTGTATATTTTTTCTTGACCTACAACTTTTCTATTGGATACTAAGACAAAAACTGACTATTTTGGTTACTTATCTGAAGATTTCTTATTCTAATTTAATGGTTATAGCATTACTGTAGAAATGGGAGACAGTTTCCATTGTATATTTTTCCGTACAATCGAATGTCGTAACCAGTATCGCAATTTTCTTAAAAATTTAAACAAATAATGAACAATTACTGAAAAATTCACTATTGCAAAAGTCGTTTTTGAGTTTTTTAAATTTTTGAGCATGTTGTTAAATAGGGACTATTATTTTTATTATTGTGTCAATAAGTACATGTAAAAACAACAAAAATGAGACCCAGAAGAACTGTACGATGATTTTTCACCACAGAATTTATTTTTAAAAAAAGTCTGATTTTGACGGAAAAAACTAAATATCTCAAAAACTTCTTGTTTTTTGTATAATAAAAAAATGTGTGCTTATTTAAGGTATAAAAGGGCACGCCTTCACAAAGTTTGATTAAAATTGAATCATTGTTGCGTCAGCGAAAAATAAAAAACAGAAAATTCGCTTTGACATTGGCATTCGCAGTTATCTCGGAAATTCTGAGGTCATAGTAAAAAGTGACCAATATGAATGAGGTAGATTTTTTTATGATCTACAACTTAGTATAGGCCGTTTTTTAATAAAACGTCAAGTTTCGCCGTAAAACGCAATAATATTCTTTGCACCCGCTTTCAACCCTCCCAAATAAACACTATACCACCCCATGACCTGCATTTATTTTTTTTACGTTCACTATGAGCCCCTTTACCATTTCCAATGATAAAACTCCTGTCTACAATTAATACCGGTTTTGGCTTATAATCAGTTAATTTGCCTGCACTAAAGCACAGATTATTCTCTATGGAAGGCGACTAAAGGCTTAAAAATACTATCACACAAATTCCGCCTATAAAAAAAAACCGGATGGAACCTGGGCTAGAAATGACAAAGACAAAGCCATAGTCTTTGCCGACTACTTGGAACAATCCTTCACTCCAAATGAAGACAGAAGTATGGAAGAAAAGACTAATTCTACAATAATCCAAGGAAATCGAATACCCCCCGTTACTCCTAAAGAGGTAATAAATGAAATTAAAAAAATGAAAACCAAAAAGTCACCTGGGTTTGATCTAATAAGAGGTGAGATTTTACAAAAATTACCTAAAAAGGCCATAGTTAAGATAACAAACCTCTGCAACGCACCATTTAGGCTTAAATATGTGCCAACTGTTTGGAAAACTGCGGAGGTAATGATGATTCCCAAGCCAGGAAAGCCACCAAATGAAGCATCCTCCTACAGGCCAATTTCTTTACTGCCCACATTGTCAAAACTGTTTGAAAAACTACTTGCAAAACGACTGAAGCAATCTTAGATGAAAGAAACATTATACCCGCGCATCAGTTTGGATTCAGAAACAAACATTCGACAATTGATCAGGTGCACAGAATAACAATGATAATAGAACGAACTTTAGAAGAAAAATAGGTATGCTCCTCTATATTCCTGGATGTGGCAAAAGCCTTCGACAAAGTTTGACACGAAGGCCTACTCTATAAGCTGGAACGGATACTACCCTTTGAGTATAGCCAACTATTAAAATCATACCTTTCTAACAGACACTTCCGTATAAAGCAAGATAATGAGTACTCAACTCTCAAAAGTATTAAAGCTGGAGTACCACAAGGTAGTGTACTTGGCCCAATTCTTTACCTTCTTTACACACATGATCTTCCGCAACCAGATGGTGTTACCGTTGCCACTTTTGCTGATGACACTGCTATCATGGCGATAGATACAAATGTTGAAGGAGCAACGCTAAAACTGCAGAATGCTGTCAACAATATTAGTGATTGGATGCAACGATGGCTAATTGCATTAAACGAAACCAAATCCGTTCACATAAATTTTACCAATAAGCGAGTACAACACGTTCCAGTGAAAATAAATAACACCACCGTACCCTACTCGAACACCGCAAAATACATCGGTATGACGCTGTATACCAAGCTTCGCTGGAAAGCACACGTTAAAAAGAAACGAGAAGAATTGGGCATAAGATACAAGAAAATCTACTGCCTTATTGGTAGGGAGTCGGCTTTGTCGACATTTAATAAATTCCTATTTTACAAGCAGATACTTAAACCTGTGTGGACCTATGGTATCCAACTGTGGGGCTGCACTAAGCCAAGCAATATAGCCATCATTCAACGGTTCCAAAATAAGGTGCTAAGAAACATCGTGGGTGCATCTTGGTATATAAGAAACAGAAATCTCCACAGGGATGTTGAGATGGAATTAGTAGCCAACGAAATTGGAAAGTTTGCAGAGAATCATCAGAACAGACTTCTCCAGCACACGAATGTCGAGGCAATCCAGCTTCTTGACAATTGTGACAGTGTGCGAAGACTCAAACGCTAATCCTTTTGAGTTGGTGAAGTGATGTTAAAAAAGCAGAGCACAGTGTTATGTGAGTGATAGGTGAACAAAGCAGAGCAACGTGCAGTGTGTGAAGTTTAAAGCGTCAGCATCCAAACTAAATTTAAGTTACACCAATGGGGAACACTTAATATCGAACACTTTTTATACGTAGCAATTTAGGTTAGATTAATATAGCTAGATAGTCATCAGACTAGATGTTATACACAAGTACCTATGAGGTGCCGTTACTTAAAAAAAAATTTGGCGGTCTGTATAAAAAGATTAAAAGCAAGTTAATTTCTTCTTGTCCAGCGTAGTAAGCATTCCTGCTGCATTGCTAGAATTACACAGTATCTGTTCATATCTAATTTCTTTTCTAATGTAAACCTATATTCCTTCCCGAACTATGTTCTCTACATATAACTACATTCGCGAAGTAGTTCAATTTGTATAACCGCCTTAGTGCGTCGTATTCACAATTTTTTAGTTTAATTTCCGCTATTACAATATTATAGAAATCGTCCAAACTGTCCTAAATCGTAACGCGTAGTTCGTCGAATTTTAACTTTTTTGAACCAATATTCAGATATATAAACGGTAGGTTGTTTTTGCCTTCAACCCTATTTAGCCACTGTCTATTATTTTCACACTCTTTTTTACACTTAGTTTCACACTCCGTCGCTATCTCTTCCTCAATATATTCCGTATCCATGTCTGTTATTTCCCATCACACTCTACTCAGCACGCTCACTAGCTTTCTACTCACTAGTTAATTTAACTTTTTCAGGTCCGACACGTGAGCTATACGTATTATCTTTTGGTATCTTTTCTGGTTAGAATATTCGCGTTCTGAACCCACACATATATATGATGGTTCAATCAGGTTGGGCTTGATTGATTATTTTTAAATACATCCCCACAAAGTAATCTTCCTGATGTCAAACCAAAATTGCGGTGATTTTACTAGCGCGCGCATAAGACTGCTTCGCCAGCAATTAGGGGGGGGGGGGATTTGTGGGTCAATGGAATTTCAGTCTGGCATCGGGACGTTACTTTGTGGAGATGTATTTAGGACTAACAAATCAAACCCAACTTGATTATTTTACTGTAATTTTGTGCCCACTTCGACATCCTCTTGCACCCACTTTCTGACGATTTTTTTCTTCACTTGAAACGTTCTCAATTTTTGATATTACAAAGCGATAGACTTTTTTTGGTTTTATTTCACATTTAAAAAATTGTGGGCGCAAAAGCCCAGGAAGGTTGCCAGACTTATTACGATTATCTTATTGTGATGACCCACTACCCTTGTCTTCTCTTTTTCTTCCCATAACTAGTGTATTTTGTTCCATTGTCAAATACTCCACAATGTTTATATTCTCTTCCCCCTCCTATCTCACTTCCGGTTTTCTATTCCTAGCATATCTTTTCTTCTTTCTATCATCCCTAACTTTCCTTAATTTCTTCCTTATCCTTTAATTTCCTTGATGTTAGTTCCACGTACATTGGTGCACTTGCCACCTTATTTCTGTTGCCTGTCTTCATCTTATAAACCACCTCTATATCCTCCAAAACGATCCCGATATCCAATCTCGTTATGTCTTCCCACACCTTCCCCTCTGTATTATTTGTGTCTTCCTCCTGCTGTATGCCGGACTTCGAAACAAGTTGCGTGTACTATTTTTTATCGAGATACTCGATCTTATGCTCCAATCCTTCTATTGTTGCGTCCTTGGTTTCATTTCTGCGTTCCAGCTCCTTTATGGAGTTCTCAATTTCTAATATTTTTGTGAAATTCTCCAGTATAATCTTTTCTAGCTTCTTAATTACTTTATCGTTCTCACTCTCCTTGGCATGTATCGTCAGCTTAACTGAGCTGATATTTTGATCAATTTGCGTTCCACACCAAACTCCCTATCTGTGTCCCTCGTCTCCTGTGTTTATGTTTTGAGTTTGAAGGTTTCACACCTCCATTCTGCCTTCCTACTTTTGGCCATGGCATTCCATGTCGATACTGCTATTGTGCAATTATGGTGGTATAATTCTGAACATCCATAACACTGTACGTATGTCCCATCATTTGGCAAATCTCGCCCGCACATTTTACAATCATTCACCATTGTCTTTGCAACGGGATTGTCTTTGCAACGGGCTGTCCTTTGCACAACCGCACCATCTGGATTTGTTGATTGCTTAACACCTGAACCCACCGTTATCACACTGCTTTTAATGTTCTACGACACTGGTTAATAAGAAAAGAATGTTTGAAGGCTCCACTAAATGAATGTGAAGAAAGTAGAGACAAATTTCAAAATCCCACCCGATAAAAATTTTTCTATGTCCAAACTTAAATTTATAAAATAATCAAGAAAAACCTTTATGGCGTTGTAGTGGGTGATCATCCATATTGCCCCGCACTGTTTTTAATTTTCAGCGCACCGATTAATTATAAAATTAAAATTTTAGTTTTGAGTTTTTGTTATTCATTTATTTCAGTATTATAATATTAATTATTTTTTAGATAATTAACAATGGCAAATATTCCACTAAGTTATCTTGTTTTCTTTAACCTTCCTATACTTTTGGTATAGAATACTAATAATATCACATTATAATTATTAATAAAAAAAAATACATTATTATTATATACATTATTATTATATTATGTCATGCAAGACTTTTTTCATGTACATATTTGCTTTTTTGCAGAGGCTCAATATAATATCCTTTTACTTCTTCCAATGTGCCAAACGCTTGGATACCCCAGGTGTAAATAATAATATCTTTACTTATTGAAAACACAATTAAACCGTAATATTTGTGGCGAGAAATCATAACATCCTTTTAATTAATTACTACAAAAGATGGTGTCAGTTTTGCGTAAAGGTAGAGCGCTAATATTTTAGAACTAATTAAATTGCAACATAAATTAGACTTGGTAATTGGAGTAAGATGTCGGATGAAGTGAGGTAGAATAATGTTGCCGCATAACGGCAACAAGGGTCTTATCCACAGCCGCCCAGTCTTATACCTCCATTTTTTATTCTATATTGTTCTTTAAGGTTTTACATCTTAGTTAATTACCGCCTAATTGTTTCGATAATGCTTTGTATTATTTTTTGTCCTATCTCGGTGGTTATACTAAAACATTGTTTTGTTTCCATAACTTCTGTCTTATTATAACCATCTTTCTCGCGAACAACTGTGCCTACTAGCAATGTTAGGTTAGTTACTATAAATATGTACACCGTCTATGAATAGCAAATATTATTGATGTACCCACTTCATATTTTAATTTTTGACCAATTAAAAAATGTCCAAACACAGGAAGCGTGAACAAAAAAAAACAGGGTTCAATTCTACGTCAAAAAGCTCAAAAGTGGTAGTTCTATCTTTAATAATTCCCGACATACAGGATAAGCCATTTCAATTAAAATACTGTACATTACTTAAGCCCATCATCCCACGGCTATGCAAAGGCCCCCCTACTGAATCTCCATTCAATTTGATCCAACGTTTTTCTGTGCCATGTATTCCAGGAAAATTTCTCCAATTCGTCCCATAACAATTCTTACGTGTGTTCCTGTGGAGCATATCCACAAATATTGAACGACAGTTTTTTTTTCTTGCAAAATAACATGTTTGGATATTCTAGCGATAAAAACTAAACAAAGCAATCGGCTAATGGGAACTCTGCTTTATATCTTGGAGATACCACCTTTAACCTAAACAAGTTTAACAACAAAACAGAAAAACAGCAATCGCATTGACCACTGAATGACTATATGAAAAGAATCTATTTGGTATCTTCTTAGCATTCCTACTGAAAATAAAAACGTTACAAATGCTTTAGCGGTCCGGTTAAAAATACGGAATGAAAAATACTGGTGTAGAGAAGTGATTCCCAAACTGGGGGTAGTAGAGTAACGATAATGGGGGCATGAAAACACAAACCAAAATTATACTCCTAGTAACAAATTTAATTTTGTAAAAATGTAAATTTAATACTTAAATTTTGAATTTAGGAATTGGTCAGGACGTCACGTTTGGTCAGATTGTTTTACCATGTTTCCACCAATCTCATGCTCGGTCATGATATGTATGCCACGAAGAAACGAAAGTACATTGAAGAATACACCAAGTACAATTTTACAGTTATAGTAAAGAACGAAGTCGACTGTCTGCAATGCGTAATGCAATGATCTTTTTGTCTTCAACGACACCTATTCACAAAACATGATGCATTGAATGACAAACCAAAAGAGTTTTTCTCAGATAAGGGCCGTCAGTTAATTTTCTCAAGCAAATGAAATAGCTGTGGAGGCATCATATAAACTGGCACTGCTCATCGCTAAAGGCAAAAGCTTAATAATATCTTATTAAACCGTACCTTTAAAAACTGCCGATGTTCATCTTGGCTCCGGAAGCAAAACACAACGGTCACCAATTTCACTTTGCGATAACACAGCCAAGCGTCGCGTCCTATGGATAAAATAGCAGAAGGTATCATACGTCGACATGTCTAAACATTTGCTAAACATATCGGCTTAAAAAATATATCTTCATTCTTAATGTTCAAAACTTACACACATAAACTACACTATTGTTGAAGAATCAACCTCGAAGAGAAGATTAAAATCATGTAAATTGGGTTAGCGGTTTGACATAGAATAAATTTTGAACTCGTGTCTAATTGGTAGATATGCCTAATAGTTTTGAGTAGTGTGGAGTAGGAAGGAAAGAAAAGTACATTTCTTTTGAGATTAACCGTTATAAATGTTTTTGAAAAATATTATATTTTCTGCTGCCAAAAATCCTCGAAACATTATCAATAAAAGGGATGAATATTATGGAGAAAATTTCTGAACATAAGAAGTTTTTATTTAGGTACTTAAAACACTGGCTCTTGCCATGATTAAAGGGTTTCAATGATAATTGCAATTCTTAGCGTGTGCTCAGTCTTTGCTTATTTGCATGCTGATTTGCGGATTGCGAAACAAACGAAAGTAGGTATGAGTATGTATGAACCCAATCTAACTTTAGCGATCATACCCGAAAGCAACACCGGAAGTCAAAACGTCAACGAACCCAAGTCGGCCATTTTGAACCGGGAGTCAGTCATTTTAAACCGGATACTCGCCATTTTGAAACCGGAAGCCAGCCATTTTTGACCGGAAATGAACCCAAATTTGGTAATTTGAAAATTTTAACGTACCTAACAAATCGGTCATCTTGAAAATTCAAATTTCACAGCCTAAATAAAAAATTTCCCGCGCACACGTTTCCCCGTACGAACCTAACTTCAGATAGGGCGAACCCAGCAATTTCCTACCATATATTTCCCCGCGAACCTAACAATTTCCCGTGCAAAGATTAAATCTTTAACGAATTCCCCGTACGAACCAAACTTAAGATAGGGCAATCCTAACAATTTCCCGTTTATTTATAATTTCCGAAGTTTAAATGTTTGACATGGTCCGGCCATCTTGTCCAGTATAGCTACCACTTCTGCTATATAATCCGAGATAGTCAGTCTGTGTCAACAGTTTGGAGCTGCATCATGGAAGTACTACAACAATGAATGACGTCATCACCAACAACGCAAGAATGACTACCCAGGACTCAAGAAGGCATCACCATCGGATGGATTCAAGAAACCAAGTCATTGTGAAATTTGTGACAAAAGTTACGCCTGAAGAAATATTTGCGAGCTGAAGTGTTATCTCATTATCTCAAGAAGTTCCGTCCATCATCATCATCATCGATCTCAACGGAGAAACCAAACAATACGGAGATGGCATATGAGAAGAAGTGATGCATTGCAGATGCATTGTTGTGATGGAGAAATTGGGCACCTAAAAAAAATTTTATCAGCGTTTGATGAGTTTTTAGATTTTTAAAATAAATTTTAATTGTAAAACATAACGTGACTCATAAATATCTTTCTAAATAAATTGTAACTATTAAGCTAACGTTGTTTAATTTCAACAGACCCTGTTCAAATACCAACAGACCCTGTTCAAATATAAACAGACCCTGTTCAAATATAAACAGACCCTGTTCAAATACCAACAGGCCCTGTTCAAATACCAACAGACCCTGGTGAAATATCACCAGACCCTATTTAAATATCAACACACCCTGTTGAAAATCCAACAGATCCTGTTCAAACACCAACAGAACCTGTTGAAAAACCAACAGGTCTGATGCGTGAGGCATTCGAAGACCAACAGGTCTAATGTATGAGGCGTTCAAAAGCCAACAGGTCTGATGCATAAAGCGTTCAAAAACCAACAGGTCTGATGCGTGAGGCGTTCAAAAGCCGACATTGTTCATGATGAGGGTCGTTAATCATCCATTATTATCTCTTCCCCTAAATAACCTGAGTTTCGATCGACCGCTGGAAGTGTGTGAATGTGGTATCGTGTTTATAATAAACGAGTGTTCAGTGCATATGTGCACAAAGCAGGTTCGAGAGCAATAAAATATCTACTGAATCAACAAGCGATACATAGGGACTATGTATCGCTTCGTGGGACACCAAGAACATAAATACAATTATATAGTATTTAAAACCCTCCCATCGGGCGCGCTTTACACGACGCAGGTTATGGGCGAAAAACGGCACACCAGTCATTTGTCAACGCTTGCCGAAGAGCCAGAAAAAAGACACTCGTGGAAACCAGAAGAACTACTAACCAAAAATAAATACCATATTCTTTCAAACTTAGATGACACGAACACCGGAAATTCTAGCCCTACTATACAAAGCCCCGAAAAAGTACATAGGGTACAACGAATTTTTTTACATGATGCGACTAATCATATAACAGATATTGCTGCGCTAAACATCGAAAACTATACGACATATTATGAAAGTGGAAACTTAAAAATCAACCTCACGTCTTCTGAAGGTTATAGAACCTTAACCAACTATTATGATAAAAACAAAATAGAGTGTCACACTTTCCAAAACCCTAAAAAAGACCACTGTCTGTAGCAATACTCAACGTTCCCATGTCCTTCACTGACGATGATATTAAAACCGAATTACTAGCTCGATCACTGCCCGTAGTTCGTATAATTCGACATAAACGCCACTAGGCGCAGTAGATAACATAAAGGAAATCTCTAGAGCTATTATACTCGTCGAACCAAGAAAAAATCCCACAATATCACGCAGTGCCATAACTGCCAAAGATACGGTCATACCAAAAACTATTGCTCCCTAAAGCCAAGATGTATTAAATGTGGGGACGAACACAACCACTGACAATGCCTAAAGAAGAAATCAGATCTATCAAAGTGTGCAAACAGCGGCGACGCCCACCCTGCAAACTTGCGGATGTCAGTCAGATAGAATTTCGGCGACAACAGCCACGCCCTTTCCGAGAAATCCACAAATCACGTCCTAACAATAATCAACCTCCATCTCAGCCCTATGTATATTGCTCACGTGACCCAACAGTAACATATGCCAATAAAATGAAGAATTTCCCAACACGCGGAGATCAACGCAATACAAACTCCTCTCCACAACTCTCACCAAATGTAAATCGTTTAATAAAACAACTAATTATTCCCTTATTTCAAGAGATAAATCCTATTTCATAAACGATATACTACTCAGCCTTAAATAAATGTTTAATCCCATTCAAATATCCCAAAATATCACTATCCTGAACTGTAATGCGAACGGGGTAAAAAAAAGAGGGCCTTACTTATTTCCTTCCTGACAAGAGACAATATAGACATAGCATGTATTACTGAAACGCACCTGACACATAGAGAAATTTTTCTAATAAATTGCTATAGCTGTTACGGAACCCATAGAGAGTATAGAACAGCAGCAGGGGCCGTCGCCATATTAATAAAGAGACGAATAGCACACTCCGAATACATCATACAAACAAATGCATTAGAGATTGTAGCAATAAATGTACAATTACCAAACAATAAACAAATGACAAGAATATGTGGATATCGACAACCAAACAAAGGCTGAGAGAGGACGACATTAGGAAAATTTTGAAGGCAACGATTCAAAAATCATTATTGGCGACCTAAATAGCAAAAAAAAGTACTGGGACTGTAGAGCCGATAATCAAAATGGTATCCTATTAAAAAATTTCCTTACCCAATATCAGCTAAACATTCTGACTCCGGACGAATACACATACTATCCTTATAGAGGCGACCATCAACCGGATATATTGGATATAGTAATTACGAAGAACACTAATATGCCCCTACATCAAACAGTAGTGAGTGAATTGGATTCCGACCATCTGCCAGTTCTGATATCACTTCCTGAAAAGTAAATTTTCAAACTTCAAACTAGAAAAATAATGAATGAGTTCGTTCGTTGGGAAATCTTTCAGTCACATTTGGAAAACCTTCGATCAGATATCCAACTAATAACTGCTGCAAACATCGACACCGGAATAAGAGAACACAAAATATTACAGATTCAGTAGAAAAAGCAACGAAGAAGTATAAGAGGCTTCATACAAACTATTACTTACCTCCTCCAGACATTTTGTACCTAATACTTGAAAAAAGCACGCTAAGACGACAATGGCAACGAAATAGGGACCCACAATTGAAACAAAGAGTAAATAGACTAAATAGACAGTTACAGCAAGTTCATATCATGTTTCGAATCAAATGATCCTGGAATGTGGAATACGACAAGGAAGATCCTAAAAAATACCCATTAGACCAGGCAATAGAGACTTTTTCGTGACAAAAATAGTATCAGCAAGCCGCCGGTCCCAGGTCACGTGGAACAGTCCGTAGATGTATTGTGATGTGTTCTCGACTAGCAAATATCATTACTTAATTTGTTATAAACAAAAAACCTAAAAAAATCGTGCTTTTTTTCGTTGTTCGCTTGTAAAAGCTGAACCGATGGAGCAATCTTGATACTGTCAACAGACGAATTGTAGAGAATGAAAAGGCGAAAAAAACGAACCCTACACGGACCCGATCGGATTAATATTAACGGAGAAAATTCGGAAGAACCGGAGAAATCTGCATTTTTTTCAAAAATTCTTGACTCCGCCATTTTCAAAGTTGTAACGCAAGCTTTTGGCGAGAAAGTAGCGATTGATGGGTACTTTAAGGTCCGTATTAATAGTCCAACTGAAATCAATACTTAAAATTCTACTTGCGTGATGATTACTTAAGTATCGATTCGCAACTTGAGACACGCGTGTATTAATAGTCATGGGAGATCAACGCTTTGGCTAAACAGTACTTGACCAATGAATGAAATCTCGTATCAGACAGCACAAGATTTAAGCAGAGTGAAGTGTGCGTCAGATGGTGCATATCCGAACGTATTCAAAATATTCGCCTATTGATAATAACCAAACAAAGCAATGCGTTAGTTTCGTGCAAGGTGTTTGTTTGGTTGGTTATTGTTGACGTCCTTTCGTGTGTCTTTTTGCCACTTTTCGCCATGGAGAACAACAACGAATCAAGAAAAAACAATTTCACCCAGTTTGAGAGGAGTTTCTTGAGTAACTGCATAAAAAGTCATTAAAGTCATTGTATAAAAAATAAGATTTTGATAATATTGTAAGTATACATGTGTAAGTTTGTAACAAATGGAAAATGCTTTTATTGTGCAATCTTGTGCAATCTTGGGGTAGGCGGCCGACTCGGGGAAGCGCGCAGCGCGTTGGGATTACTATAGATACGCGCTTCCCCGCGTCGGCCGCCTCCCCCGCTACTCGACCGGTTTGGAGCGCGCCCCAGATTTCGGTCAAGTTTGCAAGCATTTTTCGCTTATTTCGCAACATTTTAACGCAAAATCAGAATAGGCGTTTTGTAGCACAATACTTCTACTTTCGAAATGCGTAAAAAAAATTAAAATCGGACCGCCTCCGAAGCATCCAGGCTCGCCGAACCATATTGCATAAAAAAGATTCAAATCGCAATTGTGCAAACACTACTCATCGGATAACGTCTGGGTTCTGCACACTTAAAGTACCCATCAATCGCTACTTTCTCGCGAAAAGCCTGCGTTACAACTTTGAAAATGGCGGAGTTATGAATTTTTGAACAAAATGCAGATTCCCCCGGTTCTTCCGAATTTCCTCCGTTAATATTAATCCGATCGGGTCCGTGTAGGGTTCAATTCGTCTGTTGACAGTATCAAGATTGCTCCATCGGTTCAGCTATTACAAGCGAACAACGAAAAAAAGCACGATTTTTTTAGGTTTTTTGTTTATAACAAATTAAGTAATGATATTTGCTAGTCGAAAACACATCACAATACATCTACGGACTGTTCCACGTGACCTGGGACCGGCGGCTTGCTGATACTATTTTTGTCACGAAAAAGTCTCTATTGCCTGGTCTAAATGTTCGTAACTAGAGTGGGGATATGTATCCCCACTATAGTTTGCAACAATCAATCATTTACAGGTCTTTGCAGACCATCTGGAAAATACCTTTATGTCCCACATTGACACCCAAAGTAAAACATTTGCTACCTCCATACAACTATACAATGAGACACAGCTACCATTGAACAATACCTGTGATGATCTTATCACTCCTGATGAAGTCCAGTACATTATACAAACCCTTCCAACCAGAAAAGATCCTGGTCATGATCTAATCCCCATCGTCTTAAAACACGTCCCCAACAAAACAATTGATCAACTGTCCTCCATCTACAACTCGTGCCTGCAAATGGTATACCTTCCAAACTCATGGAAAACGGCTAAGGTGCTGATGTTCGCGAAACCGGGGAAAGAGAAAAATGACCATCGAAACTACAGAACTATCAGCTTGCTACCTACACTTGCAAGTGTTCGAGCGAATCGTATATCAGTGTCCTCACGAAAAAAAAATGGCGAATAGAACGTTGTCCCAAATATCCAGTTTGGCTTCCGCCGGGCCACTCTACAGTACATCAATTGTCGACAACGTATGGGGCGAAGGACTAAAGCACAAATTATATAAGATCGGCTTGCCAAACTATCTTCGAAGCATTGTATTTTCCTTCCTTGAAACGGTACCTTTGCGGTCGGGATAAATGGATATCTATCTGCAACTACAGATATCAAAGCGGGTGTGCCACACGGAAGTATATTATCACTTATCTTGTTCAACCTTTTCATGCACGATATTCCTGTGAGAAATGGGGAAAAGATTAGTATGTTTGCTGATGACATGATCATCGTTCCTCAGCACGCAGATCGAACAAGTCCAGACCAAAGTAAAACAAAAATTTTTACCCTTGGAAAAATACGTAAGACAGCCACTATAAAGATAAAGAACCTTGAAATTCCATGGAACCCCTCTGATCAAGCAATTAAATATCTTGGTCTACATCTACATCAACGCCTAACTTGGAGTCTACACATTAATACAAAGCTCACCCAATGCTACCACAGGTAAAAGTGCTCTATCCTCTCATAAACACAACATCTGTCGTTCGATCTCAATGCACAGTGCTGCTTTATAAAGCAATTATTAGATCACTTATGACATATAGCTGTCCTGTTTGGAGTAATACATTCGCAACAAACATTCGTAAAATTGAAGCTCTACAAAAAAAAATACTACAAATAGCAATAAACGCACCACGGTACGTTGGTGCGTAATCAACAAATCAGGAGAGAGATGAACATGGAAACGACAACCGAGTTTATTCAGAAAACAACAAAAAATTTCCACACCAACCTACATCTATGCTCCAGTGTGGCACAACACTAACTTGTAACCAAAAATATACATGTTCTATTGAAGTGGCCGGGTGTCCACCGCATCGGGCCGATAAATATCGGGCCGATCATTATCGGCCCGACTAATATCGGCGCGACCTTTATCGGCCAAACTGAAATCGGGTAGAAAACCGTCAAAATTGTCATTGTCACCCAGTGAGATTACTGTCATCGTTGTGTCAAGTCAATCTATAGATTATCTCGCACAATAGTTATATCGTCGAGTGAAGATGAAGCTATCTCTTATTTGCACACTACAAGAGACAATTAAAACGACGTCACAAGTTTTGGGCACATCCATTTATAACCAGAAACGAAGATAGAGGTGCCTTTATATGTGCCCGTGAAGTTTAAATCCATGTACCGCATGTCCAAAGAAAGCTTTCGCCTCTTGGTAAACTTACTGCGTCCACATATTTCCAAAAAGGATACTAATTACAGAAAATGTGAGAAAGTGGAAGAACGGGTTCTTATAACACTAAGGTATGTATAGTATCAACTTTATATTTTCCAACATATAATACATATTATAATAATTCATGATATGTTTCTTGAGTTGGTGGCGCATCATTTAAGGGGATGTTGTCGTCTTCTTCTTGTGTGGCCTTGGAAGGAATGTTCGGTAAATGGGGTGATTGAAGCTCATCCAGAAGATCGAGAATGCGCCTTTTAAAGCTTCTAAATTGCTGTTCAGGTAGATCATGGACTTCGGCAGTACACTTAATAAAAAAAATTTCTCGGATCTTCTGGGTCGACAATTGGTTTTTTCTTTGGAAATATTCAATAAATCAAAAGGGCGTTTGATCTTTTGGTTGAGCGCTGACGTGGATATAAATTTATTTCTTGACTCTGATCTGCATATAAAAGCGTTCTAGCGTTCTGATCTTCTTCAATGCATAGACTGGCAAGTTCCTCTCCATCATCATTTCTCTCAATGTGCTGAGTTTCCTGGCGTTGCGACGATGTAGATGGTTGTGGAGAGGATTCATTTGGTATATGCAAATTACTTCCTGTCAATCTTACTGCTATCTTCATGTGCGGTATCAAAAACTGAAGATACTTATTCAAGTAGTACTCTTTTTTAAAACCTGAGCCACTTTTTGGAGGCCTCGATTTTCTGCGTATGTAGGCAGTTCGCAAATTAACCCAACGCTTTTTACAGGTTTCTCCTAAAAATACAAAAGCATCAATGTTATCGAGTTTCTTTGATTGTGCTTTTCATTAAATTATTTAACTTTTGAAGGTATCTAGGAACTGGAGCATCGATGTCCTCTGTTGCTCTCTACTTTGTCCGAGGACACAAAACTGTGTCCAGCATAATTTCGTCAACCGTGAAAGCAATATGGGATGTTCTTAATGAGGAGTACATGGCTAGACCAGACGAGGAAATGTGGAGGGAAATTGCAGATAAGGTCACCAATCTTTGGAATCTTCCTAACTGCATTGGAAGTATAGATGGTAAATACATCCGTATACAGAAACTCCCACATGCCGGTTCGCTAGATTTTAATTACAAGCATTATCATTCGATTGTTCTGCTGGCATGTGCAGATGTGGATGGAAACTTTATTACCATTGAGACTGGCTTTTATGGGCGAATGAGCGATGGTGGTATATTCCGCCAGTCCAGATTAAGTAATTCGCTTGATAGAGAAGGTTTGGAAATACCACACAATAAAGCATTACCGGGTGATAGGAACATCACAGAATTTCCATATTACTTTATCGGCAATGAAGCGTTCCCTTTAAAACATAGGCTTATGACGCCATATAAGCAAAGAGGACTGACTAACATAAGACGTACATTTAACTATCGGTTGAGTCGTGCTCGTAGAGTGGTGGAGTGTGCTTTTGGAATGATGAGCCAGAAATTTCAAATCTTGAAATCATGCATTGTGCCCCCAAATAGAGATACCATAGAAAACATTATTAAAGCATGCTGTATTTTGAATAATTTTGTAAGAAAACGGGAAGGTCGTGCTTACGTAGCAGCAGATAATCGACAGACGGCAGAAAGTGCGAGACCTGCATACATGGAGCCAAGAAATTTTTATTTGGAAAATCAGCGACCAGCATCATATAGAGATTACCTTGCCCACTACCACGTTACTGAATAACGCGCTATCTCTTGGCAGTGGAATTACTGTGTGGATAGAGAGCAGCAGTAACTTAACGTCTGTTAAAATTTTTACTTTCACTGAAATAGATATGTATTTATTAAAATGTGTATTTTTTTTGGAAATTCATGGTTGTGGCTCCTCATTTTGAGGATATATATATATATATATATATATGGTTACCTACTCTCAACGTTATATATATATATATATATATACAACGAAGTTTTGTCAGTTACCTGATAATCCCATTTTTTCACCAATTTCAGCCCATGCTCTCTCCAAAATTGGTCGCTTTGAATGATCATCGCGAGTGATATCGTATAAACACGGGTGCTTCTCCACTTCGATACATAAATCAATATTTACTTTTAATTCGCAATCCTCCATAATAAATAAATAAACTTGAAATCCTGGACCGTTGAGAACTCGCTTCGTCGGTTTGATCACGCCAAAGCCAAATTTCAATATTTATCGTAGGTTACCTAGGTAATGTCATAATAGGTCACCAAGGTACACACAATGATATTCATTTTGTTGCACGTCCTACTTTTGTTTGTGACATTCCTATGCATGGGTACAACGAATGATTTGGCATTTTTGTGTTTAATAAAAATAATGCATAGTAATAATTAGTAACAAAAATAATAAAAGGAAGCAAAGGGTAGTGGTGATAGTATTTACTATTTAGCGGTACTACCAACAATGTGTAGGTCACCACACTGAAATATCGAAATTCAACTTTGGCTGCAAGAAACTCGTGGTCACAAAAGAATCGAGCGCTTGGTTCGGTTTTGAACAACAAATCACCTCACTACAAAAAAACGATATTTTTTTGTGTTAACTCGAGTAGCCGTAAAAAAAGTACGCACATTTTTGATATTCACGGCCTGCGAACTGATATTATTGAATATACGCGGCCGTATCGTGTGTGACCCACGATAATGATCGTGCAGGAAGTGTCTTGCCGATACAGATCGGCTACGATATTTATCGGGCACGATGCACATCTGTCAATGGATCAGTTCCTATAGAAATACAGAGAACGAGGGTTGATACTCGAAGGTTAATCTTCAACATGCATTACATTTTTATTAAACTGATATAAGACAGAAAAACTATGTGAAACATATACTATGTTGATCTGGTTGTTTAATAAATAAAAAAATAAGTAACCTAATAACCTGAAATAAAAAATAAAAACAGACATAGAATCATAGGGAAAAACCCATAGACGTAAATTCAAAACAAAGTGGAGCGGGAACTTCAAACAGAAAACATACAATCGCACGAAAATCGCTAGCAAGGGCAAATTTAAAGTTGGCGACGTACTTCGCAAAAGCAAGTTCAAACGTGTTTTAACCAAAGGGTATTTACCGAGTGGACAATCAATAGAATTGTTTAAAATTACATCGGTAAGAATAACAAATCTTATGACGCATATGTTGCATGATATGCAAAGTCAACCGATACGGAGCATCGACTCCCTCCGAATTACTACAAATCGGAATGCGCCGAGCGCCATCCCATTCATTACAAGTCAAAAATCTGCGTCCCTTGATTTTAAACTAAACAACTCGCGACAGCAAATGGTTAGAATGAGAGGAGAGGAGGCGATGTAAACATCTGTAAACATAACCCTTAAAGAACATAGTGTAAATACTGTAAATTAGCGTATATATTATATAATAGACTGAGGCATTCTGGTCATCGTATATTTAAAGAGATAATATGTGGTAGGCAATCTCCCGTTAATACGCTCCGAAACTTGTTTTGTGATCTAATAAGAAGACTACTATCGGTTGCAAAAGCCCTGTGTTTAAAGGGTAATAACTCTGAAACTGCTAAATAAAAAAAATTAAATAAAGTGCGCTATACTACTGAATCATTTCTATATCACAGTCGTGAATATCAAATTTTTCTGCCCATCGGTTTAGCCACGAGCGCGCGAGAAGTAAAAAAGGTACCCGATTTTTGCGATTTTATATAATGTTCGACTTTCCGATTTTTTATCTCCAAAACCACTTACTGAAAAAATTTCAATTTTTGTTCAGGTTACAATTAGGGCCTCTTCTATAGATTGGCTTTTTTATTTTCTTGATTTTGTATGTAATAAGGTCTGTAAGCGAGAATTTTTGTGGACGCGGATATCTCAGAAACGAACAATAGCAGGACAACGCAGTTAGCACGTAAACAATCCTTATTTAATATGATACTCATCCATTTATGTATTATAACATAAAAGTTAAATGCGAATTTTTAAGAGCAAAATGAATGTAATTGATCGTGTGGGCAGGATAGTTCCCCTCGGGGTAAAGGGGTTACGGGCGGGAAGCCATGCATGGCTTCGCGCGACGATTTCAAACGATCAACTCTCAGGACCGTATTCAATATTTATGTCATTTTCTCGGTCGGGTTTAGGTTTTAAACTAACATACGTGATCTTTTTTTCTTTATTTGTGGAATTGTACACATATTATGTTTTGTGATTTATTATTATTTTACAATATTATTTGTGGCAAAAATCAGTAGTTGATTATGAAGACGTTGTGGGTTCGGGTGTCAAACCAAACGGTCCGGTATTCTCTGCAAATGTTTGAATTGCGCCAAGTATTTGTCCCAAACTTTGAACGATTTGTTCAGTTCCAAAAGAGCCACCAACATTGGAACTACCGCCGGCAATTTCTCTATCATTATATGAAAAATTCATTTCTTTTAACCATCTATATAATGTCCCTGCTGAAAATTCTGGCATGTCCAAAACATCGAGTTTTATTTGAATGTATAATTCTTTTACGGATGGAAATCTTTTTTCCATATAAAAGTTAAATATCATTCGTCTTATAACCCTTTGCAAAAGTTCATCGCAAATTATCCTTGGTCTACCACTTTTTGCTTTGCAGTATTCAACTTTTCCTTTGGTATGGTATTCCGCACTAACCCTTTTGACAGTCGCTGGACTAACTCCAACAGCAATGTATGTATGTAGGTTGTTGGAGGTCAAGGATAATCCTCGTGGCATCCAGGTCTCATTGGGCCCCTTGTACCACCCCCTGCGCTCACTCCAGCTATGTCAACCAGCCTAGGTTGTTAACGAAGGCTCGGACGCAGCTCAGAGGTGCGTTCCTGATTCCGTCCATGGTCGGCCATGGATCCCCCAGCAAGCGTTCCCTGTATTCAACCAGGTCTGGACATTCACATAAAATGTGTTTTACCGTCTCATCCTCTAGCTCACAAGTTCGGCATATAGACGTTTCAGCGAGATGCATCACGTGAAGATGCTTCCGTAAACCACAGTGACCCGTGAGAATACCCGTAACTAAACGTAGCTTATTTCTGGGCAGCGTGTAAATTTCCTAGCAGTGGTGCTGGAGGGAAGGGGGAGCCCTTCCCTAGCTTGCTGACAGCAAGGTAGATTCTCCCACTGTCGAATGAATTTCTTGTGGGTGAGGTCCTTCAGTGATTGTAGCAGAAGGTTATTAGTGGGTAGTAGGAAGGGTTCCGGCGAGCTTACCGGTCCGTTGGCAGCTCTTCTGGCTAGTTTATCAGCGTGCCGATTGCCCTTGTCCTCAGAATGCCCTTTTATCCATGTGAGGTTGACATTGATATGTCTGGACGCCTCCACAAGGGTGTTATGACAGTCCAAGACTAAGAGAGTATGGATTGTCTGCTGTCTGTGTAGATCGTTACGTTCCTGCCAGTGTTGTCGGAGCTGATAATACACTCCGCCGCAGTTTTTATGGCATAGATTTCCGCCTGCGATACAGAAGGATACTTGCCTCGGGGGATGGACTGTCGTAGCTGGTAGTCTTGAGAGAAAATCCCAGCACCAGTTCCTCTGTTTTTCTTGCAGCCGTCTGTATAGATCTTCAGGCTCGTAGTGTTCCCCTTCTCCTGCGGTATGTCCTTGGGAAGGTAAGGTTTGTTGAAGACGTAACAAGGTGGAATATAGTCCGTGCGGTAGTCGAGAAGCGGCACATCTTTCGCTGCACTACTCCATAGACTGCCCCGCATGCCGCCCTTGTCGCCTACTTTTGTGTAGCCCACCGTGCGAAGCCTGAATAGTGTTTTCAGGGCCACCTCTTCAATGAAGAAGTCAAGTGGTGGCAAGTACAACATGTACTCCAGCGCAGCGGTTGGGGTTGTGCTCATTGTCCCGGTTGTGTCGAGGCAAGCAAGTCTTTGTATTTGTGCCAGTTTGGTTGTGGCCAGCTTGACTCTAGACCACCACGCAACCGCCCCGTAAGTGAGCATAGGACGAATAACGGCAGTGTATATCCACAGTGTAATCTGTGGTGAGAGACCCCAGGTTTTCCCCACGGCTCTACGACACTGACCGAAAGCCATTCGTGCCCTTTTCAATCTTTGGTCAAGATGTGTTTTCCAGCTTAATTTCCTGTCGAAGGTCACACCGAGATACTTGACCTCTTCAGACAGTTTCAGTTCGCTATTGCAGAACTTTGCAAGTGGCGCTAAAACACGTCGAGGACTGGTGCAAAGCTCACTCGCTTTCTGTTAACCCAGCCAAGACTGAAATGATACTCTTCACTAGTAAGAGAAAACACGGCAATTTCACACTCCAACAGCAATTGCAGTTCTCTCAATGACCTTATCGAAAGGGAGAGTAAGGCTTTGGTGGTCTTTTTCTCCTTAAAAGAAGTTTCGCACATTGATAATTATTTCTTTTACTTCCTTGGAATAATACTTCGGCATTTTTGCTGAATACAACTTTACTCAATAAATTAATAATCAAGTACATATTATTATACAACCTGATACGTATATTATTGTGGTAACAGAAAAAAATATTTTGTTTTGAAGTTTTATTTGTTTGCTGTTACCGGAACTATCTATCTGATAATTTTTGATTGCGGCTATTGATTTAAAGTGCGTTAAAAACAATAACAAAGCATGTTCAACGAATGAAAAACATATTTTATACAAAAGTTGTTTGACTCGCCATTTTCTATAACATAAAATTATGTTCATTTATACAGGGTGTTGCATGTAGGTGTGACGGAAAGTATGTACATCTTTTTAAATGGAACGTCCTGTATATTTTATTATATTATAAACACTACTAAATTTAAAGGAAAGCTGGTTAATCGACGGTAAGATATAAAGGAGAAAGGTATTTGAAACCATTTGAGTGTTTTTCCATTGAGTGTCCATCTTGCTCCTTGGCTATACCGTACTGATGAGGACTAATAGTCCGAAACACGTGTATACGGTTGCTTCTTCGATCTTCGATCTTCGTATGACGGAATTGCCCGACAAATACCTTACTACTAAATTTGTTTATCCAACCGTGTATGTTGCTAAGTCTCAATAGTTCCAGTGATATTCAACATTTTTTACAAAATATGCCCGTCGCAGGATCTTCTTAAAAACTATGTAAAAACGAAATTTTTGCTGATTTTGCCTTTAAACTATGTGAGACAATAGTCAAAGCCAGTAGGTAGATGATAGTATGCAAAGATAGTAGATGCACTATACAGGATGTTCATTAAACTTAGTAAATTTTGATGTTTTTCAAATGGCTCTTTCTCGAGTTTTTTAAATGGAACACCCTGTATAATATGTGTTGGCTGTAATAACCCTTTATTTCGCTCCAATTTACATCTAGTATGTCATACACCAAATGTTACTATTTTTTGTTATATTTGCAATTTAACGAAAATGTAATGCAATTGTAAATTTTAATATTGCAGTGAATAAGGTATTTGGTAGTTTGGTGTAAAATCTTAAAATGGCGATAGAAGAGATAATTTATAAACGATTTAACCAGCTTGATCCTTATACAAAGCATTACCGTTACCAAAATATTAACAATTTTATATGAAATTTTCTAAGTATATTTTACCGTCTATTGTATGGCAACCGAACACGCGATGTAAAATTTAAATTACTGCTAAAGTAAACCTTAAAACCCTGTACTTTTAGGTTAACTATCGTGAGAGTTTGTTGACTTCTGAGTCTTGAAAATCACATTTTCTTTGGTGTGATTTATGTGCTCACACACAAAAACCGAATATGCAACCAAAACAAACTGGTCTAAAGGCATTTTTAGATTCAGATTGTCATTCATAGCAAAAAAATGTATTAAAAACATTTCCAAATAACCCACTTTCCATTCACATTATCAATATTACTCATACTATCATTCATATTATCCCAATTTAGAATTGTCTCTCCAGAAAAATAACCTATTTTAAACCAATTAACAATAGTAAGTAGATATTGTTGGTTGTTTTTTGTACTGAACACAAATCCGTTCTCAGTTGTAGCTCATCAAGATAGGTTTTAGCGTTCCTGTTTATTTTTGTGTATGAGCGCACATACTATTACAATGAAACGTCTGCGCACACTTTTCACAAAGGTGAACAATTTTTCACGATAGCCCTCCTAAAACTACACTGTTTTGGTTTACTTCGGAGGCCAACTGAAGTTACTAGCTCTTCAGATTCGCTCGCTGTATGTTTGTAAAAATTACAATACATACTTATAAACATGTGTAATACCTTGATAACCGTACTACTTTTTATATGAATAAATCTCATTAAATAGGTTCTAAATGGCTTTTTCTATAACGCTTTAAATATTTTACATCATGCTACCCAGCACACTGCATACAAAGCAAATATTAAGATACTAAATAGCATACTACTCTTTAAATTCCAAATATCACAAAAACTAGTAAAAATATACGATATAATGAATATGAATTACAAGGAACTTAAGAGACATTTCAATTAGCAAATAATATACAGGATGTTCCATTTACAAATCTCAAGAAAAATCCATTTAAAAATGTTTAAAAACTAGTGCATGCTACGATCACCCTGTATAGTGCATCAAATTTTTCATGACATCACCATCTAGCTATGGGTTTAGTTATTGTGTGACAAAATTTTTAGGACAATATCTGCAAACATGTAGTATTAACGTAGCTTTTAAGAAAGGCCTGCAATTGCACATTTTTTGACAAACAATTGAATATCTCAGAAGCTATTTACTTTACACAAATACAACTTATACAGTTGGAAAGACAACTTCCTTAGTATTCATAATATGGCATGATATACAGGGCGTTACATTTAAAAAATTGTACTGACTTTCCGTCACGCCTAAATGCAACACTCTGTATAAATGAAAATAATTTTATGTTATAGAAACTAATACGTCAAACAACTCTTGTATAAAACATTTTTTTCATTCTCAAACGATTTGATGACTATCGACCGCCGGGATACTAATAACTCACCCTGTATATTGTTCTGAGTGTTATAATAGTGAAATATTGGTGGTTATATAATAAATAACAGTTACGGATTATACACGAGTTTTACTACAAACATCGATGTACCACAGTATGTATGTAGGAACTAGAGGCTGGGAAGTCCTAAAGCACCTAGGCCCCAGTGGAGCCTTTGTGCAAACCTCTTATGCTTACTCTGTACTCGTAAACCAACCCAGGCCCTGGGCAAAACCTACGAGGCACGATAGAGGAGCATTACGGATTCTGTCCATGGTAAGCCTTTTAAAAAAAAAGTAGAGCGAGAGGAGGGGAAGACCCACCACCGTCCCTCCAAACCGGCCTTGCCTGATTATTATCAAGATAAATATTATTCTGAGTTAAGTGTTATAATAGTGAAATATTGGTCGTTATATAATAAATAATAGTTACTGGTTATACACGAGTTTTACTGCAAAACTCGAGGTACCACAGTGGCGACGAGGATTATTATCGAACCAAGGTAAGAAAGGTAATTTAAAACAAGTAATACTGTACTAATGGTTGTATAAAAAAAGGGCAGAGAACCGATATAACGAAAGGCCAGGTACCAAAACAAATCAGATCGAGCACGGATCGAAAAAGATTAATTTGTGAAAGAAAACATTAAAAGGGCAGAGAACCTATAAAACAAGAGGCTGAGTGTCAGCAGAAACAACCAACAGAAAGTACAGATAAAAGCGGCGTTTGGGCCGGAAAGGAGGAATAACTCCTAACAAATATAAATAACAATGGCAAATCCAGGCATAAAACCATTTCTGTGCGATAATATTGACAGAGCGCTGATCAGATCGGAATGGGAAAAATGGCTACGCTCATTTCAAGTTTATTTAGCAGCGGAAGAAATAACAGTTTCTACAAAAAAAGGAAATAAGCTTTTACATTTCGGCGGTGAACAGTTACAAGAAGTTGCATATAATATTCCCGGTGCAATTGTTACATGAGAACCAGAAGAAGGCAAAGCTATTTTTGAAATTCTTGTTACAAAATTGACGGAGTATTTTTCACCTAAGCAAAACTCGACATTCGCGCGGCATATTTTCCGCAATAAGCTTTTGTTGAAAATTCGAAATCAAGCTGCGAAATGTTCATTTGGGAAAAGCGCTCAAGAGGCTCTGGAAATTAACATCAAAGACAAGATCATCGACGACTGGGTTTCACTGGAATTGAAGAAAAAATTATTTGAGAAAGAAAGGACCCTGGAATAAATAACGGAACTGTGTTTGGTTCATGAACAAATACGTGATCAGTCAAGTGCCATGAATGTCTCATCTCATACCCAATCGAGCGCACCCAGTGCATCAGGGTGAAGTGTAAACAAGCTATCTTTTCGACGAAATAACTCCTGCACCAGATGTGGTAAAACAGATCACGCCAGCAATTCATGGAATTGCCCTGGGAGGAAGGAAAAATGCTACAGTTGCAGATACCTAGGACATTTTGCTACCTGTTGCAGATCTAAAAATAAAAGCAAAAGGTCAGCTCCTAACAACCATATGGGCTCAAAAGGAAAACGATTTAAACCAGTGTGCAAACTGAAAATTCAGATCCGGAAACTGCTAGCACAAAGTGTTCGATGTTCGAATGTTTCAAGATAAGCGAATCACAACAATCCCCACGTAAGGACATTAACGATGATCTACTCGATTGTTCAGTAGGAGGGGTTCGTATAACATTATTTATTGATTCGGGATCAAAAGTAAATATAAAAGGGGAAGACTGGAAGTCACTTATGCAGAAGAATGCGGCGGTGTGGGATGTTGCCTTAAAAAGGGACCAGGAATTCGAATGGGAAGAAAAACACTTTGGGCAACTCAAAAAGGCTCTGCCAAAACTTCCAACATTAGCGCATACTTCGACCAAACAAGAAGAACTCGTCTAGTAGCAGATGCGAGTCCAGTAGCCGTAGTATTGTTACAGTTTGACGAACATGAAAACCCCAGACTAATTTCCTTCGCGAGTAAGAGTTTATCGGATGTGGAGCGCAGATACTCACAGACAGAAAAGGAGAGTCTCGCGTTGGTTTGGTCCGTAGAAAGATTTTATTTTTATCTAGCGGGTCTTGAATTTGAATTGGTAACGGATCACAAACCATTGGATATTCTGACCAAGTTCAAAGCGTCCAGCCCGCATTGAACGATGAGTACTTCGCTTACAATCCTTCCAATTTAAAGTAATCTATATGCCGGGTAAACAAAATATAGCAGACTCGGTGTCACGACTATGACTGCGTTTACATCGTGGCCTGGTATCCGATCGAAAGTTATCCGATATTCAGATCCGAAATAAAACAGCGACATAAACACGACAGATTGAGAATTTTATCGGATCGAATCGAAAAAGTCAATCAGCTACATTTCGTGGATTGAATTTCTCTAACGGATTGAAGCTAGATTTATGTCGGTGTAAACACGATTGAAACGCACGAATTTCACACTAGTGTGCTGTCAATTGGCGAACGACGCGTATGATCACCGCGCCGAACCTTGCCGCACGTTTTTAGTTTGTTTACATCCATTTCGAAATAACATGGAGCCAAAGAAAAGGCAGTTTTGGACGTCACAAGAAGTGACGTTCTTTTTATCTCTCATCAAAGAGAGAAGCATTACCGCTGCTACTTTTTGTCTCGCTTTTAGGTTCTTCATTTTCAATTTAATTAGAGGTTGTCTTCTTGTATGACATATCACTATACAGTTTGAAATTAGCTACATTTTCTGTCTCTTTCTTTAGAACAACTTTCAATCCAATTGATTTAGGGATTTATCGATCTAATGCAAATTAATTTCACGGCATAGACGTGTAGGGATTGAATTGAATTGACTTAATCCAATTCAAATCGACCGGATAACTTTCGATCGGATGCCAGGCCACGATCTAAACGCAGTCTATGCCAAACTACACCACAACCCACTTTCGACAAAGAAAACGAACATTATGTCTTTTCTATACTGGAACGACACACTCTGAAGGCGATAAGAATTTCACAAGTCATTGCGAAAAGTAAATTAGCTGCAGAACTAAGCGAAATTGTAGATATAATAGATAACGACAAGTGGGCATCAGTAAATAAGAATATATATTTTCAGTTTCGAATCGAACTATCAACTTTGGGACCAGTAGTTCTTAGAGGCAACCGAATTGTTATACCTAAAAATTTACGGGTACTTTACGAGTACTGGAGTTGGCACATGAAGGACATCCCGGCGAGACCGTAATAAAACGGCGGCTGAGAGCAAAAGTATGGTGGCCTGAAATCGATAAAGAAGCGGAAAAAATTCTTAAAGCTTGTCGAGATTTCATATTAGTTTCACGACTTAATAGGCCACCTCCAATGGCCAGGAATAATTTTCCTGAAGGGCCTTGGGAGTGCCTAGCAATGAATTTGATAGGACCATTGCCCAATAAAGATATGGTGCTAGTTATCATCGGTTACTACTCCAGGTACCAAGAAATAAACTTTTTAAGGTCAACGACATCTACGATAATCATTCAGCACCTATCAGAAATATTCTGCCGTTTAGGGTATCAAAAACTATTCGAGCAGATAATGAAAGGCAGTTCGTGAGTCTGGAGATCAAGAGATTCTGTGAAGATAACAACGTACAAATGGTACAGATAACACCATATTGGCCTCAAGCCAACGGACAGGTGGAAAACATGAACAAATCAATTTTGAAGCCACTTCAAATTGCTTACGCTAACGGAACCGACTACAAAGAATAGTTACGGAAATTTGTGCTCATGTATAACGTAACACCTCATAGTGTAACAGGGAAATCTTCATCTCAACTGATGTTTGGAAGACGCATCAGGGATAAAATACCATCAGTAAATGATCTACTGAACGAGGAGGGAGACGAAGAAGCAAAAGATAGCGACGCTATCAACAAGCACAAAGGAAAAGAAAGGTAAAATACAGCAAGAAGAGCTAAAGAAAGCGAACTCATCAAGGGTGATAAGGTGTTGCTACAAAATATGATACTACCAAACAAATTGGTTAGTGGATTCGGCAAAGACGAATATGGGTCCCGGATAATAATTTAGTTTCAGCTCAGACAACCAGCAACGATGTGATCCCGACGTCAGCAGCCTCCACTGCATCAGGATCTGGACGAATCTGAAGACATCCAAGGTTCAAGGGTCTCACCACTAAGATTGAAAAAAAAATGGAGGGTATGTGGCGCCCTGTGAATCAGCACGGAGACCCGACCGGTCTCCGTGCTGATTCACAGGGTGTCACAGGGTGCCGACCGCACCAGGTACTGGCCGAGACCACGGACGGGAATCCGTACAGTTGGTCATTGATAGCGATTGACAGGCGTATGATCCAATTAATATCGACATATAATATATTGTTCTGAGTTAAGTGTTATAATAGTGAAATATTGGTGGTTATATAATAAATAACAGTTACGGATTATACACGAGTTTTACTGCAAACACCGAGGTACCACAGTATGTATGTAGGAACTAGAGGCTGGGAAGTCCTAAAGCACCTAGCTCCACTGGACCCTTTGTGCAAACCTCTTATGACATATCTCTGTACTCGTAAACCAACCCAGGCCCTGTACTCTGTACTCGTAAACCAACCCAGGCCCTGGGCAAAACCTACGCGGCACGATAGAGGAGCATTACGGATTCTGCCCATGGTAGGCATTTAAAAAAAAAGAGCAACAGAAGGGGAAGACCCCCACCGCCCCTCCAGACTGGCCTTGCCTGACGAGCATCCTCAGTCTGGAGTCTTCTTCCCTATATGAATGAATCAACAAAACGAATTATGGTAAACTCCCTTTGCTTTTTTCGGTATGGGTCGTCGACCTTTATTGATAACCCATTCTATATCTACCTCGAATTCCACTACTACAATCACTACCTTATTAGAATACATAGATTTATTTGTACTTAGACTAATTTCCTACATCCTAATGTCTATGGAATGAAACCTGTCCCATGCGATGTGACCTGGTCACTTTTCCGATACTTTCACTGACGGAACTCAAGGCTTTTTCCTCCACCTCTCTCGGGAACACTTTCTTTACCGTTCGTCTGTGACCACTGGTGCCCGGTTGGCTGTTCTGGTGGTCACTTCCATTTGCTGCTGGCGCTGTTCCGACAGTTTCAGTCCGGCTCGTCGTGGACTTTTCTCTTTGTCGTCTCGCTCCCGGTTAGCCGTGAGCTTTCCTGTACCGGTCTCCGGCTACATCTTTTCTTCTGTACTTCCAGGTTCTGCAGTCCCCGGACCATCAGGTCTCCTTACATAATAAGGATCCAGAGGTCCCTGCACGTTCCTTTGCCTCTCCGTTCTGTCCTCCTATCTAGACTGCCTAGATGTGGTGCAACCCTGGCGTTTGATTTGCTTCGTTCTCCAGGTCTGAAGGGGTCTGCCACCCGGGCTGTCCTCAGCAACTCTGTCTGAGGGGCCGGAGGCTATTGTTCTACCCTCGTCCTTTGTTTTCAGGATCCCGGAAATTATGCGGGAAATCTCCTCCCATTGCCGAGGTCCTTCTTGCATATGGTAGACTCTGCTCGGCAAGATCCTCCTCGTACAGGCACGCTCTTCTGGCCACGGCCCACCTCTCGCATCTGAAGAGAGTGTGACTGGGGGTGTCTATCTCCCCGCAGTATCTGCAGCTGGGGCTGTCCCTCTTCTTGTATTTGTAGAGGTAGTCTTTCCATGTCCCCGCCTACTTCTTTCATTATTTCAGTGAGGGTGTTCACAATCTTGTCTACTTCCGTCCTGTTTGCGTTGGACTTTACTGCTGCCTTGACGTTTTGCATCTGGAAGTAAGTTTTATTAGAACTCCATTTAGCTTTTATTCCTCCTCATCTGCAACGTCCTGGAATTTTCTTTTCCCAGTATTTTGGTGCTGGACTTTTTCCCATCCTGGGACCCTATTCTCGTCATATTTTTGAAGCGAATGTGAGTCTTTTCGAATGGTTAGGTGAGAGTGGGGATATCGGCGGTTGCCATGTGTTTGGAACGTATGGGCGTGGCGCGTGCGTTATTGTTCTGAGCAACAAGCAAACGTGCCATAGATACGTTTGTATGGGCGTGGCGCGTGAGTTATTGTTGTTAGCGACAAGCAAATTTGCTCATAGATACGTTCCAAAGGGAAACCGCTGATATCCCCACTCCTTCCACCTAACCATTTGAAAAGACTCGCATTCGCTTCAAAAAGATGACGAGAATAGGGTCCCTGGTCTTTCTGCTCCATCGTCGTTCTCTTCCGTCTTTGTAGGTACCTTACTGGGGGTGATTAGAAAAGTCTTCTCTCGTCCTCCCATTGTACATACTGCCGCCGCCATATCTGTTGATGTTACCACCCACGCATTCCTTGCTTCTGGGGATGGCTGCACCACGGGAAGTTTTTCCCTCATTTTTTCCTTCCGCTGCTCGTCTTGGCAGCCCTTGGATTCGAAGACCTCCTTTGTCTTCATGAAAGTATTTCCGGCTTCTGCTTTCCTCATTTTGGGGTAGATACCCCTTTTTATGGAGGAAAAAGCTACTCAGCCTTCCCCAGACGCCCGATTCGTCTGGGAGTGTGGAGCTCGAATCCACTAAAAACCAACACCTTCCGGTATAACTTCGAAGCTGCGACGGTAGTTATTTCGGGATTCTCCTACTTTCCCTTTCTTCTGTTTTCTTCCTTTTCTTTCATTATTTCTTCGAGTATTCTTGATATGGTGTTCCAGTTCTCCTCGCTTTTCATGATAAGCATCGACACATTTCCTACGCTGATTTTCTCCCCACATTTTTGTTCTGAAGCCGCTCTTACTTTGTCGAACCTCACGCATTTAAAAATTGTGTGCTCAGGAGTGTCTACTTCGTTACAAAACCAGCATACGTCGCTTTCTTGTTTTTTGATCTTGTGAAGGTACGTGCCAAAAACTCAAAGTCCTGTCATTGTCTGTGCTATGCTGTCATTGCCATTGCTGCTCCGTGGTTTACTTCTCCCCATTTTCGGTTTTTCAAATCTGCGACGTTCTTCACAAAGGTCCTTGCCCATCCCTCATAGTGGTTCTATCGGTCCTGCCACCTCCAACAGCTTCCTTTTCAGATCCTCTCTGTTCCTTATGTTTTCTCTGTATGCGTCTGCCCTCTCGTCTGTTAACAAGTTCAGTGGTGGGGGTCCCGCCAGCACCTGTATCGCTTCGGTGGCTACCATTCTATACCCTCCGGTCGTGGCGATTGCTAACCTTCTATTTACTCTCTAGCATTTTTTTGTATTTTTTCTGTTTTAGTATGTCCCTCCATACCGGTGCCCCGTATAGTATTGCTGATGTTATAGCCCTGCACAATAATTTGTGGCTCTTGAATCCTGGTCCACCTCTTCCCGGCATTATTCTGATGTAGAAGTTGTATATTCTTATTCCCTTTTCTACCCCTGCTCGCGTGATTGGGCCGACGCCCGGATGCCCCGCGTTTGAACCGTCCACCCAAAAATCCCGACTTTTGACCACGCGCTCACGACTCGTGGAATTTTACTGTGTCGCTGTGACGTCACAGACTGCCACACCTAAGGTATCTTTAATACCAGTTCGGTCCCAAAATAGGACACCACTGTGTCCGAACTTTACGTTCTTAGTGTCAAAATGACCGGGATAATTTCGTCTTTCCGTTCCTGTCACTCACTCACCTCTAAGTTCCACTTCACCGCGGCGATAGGGTATTTAGTCGCGCCACGTTGCCCATCGGTTGATTTCACACGGCCGAAAACGCTCTAAAGGTTCCTCGAATCGAAAAATTTCACTTAACTTTCACAATATTCTCACTTTCACAATATTCTCACTTTAAAATTTCCGAACTTAATCTACTTAAATGACGGAGCACCGCATTATACGTCTGCATCGCCTCAAGCGCATTAGAATTCTGGTAGGCCAGGGGTCCCCAAGAGCACTTACCCTATGGTCTTCTAGGGCGGGGCATTCGCACAAGATGTGTTGTTTGGACAATCAATGTAAGGAAGCAAGATGTCCAGGAAGTGAGGTCAATGTATTTGAATAAATACAACCAGATACAACTTCAATTACAATATATGACAAATTACTGAAAAAGTACATAACAACGTAACAAAAAATGTTTTATACTATGCCACAACATAGCCCGGCGCGTTGAACGGCACGTTCAACCATCAACATCTCCATCTAGTGGTACTGGCAGGGGACATAGGTAACGTACTGCTCGCTTGATCAAACCAAGTGCAGTGCGGACAGTGACCACACGCACAACGCCATCCAATCCTGGGTGCAAATGTTCAATGCGTCCAATTTTCCATTTGGATGGTGGAACCTTGTTCTCCCTTATTAGAACAATTGCGTTCTGTTTAATGTTCGCTTGTGGCGTATTCCACTTGGCCCTTCCCTGAAGTTCTGCGAGATATTCAATTGACCATCTTCGCCAGAAGTGTTGTTGAAGTTTTGATAAATATTGCCATCTGGAGAGTCGATTTGTTGGCACTTCGGTCACCTCTTCATCAGGTAAGGCGGTGAGGCGACGACCGGCAATAAAATGAGAAGGTGTGAGTACGTCAAGATCAAGAGGAGAAGATGAAAGCGGATAGAGGGGACGAGAGTTAAGAAGACATTCTATTTCTGTGAGAACAGTTAAGTGCTCTTCATATGTGAGAATGGCTTCAGCTAAAACTCTCTTTAGGTGATGTTTAATTGACTTTACTCCTGCTTCTGCCAATCCATTGAAATGTGGAGATGATGCAGGAGAAAAGTGCCAATTTATTCCCACAACAGATAAAGATTTACTTATGTCTGTGCTGTTTGTGTTAATAAATTCAAATAGCGATTGCAATTCGTTATTTGCACCTATAAAATTGGTGCCATTATCGCTGTAAATATTGTTGGGTATACCTCGTCTGGAGCAAAATCTGCGAAAGGCTGCTAAGAAAGCCTGGCTGCTTAGGTCAGACACTAATTCTAAATGAACAGCCTTTGTCGAAAAACACACAAATACGCATATATATGCTTTATTAATTTTGCATCCACGACCTTGTCTATCCTTGAGCTTAATTGGCCCGCAGTAATCAACTGTACAATTAGTAAATGGTGGTGCAGGAGTTACTCTCAATTTCGGTTGATCTCCCATTATTGGATTGTAAGTGTTAGCATTCTGCCTGCAACAAGTAACACAATTTTTGGTTGTTGATCTCGCAGTGACGCGAGCAGAAAGTGGCCAAAACCTCTCTCTAATTATGGCAACCAGTAAATTAGGTCCACAATGTAAATTTTTTAGATGTTCATGTCGGAACATCAGTAGAGTAAAAGGGTGAGACTTAGGTAAGATAATTGGGTGTTTCTTTTCATATTGAAAAGAACCTTTGCTAAGTCTGCCTTTAATTTTTAAAAGACCGTCCGAGTCAAGAAATGGAGTTAATGCATATAGGTGACTATTTTTCGGACATTCATTCTTTTTCAGTAAACTCTGATATTCATTATGAAAAGATTCAATTTGAACGACTTTTGCCAAAGTTTTAATGGACTTTGTCCGTTCTTCGGCTGTAAGGAACGTTTTAGTTATTTTTCCATTTTTTCGCCAATTCGTTAGAACTCTTAGAATCCAACCAGTGATGGAAATAACCGTGTTGAAATTTGAAAACTTTGAACATAAGTTACTTATTTCATTCGGTATGTCTGAAGCTATTAAAACGACATGTTTCGGTTTTCTAAGTTCAGGTAACGGATCTGATATGATATTTTGACATTTTGGCCAATATTCGGATGGTTTGGATAGCCAGTCTGGGCCATGCCACCAAAGTTGATTAGATAGAATTTCTTCTGGACGCATGCCACGAGACACTAAATCAGCTGGGTTACTACATGATGAGACGTGTCTCCAAGAATACCAGCTTGTAAAATCTAAAATTTGTGACACTCTATTACGCACAAAAGGTTTTAATTGGTTTACTGGTGTTTTGAGCCAACTTAAAACAACAGTTGAATCACTCCACAAGATGCACCTGCTGAAAGAGATTCGACTTACAGTTGTTACTTTGTTTGCGAGTTCTGATAATACCAAAGCTCCACAAAGTTCAAGTTTCGGTATGGTTAGCGCTTTGATGGGTGCTACTCTTGACTTGCCTGTTAACAGTTGAACAGACACATTTTCTAACTGATCTGTAGACCTAATATAGCATACTCCACCGTAACCTAATAAACTAGCATCGCAAAAGCCATGTATTTCAGTGATGACTGTATTCGGCAAACGCGTACATCTCGGGATTCTAAGCGAATTAAGAAGTGTTAGTTCTTCACGGAACTTTATCCACTGTTCGTATAGTTCATCCGGAAGTATTTCATCCCACGTTAAATTGTATTGCCACAATTGCTGCATAAATGCTTTTGCTTTAAAAGTTACAGGTGTAATTAATCCAATTGGGTCAAACATTGATGAAATAGAAGAAAGCACATTTCGTTTCGTTTCTTTATCAGTTAAAGATGGCAAGTTAATTCTAATACCTAACAAATCGTCAGAATGGAACCATATTAAACCGAGTGGCTTGGATACATCAGAATGTTCGGAAATTGTTAAGTGGTCAATGTTGTTGCCTATCGAGTTACAAATTTCTCGAGTTATATAAGAGTTATTAGAGACCCATTTTCGCAATGGCATTTTTGCAGAATCCAAAATTTGGCAAATTTGCTTTGACGTTTGAATTAATTCCTCTTCAGAATCACTACCCGTTAACAGATCATCTACATAGAAGTCTTCTATTATTGCTACAGACGCATTAGGAAAAGTGTCTTTTGAATCTAATCCTAACTGATGCAAACACCTAATTGCTAAATACGGGGCGCTAGCTGTACCGTAGGTCACTGTACGAAGCATGTATGTCTGGATGTCATCAAGCGGGTTCTCCCTCCACAATATTAACTGAAAATTGCAATCGGAGTCATCAACTAATACCTGTCTGTACATCTTCTCAACATCAGCATTAACGACGAATAAATTCTGACGAAATCGAATCAAAATTGAGAATACGTCGGATTGAATCGTCGGACCTACCATTTCTATAGAGTTAAGGGATTTGCCAGATGTCGTTACTGCTGATGCGTTAAATACTACGCGTAGTTTAGTTGTGAGGCTAGACTCTCTAAGTACCCCATGGTGAGGCAAGTAGTAATGAGAGCTTGGAGGTATAGAATTAATCAATGTCATGTGAGTTAATTTGGTATATTCTTGCATAAATTGAATGTAACGTTCTTGTAACTTGCGATTTGACTTGAAACGTCGTTCTAAAGCATATAACATTTTTAATGCATGTTCTCGCGAATTACCTAGTACTTGAGGGCTTTCTTTAAATGGTATTTTGACAGAAAATCTACCTGTTTTGTCTCGCTTAATATTCGCGTTGAAATGTGATTCGCACATGATTTCTTCCTGCGATAATGCGCAAACTGCAGGTATAGTTTCCAATTCCCAGAATTTCGCAATTTGTTGTTGCAAACTAGAATTTTCTGACGTTTGAACGACATTGCATGCTGTACTATTACTAGAAACTGTGTCTACTACTGGAATGGGACCAGAAATTATCCAACCTAGCACCGTATTTTGTAGAATAGGTTTATTAGTACCCAAAGATATTTGACCCACACGCAAAAGATGCCAAAATAAAGATGCTCCAATTAGCATATCGACTTGTTGAGGTTGAAAATACGTAGGATCCGCCAGTTGAATATAGTCCGGAATAATTATCAAGGCATGATTAATAGATTTATCTGGAATATGGCCAGTAATTTTATTTGTGATTAAACATGTTGCAGTAGTTATAAACGAGCTAAGACGCGATTTAATAATGATTTCGCATTTATGCTTGATGTCGTTTACTGACTGATTGAGTCCGATAACCGAAACTTTAGTTGAAAGTTTTGGTAATGAGAGTTTGTGCACCATATCTTCAGTTATGAAACACGATTGCGAGCCTGAATCTAATAAGGCTCTACATGGTACAATATCACCAATTGAATTCATGACGTGAACTAATACTGTGGATAATAGAATGTGCGAATTATCATAACTATTTACCGTCATACTGACTTTAGCATCTGGTGGCTCGTTATGATGTTCATATTTGCTTTCAATTACGCAATTAGACAATGTGGGCTCAAAATGTAATAGAGTATGATGACGCTTGTTACACTTATTGCATGTTTCTGCATGACAAGTCCGACATGAATGAGATGAACTAATACACTTTACACAAAGTCTCTTACCTTTAACCAATTGAAATCGTTGATTAGGTGTCAGCTTTATAAATTGCGGACAAGTCAAGATCGAATGAGTGCCATTACAAACTGGACAAGTTAAAGTTTGTATTTTGGAGTGGTTTGCTGACGTTTTATGTGAAGTCTTCACTTTACTGTCAACTAACTTCTGACATTTATTAACCTTCAAAAGTAGGTCGGCCTTTTTCTCCAAGAAGGCTAACATTGAGTTTAACGTGACATTATTACAATTTGACTTATGACGTTCCCATTCCTTAAACGTATGATTATCAAGTCTTTGAGAAAGAATACAAATTACCATTAAGTCCCAGTGTTCAACGGGAACTTTAAGAATTTCCAATGAACGAATATGTTTATTCACGGTGTCCACTAGTTTTCTTAGCAATTCTGAGGACTCTATTTTACAATATGGCAAGTCTAAAAGAGATCTGACATGATTATCAATCAGTAGACTTTCATTATTGAACCTTTTCATAATGAGATCCCACGCTAACGTATAATTATCATCTGACAGTGTTATGTTTTCTATGATTCTTAAAGCTTCGTCTGTCACTGAAGACTTTAAGTAGTGAAACTTTTGGATGTTAGGAAGATCAACATTTTTATCAATAATGGCTGAAAAGCTGTCTCGAAATTCTAACCAATAATTATAATCACCGTTGAACTTGGTTAATTGCAATTCAGGCAGTTTAACATTCATTGAAGTAGTACTAACTGATGGCAAGGATGAAGCTGAAGGAGCAGATGAAGATTCTTGAATATTACTAAGAATTGATTTAGCTTTAGAAAGAACAGCATAGTAAGTGTCCTCAAATCTTTGTAACTCTTCTAGCCGTTCATCTGAACTAGTGTCAGTGCTATCCAATTCAATATGAACATTGACATTTTCTTCAAGAACTTTCTCGAAATTGCTCACGCGTAATTTTAACTCCAATGCATCGAAGTTACTACCCAAATTAGTAATGTAATTACAAAAAGCATCTAATCTTGATTTGAGAAAATTACGTTTAATTAAAAGACCTTTCATTATATCTGTATTTTGCTTCTGTTTAGACATAACTAATCACTAAAAAGAGTTTAGCTGTAGTCAATTGAAAATCACAGAGCAAATCAAAATTACGAACTTTAATTAAAATGAAATAGAATGCCTTACCTCAAGAAAATAGACAATGAAGGATGGAAAAATGAATAGAGCCGGTCGTCGCACTTGCACTGGAACTGCCACCCAGGTAGTAAATGCAGATGGTATGCCGATACTCGGGTACTCCTGCAGCTACCAAAGTTGGGCAAGAACACTTTTGGCGAAGGCTCAAGAAAATAGACAAAATCCTTTCAATTTCAATGTCAGCTCTGACAGGTAATTACAGGCTGGTATAATAAATAGGGCGAATTATAGCACTGCTAATGTTATGCTTCGCTATGTCCCTGCTCGGGCGCCAAAATGTTTGGACAATCAATGTAAGGAAGCAAGATGTCCAGGAAGTGAGGTCAATGTATTTGAATAAATACAACCAGATACAACTTCAATTACAATATATGACAAATTACTGAAAAAGTACATAACAACGTAACAAAAAATGTTTTATACTATGCCACAACATATGTCTTACCGTCTCCTCGTCCTGCAAACAGGCTCGGCAGGTGGGCGTGTCGGTCAGTGGCATGTCCTTTCAGACTAGTTTATTGGGTCGTAGTCACCCCGAACCTCTGGCAAGTTATGATGATTTTCGCGAGAGAGCCATATTCATAGTGCGTACGTCTAAACATAATTCGGAAGTTGTGCTATCATCAACCTGTGATATCAAACTTGAATTTCAAAGTTCCAAGTAATTCCGCAATAATACTATAGCTTATTGTATTATCGTTCACGATAGTAGTGTTGAATACATTCCCGCGAATTAAACCACCCGTCAAATTAGATAGTGGTGGTGGTGGATATTTAGATTTTTCTGATGGGGAAATGAAGGTATTAAACTGCAGATTAATACCTGCTTTCAAAAAATATCTAAGAAATCAAGTGTTCTTAAACGGAAGCAGCAAGTGTTATGCGATCAATTGAAGTCATACGTGTTAGAACTGGAAGATTTAAATAGAACTATAGCATTGTACAGTTTTGTATAAAAGTTTGAAACATTCAACATTACGTCATATGTGGTGATAAATATACCTGAATATACCTGAAGTTATAATGAACTCATTTAGTTTCCAGAGCACAGTCGAACAACAACATTCAAAATGAAATTAATGTGAGTAGATATAAAAGGGCACTTCTGGACCCACCGCCACACCGCCAATTTACATAGGAAGCTATCCCCTCCACTTTTCCGCACGAAGACGACCGAGTCCCAAGTCAGCCGATCTGCCGAGCGAGGCCGAACGCCGGAACCTGGACTGTATGACTCACACGTCGCTGTTAGAGAGAGAACGCACTACAATTCTTATTTTCGAGCGTGGCATGTGCAAACCGATCAAATTTTCGCATCAGATTAATTCGGATTTGAATTTCGCGCGCACCATCTTACTCGATGATGACCGAACGCCGATCGCCCGAACCGATAAAATTCAAATTTTTTCCGTCCGCAAGTAAATGCTGCGTCCGCAGAAACAGAAATAAATATTAACAATACACTTACTTAATTGAATTGATTTATCACCTAGATCAGCCATTTTGTCTCCACATCTAAAAAATAATTTCACAAATTTGGTTTGTTATTGAGGTTGCATATATGAATGGAAAAGAAAAATTGTCAAAAAGACGGTAAAATGACGCCTATATATCGGCGCAGCGACCTTGGGATGAACCACCTAAGGGGTAGAAATTTAAGGGTGGGAGGCTCAACGCGATAAATCTATTAATTTTTAGTTTGTAACATACGATGACATCAAATCAATTTTACCATCAGTTGATGGTTGAGCGCTAAGAAGAAATCGAAGGGTGCAACGGGGAGAGTAATCTTATGACCAAATGTTTCATACAGCACCGAATTACAATTTAACATTGTTTCTTAAGGAAATCAAGCAAAATATTTATTTATCGGTGTAAATATGGATGTAAAACAGAGGCAGACAATAGCATCCATGATGACAAATGTTATATCGCGAGAGTTAATTAAAACCGAGGACGACCATCTCATGATGTCATACTTCCAGAACATTGTAGAAAGTCGATCATCTGATCCATATTTTAGTAAGACGCCACAACATGTACGAAATGTGTGATATAATGTAAACAAAAGAATTCGTAAAATAGCTAATAAATATATACAAAAATAAAAGATGTTCATCATTACACACTAATATCAAAAATAGCATCAAATATTAATGGTTCTTTGACAAATTTCAATACCGAAAAATATGCTAATTGACGCTCCCGTGTCCAGTAAAAATAATAGTTCTTCTCTTCTGGTAATGGTTTTAACAACAGCAGGAAATTTAATTCAAATCATAATAATCGAGGTAACAGACAAAATTCTCTCGCAAATAACTATCAAAGACAGAACCAAAATTACGGAAATGGCAATACACCAACAAACAATTATTTGCAACCTCAGCGCGACTTGAACAGAGGTCGTCATCCGCAAGTAAATGCTGTGTCCGCAGAAACAGAAATAAATATTAACAATACACATACTTAATTGAATTGTCTTAATTGTGTTACTGTTTGAACAATAAACTGATTATTATTATTATTATTAATAAAAACTATAGAAATAATTATTTTAGAGGACAAACTCGCATTTTTGGGAAAATATCGACAACTACGTAACATAAACTTTAATGCAAACTATTTTTTAAATTCTTTGTTCATTGGTTATCAAATTACATAATGCGCGACAGAACGAAAAATCTATTGAAAATTTTGGTAAGGAAATTGAAGAGCTAATGGTAAATTTGACTTAGTTATCATGTGACAAAATTTTTAAGACAATATCTGCAAAAATGTAATAATACCGTAATTTTTAAGAAATGCCAGCAATTGCCATTGTTTTTTCTTTTTTGACAAACAATTGAATATCGCAGGTAAACTAGTTACTTTACACAGGTACAACTTACACAGTTGGAAAGACGACTTCCTTAGCGTTTATAATATGGTATGATGTACAGGGCGTTCCATTTAAAAAATGTACTGACTTTCCGTTACGCCTAAATGCAATATCCTGTATAAATGAAAATAATTTTACGTTATAGAAACTAATGAGTCAAACAACTCTTGTACAAAACATTTTTTCTTTCTCAAACAATTTAATGACTATCAACCGCCAGGATACTAATAACTCACCCTGTATAATTATATATTTTTAAAATGTGACGTGTTGATATTTATGATTAAATTATTAATGAAATAAAATATCGGTTTGGCTTCCGTGGTAGATCTTTTTACAATAGGAATAACCAACAGAGAGTATTTACCTACAGTAAGTCCAGATGACCACAATGAGGTCGATGCACAGCAAGGTCGAGAGCAACCTAACACCAGGCGGGTTTTCGCGAATAATGCAGATGCAGTGTGGCTTAATATTAATGGTATGAATATAGTAAACATGAGATATGAAATGAAAGAATTGAAATTTTTAATAGATACAGGTGCTTCGATAAGCATTATTTTTTTTCAGATAATTTAAATTGTCGTTGTGCCATAGATAAAAACGATACTATAAGAATAAGTGGGATTAGTGGCAATGAAAAGATTAATGGTACATAATAATTTGTCAATGAATAAATAGAAGTAAGACATTATATCTCATTTACCATACTGGAGAAAAATTGCGGGGAAAAAAGTGAAAAATGAAAGAGTTACAAAGAAAAACTTACAAAAGGATTATGAAATAGAATGTTCGACTAAATATTATGGAGGTAAAGTAAAACTGTTTTTGGTGTACAAAAGTTTTAATAATATAGAAAAGTTTATAATATTTAAACAAAAATAAATAGTATTATAACAAATAAACAAACATAAAAATATTAAAAATATATAATAAATGTATATTTATCGATCTTATATATCTTTCAGCTTTCATAAAATGTCTAACTCGGTGGTCTATCGTCAACAGCCAAAAAGATATTAAGCATTTAATGTTACATTTGTAACTTATGCACAATATTCACAAATTAATATTAAATATCCAGATTGTTCGATGAAATCCAACAATCTCTCAATTATAATAATTCTTATTTTCATGCAGCAGCTTTTAGTAATAGCATTCTGCAATTTTGATTTATACAAACATATAATTTGTGATATTTAGTTTCTTCAAAGTTAAAGAATTAGTAATTTATATATAAAGAATGTAAAATTTTATGCTAAAATTAATGGGAAATAGGGAATTAAAAAATGGTTGGTGATACAGTGTGCGAGTTTTAATTTCCCCAGAAAATGTTATTCTAAATACAAAGTTTTCGATGATCTAAAAACTTCCTAACCACAGTCAGAGTTTTGGTTTTAGTAATTTTAGCAAATAGGATAGTAAATAGCGAAGAGACAAGACAGCTAAAATTTTTTAAGAGTAATCTGTATTTGATTATATTTAAATTAAAACTGTCTTAGAGAACTTAGAAGAATTAAAATTAGAATTAGACCATTTATTACTATATACCAACACAAAATTGTTATGTGAAAAGATTGATGTAAGAAAGCAAGCTAAAGCGCAATTTTCCCGCCAACCCCAAAAAATTCAAATTTTCCCTAGTAACCTTAAAAAATTCAAATTTTCCAAATTTTCCCGTCAACCCCAAAAAATTCAAATTTTCCCGCCAACCCCCAAAAAATTAAAATTTTCCCGCCAGTCCCAAAAAATTCAAATTTTCCCGCCAACCCCAAAAAATTCAAATTTTCCCTCTAAATTCTACGCCACCATACTGCGCATGCGTGACGACTCAAACCGAGCGCGCCCGAACGCTGGAACCTGGAGTGTATGACTCACACGTCCCTGTTAGAGAGAGAACGCACTGCGATTTTTATTTTCAAGCGCAAACCGATCAAATTCAAATTTTCGCATCAGATTTATACGGATTTGAATTTCGCGCACACCATCTTACCCGATGATGACCGAGCACCGATCGCCCGAACCGATAAAATTCAAATTTTTCCCGCCAACCTTAAAAAATTCAAATTTTCGCGTCAACCCCAGACGTACCAACCCCACGCGCTAAAACGGCATGCCTACCAGCCGTCATATTTTAAACGACGTCATCTTCTTGAGCAGACATCTTTTTAGGTTAAAATTATACTTCTTACGGAATTTTAGAGTAATACAAGTAGATTATGTTAAAATAACTCTTGAAATTTACTCGCGGTATAAATTTTAAAGTTTTAAATCAAGTTTTCGCGCTAAATTTATTCAGTCTAATTTTAAAATTCTACAGAGCATGCGCGAACCGACCAAATTAAAATTTTCGTGCCATTAAGGATAAATTTCAAAGTTTAAACCGTCATGACGTTACCATCAACAGTGGTTTAATATACTTACCGTTACTTTTAAATTATTACTGCATAATCTATTAAATAAAACATAAGAAATTCGTGGTTCAGACCCTGTATAATCACAACAGACCCTGTATACAGACCCTGTATATTGACCCTCATTTGACCCTCCGAGACCCTCATTTGACCCTCCGAGACCCTCATTTGACCCTCCGAGACCCTCATTTGACCCTCCGAGACCCTCATTTGACCCTCCGAGACCCTCATTGGACCCTCCGAGACCCTCATTTGACCCTCATTTGACCCTCCGAGACCCTCATTTGACCCCCCGAGACCCTCATTTGACCCTCCGAGACCCTCATTTGACCCTCCGAGACCCTCATTTGACCCTCCGAGACCCTCATTTGACCCTCCGAGACCCTCATTTGACCCTCCGAGACCCTCATTTGACCCTCCGAGACCCTCATTGGACCCCTCCATTTATCCGTTTAGCGCCTCCATTTATCCGTTTAGCGCGTCCATTTATCCTCTTAGCGCCTCCATTTATCCTCTTAGCGCCTCCATTTATCATCTTAGCGCCTCCATTTATCCTCTTAGCGCCTCCATTTATCATCTTAGCGCCTCCATTTATCCTCTTAGCGCCTCCATTTATCCTCTTAGCGCCTCCATTTATCATCTTAGCGCCTCCATTTATCATCTTAGCGCCTCCATTTATTCGTTTAGCGTCTCCATTTATCTGTTTAGCGCCTCCATTTATCCGTTTAGCGCCTCCATTTATCTGTTTAGCGCCTCCATTTATCATCTTAGCGCCTCCATTTATTCGTTTAGCGCCTCCATTTATCCGCTTAGCGCCTCCATTTATCCGTTTAGCGCCTCCATTTATCCGTTTAGCGCCTCCATTTATCCTCTTAGCGCCTCCATTTATCCGTTTAGCGCCTCCATTTATCCGTTTAGCGCCTCCATTTATCCTCTTAGCGCCTCCATTTATCCGTTTAGCGCCTCCATTTATCATCTTAGCGCCTCCATTTATCCTCTTAGCGCCTCCATTTATCCTCTTAGCGCCTCCATTTATCCTCTTAGCGCCTCCATTTATCATCTTAGCGCCTCCATTTATTCGTTTAGCGCCTCCATTTATCCGTTTAGCGCCTCCATTTATTCGTTTAGCGCCTCCATTTATCCTCTTAGCGCCTCCATTTATACTCTTAGCGCCTCCATTTATCCTCTTAGCGCCTCCATTTATACTCTTAGCGCCTCCATTATACAGATCTGTATACAGACCCTGTATAATCACAACAGACCCTGTATACAGACCCTCATTTGATCCACCGGATGATTGGGTTTGGTTGGGCGCGCCCAACCAAACCCAATCATCCCAACCCAAAATGAGGGTCGCGGTGGATCAAATGAGGGTCTGTATACAGGGTCTGTTGTGATTATACAGGGTCTGTATACAGATCTGTATAATGGAGGCGCTAAGAGTATAAATGGAGGCGCTAAGAGGATAAATGGAGGCGCTAAGAGTATAAATGGAGGCGCTAAGAGAATAAATGGAGGCGCTAAACGAATAAATGGAGGCGCTAAACGGATAAATGGAGGCGCTAAACGAATAAATGGAGGCGCTAAGATGATAAATGGAGGCGCTAAGAGGATAAATGGAGGCGCTAAGAGGATAAATGGAGGCGCTAAGAGGATAAATGGAGGCGCTAAACGAATAAATGGAGGCGCTAAGATGATAAATGGAGGCGCTAAGAGGATAAATGGAGGCGCTAAGAGGATAAATGGAGGCGCTAAGAGGATAAATGGAGGCGCTAAGATGATAAATGGAGGCGCTAAACGGATAAATGGAGGCGCTAAGAGGATAAATGGAGGCGCTAAACGGATAAATGGAGGCGCTAAACGGATAAATGGAGGCGGTAAGAGGATAAATGGAGGCGCTAAACGGATAAATGGAGGCGCTAAACGGATAAATGGAGGCGCTAAGCGGATAAATGGAGGCGCTAAACGAATAAATGGAGGCGCTAAGATGATAAATGGAGGCGCTAAACGGATAAATGGAGGCGCTAAACGGATAAATGGAGGCGCTAAACAGTTAAATGGAGAGGCTAAACGAATAAATGGAGGCGCTAAGATGATAAATGGAGGCGCTAAGATGATAAATGGAGGCGCTAAGAGGATAAATGGAGGCGCTAAGAGGATAAATGGAGGCGCTAAGATGATAAATGGAGGCGCTAAGAGGATAAATGGAGGCGCTAAGAGGATAAATGGACGCGCTAAACGGATAAATGGAGGCGCTAAACGGATAAATGGAGGGGTCCAATGAGGGTCTCGGAGGGTCAAATGAGGGTCTCGGAGGGTCAAATGAGGGTCTCGGAGGGTCAAATGAGGGTCTCGGAGGGTCAAATGAGGGTCTCGGAGGGTCAAATGAGGGTCTCGGAGGGTCAAATGAGGGTCTCGGGGGGTCAAATGAGGGTCTCGGAGGGTCAAATGAGGGTCAAATGAGGGTCTCGGAGGGTCAAATGAGGGTCTCGGAGGGTCAAATGAGGGTCTCGGAGGGTCAAATGAGGGTCAAATGAGGGTCTCGGAGGGTCCAATGAGGGTCTCGGAGGGTCAAATGAGGGTCTCGGAGGGTCAAATGAGGGTCTCGGAGGGTCAAATGAGGGTCTCGGAGGGTCAAATGAGGGTCTCGGAGGGTCAAATGAGGGTCAATATACAGGGTCTGTATACAGGGTCTGTTGTGATTATACAGGGTCTGAACCACGAATTTCTTATGTTTTATTTAATAGATTAAGCAGTAATAATTTAAAAGTAACGGTAAGTATATTAAACCACTGTTGATGGTAACGTCATGACGGTTTAAACTTTGAAATTTATCCTTAATGGCACGAAAATTTTAATTTGGTCGGTTCGCGCATGCTCTGTAGAATTTTAAAATTAGACTGAATAAATTTAGCGCGAAAACTTGATTTAAAACTTTAAAATTTATACCGCGAGTAAATTTCAAGAGTTATTTTAACATAATCTACTTGTATTACTGTAAAATTCCGTAAGAAGTATAATTTTAACCTAAAAAGATGTCTGCTCAAGAAGATGACGTCGTTTAAAATATGACGGCTGGTAGGCATGCCGTTTTAGCGCGTGGGGTTGGTACGTCTGGGGTTGACGCGAAAATTTGAATTTTTTAAGGTTGGCGGGAAAAATTTGAATTTTATCTGTTCGGGCGATCGGTGCTCGGTCATCATCGGGTAAGATGGTGTGCGCGAAATTCAAATCCGTATAAATCTGATGCGAAAATTTGAATTTGATCGGTTTGCGCTTGAAAATAAAAATCGCAGTGCGTTCTCTCTCTAACAGGGACGTGTGAGTCATACACTCCAGGTTCCAGCGTTCGGGCGCGCTCGGTTTGAGTCGTCACGCATGCGCAGTATGGTGGCGTAGAATTTGGAGGGAAAATTTGAATTTTTTGGGGTTGGCGGGAAAATTTGAATTTTTTGGGACTGGCGGGAAAATTTTAATTTTTTGGGGGTTGGCGGGAAAATTTGAATTTTTTGGGGTTGACGGGAAAATTTGGAAAATTTGAATTTTTTAAGGTTACTAGGGAAAATTTGAATTTTTTGGGGTTGGCGGGAAAATTGCGCTTTAGCTTGCTTTCTTACATCAATCTTTTCACATAACAATTGTGTTGGTATATAGTAATAAATGGTCTAATTCTAATTTTAATTCTTCTAAGTTCTCTAAGACAGTTTTAATTTAAATATAATCAAATACAGATAGATTACTCTTAAAAAATTTTAGCTGTCTTGTCTCTTCGCTATTTACTATCCTATTTGCTAAAATTACTAAAACCAAAACTCTGACTGTGGTTAGGAAGTTTTTAGATCATCGAAAACTTTGTATTTAGAATAACATTTTCTGGGGAAATTAAAACTCGCACACTGTATCACCAACCATTTTTTAATTCCCTATTTCCCATTAATTTTAGCATAAAATTTTACATTCTTTATATATAAATTACTAATTCTTTAACTTTGAAGAAACTAAATATCACAAATTATATGTTTGTATAAATCAAAATTGCAGAATGCTATTACTAAAAGCTGCTGCATGAAAATAAGAATTATTATAATTGAGAGATTGTTGGATTTCATCGAACAATCTGGATATTTAATATTAATTTGTGAATATTGTGCATAAGTTACAAATGTAACATTAAATGCTTAATATCTTTTTGGCTGTTGACGATAGACCACCGAGTTAGACATTTTATGAAAGCTGAAAGATATATAAGATCGATAAATATACATTTATTATATATTTTTAATATTTTTATGTTTGTTTATTTGTTATAATACTATTTATTTTTGTTTAAATATTATAAACTTTTCTATATTATTAAAACTTTTGTACACCAAAAACAGTTTTACTTTACCTCCATAATATTTAGTCGAACATTCTATTTCATAATCCTTTTGTAAGTTTTTCTTTGTAACTCTTTCATTTTTCACTTTTTTCCCCGCAATTTTTCTCCAGTATGGTAAATGAGATATAATGTCTTACTTCTATTTATTCATTGACAAATTATTATGTACCATTAATCTTTTCATTGCCACTAATCCCACTTATTCTTATAGTATCGTTTTTATCTATGGCACAACGACAATTTAAATTATCTGAAAAAAAATAATGCTTATCGAAGCACCTGTATCTATTAAAAATTTCAATTCTTTCATTTCATATCTCATGTTTACTATATTCATACCATTAATATTAAGCCACACTGCATCTGCATTATTCGCGAAAACCCGCCTGGTGTTAGGTTGCTCTCGACCTTGCTGTGCATCGACCTCATTGTGGTCATCTGGACTTACTGTAGGTAAATACTCTCTGTTGGTTATTCCTATTGTAAAAAGATCTACCACGGAAGCCAAACCGATATTTTATTTCATTAATAATTTAATCATAAATATCAACACGTCACATTTTAAAAATATATAATTATACAGGGTGAGTTATTAGTATCCTGGCGGTTGATAGTCATTAAATTGTTTGAGAAAGAAAAAATGTTTTGTACAAGAGTTGTTTGACTCATTAGTTTCTATAACGTAAAATTATTTTCATTTATACAGGATATTGCATTTAGGCGTAACGGAAAGTCAGTACATTTTTTAAATGGAACGCCCTGTACATCATACCATATTATAAACGCTAAGGAAGTCGTCTTTCCAACTGTGTAAGTTGTACCTGTGTAAAGTAACTAGTTTACCTGCGATATTCAATTGTTTGTCAAAAAAGAAAAAACAATGGCAATTGCTGGCATTTCTTAAAAATTACGGTATTATTACATTTTTGCAGATATTGTCTTAAAAATTTTGTCACATGATAACTAAGTCAAATTTACCATTAGCTCTTCAATTTCCTTACCAAAATTTTCAATAGATTTTTCGTTCTGTCGCGCATTATGTAATTTGATAACCAATGAACAAAGAATTTAAAAAATAGTTTGCATTAAAGTTTATGTTACGTAGTTGTCGATATTTTCCCAAAAATGCGAGTTTGTCCACTAAAATAATTATTTCTATAGTTTTTATTAATAATAATAATAATAATCAGTTTATTGTTCAAACAGTAACACAATTAAGACAATTCAATTAAGTATGTGTATTGTTAATATTTATTTCTGTTTCTGCGGACACAGCATTTACTTGCGGATGACGACCTCTGTTCAAGTCGCGCTGAGGTTGCAAATAATTGTTTGTTGGTGTATTGCCATTTCCGTAATTTTGGTTCTGTCTTTGATAGTTATTTGCGAGAGAATTTTGTCTGTTACCTCGATTATTATGATTTGAATTAAATTTCCTGCTGTTGTTAAAACCATTACCAGAAGAGAAGAACTATTATTTTTACTGGACACGGGAGCGTCAATTAGCATATTTTTCGGTATTGAAATTTGTCAAAGAACCATTAATATTTGATGCTATTTTTGATATTAGTGTGTAATGATGAACATCTTTTATTTTTGTATATATTTATTAGCTATTTTACGAATTCTTTTGTTTACATTATATCACACATTTCGTACATGTTGTGGCGTCTTACTAAAATATGGATCAGATGATCGACTTTCTACAATGTTCTGGAAGTATGACATCATGAGATGGTCCTCCTCGGTTTTAATTAACTCTCGCGATATAACATTTGTCATCATGGATGCTATTGTCTGCCTCTGTTTTACATCCATATTTACACCGATAAATAAATATTTTGCTTGATTTCCTTAAGAAACAATGTTAAATTGTAATTCGGTGCTGTATGAAACATTTGGTCATAAGATTACTCTCCCCGTTGCACCCTTCGATTTCTTCTTAGCGCTCAACCATCAACTGATGGTAAAATTGATTTGATGTCATCGTATGTTACAAACTAAAAATTAATAGATTTATCGCGTTGAGCCTCCCACCCTTGAATTTCTACCCCTTAGGTGGTTCATCCCAAGGTCGCTGCGCCGATATATAGGCGTCATTTTACCGTCTTTTTGACAATTTTTCTTTTCCATTCATATATGCAACCTCAATAACAAACCAAATTTGTGAAATTATTTTTTAGATGTGGAGACAAAATGGCTGATCTAGGTGATAAATCAATTCAATTAAGTATGTGTATTGTTAATATTTATTTCTGTTTCTGCGGACGCAGCATTTACTTGCGGACGGAAAAAATTTGAATTTTATCGGTTCGGGCGATCGGCGTTCGGTCATCATCGAGTAAGATGGTGCGCGCGAAATTCAAATCCGAATTAATCTGATGCGAAAATTTGATCGGTTTGCACATGCCACGCTCGAAAATAAAAATTGTAGTGCGTTCTCTCTCTAACAGCGACGTGTGAGTCATACAGTCCAGGTTCCGGCGTTCGGCCTCGCTCGGCAGATCGGCTGACTTGGGACTCGGTCGTCTTCGTGCGGAAAAGTGGAGGGGATAGCTTCCTATGTAAATTGGCGGTGTGGCGGTGGGTCCAGAAGTGCCCTTTTATATCTACTAATGTGCTTGATATTTAGGGTTTTCAACTCAAGTCTGGCGATTTGGTAGTAAAAGAATTGTGCATTTTCGATGGTTAATATCCAGTTAACAATTTATTCATACCATCCATCAAACATGAAGAACTGAGCGAAATGGAAAAGAAAACTTTCCGTTATCTCTCACCACATCATCATGGTCTCGACTACGCTGGAGGTTTCATCGAGGTGGAAAAACTATCTGCCGTCTTGGGATTATTCTCCATGATGTAGATCGCATCTATGTTAAGGGTGCTGAAAAATATCGAGTACTATTGGAGCATTTGGCCCATTGGAAGTTTCAAACGCACATTATCAATTTGGACGCTGTCCACCGCCACCCCTCATGGAGAAGTATACACCATGCAAGTTTCATGCAAGAAAATATTATTAGCGCAGTTTGTGTTATGAACAATTGCAGACTACTTTATAACTATATATAGTCACTTTACTATTATAAAAAAATCTGATGTGGCCAGGCATATGACTTTATCATATTATATTTAAAACTAATAGTTTAGGTGCATGAGATTCTATTTGATCGAGATCAATCGTGTCTCCATTAAAATAAAATGGGTGATAAGGGTGGCATTTTTTGACCCGACAAATTAGGGGTTTGCACGCCAAATTTGGGTACCTTAACGACAAACATGCATTTGAACGACAATATGTGTTTTAACGACAGAAAAAGTAAACAAACGATATAATATAATATGTTTTAACGACAAAAATGTAAATGAACGACAATATTTGTATTTAAATGATAAAATCAGCAAACTATGTGATTTAACCTCAAAGACCATACATGACATGACAGCAGTATGACAAGCAGTTCCGCTAGGCCAGCCGTACAAAACTTCTTCCATACTCATACCGTGTGCTACCGTTAAAAGTGTGGATATGTGTAATTTGTTTTTAAGTTCGCAGAAGGCCGTTGGCAATAATTATTCTGTGTATAAGTCAGTCAGTTAGTCTTCAGGTAAGTTATAATTATAAATTATATATGATTTGAGTTAGAGATAATATGGACAACAAAAGTAGTTAAAATACACGGGGACTGTATAACGTCCGTGGAAGCAACTCGGTGGAATAAATTAACGTAAGTCAATCTTTAGCACACGTCGCGCCACCTGTCGGCTGCTAGTGCAATGAGGGTCTAATTAGTTGCACGCCATCTGGTGGTCAGATAGCACATTAGGTTTGCGCGCGCTATCTCTCAGCCATTTTGAGATTATTTTAAAATTATTGCGCATGCATCGTTTGTGTTTAGTAAATTAATTTTTGAGATTTAAATTTGTCTGCGCGCCACCTGTCGGCTGGTAGTACAATGGTGCAAGGTATAATTGGTTGCACGCCATCTGGTGGTCAGCTAACACATTAGGTTGGTGCGCGCCATCTGTCAGCCATTTTTTGAATTCATTTTAAATCAGCCATTCTGTAAAATAATTTTAAAATTAAAAAAAAAGAAACTTTGTATAGACTCGAACTTAGCCTCCGGAGTATGCGCTCTTGCCAGTTCGGTCACCTTACAGAGGTGATCCATCAGAGTAATTTATCAGCAATTGTTTATTTCTGAATGATACGGAGAGCGGTCTGTCTGTCTGTCGGTCGGTTGGTCGGTCATATTTGAAATAAAACATTGCGGTGTTTAAACATATTTATTGTTGATAAAATAATAATAAAAGAGAGTACTATATTTTGTTTAAATTGTTTTTCTTTTTGTTTTTGTGTAATGATGGTTTGTTGCTGCTGACAGTCGTCGTCGTCGTCGTCGTAGTCGTCGCTGCATGCCTAATCCCAATTTGCGTTTTGCTTTCATGGCGGATGTTACTAACCAGGCGCTAATTTTTCCACCGGTGGATGCCGATGAATGTTTGACGCGCTGCCAAGCCGCTTCCTCCAGAATTTTACCTGCAGCATGCCTCTTGTGCAGTTCCTTGTGTTGATGGTACGCTAAGTCGTGTTCCCTGCACGCGTGGTCGAGCTGATTTATTGCGCGGTCACCGAGTTCCATACGCTCTTGAAGTTTGGTGCCGGGTCCGCAGAATTGGTAGCCGCCGGGCATGTGACGCTCAATGGGTGAGGGAATTAACAAGTCCCCTGACGAATATGGTATTCTTGACCAGTAGCGGCATTATAATGGACAAGATAATGCGCTTCTCGGATTTTTGTACAAGGTCAGCTTTGGAAATCCAACTTCGCTCGTTGAGACCCAACCATTTGACGTACAATCGATTTACCTTCTTTCTGAGCACTTTTTCGATGAGTTGAACGTCCGGATACTTTGCTTTCTGCAATTCCTGTTCGTAAAATGATCTAAAAATCGGTTCGCCGCTAAGATCCCGCAATGGGTAAGTTGTCGGATTGGTGTATTGAATTTGATCAACGATAAAGACTTCGTTGCTCCAACTTGGCTGGTAACCCTTCGCGAATAGGCTGAGATATTTCGAAATTCTTACGTAGTCGATTCGCTTAAATTTTGTTATTAACTTGCCCATTTTAATGTAATTATAGACGCTGTCCAATTTCAAATATTTCGCATTCACGTAATGAAACGAAAATGAACAAAGATCACAACAGAGCCTTTCTAAACTGTAAATACAGAACCAATTTGTAATGATAATTTGCACGACGAGATGACACCAAGTGTCAACAAACACGATTACAGTAGATTATTTAAGTGATTAATGTACAAGACGTGTTAATGACAATATATTTTAGTATGGTTGTATATACCATTCGGTTTAGGAGAGCATGGATGTTAAAATCTCTATTTTATCTCCATTGTATATATTTTATGCCGTTATTAGATACTTAAAAATCATCAATAAATAGTGGTAATTAAAATGAGATGTTCATTAACAATCTTGCCAATTCAGATATTAATTTAATTGTCTAACCAACGCCTTGTACATATTGATTCTATTTGATTTATGTGTGCTTAATCGGTTGCCGACCCTTAAGGCAGCCCGCTTACAGTCCAACCGCTGCACGATGTAGGCGGAGTCAATTTACGTGGTGCCGTGGACTAAGCGCTAGAGGTTCCATTCTCCGAGCGTACTATAATCCTCCCATCGAGTTAAACGGCGGCGTCATTTATGAAATGGGTTTGGTAAACTTTGAGACCTATAATGCGATTCCCAATGTCGACCGCAATAATAACGCTCCGAAAATTGATGGGGAATTAATCACAATACCGGTTAGTTCGTACGAGCTCGCCGACATCAATGCGGAAATTAATTCGCAGCTCAACAAGGTCAACAACAACAAGACACAGAAGACGAAATCGAACGTAAAGTTTAGCATTCACGCAAACAAGAACACCTTGAAATGCGTCGTCCATTGGAATGTAAAAAATTCCATAGGACCTCTATTGGGATACGGCAAAACAAAAGTCCTAAAGGCGTCTGACTCACCGCACGAACCCGAACCATCAGTAATGAGACAGGAACAAATTAGCTGCAGACCATGCTGCCGGCACGTTGACAATTGATTATCTCGTCGGATATGTGAGGTTATGGGTTAACCAGAAAAACGGTGGTCAACATGTGGAACTGCAATACCGACAAGTGCAATGAAATGATCACACGCCAACCCCGCCCAACAGATGGCGCACCGAAAATGTGAAACTTAAATTATGAGATTTAATTTGAATTGATAACAATGAAAATAACAATGGGAATCATCCTGAAGGGACCAAACATAAAAAAAGAAAAGAACACACAAAAAATGGAAAGTTTTTAAGCAAAATTGAACAGGTTGTGACACAAAGACAAGGTTAAGCCGAGTCAGACCCGCGGTCCCGTCCATCCTGCCGACCATTTTCGGAGCGTCTTTGTTTATAAAATTCAAAAAGATAACTATAAATGTTACTAAGACCACTTGTGTCAACCTTATGGTTTACTGTGTTGCCATTCACATTTATATATAACATCTCCAGAAATAGCCGACCAAAGTACCTAGGTTCACTAGCAATTATCCTTGTCTCGTCAAACTTGAAGGAGTGTGAAAAACCCATAGCATGCTCAACAAGGGCACTTGCAGCACCTTTCTGTAACCTGACGTCACTTTTATGTTTGGATACTCTAGCTTTAACGTATTGGAACGTGTGTCCTATATACAGACCGTTGCAGTCATTGCAATTTATGGCGTACACAACATTACTCCTCAAGTTAGACGGGGTTTTGTCTTTAACTTTGGAAAAATAAGCGTCCCCACAGTAAGGTAACTGAAGACACCAAATCTGAAGGACTGGTGATGTAATACACGCTTGAGTTTTTCCGTGAGGTCGCCGATGAAAGGTATCCTTCTATATTTGACTATGGGCAAGGCGTCGTTGCCGGAGGCACCAACGTCGTCAACTGGGACGGCGCCGGCGTCCATCGTCACAATGCTCAGGCGGTTACGCCTAGGTGAGGACAGAAGGTCCACAGCAGCGACATCCCCAGACGCAGGCAAACGTGTGGGGGGCTCATTAGTAGAATTGAATAAAATTGAATTGACTAACTGTTTGGGATAATTGTTGCTAAGAAAAAACTGTTTAAGTTTGGTCAGGTTCCGTTTCTTGAATTCAGGATGGCAAATGAACACGACTCTGTCACGCATCGCTTTTAATAAGTTGATTTTCTGACGGAAAGGATGCGAGGAATGAAAATTCATGTATCTCCCTGAATGGGTAGGTTTAGTGTACCAGTCGAACCTCAGTTCACCATTGGCCGATCTAATGAGACGAGAATCTAAGAAAGGGACTGACATGTTTTTCTCTCTCAATGGTAAACTGTATGTCCTCGTGGTAATCGTTGAAAAGGTCCAAAACATTATTAATTTGGTGCGAAAGCAAAATCAAAATTAAATCGTCAACATATTTCCTGATCAAAGGGATATTGAATTCTCACTTCTCTATGGTCACCTCAAGTAGGTCGTCCATTACCATGAGAGCTAGAATGGGGGACAGCGGGGAGCCCATGGGGCTACCACTACGCTGCCTATAGACAATACCGTCAAAAGTGAAAAAACAATTATTGTACCAGTATGAAATAACCTTGATGAGATCGTTTTGTGCAAGACCACAATGGTCAGAAATGGAGGTCCAATGTTTGGTAACAGATTGAGTGACCAAATACAAAGGAATCTGGGTGAAAAGGCTGACCACGTCCAACGATACCAATTCATGACCATCGAGTACCAGCATACCGTTAAATTCCTCAATAAAGGAAAAAATATCTTTCACATTTTAATTAGTACGATTAGCCATGCTATCGGTTAAGACGTTGGAAATCTAAGAGGATAAATTATAGGTAGCGGACCCTATAAAAGATACTATCGGTCTGAATGGTATTTTAGGTTTGTGGATCTTTGGTAAAGCATAAAGTTTAGGAAGGATGTAGTTCTGACAGGTTAAGCACCGTGAAAATTGAAGGTCATATGCTCCTCAGTCAACCAACCACCGGACCAGTTCATTAGTACGTTTTTGTGAGGAGGCTGTTTCATCTCTATCAATTCTCTCATATATGTCGTCACTGTTAAGCAGATCAGACACTTTTTGAATGTAAGACAATTTGTCGAGCAGCACAGTGACAGCACCTTTGTCCGCTCTACAGACCAATAAATCAAGTGTTGCTCTCAGAAACAACTTCGTCTGCTTCGCGAGGGAAAGGATCTCTGACTCAATTAAATTGGCATGTGGACGCGACAGCATGAAATTCGTGACCACATTAGTAGAGCGTGCTCTGAGTGTGTCCATCTCCCCCGGTTGGAATTGGGTAATGATGCCCTCAACATCTCTAAGAATGTGAGAGATGTCGCAGGTTGTGGGAGACATAGGCAGAGCAAATTTAGGGCCCAATGAAAGGAACGTTAAAATTTGTTGAGGTACGTCAATGTCAGATTTGTTCACTATCCATCCCTCACGAAGTCTGAAAGCCGGTGAACGATCATGAAGTGATTTGTTCTTTAAAATATTAAATTTGTTAATGTTGGACCTCTTCACGTTATTAAAATGTTTATTATAAGCTAACTTTATTGAATAAAAAAAAGAAGAATAAATGTTGAAAGGCAAAACTCTCCTCGCAGCCTCCGTCAGACCATCAATAGCTCTAACAATTGAGTGAATATTTTGAAAAGTGATTTTTATTTCAAATGACAATGTTTTATATGCCAACCTGCTGTTAAAATTATGGATCTCCCGGACGACGCCTCCTGACGATCTGGACAACAATGTGGTGACACCCTTTATTTCGTCCTGGATATGTGACGGATAGATTCCTGCGTTGCGACACCTCAACAAGAAGATTCTTCTGTTATTTGCATTGGCTAGCTTGATGTTATAGCGGTACAGTTTTTTCAGTCTCTTGGACACATGGTGGCCGTAACTGTTGGTGATATCGGCGTAAAACCCCGTCTGAAATAATCAGGCAGGAAGTACTCTTGGTCGTACTACGTTGGCACACAAATTAGGATATTGGGACAACGACCAGGTCAAATAATCACAACCTTATCAACTCTGCAACGTTTCGACTTTATTTAAAGTGTTCATCAGGCAACAAAGTAACTATAAAGACAGAAAATACCACTAATAGTTACTAATTAAAGTTTAACATTAAATTAACTTACGTTAGTTGTGTAAGAAGCAGCCTTAATTTTTACAAACAACCGAAAAAACACATGGTGATGAGATCCAACAAATCTAATGAAAATGGATGTCTCCACGGCTGGCCAGTGGACCCATCAGTAATGAGACAAGAACAAATTAGCTGCAGACCATGCTGCCGGCACGTTGACAATTGATTATCTCGTCGGATATGTGAGGTTATGGGTTAACCAGAGAAACGGTGGTCAACATGTGGAACTGCAATACCGACAAGTGCAATGAAATGATCACACGCCAACCCCGCCCAACAGATGGCGCACCGAAAATGTGAAACTTAAATTATGAGATTTAATTTGAATTGATAACAATGAAAATAACAATGGGAATCATCCTGAAGGGACCAAACACAAAAAAAGAAAAGAACACACAAAAAATGGAAAGTTTTTAAGCAAAATTGAACAGGTTGTGACACAAAGACAAGGTTAAGCCGAGTCAGAGCCGCGGTCCCGTCCATCCTGCCGACCATTTTCGGAGCGTCTTTGTTTATAAAATTCAAAAAGATAACTATAAATGTTACTAAGACCACTTGTGTCAACCTTATGGTTTACTGTGTTGCCATTCACATTTATATATAACATCTCCAGAAATAGCCGACCAAAGTACCTAGGTTCACTAGCAATTATCCTTGTCTCGTCAAACTTGAAGGAGTGTGAAAAACCCATAGCATGCTCCACAAGGGCACTTGCAGCACCTTTCTATAACCTGACGTCACTTTTATGTTTGTATACTCTAGCTTTAACGTATTGGGACGTGTGTCCTATATACAGACCGTTGCAGTCATTGCAATTTATGGCGTACACAACATTACTCCTCAAGTTAGACGGGGTTTTGTCTTTAAGTTTGGAAAAATAAGCGTCCCCCACAGTAAGGTAACTGAGGACACCAAATCTGAAGGACTGGTGATGTAATACACGCTTGAGTTTTTCCGTGTGGTCGCCGATGAAAGGTATCCTTCTATATTTGACGATGGGCAAGGCGTCGTTGTCGGAGGCACCAACGTCGTCAACTGGGACGGCGCCGGCGTCCATCGTCACAATGCTCAGGCGGTTACGCCTAGGTGAGGACAGAAGGTCCACAGCAGCGACATCCCCAGACGCAGGCAAACGTGTGGGGGGCTCATTAGTAGAATTGAATAAAATTGAATTGACTAACTGTTTGGGATAATTGTTGCTAAGAAAAAACTGTTTACGTTTGGTAAGGTTACGTTTCTTGAATTCAGGATGGCAAATGGACACGACTCTGTCACGCATCGCTTTTAATAAGTTGATTTTCTGACGGAAAGGATGCGAGGAATGAAAATTCATGTATCACCCTGAATGGGTAGGTTTAGTGTACCAGTCGAACCTCAGTTCACCATTGGCCGATCTAATGAGACGAGAATCTAAGAAAGGGACTGACATATGTTTTTCTCTCTCAATGGTAAACTGTATGTCCTCGTGGTAATCGTTGAAAAGGTCCAAAACATTATTAATTTGGTGCGAAGGCAAAATCAAAATTAAATCTAAATATAAATATTGCAGTTCCACATGTTGACCACCGTTTCTCTGGTTAACCCATAACCTCACATATCCGACGAGATAATCAATTGTCAACGTGCCGGCAGCATGGTCTGCAGCTAATTTGTTCTTGTCTCATTACTGATGGTTCCACTGGCCAGCCGTGGAGACGTCCATTTTCATTAGATTTGTTGCATCTCATCACCATGTGGTTTTTCGGTTGTTTGTAAAAATTAAGGCTGCTTCTTACACAACTAACGTTAGTTAATTTAATGTTAAACTTTAATTAGTAACTATTAGTGGTATTTTCTGTCTTTATAGTAACTTTGTTGCCTGATGAAGACTTTAAATAAAGTCGAAACGTTGCAGAGTTGATAAGGTTGTGATTATTTGACCTGCTCGTTGTCCCAATATCCCAATTTGTGTGCCAACGTAGTACGACCAAGAGTACTTCCTGCCTGATTATTTCAGATGGGGTTTTACGCCGATATCACCAACAGTTACGGCCACCATGTGTCCAAGAGACTGAAAAAACTGTACCGCTATAACATCAAGCTAGTCAATGCAAATAACAGAAGAATCTTCTTGTTGAGGTGTCGTAACGCAGGAATCTATCCGTCACATATCCAGGACGGAATAAAGGGTGTCACCACATTGTTGTCCAGATCGTCAGGAGGCGTCGTCCAGGAGATCCATAAGTTTAACAGCAGGTTGGCATATAAAACATTGTCATTTGAAATAAAAATCACTTTTCAAAATATTCACTCAATTGTTAGAGCTATTGATGGTCTGACGGAGGCTGCGAGGAGAGTTTTGCCTTTCAACATTTATTCTTCTTTTTTTGATTCAATAAAGTTAGCTTATAATAGACATTTTAATAACGTGAAGAGGTCCAACATTAACAAATTTAATATTTTAAAGAACAAATCACTTCATGATCGTTCACCGGCTTTCAGACTTCGTGAGGGATGGATAGTGAACAAATCTGACATTGACGTACCTCGACAAATTTTAACGTTCCTTTCATTGGGCCCTAAATTTGCTCTGCCTGTGTCTCCCACAACCTGTGACATCTCTCACATTCTTAGAGATGTTGAGGGCATCATTACCCAATTCCAACCGGGGGAGAGAGACACACTCAGAGCACGCTCTACTAATGTGGTCACGAATTTCATGCTGTCGCGTCTACATGCCAATTTAATTGAGTCAGAGATCCTTTCCCTCGCAAAGCAGACGAAGTTGTTTCTGAGAGCGACACCTGATTTATTGGTCTGTAGAGCGGACAAAGGTGCTGTCACTGTGTTGCTCGACAAACCGTCTTACATTCAAAAAGTGTCTGATCTGCTTAACAGTGACGACATATATGAGAGAATTGATAGAGATCAAACAGACTCCTTACAAAAACGTACTAATGAACTGGTCCGGTGGTTGATTGACAGAGGAGCATTTGATTCAATTTTCACGGTCCTTAACCTGTCAGAACTCCATCCTTCCTAAACTTTATGCTTTACCAAAGATCCACAAACCTAACATACCATTCAGACCGATAGTATCTTTTATAGGGTCCGGTACCTATAATTTATCCTCTTACATTTCCAACGTCTTAACCGATAGCATGTCTAATCGTACTACTTACAATGTGAAAGATATTTTTTCCTTTATTGAGGAATTTAACGGTATGCTGGTACTCGATGGTCATGAATTGGTATCGTTGGACGTGGTCAGCCTTTTCACCCAGATTCCTTTGTATTTGGTCACTCAATCTGTTACCAATCATTGGACCTCCATTTCTGACCATTGTGGTCTTGCACAAAACGATCTCATCAAGGTTATTTCATACTTGTACAACAATTGTTTTTTCACTTTTGACGGTATTGTCTATAGGCAGCGTAGTGGCACCCCATGGGCTCCCCGCTCTCCCCCATTCTAGCTCTCATGGTAATGGACGACCTACTTGAGGTGACCATAGAGAAGTGTGAATTCAATATCCCTTTGATCAGGAAATATGTTGACGATTTAATTTTGATTTTGCCTTCGCACCAAATTAATAATGTTTTGGACCTTTTCAACGATTACCACGAGGACATACAGTTTACCATTGAGAGAGAAAAACATATGTCAGTCCCTTTCTTAGATTCTCGTCTCATTAGATCGGCCAATGGTGAACTGAGGTTCGACTGGTACACTAAACCTACCCATTCAGGGAGATACATGAATTTTCATTCCTCGCATCCTTTCCGTCAGAAAATCAACTTATTAAAAGCGATGCGTGACAGAGTCGTGTCCATTTGCCATCCTGAATTCAAGAAACGTAACCTGACCAAACTTAAACAGTTTTTTCTTAGCAACAATTATCCCAAACAGTTAGTCAATTCAATTTTATTCAATTCTACTAATGAGCCCCCCACACGTTTGCCTGCGTCTGGGGATGTCGCTGCTGTGGACCTTCTGTCCTCACCTAGGCGTAACCGCCTGAGCATTGTGACGATGGACGCCGGCGCCGTCCCAGTTGACGACGTTGGTGCCTCCGGCAACGACGCCTTGCCCATCGTCAAATATAGAAGGATACCTTTCATCGGCGACCTCACGGAAAAACTCAAGCGTGTATTACATCACCAGTCCTTCAGATTTGGTGTCTCCAGTTACCTTACTGTGGGGGACGCTTATTTTTCCAAACTTAAAGACAAAACCCCGTGTAACTTGAGGAGTAATGTTGTGTACGCCATAAATTGCAATGACTGCAACGGTCTGTATATAGGACACACGTCCCAATACGTTAAAGCTAGAGTATCCAAACATAAAGTGACGTCAGGTTACAGAAAGGTGCTGCAAGTGCCCTTGTTGAGCATGCTATGGGTTTTTCACAATCCTTCAAGTTTGACGAGACAAGGATAATTGCTAGTGAACCTAGGTACTTTGGTCGGCTATTTCTGGAGATGTTCCATATAAATGTGAATGACAACACAGTAAACCATAAGGTTGACACAAGTGGTCTTAGTAACATTTATAGTTATCTTTTTGAATTTTATAAACAAAGACGCTCCGAAAATGGTCGGCAGGATGGACGGGACCGCGGCTCTGACTCGGCTTAACCTTGTCTTTGTGTCACAACCTGTTCAATTTTGCTTAAAAACTTTCCATTTTTTGTGTGTTCTTTTCTTTTTTTGTGTTTGGTCCCTTCAGGATGATTCCCATTGTTATTTTCATTGTTATCAATTCAAATTAAATCTCATAATTTAAGTTTCACATTTTCGGTGCGCCATCTGTTGGGCGGGGTTGGCGTGTGATCATTTCATTGCAGTTGTCGGTATTGCAGTTCCACATGTTGACCACCGTTTCTCTGGTTAACCCATAACCTCACATATCCGACGAGATAATCAATTGTCAACGTGCCGGCAGCATGGTCTGCAGCTAATTTGTTCTTGTCTCATTACTGATAGGTCCACTGGCCAGCCGTGGAGACATCCATTTTCATTAGATTTGTTGCATCTCATCACCATGTGGTTTTTCGGTTGTTTGTAAAAATTAAGGCTGCTTCTTACACAACTAACGTACGTTAATTTAATGTTAAACTTTAATTAGTAACTATCAGTGGTATTTTCTGTCTTTATAGTAACTTTGTTGCCGGATGAAGACTTTAAATAAAGTCGAAACGTTGCAGAGTTGATAAGGTTGTGATTATTTGACCTGGTCGTTGTCCCAATATCCCAATTTGTGTGCCAACGTAGTACGACCAAGAGTACTTCCTGCCTGAATATATCCTCAACATCCGTATTATACTCTTCAATGTAAGCGCGAGGTAATGGATGAAATTGTGCTAAGACTGCTTGTACCTGTGGTTATAGCATATTTTCGGATAACCTTTTCTTGGTTTCTTGAAGACGTTGTGAAACATCATGACTCAATTCATCTAAATCGAAGCTGTCGTCATCTTCAACTTCTTCTATGTCATTATCAGAGGGCACATCCGTTTGCTGCGCCTCCGTTACAGCTGCAGTTGACAGAGATCCAATTTCTTCAAGTTTCAGAAATTTAGGAGTCTTCTTTCGTCGCGATGGTATTGGGGTTGAAGTATCAGTTAGTTATTGAAATTTGGAGAACTTTTGCTTTGGTTTATCATGCGGTATGGATGTCTCATCTGCTTCATATGATTCATGTTTAGACGTTTTCCTTTTTTTTAGAATTCGTAAATGACTCATCTTCTCCGTATAATTGCTCCAGTTTTGGCATGATTTGAACAGTTTGTAACCGATCTGCAATAGCTTTCAAAGGTTCAGTTATTGGTGTATAAGCTGTCTCGGCACTTTGCCTGGATGCTGCAGTTTCAGCTTTTAACAATTTAAGCTTATTACGCAATTCGTCACGGACGTGTAATAACTTTTTAGCAAGTTCCTTATCCATGTTGAATGAATTACAAGTTAATTTCAACTGTCCGTTTTCGGTATTAGAGCTGTATATATGTGTCTAATCCTTTGCGATACCGACCACTGTTTTTTGCACAGTCCAGGTCAACTACTAGGAAACCATATGTACCAGTCCAACATTGACGACAAATATCCTGAAATTTATCAAGTCATATCTGCACTAACATGATCGTCGAAAATGTGTTTCAAATTCGTAACATCTTGACGGAAAGCTACAATGAGGTTGCAATTGTCCCTCAACAAATGCTTTGGTATTGCGCCGTAAGATTGACATAAATAAAAACAATCAACGTTCTTATGTCGTCCGAAGGAAAAATATTCCTTTATAACATTTTGCGGTGTACATTGAACATCATCAAAAATGACAACGGAATACTCTTTTACTGTGCAGGGTGTAAGCATATCATCTACATCGGAGCACTCACAATAAAAGAATTCATGCATTGGTTTCATCAAACAACGTAAATATTCATACTTAGGTTGATTTAACGATTTGGAGCAGAGGTAAACGTTTTGAAAACGTAATCCATTTGGATGCGTTAGTAGTGTCAGCAAGATGTTTGTTTTTCCGGTTCCCGAACCACCAACGATAATTACAAAAACCGCTTACAAAAACCCCCAAAGAGGTCACTATGCCGTCGAAATGTTCTCAAATCACATTTTACATCAAAATTTTGCGATTAAGCGAAGGAGTAATGTTATGTTGAGCAGGTCATCTAACTCTTTACATATGCTGGGTAATAAATGATGGTTCTGCATTTTTTCTATGAACATGTCAATAGATATTTTATCATTCAGATATTCCTCACAAAACTTAATACCCAAATAAATTGGTTGAAGTTGCCATTGAAGATCCAAGGTAGCCTCCCACCGATAAACGTATATATTCGGAAGAAGAGTATTTTTAATTTTATCTTCTAGATCCTGACGACGAAGATCGTATTGTTGTCGTTGCAACTGAATCACCCGTTTCAGGTCTGGAACCGTTGACAGCATTTCTAACGATATTTAAACAATTTTTTAACTTCATATTAGATTATTGAAAAGAAGAAACATACTTAATATTTTCGTAATTTGACTGGTTGACGTACGATAACTTCACTGATTCGCTTGTGAGGACTTCAAATTTGCACAACGTTTAATAGTAATCCAGCCGTTATATATATAGTGCTTTGTGATGGAAGGGGTTACAAACCACAAACCATAAACCTTGACCAATCGCTGATCTCCTATTAACATCAAGCCGATTCGGCAACCTCCTCTGACCTTGAGTACTTTGAGATCAAGGCTCAGATTGAGGAGGAGCCGATTTGGGAACATCCTCATTTTTAATATTGACCTTGATTTGAGGACTACTCATTTTTAACGTTAAACTGATTCGGACGCTTCCTCTATGACCTTGAATACTTTGACATCAAGGCTAAGATTGAGGAGGAGCCGGTTTGGGAACATTTTTAACGTTGACCTTGATTTGAGGACTACTCATTTTCAACAGCAAGCCGATTCGGGAACCTCCTCCATGACCTTGACCTTGAGTACCTTGAGTACAAGGTCAAGTTCATGGAGGAGGTTCCCGAATTGGCTTGCTACCTCTACTCTCATCGACGGTTTGTTGAATAAAGCACCACACGGTTAATTAGACGCTTTATTATTTATATACGCGTGTTACAGTTTTACGTTCGGACGCGGTACATACACATTACACACTCTACGGAGTTCTAAAATCAACTGACAACTGAATATCGCGCAGGCGCAACACTCTAGTCACGCACGTCTCTCGCTCGAAATAGCGCCTTGCCCGGTAGGCAACCTAACATGCACAAAAAAATAAACAAGAAATAAACAGTAATTCCAACATTCTCCCACCTGAGACACATTTGATGAACATATTGATGTGTCTCACAAGACAATATTAGAAATGAAAACTATAACTGAAACAACTCAGTCTGGGAATCTTTTTGGTAATCTCGTCGTACGACCACTACGCGTAACTTTCGCTTCGGGTTCTCTGCTTTTGCACACATGGGCACTTTCCCGCACAGACTCGCTCACTACTTCTTCCCCGTCGTCACCTTCGATGTTTGTCGTCTCCGTCGAAGTCTCGTAGACGTTGCCCTCGTGATAAGCAACCTTGGTCACTGCATCCTCCGTCGCGCTTGCACACTCCAAAGGGTAGATGCGCTGCACCGGTCTAAGTAGCTGTCCCCTGCCCGTAGTCACTTTTGGCCCCGCAAAGTCTACACCTGTGATTTCAAAGACCCTAGCATCCCGCACTCGATCCAATAGAAGCGGCGCGTTATCCGTCAGGTCAAGGCTTTCCGTTATGTCTCTTACAAACCACGCACTTCGCGATCGCGGATCGTACCGGGCGACGTCCTCCTAAGATCCAGTAGTCTTTACGAAGTATGCTTATAAGTCCTTGCGTACCAACATGACACGCTCTGACGTGGGCATCAAAAATAAGTTTAGTCACAACCGGATGGTTTGCGGGTAACAGTATTGGTAGTCGAAAACGCTCTTCATCATTCCTTCTTAACAGACTCAATTTAACTCGAATTACGCCGTTTTCGTCGCTGAATGGTTGAAGGTTTCTCCAACGTTTGTCATTCTCGTCCAAAGAATCTCGCTGCACCTGCTTCACCACAAATGTCTCGGCTTTCTTAATTTCTTCTTCGGTGAGTTCACCTTTACGTTTGTTGATTGGGTTTCGGGCGTTAAATATGAACCGAAATATCCACGCTATCATACGCAGGCTTTCCAGACATTTGGAAAAATAGGTTAAATACTAATCATCCTCGTTCATTCCATCACTTGTGTAAGGACGACGCAATCTTCTTAATTTTTTCCTTATTTATCTCTAGCTCGTCATACTGCATGTTCTCGTGTCCGGGCCATGAGTTCGGGTGGTCGTACAACCAGTGCGGTCCCTCCCACCATCTAGAGTGTAGCAAAAATTTAGGACCGGTTTCGAGACATTGATTCAAGGAGGTTCCGTTCTTTACTTCCTCTATAATCCCCTCGCTCAACTATTCCTGAAATACATTGTCATAGGATTCCAAAAGACCGTCGTCTACCAATTTATGGACTGTTTTGTCCAATCTCCTCTTGGCCACAGCATAATTATTAGGCAGTGGTGGAAGCCCCTCCAACCAAGGTAAGTTCACCTCATACCGCCCATCTTCGTTTGTCTTCACCGTTTCCTTAAAGAAATCTTTGGCGGCTGAAACCAATTCTTGGCGTGACTTCTGCTCGGTGGGTTTAGTAATGCCCAACACATCCAGTTGCCATAATGGAGTTATCGATGCGTCTTTTACAAATAGAGAGATTGAGGTCATCGTGGTACTTCTTGACGTATTCAGAGGAATTTTGCCCATTAAAGTCCATCCACAGAGAGTCTCCACCGCTACCAATCCCGAGGTCAGAATGTGCCTTTTGCCGGTGTACAACCTCCCCGCCATGTCTGATCCTATCAAGAGTTCAATGGGAGCTGGGTCGTACTTATCAGTCAGATGAACACCCAATCTGTTCAATTCCTGCACCCATGGGCCATCGAATACAGGAGCTATGTCCGTGCAAATGACCGACTGTGAAAAAGATTCGAAGGAACATTTAAAGTTCATATGACTAGCCGTCACATCGTAGCATTCATGGTTCTGCTGCGAAGTACCACCGCCAAACAAACAATAGATAACCTTCTCCTTCCGTTTTGACGGGTATCCCAGTGCCAAAGCTGTTGATTTTAGGATATGTGATCTGTGATCCCGTATCGATTAAAGCTCTCACATTACGTGAAACACCAACGCCGCATAATTTCACTCGGAGAGTTTGCAAAAATACGTGTGTATTGGTACTGTTGGTGCAAGCCAACGTTTCACTTACCAACGTTTTATCACCTTTAGTCAATCTAGACTTCTCAATGACGCGGTTTCCGTTTGGTAAGTCGGACACATCAACGGCACGTGTGATTGGCTGCAAACCAGGCATCTTAAACGGGCTTTGCATTTTCGCGCTTGATGTCCAATTCTTAAGCACTTATAGCATGCTTTCTTTTCGCTAAGAATCTGTTTCTTCATTTCCAGCGTCAACTTTTGTGCTTTGAAACAGCTGGCACTGTCATGTGTGTTCCCGCAGAAGACGCACTTCTCTGCACCATGGTTCACCAATCCCGTAGCTGTAGAGATCTTATCCTGACCAGTGGGGCGCTAACCAAAACCTTCGGCAGCCAGTATAGTCCGCTGATCGTTCTCCACCTCATTCTTCAAAAAACTCATTAGACTTGCCAACCTCTTCTCCAACCCTGGAACCGCTGGGTGAGAGACGTGGCGTCTTTATGCGACGAACGCTGCCACACGCGTAATAAATCTTGGGGTACGCATGACTCTATCAGTGGGAAAATCATCGCAGCACACTTGTCAGAAGTTATGCCCAATGTCTCCATTGCGCGTAGTTGCATTTCGATTTTATCATACAACATTGCTAGATCAATTTTTGCTCCGTCGATGGCGTTGTGTACAACAAGTTTCAATAATTCTTTCACATACACGTCGACTTGCAAATCTTTACGTCCAAACCTTGACATTAAAGACTCGATCATTTTTTCGTAGTTTTTTCCAATAGCGGGAAAACTTTCTACCAAATTTCTAGCTCTACTACCCGGCACTGTGGCCTGGATCAAGTATGCTACTTTATCGTTCAAATCTATATTTGGGTCGTCATGCACTTTTTCAAATTGAGACCAAAATGGTAACCAACCTTTTACCTATCCGTTGAAGGTCTTGAACTCAATAGGCAATCTAAATCTATGCATACCTGGTGAGTTTCCTTCTGATGATTGTTGATCTGGTGAGGATTCGTTACCTTTCATCAACTTCTGGCATCGTCCGCTTGCTGTGTCAAATTTCACCGCGTAAACCTCGACGCATTCCATTTCTGCCAATAATTCCTCCTCAGTTGCGTCCTTTTCGAGCATCAGGTTGTAAATCTCGGAGTCAGCCACCTACAATTTGTCAAATTTATCTTGCAGTAGCTCCTACTCATTAGCACGTTAACGTTCTGTCGCAAGTGCATCTTCTCTGCACCAAATGCTTCTCCAGCACAGTAATATTTTTAGTAAACATGGAACGTAAAACTCCTCTGTGCCTCTTCTTTTGCTCCATTGTTCTCGTGATGCGCGCATGTTCACCAAAAGTAAATACGGGCGGCCCGTCGCAAAATCAATTCAACTAGAACAAAGTGTCAAGCCGACACAAAACACGCGCAAGTCCTGTCACGCTCGCCACTAAATGTCGCGAATTATAAGACCTCCGGTCATTAAACTCATCGACGGTTCGTTGAATAAAGCACCACACGGGTAATTAGACGCTTTATTCTTTATATACGCGTGTTACAGTTTTACGTTCGGACGCGGTACATACACGTTACACACTCTACGGAGTTCTAAAATCAACTGACAACTGACTATCGCGCAGGCGCAACACTCCATAGTCACGCACGTCTCTCGCTCAAAATAGCGCCTTGCGCGGTAGGCAACCTAACATGCAGAAAAAAATAAACAAGAAATAAATAGTAATTCCAACATTTTCACTACGTCAATACCGTTCGAATTTAAACATTCTTTTAGGTGATCAGTGTACTTGATGTTGGAAAAACATCTAATTCTACCATAAAATAACTATTACTACACATTGTTAGGAAGGTTGATGAGGGGAATTGGAGGTATTAATTAATACCCGCACTGTACTCTGCTAACTGATCACTTTATTACTAGAGACCCTTGTTTATAATATGCCTTCTTGGTAGAGACTAACTACGTTCGAATATCGAGGTAGGTACCTCGTGCGCCGCATCGGGAAACCCGTTTTCCATGCAGACTTATGTATACTAAGTATCAAATAAACTATACCTTAACTTAATCTATAACATCTCTCCCTTTTTTAATAACCAAAAGTAATCGAATACAGCCTACAACCGCACGGCTTACTACCTAGAATAACTCATAACTATAACTAAGTTAAAAAAAAACACTAATTTCTTAACCTAAAAGTACTACAAATTTAGTAATATAATTGCTCGGGCATTTTCTTAATTCTACTTGATCTTCGTAACGTACTTGGTTCTTCTAACGGGTAACTTAAAGGTACATCTAAATTAAACTTATCAACTAAACTAGATTTTCGAATTTGATTACGGTGCACTATACGAATCGAACCATTTACATTTATTTTGAAAATATTGAAACTAATAACATCAATAATAATAGCAGCGATCCATTTAAGATGTGACAAACGAATTTAAATACCATATTTCCTCCCCTTTGCTAAATTTAACAGGTTTTTTTGTAGTATAACGTAATGTATGTTTTTCTTCTGGACGTCGCTTATCTAACGTAATAATTTTATTTTTACAACAGTTAAATGTCACTGACTTTTTCTTGTTTATGAGATCGAGTTCAGTTCGAGGAATAAAATTAAATATTAACTCCGACGCTGACAATTATTTTTGGATAACCGAAAGCGCCAAATATCAGATGTAACTTGGATATAATTGTTTCTGCATTACTTTTGTTCAGCAAAAATACTTCCACCCACTTACTATAAGTATCATTTACCAAGAAGTATGTATATGTTCCGAAATAAAACAAATCGATATGTATCCTTTCGAATGGGAATGACGATGGCTTCCAACCGGTATGACCTAACTTTCTCGGAATATTTGCTGTTTGTTGACGTCACACAATTTTGAACAAAACTTTCCACATCTCTATCAATTTTTTCCCACCACACGTAACCCCGTGCCAAAATTTTCATACGTGTAGTACCAGCATGATTTTTATGTAATAAATTTAAAATGTGCAATCGTAATGTTTGTGGTATCATTAATCTATTCCCAAAATATAAACATCCATCTTCCGTTGCCAAAGAATTACGTACTTTAAAATAATTTCGGAGTTCAAGCTTAACTTTTGCTAGCCATCCTTCTTTTACAAAATTCAAAACAATGTTTAATATTCTATCTATCTTGGTCTCAGCCACTACGTCGTTTTGGTTTAGAATAATGTTGTCAGTATTTGCTACCTCTACATTTGACACTGTATTAATTTTAAATAAACTAATGTTTGAGTTTTCCGGTAATGGTAGACGTGATAACGCATCAGCATGTTTCATATCCGCAGCCTTACGATAAACAATCTGGTAATCATACATTGATAAAATTACTGACCATCGGTGAAGTCTCGATGCTGCTACCCCCGGACTATTTTTTGTTGGATTAAAGATATGTCGCAATGGCTGATGATCAGAATAAATGATAAATTTTTTACCATATAAATACATATGGAACTTTTTTACGCCAAAAATTATTGCTAAGGCCTCTCGGTGTAATTGAGAATAATTTTGTTCGGCTGGCGATAAGGTACTAGATGCAAAAAGAACTGGTTTCTCTTTGCCGTTGATTATATGTGAGAGAATTCCTCCCACCCCATATGGACTAGCATCACAAGACAGAATTAACGGTTTGTTTGGGTCAAAAATCTCTAACACATTATTCGCAAGTAACAAATCCTTACTTTGCTCAAAACATCCCTTGCATTCATTATTCCAATTAAATGATTCTTCCTTTTTTAATAACCGATATAATGGTCTTAATCTTGAGGACAAGTTTGGCATGAATTGCGAATAATGATTAAGTAACCCTAAATAGGCCTGCAGTTGAGTTAAATTTTTCGGTGGGTGCATTTCTTACAGCAGCTACTTTTTCAGGATTAGGCTTAATTTGATTACTAGCAATGATAACTCCTAAATATAAAATTTCACTTTTAAAAAATTTACACTTGCTTAAATTTACTTTAACGTTGTTTAACTCCAATCTCTTTAAGACATCCGTTAGATTCTGCTCACATTCATCTTTATCTATACCTCCCACAATAATATCATCTAAATATCAGCAAACGTTCGGTGTTCCTGCCAAGATCTGGTCCATAATTGATTGAAATTGATATGGTACGCTAGCCAAGCTTGTAACGTGTTTTCCTTGATACTAAGCACCATCACACAATAAAATATCCGGAGATATTATTCCCTGTATTAGGTAGCTCTAATATTAGGGTTCAACGAAATCAAAACGAAATAAATCAAATGCTGGTATAATGTAGTAAATCAAATTTATTTCAATAGCATAATAAAACAAAACAAATCTTCTTCAGTGAAAAAAAAAATAACATACGGGCAGTGGTTTCCCAGTCGGGAATATACAGGTACGGTGCGGAAGTTTTTCTCACTCGCTAAGTCCAGCCTACAGGGCCGTTCGATTAGCGAGTCCGGGAGTACTTATCAGCGTCAGCACACGGGGCCGTTCTGGACAAGTCTGCCTTCCCAGATATCGCTGTTCGGCTTTTATACACAAATCCGAGGACTGGTTCCGTCCCACCATCTATAGAACCGGTTCAATAACAGCTTTCGGACGGGTCAACATACTCGCGAATTTCTATAGCACAAGAACTAAACGTAAATAATAAAAATAAGTATTCTAAACAATTTACAAACGCTACTTATCTTAAATATGATTATTTACATAAACGAATTGGCGGTAATTCGTTACACCATCCCCACTTCGAGGATAGATGGTTACGTCGGCATTAAACCTAACATAAACACGGGGAAGCGTCACTTTCGCGGGAAACACTGCACAACACTAGGGGACTTCACGGTCTGGGTTGAAAGTTGACGGGGTTGATTCGAACACCATCCCATTCACCCAATACTTCGTCGTCTTAGGCCGAAGGCGTCGCTTTATCCGCTGGTTTATTCTCTGGCCAGGGGTTGGCAGGGTTTGCGTCCATGCCCTATTGAACGATGAATCGATTTATGTCGGTTGTTCTGGGCTGGACTGCAACCTTGCAGGCCTTTACCAGGGGCGGTGTCGCTGGTATAGGGGATAGCCTCCTGGGAATTGGTGAAACGCCGAACAACTTTAGCACTCGGAGTTCCGCGGCGCCTTCGGTCTTTACAAGGGGCGGTGTCACGGGTATAGGAGACAACATCTGTTAAGAACAAGTTCTATTTTTATTCTATTTGTTTTATATTTTGTGTATTATTTTGTATTCGTTCGATCCTTGTGTCGCCATCTATGAATGTAAAGTTAAGTTGTTACGTGGCGGCGCCACTTGTCGTGTATTTTGGCACAGGCACGCATTGTATGTCCGTACGAGAGAGTGTACACATCGTCTGCACCATTTCTACGAGAATAAATGCAGGATAATTCAGGAAAGTGTCGAGTTTTATTCAAGAAACTACATAAGAGAGAACAAACGCAACATTGGTCCGTCGAGCCGCATCCACAGTCAGCAAATCCAAACATCAACAGCAAGTATTTGGGCAGCATCGTTACGAAGCATTCTGCAAGTCACGCACTTCGAGAGTAAGCAAGTAAGTCTCCATCCATCTTCGTCCTGTGTTACCTTATATGTATTTGCGTCTCTTTTCGTTCAAACAGTATACCTACGGGTTGTTTTATTTTACTTTATTCTTGCATTTCATCCGCTTTCTGGTTTATGGGCATATGATCACATCACATCATATCATTTTGTATTATTATTTATGCCAGTTTTAGGTATTTCATAAACAATTCAAGTTACAATTTTTCGCGTGGTTTTACCTGGGGCATCTCCTTTGCGCGCGTTGAAACATGCTTATAATTGCAAACCTAACAAACATTGAACAAGCTTAGTATTAGCCTTTTTCGCAATTTGGTCCATCCTTATCACAACTTATCATTATGGCAACTGACATCAAACAATACGTCGACAGGCGTAAATTAGTAAAAGCCAATTTAACACGATTTTCAACATTTCTAAGCAAAGCTAATGATGATACCAACGTCATTGAAATAAGTAAGCGATTGGAAAAAGTCGAAGAAAGTTATTCTGAATACAATACAGTTCAATCAGCAATAGAAATTATTGATGACTCTAAAAACCAAATCGATGACCGTGAAGCTTTTGAAGCTGATTATTTTAGCTTAGTTGCCAAGGCGACTGACATGATCAATAAATTTTACATGAAAACAGCTGCATCTAATTCAAAACTTAACAATCATATGGCATTTAACCAAACTGAAAATTTACCAGTGAAACCATCGGCTGAAAGCACTGTATGATTGCCACTGATCAATTTACCACAGTTTAATGGTCGATATGAAGATTGGTCAAATTTCCATGAAACTTTCAATGTTCTCATACATGAAAATACAAGCCTAGCCAACGTACAAAAATTTGTCTATTTGAAATCTGTTTTAAAGGGACAAGCTGCGGATGTATTACATTCTTTACCAGTAACTGATTCAAATTACGTGTCAGCGTGGACATCATTATGCGAGAGATTCTCAAATCCGAGACAAATAATACACTCCCACATAAAATCATTGTTTGATTTACCAAATGTAAATAAAAATTGTCACAAATCATTAAGAAAATTAACTGATGAATACACTAAACACATTAGGGCATTGAAAAATTTTAACGAACCAACTGACACTTGGACTAGTATGCTTATTCATTTAATTTGCACTAAACTCGACAGTTATTCCAAAAAAGAGTGGGAAGAGTTCTCGCTCAAATTAAAAAGAAAGGCAGAAATAAAAGATTTTAATGATTTCTTAAAAGACAGGTGCGATTTACTAGAAACCCTAAATTCAACAGCTTCAATTCAACAACCTAAAGTAACCAGTAATTCAAGTCCCAAAGCATGGCCAAACAAGAAAATTGACGACAGAACACACTCTCTCGTATCAACACAAAATATACAATGTTATTATTGCAAAGAAAATCATTATATTTATTCATGTCAAAAATTCTTAAAACTCAACACTAAGTCAAGATTCGAGGAAATTAAAAAACTCAAGGCATGCACAAATTGTTTAAGGTTAGGACACACAAGCACAGATTGCCGTTCTGATTCCTGCAAAAAATGGCCACAAGCGTCACAATAACATTACTACACTTTGATATCAATAAAAATGGTTCTAATAATGTTGAAGGCTCATCAGATGAGGATAATCGAGTATTATCAACTCATTGCATCAAATCCAGTTTTTGACAAGTGTTTTATTATCAACCGCGAATGTTGAAGTTTTTGATTCAAGGCACCGACCAATTAAATGCAGAGTTTTATTAGACTCTGGTAGTATGTCAAATTTTATGACTAAGCAAGTATGCGATAAACTTGGTTTAAAAACAGAACAAGTGAATTTACCTGTTGTAGGAATAAATCAAAAGTCAACTTACATACATGAACGAGTTGTTGCAAAAATTAAATCCATACATAACAATTATCATAAATCATTAGGTTTCTTAATATTAGACAAAGTTACTGAAAAAATACCATTTACCACCTTTAATCAGAATATAATTGACATTCCCAATAGCATCACATTAGCAGATCCCGAATTTAACAAATCAAAAGATATTGACATTTTGTTGGGCGCTGGAGTCTTTTATGATCTCCTATGCGTAGGTCAAATCAAAGTAGATAATTTTAACCCCATTCTTCAAAAAACTAAGCTTGGGTGGATAATTTCGGGACCATTAACAAACATGCCATGGTCTAATTCAAATCAAATAGGTTGTAATCTTTCGGTAGATCAAAATATTTCGGACACTTTGGAGAAGTTCTGGCAAATCGAACATTACAATTCAACACATCCTAAATTATCAAAAGCAGAAACTGAATGTGAGAATTATTTTATATCAAATTTTACTCGTACGAACACCGGCAGATTTATCGTATCATTGCCTTTAAAACACCCAACTCATAAATTAGGTAACTCACGTGACACAGCTATTCAACGTTTTTATTCTCTTGAGCAAAAATTCTTACGCAATCAAAATTTAAAGAGGAAATACTCAGAATTCATAAATGAATACAAGCAACTTGGTCACATGACCAAAATTACAGATAGCAGTGATATCAATAAAGATTCGGATGTATTTTATCTTCCACATCACGGCGTTTTGAAGGATTCTAGCAGCACAACAAAATTGCGAGTCGTTTTCGATGCTTCAGCCAAAACGTCCTCTGGATATTCATTAAATGACCTTTTATTAGTGGGTCCAACAATTCAAGACGAACTTTTTTAAATTTTTACGGTTCAGAACACACAATTACGTCATTATCGCGGACGCTGAGAAAATGTACAGACAGGTTCTGATTGAAAAATCCCAAAGAGATTTGCAGCGTATAGTCTGGCGAGATGATCCTGACGATCAACTCGACCACTATCGTTTAAATACAATAACTTACGGCACCGCCCCAGCTTCATTTTTGGCAATTCGAGTTTTATTTCAATTGGCCCAAGAGCACGAAAATCAATTTCCAGAAGCAGCTAATGTCATTAGAAAAGACTTTTATGTCGATCATATGATCACTGGAAGTACCACCATTGCGGGCGCTGTCAAATTAACACAAGACATCGATCAAATCTTGGCCACAGGTGGTTTCAAGTTACGAAAATGGGTTACAAATGATCAACAAATTTTAAACAATATAAGTGATAATACATCAGACATACCACAGTATATTATAACCGACAATTCAAACGTAAAAACTTTAGGTTTAACTTGGAACGCAATTGAGGATGTTTTTAAATTTACTATTCCAATCAGTAATCATGAACAAAGGGTTACAAAACGATCCATTCTATCAATCATTAGTAAAATTTTTGATCCTCTTGGTTTGGCAGGTCCGGCAATAATCAAAACTAAAATTATGCTACAACACATTTGGAAACTGGGTTTACAATGAGACGAAACTGTACCTACCAGTTTATACACACAATTTATCAATTTTATAAAGCAATTGCCTACACTTTTAAATATTAAAATACCTCGTCACATTTTAATTCATAATGCAATTAACATGCAATTACATGGATTCAGCGACGCATCGCAAACATCATATGGCTGTTGTGTTTATCTCAGATCGGAAGACTCATTGGGAAATGTTCACGTTGAGTTAATTTGTGCAAAATCGCGGGTAGCGCCTTTAAAGGTAATTTCCCTCCCTAGATTGGAGTTATGTGGAGCACACCTTTTGTCTGAATTGATTCACAAGGTTACTAATTCTTTGAATCTACCAATCAATAATACGTTCTTATGGTCCGATTCCACAATAGTGCTAGCGTGGTTAAATACGCAACCATCATTGTTAAAGGTGTTTGCTGCAAATCGTGTAGCCGATATACAACAACTCACTTCAGAATGTCACTGGAAACATGTAAAATCGCAGGAAACCCTGCTGATGTAATATCGCGAGGTATAGAACCAGAAAAATTACAAAATTGTGAAATATGGTGGTCAGGGCCCAGCTGGCTTATATATGATCAATATAGTTGGCCTAGCAGTCAGGTTATTGCACCTACCGAATTACCTGAATTAAAAACGGTACAAATTTTATCACACCACATCTCTGTTGATAATTTCGACATTTTTACTAAATTTTCTTCCTTTACAAAACTACAAAAAGTGACAGCATATTGCTTGAGATTTATTCAAAATTGTAAGCTTCCAAAAGATTCGAGAACTAACGGCTCACTTACTGTTTTAGAATTAAATCACTCCCTCACTGTTCTGATCAGACTCACTCAAGTCAACGCATTTACGTCCGATGTTGATCGCCTCACAACCAAAAGGCATATTTCGTCAAAAAGCCAACTCTTGACTCTTAATCCTTTCCTTGATTCGAATAACATAATAAGAGTTGGTGGGCGTTTGTCAAAATCTAGAACAACAAACAATCTTTAGAACAAGATCAAAAACATCCTATAGTATTACCCAATAATCATCCGTTTACAGAGTTAATAATTTCTTATTATCATAACAAAACATTACACTCGGGACCACAAGTTACTTTGGCTGCTATCAGACGCAAATTTTCGCCATTGCACGGTCGATCCGCTGTAAGGAAAATCACGAGAGTTTGCGTAGTTTGTTTCCGAGTCAAACCTACAAATCCTCAACATCTTATGGGTGATTTACCTTTTAATAGAGTGAATTCTGTGAGGCCTTTCACTAATATAGGCATTGACTTTGCCGGTCCTTTTCTAGTAAAGGATGGCGTACTCAGAAATAGGAAATTGGTAAAATGCTACCTTTGCTTGTTTATATGTTTATCAACAAAGGCGGTTCATTTTGAACTTGTCGGCGACCTTGCCACGAATTCATTTTTGAACGCGCTCAAAAGATTTGTTGCTAGAAGGGGTATCTGTAGTTCCATTCTTTCCGATAACGGCACAAATTTCGTAGGGGCTTATAACGAATTAAAACGGATATATGATCAGGTCTCAAGACTAATCAAAGATGATGATGTAATTCAATACTCAAATCAGAACAGCATTGAATGGCGTTTTTCCCCACCACGCTCACCCCACTTCGGTGGAATTTGGGAAACCGCTGTAAAAGTGTAAAATATCATCTCGTTCGCATTGTAGGAAATTCACATTTAAATTATGAGAGTTTGTATACTGTTTTAACGCAAATAGAAGCAGTAATGAATTCACGCCCTTTAATCCCCCTTTCTGATAATCCCAATGACCTTGAATCCCTCACCCCCGGCCATTTACTCATTGGAGACGCTCTCACCACAGTCCCAGAGAAGAATTTAGAAGATATTCCAGAAAACAAATTAACTCATTATTTGCGGCTGCAGCAGCTCATACAACATTTTTGGAACGGTAGGTGGTCACAGGAGTATTTGTCCTCACTTCAGCAGCGTACCAAGTGGGCACAAAATCGTCCGATTCACCTGAAGGAGGGGATGATGGTAGTATTAAAATCTGAAAATACTGCTCCAATCAACTGGTCCTTGGGGAGAATAGTCGAAGTTCATCCCGGTCAAGACAATATTGTTCGTGTGGTTACTGTGCGCACAATTAGTGGTATTTTTAAGCGGGCAGTGAATCGCATTTGTGTTTTACCAATAAACTATAATTAGACTTAGGTTTTTTTTGAAATCCATAGCCTTTCAAAGCGGGCGGCTTGTTAAGAACAAGTTCTATTTTTATTCTATTTGTTTTATATTTTGTGTATTATTTTGTATTCGTTCGATCCTTGTGTCGCCATCTATGAATGTAAAGTTAAGTTGTTACGTGGCGGCGCCACTTGTCGTGTATTTTGGCACCGGCATGCATTGTATGTCCGTACGAGAGAGTGTACACATCGTCTGCACCATTTCTACGAGAATAAATGCAGGATAATTCAGGAAAGTGTCAAGTTTTATTCAAGAAATTACATAAGAGAAAACAAACGCATCAACATCCTTGGAGTCGGTTAAATGCCAAGCAACTTTAGCATTCGGAGTTGTTCCGCGGCGCCTTCGGTCTTTAGAAGGGGCGGTGTCACGGGTATAGGAGACAATATCCTTGGAGTCGGTGAAATGCCAAGCAACTTTAGCATTCGGAGTTGTTCCGCGACGCCTTCGGTCTTTACAAGGGGCGGTGTTACGGGCATACTCACAGTCCGCGCATATGGTTGTCGGTTGCCGGGTGGGGTTGATAGTTCCCTCCGTCGGATAGTTCCCTCAACCTTAATTGTAGCGCTGCTTCCGTCTCTGGCGAATCCAGGTCCAACACCGTCGTTGGAGATGACATTTGTGGTTTCGCATGGGGTGGCGTAAACCAACCTGGGTACTTCCCCAGCAAGTAACTCCTCGTTCCCGGCGACACCTCCAGGCGCGGCGTACGTGGTCTTTCGGGGGTAGTAGGTGGCGTCATCACTAGGTATGGCTAACTGACCGATCGGAGCACTTGATACCTCCCTTTTATACATGCAAGCTTCTTTAGCAAACGGGGTTTTATCCTCGGACTGGAAAACTTGGTCTCAGTTGGAACCGGAATTACAAGTGTCCGCGGTACCGGTCGCTTTCATGAATGTGAGTTCTTCTTCATGTATTACCTTCAGATCTTTTACGTGCACTTTTTCTGGTTTTGTTCCTGCAGGCGGCTGCACTAAGACGATTTATGGAGATATTACACGTATTATTTTAGATGGACCAGCGAATTTCGGGGCCAGCTTCGACGAAAACTTCTTGGCGGCATTCGACAAATGGTGCGTCTTGTGATATACGGTCTGGCCAATTTGAGGACGGAACGGCCTGTGACGGAAATTGTACGGGCGACTTTGTCGTTGAAAACCCTCCGCGAGTTTTACCCGTACTATTTTATAGAAATCCTCCAATCTTTTCAACTCGTTTACCACTTCGTCGGTATTAGGAAACCGGGTTTCTTGCTCTTGCGTGGCCTGGGTCATTGATCTAGGGGCTGTCAATTCTCTTCCATAATTTAACACGGCTAGACTAAAACCTGTCGTTTCATGTTTGGCTGTATTTATCGCGAACATGAATTGCGGCAAATACATATCCCATTCACGCTGGTCTTTCTTGATATATTGAGCTATCATGGGTCATAGAACTCTATTGACCCTTTCTACCGGGTTGGATTGTGGTGAATAGGGCGCATTAAATCGTATGCGAATACCCAAGTCTTCTATTTCACTCTGAAATTGTTTACTAGCGAATTGGGACCCATTGTCCGTTAACAGTAACTGTGGGCAACCGACTCGGTAAAGAATCTTCTCCCGTATAGCCTGTAGGATGGTCTTGGTCGTTGCGCTACGTAAAGGTTGGCTTTCAGTCCATTTCGTGAAGCGGTCTTGAAATACTATCAACATATTATACCCTCTCTTGGATCGCGGGAAAGGACCTAATAAATCCATACTGACATGTTGCCACGGAAACTCTACTGGGGAGTAATTCATTCTTCCCAATGGTTTATTCTGGTTAAACTTGTATTGCTGACAGGATTTACCGTTCCGTACGTACTGCCTAACATCTCGGATTATCCCCGGCCAATAGTACTTGGATAAGGCGCGTACTATGCTCTTGGTTATTCCCATATGTCCAACTTCTGAGGCGTCATGTACTTCCAGTAGTATTTGTGCTTGCTTTGGTTTAGGTATGCATAACTTCCAGGCTCGTATGTCATCTTCGGAATTACTGGCATCAGGGAAATATCGATATAAGTAGTCACCTTTGATTTCATTATTCTGGATGGTTTGTGGCGTTTTCGAAGACTTCCTCTTTCTTAGTATTGTACCAAGCACAATTCGTGTTGTCGAAGAGAGTCAAGAATTCTTCGGCATCTTCGTCGGAGCACGGCAAAGGATGTCGTGATAAACTGTCGACTATGGTGTTTAACGCACCTTTTCGATATTTTACGGTAAAATCAAATTGTTGCAAATCCACGGCCCATCGACTAAGTCTTCCTGACGGCTTTTTTAACTCGGCCAACCATCTCAAACACTGATGATCTGTAATAACCTCGAACTTATATCCCTCGAGAAAAAAACGGAATTTATTTATGCCAAAAACTACCGCCATGCAATCTTGTTCAGTCGTTGAGAATTTGCTTTGAGATTCATTAAAAGCACGGCTAGCATATGCTACTACTCTCTCTTTATCGCCGTACATCTGTACCAGAGCTACTCCCATTCCCCTTTGGCTAGCGTCGGTGTGCAATTGGAATGGCCTGGTGAAGTCTGGACACACTAATACAGGGCTGACCGTGAGCGCGGTCTTTAAGTCATGAAATGCTTTCTCCTGTTCAGGACCCCATTTCCATCGTTCTTCCTTTTTGGTCAACTGTACCAAGTAGTATATAAAGGAGAGAGCTGGCCCCACCACACCCACCACATTTACATAGGAAGCTATCCCCTCCACTTTTCCGCACGAAGACGACCGAAGCCAAGTCAACCGATCTGCCGAGCGCGGCCGAACGCAGTAGTTCGGTCGCTCACCGATAGATGGCGTGCGAGGTTTAGACCCGATCGTTCAGTAGACGTGGTTCGGGGACTTCACCAATAGATGACGCTACCGGTATTAAAAATTTCAAATTTTCGCGTCAACCCCAGGTCCGCCAACCCCAGACGTACCAACCCCACGCGCTAAAACGGCATGCCGACCGACCGCCATATTTTAAACGACACCATCTTCTTGAGCACATTTATTTAATATACTAAATTGTACCGAGGACTACCGCCATCTACCGACCAATTACCGAACTACATACCGAGGTTGGAGTCCACGATGAAATAATAATAGTTCGGCACTTCACCACAATAGATGGCGTAACCGGTTAATTTAAAATGCGAATGGGAATGAAATCGTTTATACAAATAATTGCATGTATATTAAGAGTGGTTATTTAAAATTTTAGATGCATACAGACCCTGAATAAATTATACAGATCTGCATACAGACCCTGTATAAATTATACAGACCCTGTATAATCACAACAGACCCTGTATACAGACCCTGTATAAATTATACAGACCCTGTATACAGACCCTGTATAATCACAACAGACCCTGTATACAGACCCTGTATAAATTATAGAGACCTGTATACAGACCCTGATGAAAAAAAATCAACAGATCTGCGTTGACACCTACTATATATTGACTACCTTAGGTGCTACTCCTTCAGTATTGTTTATGATGAAGGTCGTTAATCATCCATCATTATCTCTCCCCTTAAATAATCTAGACGGTCTTTGCTCAAACGATGAGATAAAACAGCAACGGCATGGTGAGCTCCTAGCAAACACTATAAGAGCTATTATTTGTGGCCCATCTGGGTGCGGAAAGACAAATCTTCTACTTAGTTTGTTATTTGAAGAAAACGGGCTACGCTTCGAGAATATTTACATCTTTTCCAAGACGTGATATCAACCAAAATAGGAATTTTTAAATAACATAATCAAGAAAATACCAGAAAATGAAATCTTTAACTACAGTAACAATGATGAAATTGTGGATCCTCAAGATGCTAAAAACAACTCTGTATTTATTTTCGACGACATAGCATGCGATAAGCAACATAAAATACGCTCATATTTCTGTATGGGGCGACATAAACTTGTTGATGCGTTCTACTTAACACAGACTTACACACGAATTCCTAAACATTTGGTGCGTGATAATGCGAACGTAATAGTTTTATTCCCACAAGATGTTCTGAATTTACATCATATATATGATGAGCATGCTTCCACGGATATGAATTTTGAAAAGTTTCGAAAAATTTGTTCAGAATGTTGGAAAGGAGGAAAACATAATGCATTAGTAATAATGAAAGATTTTGAAATTAAAGATGGGCGATACAGAATGGGGTTCGACCAGTATATATTAGGGGTATCATAGAAAATATCATCAGTATCAATAAACCATTGTGTAGAAGAGGGTGAACAATGATGATGAAGAAGAAGAACCAGCTGAGATATGGTAATCTCAAAAAACGATTACTACTTCAGCGGGATGGAAAACACATTAAGCGACGAATTAGTGAAATTGCTAATGTTGTAAGAAAAAAATATCTAGCATTGAGATTGGGGCGTGAACATGATGCAGAAACAATTGAACGTGTTGTAAAACCCATAACTAACTCTTTAAAAGACATTTCATCTAACACATTAAATTTACTGAAGAAAAACATTAAAAACGATGAAGATATTAAACAAGAAAATATTAAACAAGAAGAATATGAAGAAGACGTTAAGACAGAAGATTCGAAGGCGGAAAAGAATGAAACAATGGACTTATCAACAATTCCAGCTGAAATTAGAGAATTGTATGAAACCGGTGTAAAAGGTCGATTAGATACGAGCTATGGAGTACAATACAATAACGCCACCGATACTTGGACCTTAGGTTCTAAACCCCCATAGAATTTTCGGGGGATAAAATCATTATCGATAATCGAAATACTTTTAATGGAAGTAAAGGGTTATATGAATTAATATTTCTAAAGAAACCCATTGGCTATACTTCAAAAGATTTTAAAACGTATGGCGAAATCATAAATTTAACGAGTGTGCATAAACGTAAATTTGAGGAGGATGCTTAAAATAGAGGGAGTAGATCATTCAAATACATTAAAATAATAAAGCCCTTGCTTGAAAAAGTAACTAATCCGGATAGTCCTATAACAAAAATGAAAAAGAGTGGTGATGGACTTCAAATGGACTTCAATAATAAGAAGGTGGAGTATATATACTTTGACAACATCGACGAATTGGTAGATCGATTAAAGCTATTGATCGCTTCACAAGCTGCCGGAAATAATTCTCATACTAACGAAATTGCATCTATTATCGAAGAACTGAGAGAAGTTGAAGTAATTTTCTAACATGGGTGTAGATAAATTTGGAAGATCACCTAGATCTACTACTCGTCGACAAGGTCAGTCGACAAGGTCAGCGAGCAACAATGTTCCCACTAACTAAAGATGGGGGTTATGATATTCAAAACCGTAGGTTGAGCAATATCGGGGCACCCATAAATGATCACGATAGCGTTCACAAACAATATACTGACGCCGGAATTCTAGAATCCATCAATTTTACAAAGAAGGAATTGAAGACGTTGATGCAAAAAACAATCCCAGATAAGTTGACGAACCTGGATATCGATATTCGAAGTTTTATTAATAATGAAATTACCACCATTAATGATAATATTACTACAACGCAATCTCACATTGATTCTTTTAAAAGTATCACTACCAACGACATCAAATCGAGCACATCTAAAACCGACGAATTAGAAGAGAAACAGAAAGATATATGGAAATAAGTGCGAAAACACCGTGAAAAAATAGTGTTACTTAATCGCAATAGTACGGAAGTAGATAAGGATTTACGATCGTTTGCCCAACTCACTAGAAGTGCGGTCGCAGATATAGAAAAACGCTTATCATTTCTCGAACACAAGTTAAAGTTCAGTGCAGCCCCTACCATCACACCGCAAACTTCACAAAATGAGCAAATTTAGCAAAGCAAAGGAGACTGTTGTAAACGAGTTACATAAGCCGGCTCGCAATAAATTTCCTAGACGAAGAACCATTCAAATGGTATAGATGATCTTTGGCAGGCAGATCTAATCGAGCTCATCAAATATTCCCGCTTCAATAGAGGATTTAAATATATACTAATTGTAATTGATTGTTTTTCAAAATTCGTATGGATGGAGCCGATTAAGAATCGGTGAAGTGTCGCGTGAGTTATATTATCCTCTTACATTGGACATGTTATACGACCGCTTACAGTAGACGCTATCTTAGAAAACGCTTAGTCAGACATTCCAATTGCAACTTATCTTCATTCGTGCATTATAATAATATACTATTCAGTCTGTAGTTAACATTAGAGATGTTCGCTTGTTTTTGAAATAAAATAAACTATTAAAAAGATCTCCAAAAGTTCGTAGTTTATATTTGGCGCAGTCGGTAGGACGTTTCGTCGGAATATCCAATTTGTGACAATCCGTGAGTTGCAACTCTTAAACGAAACATCGAAAATCAAAAACTTTGTGATATCGAACTTTCAACTACCCAGTGAACAAGTTCTAAGAAACAGAGGTTATCGAAGATTACCAGGATCCATCGAGGAAGACCAGAATCGATTTAGACAACCAGGCTGATCTATTAATGGAATTTACACTGGCGATGCTGTAAGTACTTTGTTCATGTCAGACTCCTCTGTATCCCACGTTGAATCAATTGACGATACCAACTCAGATTTAGAGCAATTACTGCATAAGTTTAACAAATTAATTTTAGAAAACGAAAGTAAAATACCAGAAACCAGCAATATGGATGTACCAGTTTTAGATATTAAAAATTTAAGTGTAATTCCGAACTTTGACGGAAACCCTAATAAACTGCATAGATTTATCAATTCCTCTGAAGCAATATTAAACCATTATTTTGATGTAGTGAATAGAGCAAATTTTCAAAATACTTTACTATTGAATGGTGTATTAAATAAGCTCCAAGGTAAAGCGGAAGAAGTAGTAGCAATTAATGGAAGTCCTAATGATTGGAATTCTATTAAAAATACATTAATTCAAAACTTTGGTGATCAAAGGGACGAAAATTGTCTAAATCAAGATTTGGTTAATTTAAGACAAAAACCGAATGAACAACCAACTCAATTTCATAACTATATAGATTTGAAATGTGAAGCTAATAAACGAGATAGTAAGAGAAATTTCTTTACTAAACAGGCATTAAAAACATTCTTGGCAGGTTTAAGAGAACCATTAGGCTCTACTATACGAGCAATGAGGCCGAATACTCTTGCCCAAGCAATGCAATTTATAATGGAAGAAGATAATATTCGTTATTATCAAAGATCACAAATACAGTCTTCATATTCCCCTCAAAATCAAATTAGGAAGCAGAATTCACATAACAATAATCGACCACCCGTCCGATATGATAATCAACCAAAAGTTTATCAAAATAATCTCCCACAAAATTATCAGAGACCTCAATATCCTAGATACGATCAATTCCCACGAGGACCGATCCATATGCAAAAACATCCGTACCCACAACAACAGCAGTACCCTACCAATTCGCAAGTATTTGGCAAACCGCACAACGTTTGGAAACCTAATCAAATTCCACAAAAAGCATTGCCCCAACCAACACCCATGAGTGGTGTGAGTTCAAGATCAAACGGAATGCGAATGTATAATACAGAATTATTTGAAAATGAACCATCTTGTTCTTATAATATCCCTAATGATCAATATTATATGAATGATGAAAATCAATATTCTCAAATAGAACAAAATAACTATGAATCCGAACAGGAACCACACGATTGTTCAGATAACGAGAATACAAATTTTCAGATAGACACCGATCCCATCAATTTAACTTAGAAGAATGTTATATATTAACGGCAAATCGGAAAGAACTCCCCTATATACAAATTTTAAATCCCCCTTTAAAACTTTTAATTGATTCAGCTTCTACAAGATCATTCATAAATCCTGATATTGCTAATAAATATTATCGTAACAGAATTATGTATGAACCTTTTGAAGTATCTTCAGTGTACCAGACGTCATATCACGAGCATTGTGCAGATGTTCCAATTTTTGCAGAATTTAATCAGTCAATCGTTAAAATTTTATCTTTTCAAATTCCATGATTTGTTTGACGGCTTAATTGGATTAGATATTATGAAACTATTAAATGTAAAATTAGACTTCCCAAATCATAAATTATACACCCCTTACTGTACAATACCGATTAAATATCAACAATCAATTATACGAGTAAACATTAAAATAAATATTAAACCTCATTGTCGAATAATTAGTAAAATACCTGTAAATGTTCATGAAGGTGAAATTATAGTTCCTCGACAAATTATACAAAATTGTGAAATACCCGAAACACTTACAGTCGCTGAAAATGGTCTAGCTTTAGTCGAAATATTAAATAAAACAGACAGAGAAATTAACTTAAGATTATTACAACCAGTAAAAACAATATCTTTCAATAAAAATAACTTTGAAATATATCAAACCGATGTACACCAACCAATCATTAAACAAAATTTAAACATAGAACATACTCATCACATGAAAACATAGAACGTACTCATCACATGAATTCAGAAGAAAAACATCATATTTTAAAATTATGTAAAAGATATTCTGATATTTTCCATACTGATGATCAACCTTTAACATTTACCAATCAAATTAAACACAGTATAAAAACTAAAGACGAAATCCCCGTACACACAAAATCCTATAGGTATCCATATGTGCATAAGCAAGAAGTAGAACGTCAAGTAAAATCAATGTTAGATCAAGGAATAATCCGACCGAGTAATTCTCCATGGTCATCACCTATTTGGGTGGTACCCAAAAAGGCAGCTGCGTCCGGAAATAAGAAATGGCGAATCGTAGTAGATTACCGTAAGGTAAATGAGAAAACAATCGAAGATAGGTATCCACTTCCCAATATTACTGATGTATTGGACAAGTTGGGTAGGTGCAATTATTTCACAACCCTTGATTTGGCCAGCGGATTTCACCAAATAGAAATGAATTCAGACGATATACCTAAAACTGCGTTCAATGTAGAAAATGGACATTATGAGTATGCTAGAATGCCTTTTGGACTTCGAAACGCACCAGCAACATTCCAACGCGTAATGGATAACATATTGCGTGGTTTACAGAACGAAATTTGCCTGACCTATTTAGACGACATTATCGTTTATTCTACTTCCCTACAAGAACATAAACGTAAATTTATCCAAAGTATTCCAGAGATTGAGAGAAACTAATTTTAAACTACAATTGGATAAATCGGAATTTTTAAAGAAAGCTTATTTAGGGCATATAATCACAACTGAAGGTGTTAAACCAAACCCCGATAAGATATTTGCTATACAAAATTATCCCCTACCAAAAACCAAGAAGGAAATAAAAGCCTGTATGGGTCTCCTTGGCTATTACCGTAGATTTGTGGAGGGTTTCGCACGTATTACCAAACCATTAACTGTTTGTCTAAAAAAGGATTCTAATGTTCAACATACACCCCAGTTTATAAAGTGTTTTGAAGACTGTAAAAATTTATTGACTAACGACCCAATTCTTCAATACCCGGACTTTTCTAAAGATTTCATTCTTACAACCGATGCGAGTAATTATGCTTTAGGTGCAATTTTATCACAAGGCCCTATAGGTAACGACAAACCAGTTGCATATGCATCTAGAACACTTAACGATTCAGAAATTAACTATAGCACTATCGAAAAAGAAATGTTAGCTATCGTGTATGCAACCCAGAAATTCAGACCCTACTTATTTGGACGTAAGTTCACTATCGTCACCGATCACAAACCCTTACAATGGTTAATGTCTCTTAAAGAACCCCATTCACGTTTAGTTAGATGGCGTTTAAAGTTGGAAGAATTTTAATATAAAATAGTCTATAAGAAAGGTAAAACCAACACGAATGCCGATGCATTATCCCGCATTGAAATCCACACAAAGGAATTCTTTGACTATAGGAAAGAATGTAATAAACAATTCAAAACAAATACCAATATCGACGATAACGATTCTATTGTTGTAAACGTCAGTGAAACACCAAGATTGCAAGATCTTACACAAGATGACGAACCATCTTCGGAAGAAACAACTTCCGTAGACGAAAATACCCCAATGTCACCCACTAACACAGTTCATACAAGCTGTGAAGACCCTATTTTATCAATTAAAACATCTGAAAAATGCCTAAACTCTTATGACCATCAGATTATAATTGACTTTGTACTACATTCACCAGCTAAACCTAAAACAAAACAAATTTTCCCTACTAAAAAACGTTCGAATGTTCAATTCTCAATAAGCAATTTAGAGCAGGACGTAATTAGATTTTTCCAAAATTTTATCGACCCTAAATTTACTTATGCCATACATTTTAAAGACGATTCACATGTACCCAAAATTTGTGAAATTCTAAGAAAAACTTTTAAAAATTCGGCTTTTAAATTAATTAAATGTAACACTGTTCTAACAGATGTAATTAACAAGGATGATCAAACTAATACAATAAAAAACTACCACGAAGGCAAGACGAATCACAGAGGAATTTCAGAAACTGAAAATAGAATTAAAAGGACTTATTATTGGCCAGGAATTAAACACGACGTAACTAATTACATTAACGTTTGTGATAATTGTCAAATAAACAAGTACGACAGAAACCCACCAAATCAAAAATTAATGATAACACCAACACCATCCAAACCTTTTGAAATAGTGCATATCGACACATTTCAAGCCCAAGGACAAAAATTCCTAACAATCGTTGACACATTTTCTAAATACGCACAAGCATACCCCTTAACAAATCAATCAGGTATTGAGGTTGTCAAAGCATTTATAATATTCATGTCTCACCATGGATTACCATCCTTAGTAGTAATGGATAATGGTACTGAATTAAAAAATGTTGTAGTTCAGGAATACTTTAAAACACACAACATTGACACACATTATATAACAGTTAATTCCCCCAACTCTAATGGATCTATAGAAAGATTCCATTCAACTATTTTAGAACATTTAAGAGTAATTAAGGAAAAGAATAAAGGCAAAGTTGAAATTTTAAATCACATGCCGTATGCTATACTAGGATATAATAATTCAATTCATTCAGTAACAAAACAAAAACCAATAGACATAATAAATGGTCATCTTAATAGCAAAGACCCATTCGATATAAATATTAATGAGAAACTATATAGTAATTATATCCAAGAACATAGAGATACTACCAAAGAAATATATAAAAATCTTAATGAAAAATTAATTCAAAGGAAAGAACACATAATTGAAACTCATAATCGTGAGAAACATAACCCTTTACACTATGCACCTGAAACAGAAACCTATCGGAAAATTAAGTCAGGTAATAGAAATAAATTAGCCAGAAAATTTAATAAAGAAACCGTAGTGGAGGATAAAGGTATTACAGTTAACACACAATTTAATAAAAAACTTCACAAGCAAAATTTAAAAAGGCCCAAAACTAACAAATCAAAATTGTTACAGGTGCCAAGTAGCAGTAGTACTACTAATGATGATACTATCAACGAAGCAGCAGGAAGTTCAAATAACCAATCTTAACAAAAATCCAGGAATCCTTCCCTATAAATTAGGCCCAGCGAGAATTAAATCAAAATCGCATACTTTTATACATTACTATGATCTAGAACCGATACATAATGAAATAAAGATAGTAAAAGAAGAATATGACAGCATAACTGATGCAATTCGCAATAAACTTTTAAATCCACAAATTGCCGAGCTGGAAAACTTTTATAAACCAATTTGGTTTCAATTAAATACTGTTCAACAAAAATTTAACTCTTTAATGCCAAACATGAGAATTAAAAGAGGACTTATTGACGGTCTTGGTTCTATAATAAAAAGCATTACGGGTAACTTAGACGCTAATGATGCCATTCAATACGATCAAGCTATTAGAGACTTACAAAATAACAACAAAGAAATTGTTCAAAAATTAAATAAAGAAATTTCTATTACTACTCAAATCATTGATAACTTTAATGTCAGCGTAACTGCGATACAACATAATCAACAAGTTATTACTGCAAGTATTGACAAATTAAATGCAGAAATCCATACATTTGTATATAATTTTACATATTATTTGAAATTTAGGAATTTATTGGACCAACTGAATTTAACTTTAAATTTAATATTACAATTACTCGTAGATATTGAAAACGCTATAACGTTTGCTAGATTAAATACATACCATAGTAGCATATTGAAAATAGACGAAATGGAATCCATATTAAATACGGTTTTAAAATATTATTCTGTTGACGAATTAATGTTTCCAAATTTACTCACAGATATGCATAAGTATTATGACATATTAGACATCGAAGCTTACTATTCTAATCGTAGAGTTATTTTCGTCATCCACTTTCCCATCGTACACCCCGATACATATACCTATTATCACCTTTATTCCATTCCCACCGAAAATGATACAATTCTGGTACCACCAAATACCTATCTGGTCATGAACAAAGCATCTTATCAATATGCGTCCTCACCATGTGTAAAACTCCACACAGAATACTATTGTACCGATAAAGATTTGATGAATGGTATTAAACACGAAGATTGTATATACAACCTATTACAAGTATCATCTACACTTGGAAGTTGCACCTACACGCCGGTACAAATATCAAAATCAATCATAGAACAAATCGATCAGGCTAACTACATTGCAATATTCCCCCATCATACGAAGATACACACCATTTGCAATCGATCAGATTTCACTACATTAAAAGGAAGTTACCTGGTAACCCTACCAAACGGATGCCGCTTCGAAACCGATGATTTAACGTTTATCAACAACAACGATATTATCGATGGAAATCCAATGCTATTACCAGAAGTAAAGATTCCCATTAGACCCACAACTGAGAAGACGATGAAAATTCAGCTTCAGGACGTGAACCTTGACCAAATTCACCAAATCCAAAAGGAACAACGTAATTTACATCATTTGGAAATAACCAGCAGTAATCCAACAATAACCAATCACGTAATATCATATACGTCATTATTATTGGCCATTGCCGTTACCGGATACTTCGTCCTTCAATGGTTAAAAAAGAGAAGAAGCCGAACGGAAGCAACCCCAAGCAGCCCCAACGCAGCAGCCCCTAGCAGCCCCTATGGATCAGCACCAAGCAGCTACCCAGAACGAGCAGGCTCGGATATTTTTCACCCGCTGAAAAATATACCTCAATCTAGTGATGGAGGAGTTATATTATCCTCTTACATTGGACATGTTATACGACCGCTTACAGTAGACGTTATCTTAGAAAACGCTTAGTCAGACATTCCAATTGCAACTTATCTTCATTCGTGCATTATAATAATATACTATTCAGTCTGTAGTTAACATTAGAGATGTTCGCTTGTTTTTGAAATAAAATAAACTATTAAAAAGATCTCCAAAAGTTCGTAGTTTATATTTCGTGCTATGGGACTAATATTGAAGAATTCGCAACAGCGTATTCCAAAGAATCTGCAAACCGATAACGGTACTGAATTCTATAACAGTCAGTTTAGTTCGCTAATGAAAAAGTATTCAATCAACCATTACTCCACATTTAGTGTAATGAAGGCGGCCATAGTTGAACGCGCAATTAGAACCATTAAACAAAACTTATTCAAATTATTTAGCCTATACGGAAATTACAAATGGCATCATCTACTACCAACCGTCACATCAAAGTATAATAATTCAAAACATAGAACCATAGGAAAAAAACCCGTAGACGTAAATTCAAAACAAGTGGAGGATGAACTACTCGGAACCGTTTACAGTCACATCAAAATTGCTGGTAAGGGTAAATTTAAAGTTGGCGATATCGTCCGCATAAGCAAGTTCAAACATGTCTTTACCAAAGGGTATTTACCGAACTGGACAACGGAATTGTTTAAAATTACATCAGTTAGAATAACAAATCCGGTGACGTATATGTTGAATGATATGGAAGGTCGACCGATAAGGGGAGCATTCTACGAATCAATTGTTGAAAACGAACTTACCCGATGTGTATCTTGTGGAGAAAGTTTTAAGAAAAAGAGGGGGTAAAGTGTTTGTAAAATGGCTCGGTTTTGATAACACTCACAACAGTTGGATCCCAAAGTCAAACATAATGTAGTGGGGTAATCATTATAAATTCAGACAGCCGCCGTCTCATAGATCAGTTGAGTGAAAGATCATAATGATGAATAGTCCGTGCAACTACTGGTCGACAATCGATAGGCTGTATACCGCATATGAAGAGGCTATAAAAATGAAACGCGCTGCATCAACGAGTCGCATTATGATGTAGAAAATGCGAAAATAATAGCTGGATTAAGTGCTGCTCGAGGTTTTATCCCCATGATACGGATTACATCGTCTGCTGATACCAACAACAATCATATTCCCATAATTCATTCGGATTGGCCAATACTGGTTCGAACGCTGAGGGGCTTCTTGGAAAATGACAACGACCTCCGATACAAGAATATTACAACCGGTGAGGGGGAATTAAAGTTTGAAGAAATTGAACCTGAACGACACTCATTAGGAGTCAGCGTTGTGCTAACCTTCAGAAATGTATCAATTCATCTTTGCGAAATAGACATATCCGGTATTTTGTATCTCGATGACGTAATACAATGTAAGTTGGCAATGTTAAAAAAAATAAACTTTGCATATTATTTTAATAAGTTAATGATAACTTTTGTTGGAAATAATGTACAAAATCCGTATTCTAAGATAAAAGAGTTCTGTATAAAAAATCCAAATGAATTTAATTATACTGTGTTAGATTATCTTACTCTTTCTAGCACACTCTAAAACCACGATATAATCAAATTTAGTCTTCAGTTTGCTATCGTCATTCAACCAACATGTATCATAAGTCTTCAATTGTATTATTAATATTAGTGTATTTGTTCATACGAATAGTTTGTATAAAACTTAGAATAAGACAGTCAGTCAGTCGCTCAGGACTCTAACGCATGCGATAACATTATTTCACATATTACGCGCGAAAAGACTTTGAATGATTTTACCGATGAGGAGTTAAGATTATTCCCCATCAAATATCTACGAACACATGTATCTGCACAACAACTGCAAAATGTATGGCATAAACTACCAAAGGCGTATCTGGAAGATGATGAGTTAAAATCGAAATTACCCTGCTACAAGCATTACAATACTCCGGAGCAGATGACGCACTACGATGGACCACCACCTTCACGAAAAGACTGTCAATTTTGTAAAATATTGAATATGTAGATACAAAGTGATGATTTATATAAATAAATGTATTAAATGAATTATGTTGTATTATTTATTTTTAGTGATGTAAGAAAGGAGCATCTAAAATATACTATAAAAGGGGGTTACTTTTGAAAATCTGATTAGTATCAATGAATACGTATAAGGGAGAGGGCCTCTTAAACAAAGTTATTAATAATCTCCCATTTGAACTACATTTACCGGGGTATCAGTTTTGCGGACCTGGAACTAAATTACAAAAGAGACTACAACGCGGTGACGGGGGAGTGAACAAACTGGACACAGCTTGTAAAAAGCACGATATCGCGTATTCCAAACATAAAACTTTAGAGGATCGACATCGGGCAGATAAAGACCTCGAGTATAGTGCTTGGGATAGAGTAAAATCATCAGACTCTAAATTTGGTGAAAAAGTATCCGCTTGGTTTGTTACTAACGGTATGAAGTTAAAACGAAAGCTTGGTATGGGGATGTCAACATCTAAACGTTCCAAAGTTGTAAAGAAGAAGGAGAGAAGAAGGGTGAGGAAGAACCAGAAACCAAAAGTTGCATTCCGCAAAGCAATTGTAGACAAAGTTGTCAAGACCATAAACAAATCTGATAATTTGAGAGACGCATCACGCTTAGCTATACAAAGTGCTCGTTTAGCTGTTAAAGATGCTGGGGGAAAGTCAAGAGTAAGAGTCCCCCGTATAATCCCAATTCCCAAGACTGGTGGCATCCTCCCTCTACTACCAGCAATTTTTGCCGGACTATCAGCTTTAGGAGGTTTGGGTGGTGGAGCAGCTGGTGTATACAGAGCCATAAAGGGTGGACAAGAAGCTCGAGATAAGTTAAAGGAATCGGAACGTCATAATAAAACGATGGAAGCGATAGCTATTGGTAAAAAAGGATCTGGATTATTCTTGAAGAAACATAAATCTGGCTTAGGTTTATACTTGAAGAAAAATTTTTAAAAGAGCTAGCCAAGAGGCCCCTAACCAACATCGATTTAGTGAGATACGCTAAAATATTAAAAATCCCCAATTTTCGAGGAGTCTTTATGCGCGACACATTACCGAAAACACCTCACACCCCAAACGAGGCAGGCATTGTTAATTTGGATAGCGATAGTGGGGCGGGTACTCATTGGGTAGCATATCGGAAGACAGGACGTCGAGTCAACTACTTTGATAGTTTTGGAAACCTGCGACCACCAAAGGAGTTGATAAAATATTTCAAACATTGTAAAATAACATATAATTATGAAAATGTACAAAAGAGAAATACTTACAATTGCGGTCACTTGTGTTTAGAATTTCTAATAAAGTATAAATAGTAGTACGCACAACAGAATTGTTTAATTATGTCTCAAACGTTCACCCTAACAGGTACCAAGAGCACGCTCTCAATTGATTTCTACCCTCCAATAGAATTGGAACATAGATCACAGTATTCCCTAGCTCTACTTGCTCTGCATACGTACAATAGTATTCCCAATATTGAGGAGGGCGTAAACAATAAATTTTATTTCGGAGATCCAAAGTTAGATAAGCAAAAACAACAACACGAAGACGTAATCGAGATTCCTACAGGATCATACGAGCTCAGCGATATTACATCACACATTCAGGAGGAATTATCCGCGCGCGGACATATACCAGCGTCATCGGATAAATCTACATACGATAATTATCTATCGATCCGGGGAAATAATAATACTTTGAGGTGCGAAGTGAAAAGTGAACTACGAATCGACTTTACTAGTGAGAATTCCATTGGACGAGTGTTGGGATTTTCACCGAAAGTACTTATACCGAAAACTAAATATCAATCCGACTTACCGGTGAATATCAGCAAGGTTGTTACGGTACGTGTCGAGTGCAATATTATCCACGGCTCGTATTATAACGATAAAACATCGCATACGTTGTACGAGTTTGCTCCAACCGTAGATCCTGGCTATAGTATCGATATCGAACCAAGTAATTTAGTATACCTACCCGTAATAAATCAGCATTCCATACCCAATATCACGATAAATTTACTCGATCAGAGTGAGGAATTGGTCAACTTTAGAGGTGAGAAGATTGTCATTAGATTGGAATTGAGAAAACTCAACTAACATGGGATTGGTTTTCAATGCCCAACTACCTGGAAGGTATATAAACAAGCAACATTTTCAAGCTGTATCAGTTAGTGTTCGACCGTCAGTAGTAGTACAACAACCATCGATTAATCGCTCTTCCACATTATCCGCAGAAAATATGCAGTTTTTACGTTCTCTAGGATATCATGTCAGAAAAACTATCGTTATTTGGAAACCCCGAATTTGATACTTCCATAGCGCGAGAAGTGATCCATACTTACCATCCCACAACTAAATCTTTCCAGCCGAATGACGAAATTGAGATCACAATCAATCAGAAAGATGTTCTGGTCTCGATGTATGAGAGCGCTCTGTACATTGAGGGAAATTTTGAGCATTCAGCGGCGGGAAGGGGTACTGTTAGGATTACAAACAATCTGGGTGCGTTTCTCTTCGGAAGTATCAGCTATGAACTCAACGGTATTGAGATTGATAGAGTTGAAAATCCAGGAATTACGACGCTCCTAAAATCCTACTTGTGCTTAAGTGAAAATGAGTGTAAAGCTCTTCAAATTGCTGGACTCACATACCCGCTTGATAAAAACATTTATACGCTGCACGAGGATAACAAATTCTCTCTTCGAATCCCTCTAAGTTTTCTGCTGGGCGTTTTTCATGATTATAGACGTGTTATTTGCGGACGTCATAAGCTGCGTTTAGTACGTGCCAAATCTGATAATGATTGCTATCAAATTGTTCTCCCAGAAGCCGATAAGGATGCAACCGATTTGAAAACTTTGAAAATAAATCTCACCAGCGTTCAATTAAAAGCAAAACATATAATCCCCTCAGATATCGTAAAATTAGAAATTTATGAGGAACTTAAGCGTGACAAAGCCATACTAATACCCTTCCATAAGTGGGAACTGCATGAGCTACCGAGTCTTAGGAATACCAACAACGATATCTGGGCAGTGAAGACAACCGTCGCCCTCGAGAGACCGCGATTCGTGATTGTCGCATTCCAAACAAATAGGAGAGATAACATTAAAAATGACCCATCATACTTTGATCATCTGAACATCACGGATCTGCGGGTGTATTTAAATTCCGACTGCTATCCGTATGAGTCAATGCTTCTGAACTTTGATGAAAAGAGATACACCGAAGCATTCCAGATGTACTTAAACTTTCAGACTAGTTTCTTGGGTCGTAGTCACCCCGAACCTCTACTAAATTATAATGATTTTAACGAAAGAGCCGTATTCGTGCTGGACACATCTAAACATAATTCAGAAGTTGTGCTCCCATCAACCTGCGACATCAAACTTGAATTTCAGAGTTCCAAGCAATTTCCCGCTAATACTAAAGCTTATTGTATTATCGTTCACGATAGCATTGTTGAATACATTCCTGTGCATGAGCTCACCCGTCAAATTCGATAGTGGGGAGATTTTGCTGATGGGGAATTTTGCTCAGTTTAATTCCTACTCCCGTCAACGATGCCAGCTAAAGCAGTATCTAAGAAATTAAGTGCTCTTAAACGGAAGCAGCAAGTGTTACGCGACCAATTAAAGTTATTCGTGTCAGAACTGGAGGATTTAAATAGAACTATTGCTATGTACAGTTTTGTGAAGAAGTTTGAAACAATCAACATTACGTCATAGGTGGGGATAAAAAGTAGTATATATTAGTGGGTTATAATAAAAATTCATTTAGTTTCCAGTTTACCACCGAATAAAACATTCAAAATGAAAATCGTTGTGGTCGACATCCAAGGTTTCCAACTAAGGTCTGGTGATTTTATAGTAAAAGAATTGTGCATTTACGATGGTCGATACCCAGTTAACCATTTATTCATACCATCCACCAAATATGAAGAGCTGAGCGAGCTGGAAAAGAAAACTATTCGCCATCTCTCAACACATCATCATGGTCTCGACTACTGCGGAGGCTTCATCGAGCTGAGCAAACTATCCAACGTCTTGGAATTACATCTCCATGATGTGGATCGCATCTATGTAAAAGGTGCCGAAAAATATCGAGTACTATTGGCGCATTTAGCCAATATGAAGTTTCAACCACACATTATCAATTTGGAAGGGATTGAATCCTGGTGCCCACCGCCACCCCTCATGGAGAAGTTTACACCATGCAAGTTTCATACAAAAAATAATATTAGCGCAGTTTGTGCTATGAATAATTGTAAACTACTGTATAATTATATTATGTCAACTTTACCATTATAACGAAATAAATGCGTTAAACGAATTTCTTATGTTTTGTTTCATAGATTAAGCAGTGATAATATAAGAGTGAACGGTAAGTATATTAAAACACTGATGGTGACGTCATCATTTGTATGCGTGTTCAAACATGTTCAAAGTCTAAGATTTAATGATTATAATATACTGGTGAAATTGATCACGTGAACAAACGCTATATAATCGAGTAAACTCGGAAAAGAATTCAGTCTGTGTGCTAGCAACCGTCTAAATCAATAACTTCAAGATGTCTACACCACCTAGAACACCAACACCTGAGCCATCAACCAACAAACCGGCATCAATCTACGAATGCGAATTTTGCAAACGGAGTTTTAAGAGGAAGTGGACTCTCAAACGCCATGTTCGATCAGTTCATACAGCGGTAGGGTCTGAGCTTAAGAAGTCTACAACAACGTCATCACCACCGCTATGTGAGCTTAAGAAGTCTACAACAACATCATCGTCACCGCTATGTCAAATAACGTCGGAAGAGTTATGTGATTTCTATAAACTGGATGCGAATTTTGTAATGACACTTTTAAGAGATAATGGATTATAAAAACCATGGTCGATCAGTGATCAAAATATATATATATATATATATATATATATATATATATATATATATATATATATATATATATATATATTGTCAACTTTACCATTATGAAAAATAAATGTATTAAACTACACCATTTGGTTTATATGATATAATATTGCATTTTTTAAATGAATAGATACGCATTTCTTGTGTTTTATTTCATAGGTTAAGAAGTGATATTATTATTAAAAGAGTAAAGTCAATACGGTGAGTATATTAGAATTTCTCATATGCTAATTAGCAGTGTTGTCATACTTACCTTTTTTTTTTTCTTTTTGATCACTATAAATACTAAACAGTAATAAAAAGCATACGGATTTCAATTAAGTAATTTTTATTATCAATATTTCATTTTGCACACAATTCATTTATAAATCTATAAAAGTTATCATTTGGGCGTTGGTAGGCATTCCAACGTATTTCTCCCCCTTGTATACCATAGCCATCGAAGATAGACTCCGTAGCTCGTCTGCGGTGGTGATGGCTTCGGCTAATCTCTTCGGTAGGAATGCTATGAAGTTTTCAAATTCCACAAGAATTGATGGCCAAGTGCACTTTGTGATTCTTTTCGCCGATTTAATTGGATACGGTGTATCAATTTTCAACTCTGATATCTTCTTCTTTGGCTTAATCTCGCAAAGGCCCAACTCGGATAGTCTGGAAGACATCTTGTTTGCTGTTGTTGTAGTTGTTGGTGGTATCTAGTTGTGGAACTGGTCTTTTTTACTGTATAATGGTCCTATTTATTTGAAAGAATGGTATAGAGAAGGACATTTTTGAGCCAATGATAGCAAAAGAAAAAATATGATTACACTGCAAACTTCGTATTAGGTATTTAAAAAAACGCAGCAATACTAGAAAAATATGCTTATCTAGAAACCACATTTGTTGCTCTAACAGGAAGCCAACTCATCAATTCTTTGAAATTAGCAAAGAGAATTGCTGCGAACGCATCAGCAAGTTTATGTCGCCCCATGCAGAAATATGATCGTATTTTATGCTGCCTATCGCATGCTATGTCATCGAAAATAAATACTGTAACCCCGACTAGTAATAGCATATACAATAATAAAATGGTGTGTGATATAAGAATTCCTAGAACGATGATGAGCGGTTTTTTTTTTTCGATTTCACATATACAATATGTAGTCGGAACATCTAGATAAATATAAAAGATATAGCAAAAAATCGAGCATTAGAAATAACGTTTATGAACTTAAGAAATAAATCATGCGATTGACCCATCTATTATACAATTCTCCATCCACAAAATTAAAATCGTGAGAACTGGTGGGAGAATAATTCACCTATTATTTATCACCAATTGAGTAATGCCCCCACGCTAGCGTTGTAACACCATCATTATTAATATGACGTTTTACATCGTAGGGTGAAAGGGCTAATTTACTCTGCAAATTAGTGAAAATAGTATGCTTGTCAGATCTAAATAATAGCTGTCTTACACGTAATTGCCTTTTATCGAATAAACAGCGTGTATAATCGTTAAATGTGATTTTCGTTTTTACCAGACTTCTTTACCCCTTTTGCTTTTTTTGGTGACGTTACCCCCAACACCACCAACCCGATTTGCATACATCTTAGCACGCAACCCAATAAATTCCTCCATTATTCTCCCACTATTCTCATCTTTCATCAAACCTAAAACTGCCTTATTCTGTAGCGGAATACTGAACGGATTTTCTATCGCGTAGTTGGATGTATCGAACCGTTCCAAGTTTTCGCGCACGTCCGCATAAATATCCTCTGTTTGGATGGCAACAGTGAAGCTGTCCGTGTCCATGTAACATAAACTAATCATATCCCCGTATTTGGGTTTCAGGAAATCGTAATAGAATTGATACATTAGCAATTTCGAGAGTTCTAAAACTGCGAACCCGACATAGATGGGTTTGTTATAAAAAACATTAAGTCGCCCCATATGAATTGCTGAAAAATTCTCGGTAAAAACCTTTATACTCTTAAAATTTAACTTCGCGATCAAACTACCCGCACCCAACTTAGAACGCCCGCTAGTTTTAATATCATCCCAACTTGTTACCAACTTCACGTCAACACGCTTGTCGATGTTCTCCATTGTCTTGCCAAAACAAGCATTATTTAAAAGTTTGTAGAAGTCACGTTCGAATTCGTTGACAGCCTGTTGACGTAAACTCGTATTCAAGTCGATATACATTTTTAACCAAGCTGATTGCTTAAATGTTAGAACCCGATTAATTTTCTTAATAACAAGACCATGAGCGATGGCGTGTTTTAAATTCCGATAGTGAATTACATAATTTTTTTTATTCATTAAATTTGGAATAAGTCGTTTATCAGTTTTTGAACAAGCTGGGACGATATTTTCCGCTAGAAACGGTAAATCCTTGTGCAAGTCGTGGAGGTGTTGTGGATATTCGACATCAACATCTAGGATGTATCCATCACTAGATGTATCCGAAATATTGTTGAAGTCGCAATTTCCAATCTTCTCCTGACTCATCCAACGAAATCCACCATAAGGCAAGTATTGCGACATTGCCCAACCGTACAAGTTGTTAGCATCCCAATACATTAAGTATTTAGATGGACGTTTGGGATCAAATGTAGGTGTTATTCGCAGCTGCGTGTCTAAGTGAGCATTGCGATATTCCGCCCCTTATCCCTTTCTGCATTAAATGAGCCATATCTATGTCGGTTAGCAGTTCTAAATTAACTCTAGTATATTTCAACATCGCGTCCCAACTCAACCCGGGCACTGTATTGTAGTGTGCCGGATCGAGGTGATACGTTTTGTGACATACTTTTCTAAATTTTTCGAAAACATCCGTCAAAAGTAGCACATCAGTCGTTAAATATAGATCTGAGTAATCTTTCAGATTTTTACACCCAAAAGTCTGCCAAACATTCTGAGCATGGGTGTACTGCTCATCCGTAATGTCCTCGTTAGACATTTTATTAAAAAATGCCTCTTTAGGGGGTAGTGAGGTATCTTCTAACTTGTCTAACGAGGTCATATACTCATAGGGGAAAATGCCCTTTTTCCTTAGTAATTTAAATTTATTCTGTGCGGGTGCATATTGTAGCACATTCACTAGATCCGCATCTGAGAGATTACTCGCTAACGCATCAAGAGACTATGCCATGAATCTAAAGGAATCCAAAAACCGTAATTTTAAATATTTGTTTTTGATTTCCCCTTTATCATCTAGCACCGTATCCACATGAATTTGCTTGCCGAAACTGATGTAACGCTCTTTGTTATTCGGTATAACATCGATGCCTTCATCGCAATCAACTTCGGCTAACTCTTTAACGAACAGATGGCTGTCATATCCGCTGAAATTGTGTAAAAATACGGGTATATGATTTGGAATTTTGTAGTTTAAGTTACAAATGGGGTGGGCAGCACCCCTAAAACGGGAGGCGTGACAATGATCGCGAACTTTATCACCAGAGCCAACAAATGGTCTATTGCAAATAAAGCATTGCTCTGCCGCATCATAGCTAGCTTGCTCCTGTGATGTTAGAGAATCCATCGGTTTAATAACTTTATAGTGACTGTTATAAATTGACTTTACATCAGCAATTAATTTTGAGATAAAAACTTTCGCGCAATCCTCCCCCGTATAAATCTCAAATTTATTATTCGCGTCATCAAAGGAGCAAACTATTTTATAGGCGAAGCTGTATGGAACATGTTTCGCGACTGTTTGCGTAAATGAGGTGCTTGGATCAGGTTCACAATGCTCTACAGGCTGTAATATCGATTCGAAATCCGCGTAAATCGCGAATGGTACAATTTGCGAATTATTATAATTGTTAAATTGTAAAATATTACCCGGTAATTGTTGCCCCAAAAAATTTGGTTTAAAATTTAATTTTGTGGATGGTAAAATAGTACGAATTTTGTTGCAGTCGTTTTCCTGGTGCTTAGCTAATTTATGCTCAGTTGCAAAATTTGTTAAGCAGCCATCGCAATGTGTGTGTGTGTGTGTGTGTGTGTGTGTGTGTGTGTGTGTGTGTGTGCGCGTGCGCGCGTGAGTGGGTGTGTGTGTGCGCGCGTGCGCGCGTGCGTGGGTGTGTGTGTGTGTGCGCGTGCGGGTGTGTGTGTGTGTGTGTGTGTGTGTGTGCGTGCGGGGGTGTGTGTGTGTGTGTGTGTGTGTGTGTGTGTGTGTGTGTGGGTGTGTGGGTGTGTGCGTGCGTGCGTGCATGCGTGCGTGCGTATGTCTAGTATACTATATGTCCCAGATATTGTATACTAGTTTGTGCAAACTTACATCTATCGGCGTTTAAGCGTACTCCGGCCTTCCTCAGCCGCGAAAACACTTGTTGCAGATTGCGCATGTGTTGATCCAATGTCGATCCTAGGATAATTATGTCGTCCAGGTATACAAATGCCTTATTGTCTAATTCGGGACCAATGACGCTATCCAAAAAACGCTGAAACGTAGCTCCAGCAGAATGCAACCCGAATGGTAAACATTTGAATTGGAATAATCCCTTTCCTGGGACGGTGAATGCCGTGATAGGTCGACTTTTTGGCTCCAGGTCTACCTGCCAATATCCGTCCTTTAAATCGAGTGTAGAAAAGTACTTGCTGTTACGGAGTTTATCCAAGATATTCGATATGTAGGGTAATGGATAGGAATCCTTGATGGTTACAGCGTTTACTTTCCTAAAGTCGACACGAAATTTGACTTTACCAGTTTTCTTTGGAACCAATAGTACGGGCGAACTCCAAGGGCTATAACTCGGTTCGATTATGTCGTTCTCCACCATTTTTTCTACCTCCTGATCGATTAGTGCTTGCTTCTTCGGATTGCATGGGTAGTAGCGTTGTTTGATCGGTATGGCCCCAGGAAGTAACCGGATCACATGCTGTACTAGTTTCACTCTTCCTCCGCTCGTGGCGAACTTATCCAATTCTTCGTTTAATAGGCTCTTAAAATTATTAAAATCGTCGCTATTTCGGGCTTCCACGGCGGCTAAAGTACGGTCAATACCAGATACGGCATTTGGTAACATTATGTTATCGCGTCGGATGTCAACGACAGCACCCATCTTCCGCAGGACGTCTGGTCCTAGGATGACAGTGTATACATTTTTAGGCATTACCACAAACGGTACCGTGATGTGGATCTCATCAATCTTGATCGGTATGTGTATGGTACATAGAGATCGTATTTGATCTCCGTTTGCGATTCGTATGGTTGATTTGTGTCTTTATTATTTCCTAACTTCTCCAGTTCATCATTATTAATTACTTTTTCGGCGATAAATGACGTGGTTGCTCCGGTATCGATCAACGCTCGAATCACCTTTCCCCACATGCTGATATCTACCCAAACTCTCGGATCGGTTTTATTGCCTTTATCAGGAATTTGCAACTTTTGGGGTCTAGGTTTCAATACAGGCCGACTTAACCCCGGAAGCCGTCCTGGTTCCCGTTTCCCGTGCACTTGCAATCTTTTGAACGGATACCTAATAGGCCGCAGCGTGCGCAGAATAACTTGCTACGATTCTTACACCGGAATCGGTTGTGGCCTTCAAGTCCGCTTCGCCAACACAGCCGCCCTGGATTCGCTAGCCTTATTGCAGCAATATCGGTTATGGTTGCTTCTATTGCTCTGCCTTTGGTATTGTGCCATTTTATAGTCGGGGTTCATATTAATATAAATTCTCTTTATCTGGCTCTGAGCGGACATAGGTTGGCCTCTTCGGATTAACGTTAATATATCAGTCACGTAATCCTTAAACAGTTCGCCTGTTTTTTTGCGTACGGGCTCTAATGTCCTCTTCAATAGCAAGATTATACCGAGGAGGTAGATATTGTGTTTTAAAGTCTTCCACAAAATCACTCCAGATATCCCAGTATGCCTTATTGTTACGATACCACAATAATGATTTGCCTTTCAATAATTCAGGCAATGCTACTAATAATTCATTAATATCGACGGCGTGACATTCTTGCAGCTCTGCTATCCTTTCCAAGAAAGATACGGCATCTCCATCGCCTCCAAAATGTAAACCCCATTTTCGGACTCGTTCGCATACTGACGCAAGGGATATGTCGCCACCTAACATATCGGTTTTACGATCGTCCCCTTCGTTTTTGTCCATGTTGACAGTGGGCGCTCCTTTTTCTTGTAAATACATCTTGAAGCGTTTACGTAACTCATCGAGTGTTCCGCTATGATCCAAACCTAGGCCGATTAAGATAGTTTCGAGCTCGGCTTTTGGCAAATTATAGATCCATGCAACAGGCGTGGATTTTCCGGTCGAGGAACCGGCGTCGGAATTCGGCATTTTTTTTATTCGGATTTACTTGTCCCTGCTAGGGCGCCAATTATGTAACGTGCCTTCCTTGATATTAAGCACCAATCACACAATAAAATATCCGGAGATATTATTCCCTCTATTAGGTAGCTCTAATATTAGGGTTCAACGAAATCAAAACGAAATAAATCAAATGCTGGTATAATGTAGAAAATCAAATTATTTCAATAGCATAATAAATCAAAACAAATCTTCTGTGAAAAAAAAATAACATATACGGGCGGTGGTTTCCCAGTCGGGAATATACAGGTACGATGCGGAAGTTTTTCTCACTCGCTAAGTCCAGCCTACAGGGCCGTTCGATTAGCGAGTCCGGGAGTACTTGTCAGCGTCAGCACACGGGGCCGTTCTGGACAAGTCTGCCTTCCCAGCTATCGCTGTTCGGCTTTTATACACAAATCCGAGGACTGGTTCCTCCCCACCATCGATAGAACCGGTTCAATAACAGCTTTTGGACGGGTCAACATGCTCGCGAATTTCTACAGCACAAGAACTAAACGTAAATAATAAAAATAAGTATTCTAAAAAATTTACAAATGCTAGTTATCTTAAATATGATTATTTACATAAACGAATTGGCGGTAATTCGTTACAAGCTAAAACAAAGTCTCTTGAAGCGGTATAAACCCTTAAAGTGTTAATTGTTAAGTATTTTTGGGATGCTGAATCCACTTCTACTTGCTGATATGCCCCTTTCAAATCTAACGTACAATAAATATTACAATTTGCTAACGACGCGATTATGTCTTCGATAGTCGGTAAGGGGTAAAATTCCTTTTTTAAATATTGGTTGATAGTCACTCTAAAATCTACACACATTCTTATATCCTCATTATCTTTGTGTACTATTACCACTGGACTTGCAAAATCGCTAAATTCAACTTTAGTTAAGATATTTTCTTGACACAACCTATCAATTTCGGCAGTTACTTTATCTCTTAATCTGTATGGTACCGTATACGCTTTATTAAACATAAATGGAATATCTGTTACGGGTTCGTCGAGCGAGCCCGTAAATACGTTTTTAAATGTACCCCTTACTTTATCCACAAAAGCAGAAACACTGAAACATTGCGCAAAATTACTCAAACTTGACTTTAACTCAACCAATTCACTCGATCCGCACCGATTATCTTTGTTGGGAGTAGTTAACTGAAGGGTATTTAAAAAATTTTCACCTAAATTGAAAGCCAACCTCCACTTTGGAAATATTTCGTCCAATCAACTTCTCCCCATGAGCGGTACAAAGGCTGAGTCGCTATCAATCACGATTATCGGCAATTGTTTCTCACGAGTTGAATTATCTTCCAGTTGCCACTGAACTACCACCATCGCTGCTCCCATCGCCTTTATTATTTGTCCTATAACTACCTGCAATTTCAAATTACAATAACTAAGAGGTACGCAAGAGAATTTAAGTTGGTAATCTACATAACGTATATTCGACTAACTGGCTCCTGTATCGATCTCCATGTCCACTGGTTGATTCTCTACCAACATCCTCGCGCTCATTGATCCACTTCCCACAGAATTGACTGTTGTAATTGAACCAACTACGTCACGACTTCTGGGCCCTCCATTTCTTCTAAAGCAGTTTTTTTGCTATATGACCGGGCTTGTGGCAGTAAAAGCAGATTATTCTGGATGGACTTCTGGACGTACTACGGCGACCACGTGGTTGATATCTGGGCTGCGGACTTGAGTATCTTCTTGGAGTTCTAACAGCGAATGTCGGTTCCGGTTTTATACTTCTCATTTCCGCTTCGGATATTTCCAAATTAAGTGCAATTTCACATGCGTTTTTGAAGGTTATTTCTGTTTTGTTCAGTAGATGGGTTTGAATATGCACATTATTTATTCCGCATACAAATTTATCGCGCAATGCGTTCGGCAAAAGCGTCCCAAAATCGCATGACTGTGCTAAAGCCCTGATTTGGACGATGTAATCTGCTATACTTTCTTCCGGCCTTTGTTCCGCCTTGTAAAACTTAAATCTCTCGGAAATAATGTTGCGTTTCGGAGAAAAATGTAATTTTAAGGTTGCTGTTAACTCTTAAAATGTCTTAGTCAAAGGATCGGCTGGGCTGATCAGTGATTTTAATATACCATAGGTGTCTGGTCCAATTAAAATAATTAATAAAGGTACCTTCGTTGCTTGTTCGACGTCGTTTACAACAAACAGTTGTTTCAGCCTTTCCAGATAGGCCGTGAACTCGTTGCCTGGGATAAAATGCTCAATATGATCGACAAACGCCATCTTTTCCTTCTTCCTTTTCTTTTTCTACGCACGTGCTACTTCCTTCTCAATCTTCTAACTGTCGCCTTAATTTCTATCTTCCATTTCCTCGTCGCCAAAATATTAAGAAGGTTGAAGAGGGGAATTGGAGGTATTAATTAATACCCGCACTGTAGTCTGCTAACTTATCACTTTATTACTAGTGACCCTTGTTTATAATATGCCTTGTTGGTACAGACTAACTACGTTCGAATATCCGGGTAGGTACCTCGTGTGCCGTATCGGGAAGCCCGTTTTCCATGCAGACTTATGTATACTAAGTATCAAATAAACTATACCTTATCTTAATCTATAACACACATCTTAACGTAATGACTAGCACATGACAACTAAATTTACGAATATAATTACTGGTAAATATCGAGCGTATAGTGTCCCCAGGCAAACGTTTTTATTGAATATTCGCAAATAAATCGTTTATCGTCGCGCGCTGATAGGGCCAACTTATTTTGACATTGCGTATATATGCTGTTTTAACGATCGAAATGAGTTTTGTTGCTTGTAGAGAATGCAATTTTCCAATAGACATCTCTTATAATCGTCAAATTTATTTCCTTCTTAACAATGCACCGCTTAATACCCTTCACTTTCTTTTCTTGCGCACTTTCGCCCTCAACGGTAAATGAATACATTTTTTAACGCAAACCGACAAATTCCCTCATCACTTTACGACAATTCTCGTCCTTCATTAAGCCCAAAACGGCCTTATTAACGAGCGGAATATTGTACACGTTATTAGCATTGTAATTAGATGTGTCGAATTTATCCATATGCAATTTCATGTCGGGTTATACATTTTCCGTTTGGGTTAGTAAAATCAAACTGTCGGTATCTGTATAGAATAGGTAGACTCTTTCGCCGTATTGCCTCTTCAAAAAACCGTAATAAAAGTCGTACATTAATAATTTGGAAAGTTCGAGAACGCAAAAACCCAAGTATATTGGTTTAACATATACAGTTTTTAATTTATGCATCTGAATTGCTACAAAATTGTCCGTAAACACGCTAATAGATTTAAAATTTAATTGTGACGTAAAGTGTGCCGCGCCTCTCCCAATGCGTGACTAGTCGAACATCAACCCGTTTCGCCACATTTTCAATTGCTTTGCCAAAACCGGCGTTATTCATGAGCTTTGAATTGTCCTTGTCAAATTGGTTTTTGGCTTGTTGTAACCTTGTATAGGGAGTGTATGTACATTACCTTTATGCCCGTTGTGTCGTATGTTAAGCTGTATTATACCATTAGTTAGGTAGGTCGATGATCCGTTTGTTTAGGTTCGCTACACTAAGTTTAATCGCTTTTATACTTTCCTGATGAAGTGGAAAATTGTCCAAGAAATATTGAAGCAATAAACAATTAAGGTCAATATTAATTAGAATTGTTTAATTCTACCCGTCCTGCATCCCAAGAAAATACTCAACGAAGTTATATCAGTATTATTTATCGGTTAAGTGTTAGCTTCAAAAGCAGCATAAATAATAAACGGTACTTTTAACTGTCGTTCAAAATTGTTAAATTGTAATAAATTTGCTCGCAATATCTCCCCATATTTATTTTTTTCAATTCAACGGTTGGTAGCACTGCCCTTACAATTTTCTAATTTTTTTCATGTTTCTAATTTACTTTAATCATTAAAATAAACTACACATCCTTGACAAATATATTTTTTGTGACCAGTGTGAGATAATTGATCGGACATGAGGTATGATAATGACTTTATGCAACAATAATGGCTGTTACCACTATCATCAGAAATCATTAACAAATTAATGTAACGATTTCATCAGCAAATTTTTTTATATACCTCGATAAAATTTACCACGCGTGAAACAATATCATTTTTGGTATTAAGCGACTTAATCTCCGCATCTTCTTTCATTGCTAGATAGTACAGGGCAAAACATTCAAAGTTTACTTTTATGCTATCGTGAAGATATAGCATATTTTCTATTAAGGTTAACACTTTTTCACGAATATCATTGGTGAAGTCCAATATATCCACATAGAATCTTGGTTCTGATATTCTATAGCTCACAATTTTATTTCCAAATGCACCTGCTATTTTTTCTATACCATTATCAGTCAACACAATTGCGTTAGATTTATGTGAATTACTTCGAAAATGGGCTGCATACAATCTTTGATTAATATAGATATTGCAGTTATCACATTTTCGAACGTTTTCAGAGGTTTGGTCGTCATCTAATTTAATCCGTTTACCATAACATGATGTTTTCTGATGTCGTCTTAAGTTATCAACACGCGTAAAACTTTTACTACACTTGTCACAATCTACCCGTGTCATATTGGATGACTTCAGTATAGAACTACTCATACTACGGTGATCGTTAATCTGAACGTGTGTGTGAACGGTTTCCAAACCAAACCTGTTTATTGCGAGTTTTTTGAGGGGGTTATATAAACCGATAATCCGTTTCAAATGTTAGTCACAACTTTAAACACAATTGTACAACGTCGATGTGTTACCCCATTAGCGCGCTGTATACTGAAATAGCTATCGACTTAAAATCCGGCGTCAAACAACAACAATGTGAATTTTATTGTCGGCAAACAGAAGCGATTCTTCAAGATTATTACTGGAATGTTGATGATGTTGAATATATTAGAAGACGTAACCTTCGGTTTGATTTAGCTATCGCAACCTGTGAAGCTTATTTGGTTGGTAACATGGAAATAGGAACATTAATCTGCAAGCTGATTGAGTTGATGTATCGATAATCCGACAAGATGTATACAAGTTTTTACCTGAGAGTCTTCAGAAACAGTGCGATGAGCATTCAAATTAATTTTCTTTACGATACTACCCCTTGAGAAGGTACGTAAAAGAAGAAGAATGAAATGGCTACTTTCATCAACAAGCTTTGTAAGTTAAATTTAACAACTATACGACACGATTTATACAACTTTTGGACTAAATCTCTCTAGGCTATAGGATAGGTATTGAAATAAAACTCATTTAATGTTCTAGCAATATATATAATAATAATATATGTAATAATATATATGCAATAAACAATACAAGCTATTTATTTTTTGATTCAATTGGTGGGCCGCACTCCCCATCGGAACTGTCTTCTTTCTTCGTCTCACCAATCATCCATGGTCTTCAACCCTAAGTAAAATTAATAAACATTTAAGTATGATTATAAACCACTACGTAAAAAAAATCTAACCTCAAATTCCTCAGGATATTGATGGACAACACACTAGAAACCATGAAATCCTACCACAAATTGAACTATTCATACAACTTTCATCGTCAATTTCCCAATGAATATGGATTAGGTTTTTTGTTTCATATATGTAGATAACTGTTATGTTTATCAATGTTTATGCTGGGAGAAGGACATACAAGTACACTGATTGACAAGATGTATTTTTTTAATAATTGAATTATATAAACTGACGTTGCTAACATAAATTACATTGTTATGACTAACGCACACTATTCTAATTCTATGCTAAATTATTCTTCATTTCCTCGCGCCTTAAGATTTTCTATTGTGGGTAACGATCTGGTATTATCCGTGTCCTGGTGCTACGGCGAAGACAAACTGATGTTGGCTCGCTGGAGACACTATCGCGTACCGGAATCACATCATTGTTTGATGCACGAAAATCAGTTACAAGGATGTCGCTACTATGAGTTACGGGACTGTCAGTATTCTTTAAATTACTTTGAATTACGTCACATTGTTTGAAATCTGTTTGATTTATTACGTTTTGGTTTATATTTGAGTTTGATTGGTTTGACGGAGATTTATTAGTTAAAATAGGGTCATCAACCAGTGACAGATCATCATGGCGATCACGTATGTGATCGGCGTGTCTTCTTCTTTCGACTCCATCCTTTGTGATGAGTTTATATGAGTACTTGTTTGTACGATCCACAATCTTGGCTGGAGCCCATTGTTTCTCTATGTTGGTGCGTACATAAACATTATCACCATGTTCAAACTGTATATTATGGGTTCTGTCATTTTCAATCTCATATTTGATATTTTTGTATCTCAAGTTTGCTTTCGTATCAGGTTTAATGTTGTCAAAAGTCGATGTTAAGCGACGTCCAAAAATCATTTCATTCGGACTTTTATGTGTAGTATTATGTGGTATATTGCGATAGTTAAATAAGAAGTTTTGTAGACGTTGAGTTTGTGTCTGATCATCTTTCCTACTGCTAGCCATTCTTGTTTTAAATGTTCGTACAAAGCGTTCGGCTAAACCATTTGTTCGGGGATGATAAGGCGATGATGTAATATGTCGAATGTTTTTCTTCGCACAATAACGTCGAAATTCCGCCGATGTAAATTGACTTCCATTGTCTGAAACTATTATTCGTGGTAAGCCAAAATTAACAAATATTTCATCCAATGCGTTGCAGAGTGTATAGCTTGTGATCGTTTTCATAGGTTTAACATCTGTCCATTTTGATAACGCATCTACTACCACCAGCCAATATTTATCTTCAAAAGGTCCTGCAAAATCAACATGCAGTCTCTCCCATACATTATCAGGAATTGACCATGAATAAATAGGCATTTCTGGTTGTTGTTGTCTGTTACTCTGGCAGTTTCTGCAGTTTTTAACAAAATTTTCAATATCGGTGTCCATACCCGGCCACCAAACGTAATATCGTGCCAAAGCACGCATGGCTACTATGCCCGGATGTCCAGAGTGTAATAATCTTAATATGTGATTTTTGAGATTACCTGGAATAACTATTCTTCCTTGCCACATTAAGATGCAATTTTCAATAGAGATCTCGTCACGTTTTACATAAAACGGTTGTAGTTCTTTTGTGATGGTATATCCCCACGAACGTGTATGTACTAATCGCTTTACGTTTTTTAATAACTTGTCTACACCTGTTGCTTTTCGTAAAAACTCCTCTGTTAAGTCTATATCACCTAGTTTCGTGTTATAGCTATCGTCATAAACCTTTAGTCTACGTTGTTCTTCGTGTGATAATTTTTCGTTTTTATTAGGAAAGCGTGATAGAAAATCGGCAATTATATTATTTTGTCCTTTACGGTACATTATGTCGTAATCGTATTCGTTTATATATAATGCCCAACGAATTAAGCGATTATTAACCAATTTTGGCAGTGTACGTTTTGGTCCAAACAAATGCTCTAGGGGCTTATGGTCCGTTATTAACGTGAATTTATTTCCACGCAAATATTGGTCGAATTTTTTAACAGCAAAGAAAATTGCAAGAGCTTCTCTATCGATGACAGAATATTGTTGTTCCGCATCATTTAATTTTCTGGATGCATATGCAATTGGTTGATCCTCGCCTTTTCCGTTGACGTGAAATAAAACGGCGCCAACTCCTTGTTCGCTAGCATCACAAGCGAGGTGCAATCGTTTATTTCCGTCATATGGTACCAAAGCATTTGCATTAAGTATAGAGTTCTTAACCATTTTGAATGTATTGTCTTCATCGTGACCCCAGTTCCATCTGTTATTTTTTCGTGTCAGACTATGTAAAGATGCACACATACTGTGAAGATTTGGGATAAATCTTTCATAGAAGTTAACTAAACCAAGGAACGATTTTAGTTCTGTAATGTTTTTTGGCGCTGGTGCGTTTTTAATAGCTGCCAATTTACTAAACGTTGGTTTAATTTCCTCTCTGCTAACTTCATGACCTAAGTACTCTATTTTTGGTTTCATAAAAGAACACTTATTTAATTGTACGCGCATGTCGACGCTGCGCAAACGTCGAAATACTTCTTTAAGATTTTCTAAATGCTTCTCATCTGTTGGTGCTGTGACGGCAATGTCGTCAAAATAAACGGCTACGTTATCAATCCCACTTAGAAGGTTTTCTATGTATCGGCAAAAGATTGCTGGCGCGTTTACGATCCCAAATGGCAATCTATTGTTTTGAAAGTAACCTTTGTGCGTTGAAATAATTAAATATTTTAGTGATGCTTCGTCTACTTCGAACTGTAAGTAGGCATCTTCAAGATCAATTCTTGAGTAACTTAATCCATTGGCCAGCTTTCTTCTCAAGTGGTCAAAAAGTGGTACTGGGTGTTTTTCTGCAATTAAAACAGGGTTGATTGTTGTACGAAAATCACCGCAGATTCGTATGGTTCCGTTTTTCTTTGGTACGTTAACTGTTGGTGTTGACCATTCAATTGGTATTTCATTTAGGTCTACAGGAGATAAAATTCCTTCTTTAACAAGCCGTTCTAGTTCAGTTTCAACGCTTTTTTGAATTCCAAACTTAATAGGACTTGCTGCTATATGTATTGGTGTGGCATTTTCCCTAATATGCAGTTTTACACTGTAGTTTTTTACTTTACTTTGTAAGTTGTCAAATAGTTCTGCATTATCTGTAAGAAGTTGTTTAAATTCTGCGTTGTTTACTGTATGAAAATTGTGTTGGTTGGTTGTAGTAACTGTATACACATGTTCTGGAAAAGGCATATTAAAAGCTTCGCTCCAAGTTAATCCGAACAACATTGGGTCAGCATTATCAATAACAACAACTGGAAGTCGTTTAGTAGTTCTCCCAACTGTAACATCTACTTGTGTTTTCCCCCTTGGGTTAAGTTTAAAATTACCGTATGTTTTTAACTTTGGAGGTTCTGGTAGTAGTGGTCTTCCTATTTTGTACCAAAATTCATTGCTGATAATGGAGTGTGATGCACCTGGATCCCAATCCATTGTACACTTCGAAGTGTTAATTGTTACATTAATTTGTTTTGCTCGAGTGTTCGATGATGTTTTAAAAATCTGTTCGTGATCGTCCGTATACGTGTTGTATTCGTCGTCTGTTTCTTCATTTTTCATGTTGTGAATTTTTTGATTTGATCCGTTAATTTTTGTATTGAATCCCTGTTCTCTGTTAAACGGTTTTAATTGAGCTTTACCCGTTTTTAAGCATAATTTTTCGAAATGACCTTTTATATTGCATGCTTTACAAATGTGTTTATAAGCTGGGCAACTGTTATATAAATGTTTAAATTTACCACATCGTTTGCATTGTTTATTATTTAATATAAATACGTTATTGTTTGTTGGATATGATTTCTGTTTATTTTTGTAATTAGTTTTTGTTTTAATTTTCTTAATATTCATGCCGTTGTCATCGTAGTCCTTTTCGGCTGCTTCGCGCGCTTGTGCAACTTCGAATACTTGAGCAAATGTTACTTCCTGTTCTATATCATTTACTGTTGCTTTTAAAGGCCATCTTTGTTTAAGTTCAATTTCGAGTCGTTTATGATTTAAGCCAGTTGCAAATCGATCGCGTAATTGCCTTCCTAACATTTCGCCTTCGTATCCGCAATGTTGAGCTATTTCTTTTAGTTTACTAGCATAAGTTTCAAATGTTTGGTTTCTTAGACGCGTGCAATTCCAAAAATTCGTTAATGCTTTAAATCTTGTGTTTTGACTTGAAATAGGCTTAAAAATTTTTTAGAAATGTCTTTATATGTTTGGTTTTCAAAGTTAATTTCACTGTTAGCAAAAGTTATTTTTAATTCTCTGAATGTCTCTGGTGTTAAGCACGACACAAAGAGTTCACGTTTTGCGTTTAAGTAATTCACATCACCTGGTTTGTCTTCCAATCCCCACATTCGACACTGTGCCTCGAAGTAATCGATGAATGTTTCTGCTGTTGTGTTGATGTCATATTTTTCGCATTTGAAGTTATTGATGATGTTTTTCACTTCGCTTTCACTCTTGTTACCTGGTTGCTCTCTTGCGATGTGTGGACGGGCCAGTTCTTGAAGTATTTTGGCAAGTTGTTGCTGTTGTTGAGCTTGAACTTCCAGAAATTTTGCAAACTGATCACTGTTCATGTTTGATTTGTGGGTTGTCAGTTTTCGCGTGAGGTTATAGTACTCTACTGCATGCTTTTTGCTACTCTGTGGTGACTGCTACCATAATCTTAATAATTCATAATCCCATCCTCGTCGCCAGTATGTTACGTTTATCAATGTTTATGCTGGGAGAAGGACATACAAGTACACTGATTGACAAGATGTATTTTTTCAATAATTGAATTATATAAACTGACGTTGCTAACATAAATTACATTGTTATGACTAACGCACACTATTCTAATTCTATGCTAAATTATTCTTCAATAACATAGCCCTCAAACTCCGCCTCTACGATCAAAAATTCTTCCAGCATTGGCTCGCCTACAAACACTATTGGTTTGTTTAACTTCGTATATTCTTGGCACACAAATTTAAAAATCTTTTCTTGATCCATAATCAAATCTGCACTGATTAGCAGGTTACGCTGGATTGAGTAGTATAATCACTCCAAAGGACGACGAAGTCATGATAGAGAAGGTGACCTGCACGGCAGAGGGAAGCATAACACTCCTGGTAACGGAGAAGGAGGGCGGTAGCGATTTACTCAAGGCCGAAATCGAGAGATGTCTGCAGGGGAAGGCGGAAATCTCGGACAAATGGAGGGACACGAAGTCACTGTTGTTGAGGGGTGTTGATGCGGTCGCGAGTGACAAGGAGATAGGCGATGCCATCTCCAGAGAGGTACCGGGCCTGACCCAAAATAGAGAGAGGAGGTCAGGGAGGAAAGCTGGCCTTTGTCAGGCTCCTGAAATGGGAAGCGGGCAGACTCCTCGAAAAAAATAGGCTTAAGATTGGCTGGACGCCATGCACCGTTGAAGAACTTAGACCAGTGTGCTGCCAGAAATGTGGTAAGCATGGGCACCACGAGTCTAAGTGCGAGGCAGAAGGTAACAATAGAAGGAAGACTTGCCACCGGTGCGGAGGTGCAGACCATGTAATACGGACGTGCGTTAACCAAGCCAGGTGCAGGGACTGCGATGCTGAAGGCCATAGGACAGGTACTATGGCGCGCCCCCTACTGTTCCCCGAATTCCGCTGTCCAAGAATATGAGGTGACCCTGGGAGATACGATTGGTGCGGCCCGCCATGCTGTCGACTGTATCCTGGCGGGAGATTTCAATGCCAAGTCGGCGGCCTGGGGTTCCCCGATCGAAGCTGGAAAAGGACGTATTTTGTTGGAAGGTTCCAGTGGCCTCGACCTTACGGTGATCAACACGGGCTACGAGCCTACCTGGCAGAGTGGAACCCAGAAATCCTACATCGATGTCACGATGGGTTCGCGGAAAATTGCGAGCAGGATAAGTGGCTGGAGCGTTCTGGAAGAGGAAACCCTTAGCGATCATCGCTACATTATCTTCCAAATACAGGCTGAAGGAGGTTCGGTGCCGATAACGGCTGGATCGACCAAGCTGCGGGCCTGTGCATATGCGGGGGACCGCAGGGAGGGACTTCTGGCTACCCTACAAAACCATCTGGCGGACGAGCGGAAGCTTACCTCAGGCAGGCATCCTAAAAAAGCCTGTAAGGTAAACCTGAAAAGACAAGGCCATCCCCGCGGACGGAGGGGGTGTATTGGTGGCGGGAAGAGCTGGCAGCAATAAGGCTCGAGAATATAGGCGCCCGGAGGGAGCTTACCAGGACTCGACGGAATGGCACAGGGGACGAAGTTGAGCAAGCCTAGCGTTAATACAAAGCAACGAGGAATCGATACAGGGAAGAGCTCCGTAGAGCCAATAACGAAGCCTGCACTGGTCGAGAAAGTTGACGAGGACGTATGGGGCTTGGGTTATAGGATTGTGACCAAAAAGCTCAGGACGACCCCTCTGTGCCAGCTCACAGGACCGGACCTCGCTGTGGTGGTGAGTGACCTGTTTCCCCCCGACATTGAGCACACATGGCCACACATCGGCATCGTTAAGGACCGTATACCCCTCTTCACCGAGGACGAATGGTTGAGAACTGCGAGCATGACCAAGCCGGGAAAGGCTCCGGGGCCGGACGGAATACCGGCGGAGGTGGTCAGGTGACGGAATACCGGCGGAGGTGGTCAGGTTGGCCATAGCAAACCGCACGAAGAAGCTGCTCGGCTTGTTCAATGATGTGCTCAGGAGCGGCCACATGCCGATCCAGTGGAAAACAGCCAGGCTGGTTCTTATCCCCAAACCAGCAAAGTAAGGGGAGGTCAGGCGCACCTACAGACCGCTGTCCCTGCTGAACGGCACCAGCAAGGTCTACGAACACTTGCTGAAGGCCAGGATCGCCGAGGAGCTGGAAGGGGATGACGGACTGTCGGACGACCAATTTGATTTCCTCAAGAGAAAATCAACCCCGAATGCCCTGGAGCTTTCGCGTCGGCGGAGCCGGCAAAGAGGTTCAAGAGAGGGAAGCGCCAATGCTGCGCATTGCTGACCCTCGACATACGGAACGCCTTCAACAGCGCCCCCTGGTACTCTATCTTGAGGGCCATGGACGAGAAGAACTTCTCTCGATACCTTCACCGATGTATCCAGCGCTACCTGACGGGGAGGTCAATTGACACGGGCGAGGAGACGATAGCGTTGAGGAGGGGGTGCCGCAGGGCTCGGTCGTCGGGCCTACGCTTTGGAACATCTTTTTCGACTCCGTGCTGCGACTACCCAGAAGACACGACACCGACTTGGTTGCCTTCGCCGACGATCTGGCGATAGTGGCCAGGGGGGACAATATGCAGGATGTGAGCGAGCTACTACAGGCCACGGCGGATCAGATTAGGGACCACCTCCAGGACATTGGCTTGAAATTAGCCCCGGAAAAGGGCGAGATGGTCATAATGCACGATCGAGCAAAGAAGACAGGCCTGCAGATCACTGTGGTGGATAGGGTGGTCGAGAGCGTCGCCAAGGTGAAATACCTAGGGGTCTATATAAGCAGGAATATGAGGATGACGCCCCACATCAATTATGTCACTCTGAAGGCTAGCAAGACTACCAAGGCTATAGCGGGGACCCTTCCTAGAGTCGGAGGAGCCAGGCAACGAAAGAGATAGCTCATCGCCTCGGTGGTGATGTCTTCAGCCCTCTACGCCATGCCGATTTGGAGGGGGCGCTGCGCTGGAAGATTTACCGTGAAAAGATGGAAGCGGTGGTGAGGAGGACGAACATCCTTATAACGGCAGCGTACAGGACGGTCTCCACAGACGCATTAGGAGTACTCGCGGGCACTCCGCCAGTTGACTTGTTGGCGGATATCAGATCAGCAGCCCGAATAAATAGACGAGAGGTGGAAGACACTGCAATGCACAGATGGCAGCAACGATGGACGAAAGGCGTGAAGGGGCGTGGACCCGGAAACTGATCCCGGACATCGAGCCCTGGGTTAAGAGAGGTCACGGTCAGTTAGACTACCACACCACGCAGGCCCCCTCCTGCCACGGCTGCTTCCGGTCATACCTGGCCAAATACAAAAGAGCGACGACCAGCACCTGTTTCCACTGCCCGGGCGAGGAGGACACGGCCGAACACGTATTGTTCCACTGCCCGCGATGGAGGGACGAAAGAATAGAGATGGAAGGAGCATGGGGACAGGTCACAACACCAGAAAACCTCGTATCCGTTATGTTGAGGGACCAGGGGGCGTGGGATGCCGTTGCGCGCGCCATCGCTAAGATGCTCAAAGGGAAGGACATAGAAGACACAGAGAAAGTAAGAATCATCCGAGCCATCGAGATGCGAGATGCCTAAGACCTGATGCTCGGAGATCCGCAAAGTAAAGCGCAAGCGATTCCACGAGATCTTCTGAGTTACATGGTGGCATTTTTAGTGGGTAAGATCCCCACACTACTAGCCTATGACACCCTGGCCAGTGCCTTCTTTAAGATTTTTCCCTGACAAAAAAGAAGAGTAGTATAATCCGCCCTCCGATACTTATACGAATTGATTATTAGTATACCACACAAATCGTTCACTTTCACTGACCATGACCTGTCCTGACCTTGACCTTGACTTTGACTTTGACTTTGACCTTGACCTTGACCTTGACCTTCAACCGGTTTGGGAAAGAGGAGGGACCTTGACCTTGACCTTTAAGGTTAAGCTCCCTCCTCGTTCCCAAACCGGTTGAAACCGCCTACTTCAGCTATTACACAAATGTAATCAGTTGCTAGAAATCTAGGATTTTTTAATTTATGCAGAGGGGTGAATATTAATGAGTGGTGTTGAGCTGCCCACTGGGGTGCATACTAAGCTATAGCTAAAGTTCTTTCCACTCGAATATCTACGAAGACACCCATCGCCTCAGCAATTGGAAAAGGCCTGGAATAAATTACCCAAAACTTATGTGGAAGACGAGCATTTGAAATTGAAACTACCCGGCTACAACAACACTCCGAACCAAAACACACATTCTAACGACTGCCTACATTCAAGGAGAGACTGTTTACTTTAACAATCTATAGTATTATATACTTACCTTAAGATAAGTACATATACATACCTTAATCATAAAAATTTGTTATAAAAACACTTGTCTTTTTTCTTTTTGATGCGGAAAGTATTGGGGAAAATAATAATAAAGTACACCAGTCGCTTAAAAGTGATTTATTAAAAAAAATGTTTATAATATATTTTATTTAATTATAATTTCATATTTTTCTTCTTCCTTAGCCTTCGTCTTCTTTTCTTTATCCGCAACCCGAGTCCTAACTTGCGATTGGTTTTCATTCCAGTTGTAACAATCCAATTACTTATTTTTTCACCTAGTGTTGCGGACGGCAATTTTACTCGTTCCCACGCTTCTTCCTCTAGAACCTTGTCAGCTTCATGTCTCTGCTTTAAATCTTTATATTCTGATCATGCGAGATCATGACGGTTACACGAATCATTAACCTTTATAATAACCTTTATCTCCACGTGCAAGACTTTTTTTTAGAAAAGCTCCAGTTCCACAAAACTTATACCCGGGAATATGTAACTCTATGGGTAACTTATTTATATGTGTATTAACAACCCCACTACCGTTCTTCACTACAAGAGGTATTATACTAACTCATTTACAATAAATCTGTATTTTTTATCCAAGTTTTTTCATCTAGACCCAACCACTTAACATACATTCTATTTTCCTTTTTTCGCAAAACTTTTTCAACCAGCTGCACGTCCGGATACTTGGTTCTCTATAATTCTTGTTCATAAAACGATCCCATTATTGGTTTATTGCTGAGATCTCTAAGTGGATAGATTGTAGGATTAGTGTACTGAACCTTATCCATTATAAAAACCTCATTGATCCAATTTGGATTATAACCTTTGGAAAATAGGCTGCGATACTTTGAAATTCTAACGTAATCGTTGCGCTTGAACTTTGTTAACAAACTGCTTAGATTAATATTGCTATAGACAGTTTTAAACAACTGCTTCTCGTTATGTGAACCAACTCCTGATGGTTTCATTCTTATTGTCAAGTGTCATTTTAACCATTTATAAGATCACAACAGATGCTTTCGTTGATCTATAAGTGGAGTAATGATTTATACCAAACTGTTCCATTAGTGCAGAAAAATTCCTATTATAGCATTCCGTACCTAAATCACTTTGCAAGTTTTTCGGGGGTTGTGCTTGCGTAGAAATAATTTTCTTCATTGCCACTGTGATACGTCAAGCTTTCTGTGAATTTAATTTTTTCACCTTCATCAGGACCTAAAGTTAGGGTCGGGCCCATAGGATGGATAATAATACGGATGTGCCTAAGTACAGTGTAATGATGGAAATACCACAGTTAACAACAAAAATTATATCAACATTTAGAAGTGAAAACATAAAAATAGCGAGAAGGAAACTTAAGACTGTAGGTAGTATATACACTAAGCTAAAAGACAAACTACCAACAATGTCTCAATCTAACATTGTTTATAAATTGCAATGTAGAGATTGCCAGAAGTATTACATAGGACAAACATCCCAACTCCTAAAGAGCAGGATAGCTGGGCATAAAAGTGATGCTAAACACCAACAGGAGAGATGCATGTTGGCGGCTCATGTGAATTCCGAGGATCACAGAATTAACTATGAAGATGCGCAGATATTAGACAGGGAGGCTAACTACATCAAGCGTACCTTCCTTGAGATGTACCATATCTACACAACAGATAACACCATAAATAAGAGAGCTGATACACATGACATAAGTGCTGTGTACACATACCTGTTAGAATTAAATAAAGAAAATTCCAACTCAAATAATACGTTGTTCGAAGAAGCGATAATATTTTAGGTATGTCAACTTTACTTTTAAATTTTCAAATATCCATTCACGCGCGGTTGTGTGTTGAACTAGAGGGCGCTGTCATCGAGGGTGGTTCCTTTGGCTGGTGCGGTTAGTGCGAGAGCGTCAGTTTGAGTTCAAGAGCGGGTACGTATGGTTGTGAGGCGTTTGGACCGTGATTTTAGTGTGTGTGTGTGTGTGTGTGGGTGTGTGGGTGTGTGGGTGTGTGGGTGTGTGGTTGTGTGAGTGAGTGGGTGTGTGGGTGTGTGGGTGTGTGGGTGTGTGGGTGTTTGGGTGTGTGGGTGTGTGGGTGTGTGGGTGTGTGTGTGTGTGTGGGTGTGGGTGTGGGTGTAGGTGTGGGTGTGGGTGGGTGTGTGTGTGGGTGTGTGAGTGAGTGTGTGTGGCTGTGTGAGTGAGTGTGTGAGTGAGTGAGTGTGTGTGTGAGTGAGTGAGTGAGTGTGTGTGTGAGTGAGTGAGTGTGTGAGTGAGTGTGTGAGTGAGTGTGTGAGTGAGTGTGTGAGTGAGTGTGTGAGTGAGTGTGTGAGTGAGTGAGTGAGTGTGTGTGGAGTGTGTGTGTGTGTGTGGAGTGTGTGTGTGAGTGTGTGTGTGAGTGTGTGTGAGTGTGTGAGTGTGTGAGTGTGTGAGTGTGTGAGTGTGTGAGTGTGTGAGTGAGTGAGTGAGTGAGTGTGTGTGGAGTGTGTGTGTGAGTGTGTGTGTGTGAGTGTGTGTGTGTGTGTGTGTGTGTGTGTGTGTGTGTAAGTGTGTGAGTGTGTGTGTGTGTGAGTGTGTGTGTGTGAGTGTGTGTGAGTGTGTGTGAGTGTGTGTGAGTGTGTGAGTGTGTGAGTGTGTGAGTGTGTGAGTGTGTGTGTGTGTGTGTGTGTGTGTGTGTGTGTGTGTACGTACCCGCTTTTTTGTGGCGACGATTCCGGAGAAACTACTGAAGGTATCGGGACGAAACTTCATATTTAGAAGTTTCATAGCCACAGTTAGAGCTGAAAAGCTTTCTGTCGAAAAGGGTCCAAAGGAACTGGAGGTTTAGTCTTAGCATTTTTGAAATATTTTGCAAATAAGTCGCCATTTCTGGAATTTCGTCGAAATAGTTAAATAATAAATTAAAGAAGATGAAATTCTGAATAATTTATGACTATGATATTGTTTGGTAAAATTAATAGTTTAACTGCATGAGCAAATTCGATTTCGTCGAGATCGGTCGTACTGCATTAAAACTAGTAGCGAGGATATGTCAGATTATATGTCAGATATGATTCTAATGACACTAGGTATTTTCAAACGCTAATGTTTTGACAACCTACTGTCAATATAAGCTGCGTTCGGATATTGTATACCGTTACACTTTTTACACCCAATAACACGTAAGTGTCATTTGGACGGTGTACGCGGTGTCAACGGAGTACAATATAACAATATCCGAACGCAGCATTAATCGACATATCTGTCTAGTTCTACTAGTTTTATTTTAATGCAGACATAGCCGAACTCGATCAAATAGAATCTCATGCAGCTAAACTATTAGTTTTATATATAGTATGATAAAGTCATGTGCCTGGCCACATCAGATTTTTTTTAGTTTGGTTGGTTACACAGATTTTTGTATTTTAAGCAACATCACATATACTCCTTTAAATTGTTGTGCTGGTGACCAAAACATATTTGTTTGAACAACACATAATTCATTGAATAATAGACATTATTTGCAAAAATTTTGCTTGATACAAGACAAAATTTATTCATTAATGTTTAATTATAGTGATTAAAATTGTATATATTAACTCTCTTCCCTTTAACATAAATTCTTCAAATCTATGCCCTTTGCACGAAATAAATATTCTAAATAAATTTTTATATTTTTAAAAACATTCTTATCAATTAATAAATATAGTAAGAAGGACTAAGAAAGATGAATTATATAATAAATAAATCTTAAGGTAAAAAATAACAATCACATGTTCTAACCTAACGACTCTGTTCACCACAACAAGATATGCCAAGTTGAAAGGTACAGTTTTGAGAAAAAAATACATTGACGGGCACAATTAAAAGAACGCTTATTTTGCTAAACTTCTGTAATATCGACAGGTTTTTATTACTTTTTAATACATTTTAAAGAAATTCATTGAATTTCTTAGAGATAAGCACATACTTTTGTAATTTTTGAAAAACAGACCATAATGTTGCTTTTTGATCTACTTTCGATACACGCTGTGAAATAACTGCAGAGCAAATTTTAAAGTACTTTGTTAAAAAGACATCCAAATTCTCAACATTTTGTTTTTAGTTCATTCCAATATCTGAATTTTGTAGAAGATTAACAATTTCAAATAAAACTTAGCAATTTAAATTTGCTGTTAAAGCTTGCAGCAAATGTTACTTGATTATGAGTGAAATACAAAATCTTGCTTCAAACTGTGTATATTCTACAAATATTCAGATATTGAGATGAATTAGAACGCAAGATGTTGAGAATTGATATGGTTTTCTAAGAGAGTACCTAGTTGCCAACCTGCGAGAGAACAAGTTCCTTAATTATCCCGCAGGATGTTTCAAACGTAGACCAGAAGCACTATTTTTGATCTCCCAGAATAAATAATCAGCTGGAACTGATTGTAAATAACAGAAGGAACTACTTTGTAGTCATTTAGCTTAGAGTCTAGTTGTTAACAAAAATGAATATTAATTTATATTTAGTATGGTATGTAAGTTACCTAAAATGAGTTTGTGAAACAACGGTTTTCGACCCCAAAATGTTGTTAAATAATTAAAAAAGTTTACTGCATTTTAACGCACGATTTTAAAAAGAATGTTTGAACGAAATAGCATTTTTATAGTACTTCTCTAAAAATTCTGTAAAAAAATTTTTTTTTTAAAAAGCGGGACATTTTTAAAACTCCGCGGGACGCGGGGCAAAATGTGAAAAAGCGGGACGTCTGGTCACCTTAGGTAAATGTCATGTGGGTATACTTTGTTTTAATTTATCCAGCTTTCGTTTATAATAAATGCGCATTTTTATGGAGAATAAATACTTACCTTAACGAACGGTTTATATTTTTATTTTGACTAAACTGAATTGAATTTATGTGCTAGATGAAACTGACGGAATTGCCCGACAAATACCTTTCTAGTTTGCAATTGTTTAAATAAATACCATTTGTTTAAACAAAAATATACAATGGTACTGACGTATCTTTTTGACAAAAATTATTATTGTACGTCTTATCTTTTTTTTCTTGCCAAATTTGTTAAATAAATTCAATTTCAATTATAACCTATAATAATTAGTGTTCCAACCAAGTTACTTATTAACACTTATTAATACTTATTAATAATTTTTTTCAAGAAATACGTGCTAACATTGAATATTATTGTTTAAACTAATTTATTTGTTCAAACAATTGCACATTAAGTAACAAATTACAAAAAAATTGCCAACATTGTAACAATATAATTTCCACAAGAGGAAAAAAAAACATTTTAAATTTTTGTTTAAAAAATTGGTACTTTTTTAAAGAATTGTAAATTCAAAAAGTAACAATGTAACAAATTACAAAAAATTTGCCAACAATGTAACAATATAATTTCTTCAAGAGGAAAAACAAAAAGCATTGTAAATCTTTGTTTAAAAAATTGGTACTTGTTTAAAGAATTGCAAATTCGTTAATAAATGACAAAAAATGCCAATAATTTAATAATAGTTTCTGCAATATATATAAAAAATCTGATGTGGCCAGGCACATGACTTTATCATACTATATACAAAATTAATAGTTTACCTGCATGAGATTATATTTGATCGAGATCGGTCATGTCTGCATTAAAATAAAACTAGTAGAACTGGACAGAAGTTATTGTCAAAACATTAGCGTTTGACACTACCTACTGTCATTAGAATCAAAAAATCTGACAAATCCTGGCTACTACTGGCACACACACACATACACACACACAGACATTTTTTTGTACCTTGGTAGAAAATGTTCAGGGGACCCAAAAAGGCATATTTCCGCTAAAATCTCAAAATTTTTTTGTTTCGGACTATTAGTCCTCATCCGTACTGATGAGGACTAATAGTCCGAAACACGTGTCTACGGTTGCTTCTTCGATCTTCGATCTTCGTATGACGGAATTGCCCGACAAATACCTTTCTCCTTTAATTGCTAATTAGTTAATAAATGACAAAAACATTTATAATTTTTGCAACAAATGGAAAAATGACTTCGGAACATTGTATATTTTTGTGATTATTACCATTGTAAATAAATGCTAACTGTTTCAAAAAATTTTTAATTTTGAAATTAGTTAATAAATGACAAAAAAACATGTCAACAAATCAATAATAGTAATTTCTGTCAAAAAAATAATAAATCACGTAACTTTGTATAATTGTAAATTTGGAGAAAATTTTGCCTCATCTTTAGGGCACTGCAGGAGAGGGTGGGGGCGGTGAAAAAAAAATAGTGGTTATGGATTTCATCTTTGGGAAGTTCTGAACAATATCTGATAATCTCCCGCAACTTTTTTTCTAAATCCGATACGTGAAAAAAAAAAAAAAGGATGCACTTTTCCAATGTATTTTAAATGGGAAATTTGAGGTGCTCGGTGGCACGTGTTAACGTTAACCGATTTTTCTCAAATTTTGGGGGAATTTTTTTTTCTAGAAAAGGAACAGATTGGGGGGATCGTTGCCCTCCAGCAAAAAAAAAGATTTTTCAAGGTATAAATTTGGACTACCCTAGTACCCACAGTTCTCCTCTTTAAAATGACTTCAAATATTTTTGTGACATTTTTACAGTGTATTCTTTAAATGTTGCGTAAATCAAATAAAGACAAATGTCTGACAAATTTATCTGTAAAATCTGTAAAAATGCGATAATTGTCAGATATGCAAAAAATGGCCATATTTCGGCTGTTACGTATGGCCAGCTCATCGCAGACACCATAAGCTTTAATCGATACGTAAACCATGGCATAGACCCGGTCCCGGACAGAAAAACATCGAATCTAAGCATTTTGTTTCGTATTTTCTTAATAAATAATTTTCTATACTATTACTATAAGTGAGCGTTTATTTTGTGAGAAGCGAGTTTAGGTCCTATCATATACCTGCTATATAATAATAGCCTATTGTGACCTTCGTAGGTTTGGCGACACCGCTGGAGGTATCAGCGACGCATCAGTGTCCGTTCATATATAAATTGGAGAGGTCACTTCGTACCGTTTGCGTACCTTATATATGACCTACTGAAAAATCAAAAATCGTTTCCCCTCTTTTTATATTCGTGTAGCAAAAGTTCCCCTCATTAAAAATATGCAAAGCGATCAAAAATATATTATCAATATTATATATATGTATATATATATATATATATATATATATACACAGACATTTTTTTTTACATTGGTCAAAAATGTTCAGGGGACCCAAAAAGACATATTTCCGCTTAAATCTCAAAATTTTTTTTTGGCACGATTACAATACTTTACATACTGCGTATGATAAAATAAAAAATATGTCCGTAACAATGTATATATTTGTATAAACAAATAGTATTTGTTATATATATATATATATATATATATATGTATGGTTGGTACGTTGAGGGCTCCAACGCGTATGACAGAGTGTACGTTGTCACCTCATATATAACGTTGATGGCTCCAAAATCGGAGGTGACAACGTATCGCCTTGTTTTCAACGGAAATGTGGTCTAGGTGGCTCAGGGAGCTCAAATCCAAAAATTTCGTCGGAGCCGATAACGTCCATTATATATGTATGGACAAGTCATGTTAGTTCAAGCGTAGATCACGAGCGCTAGTGTCGCCCATACAAGATACGGCCGCTACGAAGTCACCTCCGCATATGACTCCGTGTTTTGTATCATACAATACACGCTGTGTCATCCGAAAAACGCTGGCAACGTTGTGGAGGTGACAGCGCAAGAAACATATGTTATATAAGTATTTTCGTATTTATTTCTGCCCTCGGACGCAGTTGGGTTGTGAATTTTACGCGAGATACAAAGGTTTTTGGTTCAACTCCAGGTCGTGGCTGCATTTTTTATTTCAAAGTTACATCCCGCATGTTCTTATCGTTTGTTAATTATTTTGAATGGCATAGGCTGCTTACATTGCAAATATTATTTAATGCAATAAAACTAAATAAATTATTTGCGGTGCTATTACATCAATAAATTGTATAAATTCCACATACCTTTTCCTTTGTTCACCACAAATCCCATTGAATCAAGTACTCCAGTAGAAATATTAAAAAGGAGATGCGGAAAATTTTAGTTAACAAGTCCACAATAAGTAATCGAGTCAAGTAAATAAAATAATAATAAACTTTATTAGATAAGGCATCAACTTAATACAAAATTTATAAAACAGTTAGAAAACAGATTTACAGAAAACCACCTAGCGAGCCCCACCTAAACGACGATGTATCGGCAGAGCCGTTTTACAACAATACCGAGAAAAACACCAAAAATACATGATCAAGGTGTTGCTAACTGTCTCGTGAACAGTAGCTTTCCCATAATACGTTTGAATTTAAGTAAAGTTGTTGCATTATCAAAATGACATAAATATTGCTTTAATGTTTTTGGTGCCAAGTAACTAAATCAAAGTGTAAATTTTGATGTTCGAAAATTAGGTAGTGCAAAATTATTAATAGACCGCAGAGTACGGGTTGTCAACGTGTATCTTCTTGTCAACAATGTAAATAAATATAGAGGCAAGTGCGTTGATACAACGTTAAATAACAGGCAGCTAAACAAGAGAGTAAATCGACTATCGATTTTCAAGATATTTAAGCTGTTATAATATGGAGTGATGTGCTCCCGCCTCGATATGCCAAATGCATATCTCATGCAATTATTTTGAAGCACTTGAATTCTATGTTTATTAAATGAAGACAAATGGGAATAAAAAACCGGATTACAATAATCTACGTAGCTTAAAACTAATGAAGTCATTAGACGCCATTTGGCGGATGATGTTAGTTCGTACTTAAATTTATAGAGGCGAAAATTTTGCATAACAAACAGATAGTACATGGCGAATATGATCTTCGAACAACAGGTTTGATTCAACAATTACTCCTAGACTCTTAACTTTAGATTTTAGTTCGATTTCGATCCCATTAATAGTGATAAGTAGCGTTTTGAAACTTAGAGCTAGTTGACATTTCTGTCGTGTACCAACAATTATGCATTCGGTTTTGTTTGGATTAATTTTTAAGCCATTAACAATGGACCATGAATGAATACTATCTAAATTTAGGTTTAATAGCGATATTTGCTCATTTACAAGTGTAGGACAAAACGAAGTGTACAGTTGTGTGTCGTCCGCGAACAAATGCAAAGATATGCCTGCTGTTACATAATACGGCAAATCTGATGTGTATAAATTAAACAGCGTGGGTCCAAGGATGCTACCCTGGGGCACACCCCCCCCCAACACACACAATTTACTTGACAATTCGTTATTGAATTTCACGCACTGACGACGATTACCGTGATACCCTGCAAACCACTTCAGCACTACCGCACCAAAACGAAAGTATCTTAACTTCGCTAGAAGAAGCTCATGATTGAGGCAATCAAATGCTTTACTAAAATCCAGCAGAATCAAGAAGGACACCTTACCTTGATCCACAGCAGATGTCAAATCGTTCGCAATCCCTAACAACGCAGTTGAAGTACTATAACGTGGACGAAAGCCCGATTGAGTGGACGTGAACAAGTGATAATTATCTATGTGACATCAGAGTTGTTTGTTCACTATTTTTTCAAGAATTTTCGATGCTGTTGGCAGTAAGCTTATGGGTCGCAGCTGTGTCAGTTCCGTAGCGTTACTTGTCTTAGCCAGTGGTATAACGATTGATTTCTTCCAAAGCGAGGGAAAGGATCCTGTTGGGTATAAATTGTTGGACCTTTCCGATTGTAGAAATCCATTTGGATCAGCCATATTTATTTTAAAAGATCAGTTTTCACATTTTAATACTACGCATATTCAATCTAATGAAGGGAAAGTGCGTACCTTGTAATATTATGGACAACGGTGTCTATTAAGATTCTAGGGCATCGACCAATTTTTATATATGCTGCGCTATTAATGCAAATTAATTAAAATTAAATTCTTCTGGTGTTCTGATATTTACACAAAAAAAGTTAATTGATTTGGTTATTAAATTAGTAGGTAATTTAGGTATTCAGATTAGTTATAGTTATTTTTACATAACTTTGACCACCGCTAGCGACTGCTTAATATTGATTTAAAATTATAAAGCGCTAGTGTCGCACATACAAGATACGGCCGCTACGAAGTCACCTCCGCATATATGACTCCGTGTTTTGTATCGTACAATACACGCTGTGACATCCGAAAACGGTGGTAATGTTGTGGAGGTGACAGCGCAAGAAATATATCTTATATGAGTGTTATCGTATTCATTTCTGCTCTCGGACGCAATAGGTTTTGGTTCAAATCCTGGCCGTAGCTTCATTTATTGTATTTTACAATTATATCCCGCATGTTTTTATCGTTTGTTAATTATTTTGAATGGCATAGTCTGCTCTTTGTCAACTATTCTAATGTCCGCAAATATCATTTAATGAAATAAAATTAAATAAATTATTTGCGGTGCTATTATATCAATCTATTCTATAAATTCCACATACCCTTTCCTTTGTTCACCACAAATCCTATTGAATCAAGTACTCAAGCAGAAATATTAAAAAGGTGATGCGAGAAATTTTAGTTAACAACTCCACAATAAGCAATCTAGTCAAGTAAATGTTAGGTATAAATTATTGGACCATTCCGATTGTAGAAATCCATGTTGATCAGCCATATTTATTTTATAAGATAAGTTTAATACTACGCATATTCAATCTAATGAAGGGAAAGTGCGTACCTTGTAATATTATGGACAACGGTGTCTATTAAGATTCTAGGGCATCGACCAGCTTTTACGTATGTTGCGACATTAATGCAAATTAATTAAAATTAAATCCTTCTGGTGTTCTGATATTTACACAAAAAAGGTAATTGATTTGCTTATTAAGTTAGTAGGTAATTTAGGTATTCAGATTAGTTGTAGTTATTTTTACATAACTTTGACTGCCGGTAGCGACTGCTTAATATTGTTTTAAAATTATAAAAATGAAAATATAATTTAACAATTTTAGCAAAGTATACCCACTTTACGGTAAATGTCATGTGGGTATACTTTGTTTTAATTTATCCCGCTTTCGTTTATAATAAATGCGCATTTTTATGGAGAATAAATACTTACCTTAACGAACGGTTTATATTTTTATTTTGTCTAAACTGAATTGAAGTTATGTGCTAAATGAAACTAAATGAATTTAAAGAACTGTTTCGAATTATATCCGATTCTATAGTGATCCTCTTATTAACACTTATTGTATTCTTTAAATGTTGTGCAACCAAAATAAGCAATAAAACAACAGTTAATTTCTGAATATGTTACACCAGAATGTACCCTTAACATTCTGGTGTAACATATTCAAAAATTAATTATTTTTTTATTGCATATTTTGGTGGCAGAACATTTAAAGAATGCATACACTGTAAAATAACAGAAAATAAATCGAAAAATTAACAATTCCACAGTCAAAAGTCGAGCGGCCCGTCGAAGCCGATTGTATCTCAATTATCGGAAACTTCTTTAACCACCTTCCATACAAACATCTTTCAATATTTTTCAGAAATTCTTTTCTGTAGTGTACCCACATTTCTCCTCTTTAAAATGACATATCATTGCTTAGTAGGTAATTTTTCAAATATTTTTGTGATATTTTTACAGTGTATTCTTTAAATGTTGCGTAAATCGAATAAAGACAAATGTCTGACAAATTTTTATAACACATATCTGTAAAAGAAGGTAAGTTTTGGTTTAAAGAATTAGATTTTGTGGGGGTTGTATGAAAAATAAAATCCACGCCTGTATTTTACTTTCATCAGTGTGAAAAGTATATCTCTTGCTATTATTTTGTAAAACAGTGGAATTTCTATTGAACACTCATCATTCATTGCGCGTTAATCGCGAATGATAAGTGGTGAATATTCAATCGTCTACGGCAGTTATGGGTGATGAGAAAATAAATTATCACTCATTGTGATGAGTGAAAAACCGTCACTCACACAACGAGTGATGATTAATTAAAATAATGTTTCTACTTTGCATTCACAATGCACACATTGTAACACTGTTTTAGGTGTTACAATTAACAAATTGTAACATCGCTTTTAGTAACTTTTTTTTTCTAAGATTGGACACGTTGATATCAAATGCTATGTCAAACGTACAGCCTCTTTTGAATCGCCTGCAATTCGCATAAACTGTGAAATATCAATATTCTATACATATTTAAACATGTGTGTTGCTTGCTATAATATTGCCAAAGGTAGTGTGACGACTGAATAACGCTTCTTTCAGTCTGTAAATAGTTTATTTCCAACTTATATCAAAACATAGCCGACGTTTCGCCCTCTGGTCTGGGGCATTTTCAAAGGCCTAATGACAAAATTTTTAAAAAATCATTATAAAACTCGAACGTTTGACATAATGAGAGTAACTTACAGGTTTGCGTGGTGGAAAGTGTCAATATTTAAAATACTTGAGGCCTCATGGCCAGAACGTAAATACGCGGGAGAATAGGGTTACGAATAAAACAAATAAATCAGAACATACACAACAGCAGACTAGAATTACTTACACTTTATAATTAAATGCATACGCTAACAATCATGCAATGGCGAGCGGACATATATAGACGCGTGTGGAAGATCCTCTGGTCGACGTCAGATTAACAGATTTCCAATTTGACGTCTTATATAACTTGTATAATAATATACTATTAATCATCACTCGTCACTCAATAGCTCGCTTAGTAAATGCCCAACTTAGGTCAAACTCAATAGATCCTACCACAGTAAATGTGGGAGTATAAAAATGTGTGTTAGATAAGAGCCGTTTTTCACAACCAAAAATTCTTACGAAAATAATAGCCAAAATTATCAGTTTAGTTTTGGTGAGAATTATTAACATTTGACAATTATAATCAATTTTGCTACAATTCTAGTCATGTGCGTGCGTACTAGCGCGATTTTCTCAGATCAGCACATCTGACATATTCGTTAGGTACCCAAAATCACATACGTATCTGCAATAGATAAATATAGCTAATAATTTCGCTATAATTTTCGTTAGAATTGTGTAAAACGGCTCGTCCACGTCCGATTTTATTGTCTACAGTTTTGGCTATTAATTTTGCTATTATTTTCGTTAGTATTCTCGGTTGTGTAAAACGGCTCTCAATAAAATTTGGCGTGTCTGATGATTCTTTCAATAACAGCTTCTACTTATTCCAATCAATTTATGCCATGGTTTTAGCGTCAATGCACTTACTTAGACAAAGCGCAAATAGGCCTACGTAAAATAAATAAATAACAAAACAAGCAAGAAACAAAATAATAAAACCATGTGGGTAGTTTTGACTTACATCGCGACCAAATATATAAATAGGGTAATTAGTTGTTGCACGGTAACCATCTTACACCTAGAACTTAGTTACCCGAGAAAACATTTTAATAACCTTAAAATAGCTCTCATAAAACCGTAAAACCTAAAACTTAAGTTTTGTTAGAAACTATAACCAAGTCCCATGTATATTGCCGTGTAATACTAAATCATCCACTGTAATATATATTATACATATTAGTGGTAAATACTTAATAAATAATTTTCTACACTATTACTAAAAGTTAGCGTTTATTTTGTGAGAAGCGAGTTTAGGTCCTATCATATACCTGCTATGTAATAATAGCCTATTGCAGCAGTCCCCAAACTACGGCCCGCGGGCCACATTGAGCGGAGTAGACTTATGACGCGGCCGTGAACAAGAGAAAGATAGCGGGAGAAGTTTGGGGACCCGTGGCCTATTGTGACCTTCGTAGGTTTGGCGACAGCGCTGGAGGTATCAGCGACGCATCAGTTTCCGTTTATATATAAATTGCGGAGGTCACTTCGTACCGTTTGCGTACCTTATATAACACCTACTGAAAAATCAACCTACATATATATCACCTACACCTACATATATATATATATATATATATATATATATATATATATATATATATATATATATATATATATATATATATATATATATATATATATGTATACGTGTTAAGTTGTCACCTCCGGCATATAGAGCAGGCGACCTAGGATCCGGGTGTTCCAGATAATATATTTTTGATCGGATTGCATATTTTTAATAAGGGGAACTTTTGCTACACGAATATCAAAAGAGTGGAAACGATTTTTGATTTTTCAGTAGGTCATATATAAGGTACGCAAACGGTACGAAGTGACCTGCGCAATTTATATATGAACGGAAACTGATGCGTCGCTGATACCTCCAGCGGTGTCGCCAAACCTACGAAGGTCACAATAGGCTATTATTATATAGCAGGTATATGATAGGACCTAAACTCGCTTCTCACAAAATAAACGCTCACTTTTAGTAATAGTATAGAAAATTATTTATTAAGGCTCCGTTGTAAAAACATCGCAACTACGAGACAAAATGTTTAGATTCGATGTTTTTCTGTCGGGGTCCGGGTCTATGCCATGGTTTACGTATCGATTAAAGCTTATGGTGTCTGCGATGAGCTGGCCGTACGTAACAGCCGAAATATGGCCATTCTTTGCATATCTGACAATTATCCCATTTTTACAGATTTTACAGATAAATTTGTCAGACATTTGTCTTTATTTGATTTACGCAACATTTAAAGAATACACTGTAAAAATGTCACAAAAATATTTGAAAAATTACCAACTAAGCAATGATATGTCATTTTAAAGAGGAGAACTGTTGGTACACTACAGAAAGGAATTTCTGAAAAATATTGAAAGATGTTTGTATGGAAGGTGATTAAAAAAGCTTCCGATATTTGAGAATACAATCGGCTTCGATGGGCCGCTCGACTTTTGACTGTGGAATTGTTAATTTTTCGAATTATTTTCTATTATTTTACAGTGTGTATGCATTCTTTAAATGTTGTGCAACCAAAATATGCAATAAAAAATAATTAATTTTTGAATATGTTACACCAGAATGATAAGGGTACATTCTGGTGTAACATATTCAAAAATTAATTGTTTTTTTATTGCATATTTAGGTTGCACAAAATTTAAATAATACAATAAGTGTTAATAAGAGGATCACTATAGAATTGGATATAATTCGAAACAGTTATTTAAATTTATTTCGTTTCATCTAGCACATAAGTTCAATTCAGTTTAGTGAATTAAAATATAAACCGTTCGTTAAGGTAAGTATTTATTCTCCATAAAAATGCGCATTTATTATAAACGAAAGCTGGATAAATTAAAGCAAAGTATACCCACATGACATTTACCTAAGGTGACTAGACGTCCCGCTTTTGGCGGGACAGTCCCGCTTTTTCACATTTTGCCCCGCGTCCCGCGGAGTTTTAAAAATGTCCCGCTTTATAAAAAATTTATTTTTTTTACAGAATTTTTAGAGAAGTACTACGAAAAATGAACTATCTGCTACTTCGTTCAAACATTCTTTTTCAAATCGTGCGTTAAAAGGCAGTAAACTTTTGTAATTTTTAAACAACTTTTTGGGGTCGAAAACCGATGTTTCACAACTGTATTTTTTTACAAAGAAAAATATGAAACTCATTTTAGGTAACTTACATACCATACTAAATATAAATTAATATTCATTTTTATTAACAACTAGACTCTAAGCTAAATGACTACAAAGTAGTTCCTTCTGTCATTTACAATCAAAATTTCACTACGTTAACAATTTTAACCATTTTTATTATTTTCAAAGTTTTATTGGATACTGACCCTGTCATTTAGTCGCAGAGCAAGAATATACAGAAACTTAATAGAAAACATAGAATCTTAGCAAAACACCAAATTATAGGTAAAGAATATACAACATTCTATTCTGTCAATGGTTTATGAAGAATTTATGAATTTTTGCATTGTTTTACGAAAATCACAACCTACCTTTTGCTATACGTGTATAAAATTTCGCTAACACGTAGCAACATTTGATATGTCGACTGACCGGCTTAAACGGTAAAAAAAGTTAGCTAAACTTTGATATTCAATAACTTTTGCAGACTTAAACCGATTTTCATTATTTTTTCGGCTCATGTAAAGAAATTTATCAGATTTATCATATTAATATACAGTTGATAATTAAAGAAAATAAGATGTTCCAGCTGATTATTTATTCTGGGAGATCAAAAATAGTGTTTCTGGTCTAAGTTTGAAACATCCTGTGGAATAATTAAGGAATTTGTTCTCGAGCAGGTTGACAACTAGGTACTCTCTTACAAAACCATATCCATTCTCAACATCTTGCTTTCTAATTCATCTCAATATCTGAATTTTTGTAGAATATACACAGTTTGAAGCAAGATTTTGTATTTCACTCATAATCAAGTAACATTTGCTGCAAGCTTTAACAGCAAATTTAAATTGCTAAGTTTTATTTAAAATTTGAAATTGTTAATCTTCTACAAAATTCAGATATTGGAATGAACTAAAAACAAAATGTTGAGAATATGGATGTCTTTTTAACAAAGTACTTTAAAATTTGCTCTGCAGTTATTTCACAGCGTGTATCGAAAGCAGATAAAAAAACAACGTTATGGTATGTTTTTCAAAAATTACAAAGGTATGTGCTTATCTCTAAGAAATTCAATGAATTACTTTAAAATGTATTAAAAAATAATGAAAACCTGTCTATATTACAGAAGTTTAGCAAAATAAGCGTTCTTTTAATTGTGCCCGTCAAAGTATTTTTTTCTCAAAACTGTACCTTTCTACTTGGCATATCTTGTTGTGCTGAACAGAGTCGTTAGATTAGAACATATGTTTGTTATTTTTTTACCTTAAGATTTATTTATTATATAATTCATCTTTCTTAGTCCTTCTTACTATATTTATTAGTTGATAAGAATGTTTTTAAAAAATATAAAAATTTACTTAGAATATTTATTTCGTGCAAAGGGCATAGATTTGAAGAATTCATGTTAATGGGAAGACAGTTAATATATACAATTTTAATCCCTATAATTAAACGATAATGAATAATCTTTGTCTTATATCAAGCAAAATCTTTTTATTTAAAATGAATATGGCAAAACAATTAATCACTAATAATGCAAATAATGTCTAATATTCAATAAATTATGTGTTGTTCAAACAAATATGTTTTGATAACCAGCACAACAATTTAAAGGAGTATATGTGATGTTGCTTAAAATACAAAAATCTGTGTAACAAACCAAATTAAAAAAACATACTAATAATAATTTTTGTGTTTATAATAATCCTAGAAATTGTCTATTTACGAGTACGATCTTTTGTAAAGACGGTTGATTTTAATTACTACCGCCCACCCCGCCCCGCTACTGTCCCGCTTTTCTACAATAAAAATCTGGTCACCTTACATTTACCGTAGAGTGGGTATACTTTGCTAAAATTATTAAATTATATTTTCATTTTTATAATTTTAAAACAATATTAAGCAGTCGCTACCGGCAGTCAAAGTTATGTAAAAATAACTACAACTAATGAATACCTAAATTAAATACTAATTTAATAAGCAAATCAATTTACTTTTTTTGTGTAAATACAAGAACACCAGAAGAATTTAATTTTAATTAATTGGCATTAATGTCGCGACATACGTAAAAACTGTTCGATGCCGTAGAATCTTAATAGACACCGTTGTCCATAATATTACAAGGTACGCACTTTCCCTTCATTAGACTGAATATGCGTAGTATTAAACTTATCTTATAAAATAAATATGGCTGATCCAAATGGATTTCTACAATCGGAAAGGTCCAACAATTTATACCCAACATTTACTGGACTCGATTACTTACTGTGGAGTTGTTAGCTAAAATTTTCCGCATCACTTTTTTAATATTTCTACTTGAGTACTTGATTCAATGGGATTTGTGGTGAACAAAGGAAAAGGTATGTGGAATTTATAGAATTTATTGATGTAATAGCACCGCAAATTTATTTAGTTTTATTGCATTAAATAATATTTGCAATGTAAGCAGCCTATGCCGTTCATGGATTTGAACCAAAAACGTTTGTATCTCGCCTAAAATTCACAACCCAACTGCGTCCGACGGCAGAAATAAATACGAAAATACTTATATAATTTATGTTTCTTGCACTGTCACCTCGACAACGTTGCCAGCGTTTTTCGGATGTCACAGCGTGTATTGTATGATACAAAACACGGAGTCATATATGCGGAGGTGACTTCGTAGCGGCCGTATCTTGTACGGGCGACACTAGCGCTCGTGATCTACGTTTGAACTAACATGACTTGTCCGTACATATATAATGGACGTTATCGACTCCGACGAAATTTTTGGATTTGAGCTCCCTGAGCCACCTAGACCACATTTCCGTTGAAAACAAGGCGATACGTTGTCACCTCCGATTTTGGAGCCATCAACGTTATATATGAGGTGACAACGTACACTCTGTCATACGCGTTGGAGCCCTCAACGTACCAACCATACATATATACATATATATATATATATATATATATATATATATATATATATATATATATATATATATATATATATATATTTTCGTATTATCCATATTGCAAGTTTAGGTATAAGTAGTAGGGTGTAATAAAACCTCTTATCTTGCTAATTATAATTTACTGGTACTAGTTTCGAAGTTCACCTTCATCATCAGCCCAATCTACAAATTTTACAACATGTGAGTATTATTTAATATTGCTTAAAATGGCCATTTTATATATATATATATATATATATATACAGGGTGAGTTATTATATATATATATATATATATATATATATATATATATATATATATATATATATATATATATATATGTCCACTATTCTGTTGTGCATAAGAGCCCAATTCGATTAGATCAATTTGAATTGTATCGTGGAGACCATTTGTAAGAACACGTGTCCGTTTAAAATTCCTTCTATCAGGTTTATGAAGTTCATCAACCACTTGTTGTTTTATGTTCATAACTTATTGGATATTTGATAATTAGTTGAGCATGCAATGGTAAAACAATATTTGTTGTACTTGTGGATTGTGTAGATGATGACGTGTTGAATGCAAATGAAAGTTTATCACCATGATGAATAATTTTACCCCTCAATTCGTCTTGAGAAAACGATCGACGATGCGTATTAATTTGAACTTCTAAATCATGAGGGAAAATGAATACACTGTATATTTCTCCTATTTCTAGTGGAAATGTATATGCATCTGATCCACTATCTAATGAGAAATTGTAACTGGAACTTACTAAATCGATAGTATATGTACCACGAATAGTGTGTTGTATATGTCCAAATAACAACTGTCGTTTATTTTAAATGTGACTACCAAATTTGTACACGGTCATTGCAATACTAACAATAATTGATTCTTATGACATGAATTTATACAATAATACGAGCCTCAAGCAGCTCTACTATAATACTTTGGATTTCATTTGTATGAGCATCACTTCCAGCAGTTTGAGATGTGACTAATAGTCGTAATCTATCAACAAGTTCGTTCATATTATCATAATATACGTATTCCAAGGGCTTATTGTTGTACGTCTTTATTAAACCCAGCCCAGTTCGAGATCTTAAACGTTCTGTTCTTAATCTTGAGGCTGGTGATCGGGAACTGATTGGTGTAGATGTATCACTAGAAAGATGTCGACCATGTATGATTGGTGCAACAACTTGTGTATAATTTTTTGATTGAAAGCACCGTCATATTTCTAAATATGAACTACAAGCGTAAGCTCTCGAAATTCACCAATTGCAATACTCTTAGCAAAAGTACTTTCATTTCTAAATGTTTCAGTAATTACATAAACTCATTACGTAAAACAATCAATTGCGTAATTATAAAACACAAACCATTTAGGCTTTTCACTATTTCAACCATGATTTATAATTATCAATCAGAAACCTTAAAAATATTTGTTTTTAGCTTACTCCGTCTCGGCACTGGTACCAACAATGCATACATTTCCAATGTTAAAGAACATTCCAGCTCCTCAATACGACGGGCTCGCATCCAGTACCAGCAGAATCCTCAAGAAACCGCTCGATCATGCTGACACCCATTAACAATTGAAGGAGCACGGCTACATTCAAAATGCATCCAGCATCCATCGACTTCAGTGTGCAACTCTCTCGGTATAAAAACAAACACAACAACAGATTAAGTCGATTTAAATTTGACAATTGTTTTGCAAATCGGATTGCAAACCTCAATTATGCATACCAGTACTATATTCTTGTCGTGTACTGACTGTAAATAATAATCTCGACAAGTTTATACTCACCAAAATTATAAGATCTCTTTTTAACCATCACTAATACATCAAAAACAAACAGTTTTGATCCCTAGTACATAACCTTGATACCATTATCTCAAGTACTTTTCTCAGGTTCCTAGATTTGATATTTCCAGTTGTTTCTTTGTTCTTTTCTTGGGCGCCATTGTTGTTAATTGGTGTTATTTTCACAATTATTGCTCTAACTATGGTATCCCACTTCTGATTTGTTAGAATAGCCGTTGATTTTAAATTATAATCCACTGTTTAATATAAATAGAGCTTTAATAAGTAAACTATTGTCATACGAATCTCTATAACAATCAATATCCAATAACACGTCTGCATGGTACGCTCGTACTGATAAGACTGTGCGGGACCAGTTCCCAGGTCGTATCGCCTGCATGGTGATTCAGGCACCTGTCCGGTCCATTTCTTATATAAGAAACCCTAAAAACCGCTGTAGAACCGTAAAAAACGTCGGCACTCTTTAGGTAAAAAAACAATTTGAAACCATAAAAAACGTTTAAAAAACAAATTAGAACCGTCACAACCTCAAAAAAACACTAAAAAACCGCTTCAGAACCGTGAAAGAACGTTAGAAACCCGATTTGAAACCGTAAAAAGCGACGTTAGAACCGTAAAATAGGGATGTTCCGATATACCTTGCTGTACCGGTATCGCGTAGCGTATTGTATCGTATCACATGTATCGGTTCTGTACCATACCGGAGCACAAAGTACCGGTACATCCGTACCGGTACATTTTTTCAAGACTTAATTCCGAATAAAAAAAGATATTTTGCGTAGCGGCAGATACCTACACACATTGAAATAAAATAATGTACAGTAGAATAAATATGTATTTTTATTTTAAAATAGGATAAAGTCCCAGTAGGCATGCACAGATAAAAAAATTTTTTAACTCAAATAAATGGATAAATGCTAATAGATGCAAAAATATATTTATTTGCTACAAAGAATGTTTATTAGAGTCAAATGCCATTTGCTTGGAGTAAAGTAATAATGTTTTGCCTCAAATAAAAATTCTTTGAAGCAAATAAATATATTTTTGCTTCTCGTCAAACAAATAATCATTTGAGTTAAACGAAAATTTCCATCTGTGTGCAAGCCGCACACATCCGTATCCGTGTAAAAGCCTTACTAAATATTTGAAACTTTCTTTATCTGTGGTGCTTGAGTTAGATTATCTTTTCCCATCATATGTATTATACACTATTGCATTGGTCCTTGGTCTTTTGCCTCCTAGATAAAACGTAACAAAATATAATTACTAAAATAACACTGGACAACTGTCGCCTTAAAAGTATAGGAATTTGTAAAGTATCGTACCACCCATGGTATACGAACTACTTGATTCACCATGGTACCACCAGTGTTTTCCAGAAATTAATGGGCTTTTTAATTAAGATTTTGTCCAATATATATATATATATATATATATAAATTTGAAATAGTTAATACAAGATGGCGGTAATTTTTTAAAAAAATTACCGCCATCTTGTATTAACTATTTCAAATTTTCATATCAATATATGCAGGTTTCTGCGAGAATTAACATCCATTATATATATATATATATATGTATGTATATATATATGTATATATATATATATATATGTATATATATATATATATATGTATATATATATATATATATATATATATATATATATATATATATATATATGTATATATATATATATATATGTATGTATATATGTATATGTATATGTATATATATGTATACGTGTTAACTTGTCACCTCCGGCATATAGAGCAGGCGACCTAGGATCCGGGTGTTCCAGATAATATAATTTTGATCGGATTGCATATTTTTAATGAGGGGAACTTTCGCTACACGAATATCAAAAGAGGGGAAACGATTTTTGATTTTTCAGTAGGTCATATATAAGGTACGCAAACGGTACGAAGTGACCTCCGCAATTTATATATGAACGGATACTGATGCGTCGCTGATACCTCCAGCGGTGTCGCCAAACCTACGAAGGTCACAACAGGCTATTATTATATAGCAGGTATATGATAGGACCTAAACTCGCTTCTCACAAAATAAACGCTCACTTTTAGTAATAGTATAGAAAATTATTTATTGAGTATTTACCACTAATATGTATAATATATATTACAGTGGATGATTTAGTATTACACGGCAATATACATGGGACTGGGTTATAGTTTCCAACAATACTTAAGTTTTAGGTTTTACGGTTTTATGAGAGCTATTCTAAGGTTATTAAAATGTTTTCTCGGATAGGTAACTAAGTTCTAGGTGTAAGATGGTTACCGTGCAACAACTAATTACGCTATTTATATATTTTGTCGCGATGTAAGTCAAAACTACCCAACTAGTTTTATTATTTTATTTCTTGATTATTTTGTTGTTTATTTATTTCACGTTGGCCTATTTGCGCTTTGTTTAAGTAAGTGCTTTGACGCTAAAACCATGGACTAAATTGATTGGAATAAGTAGAAACTGTTATTGAAGGAATCAGCAGACACGCCAAGTTTTATTTAGAGCCGTTTTACACGACCGAGAACACTAACGAAAATAATAGCGAAATTAATAGCCAAAACTATAGACAATAAAATCGGACGTGGACGGCTAGTTTTACACAATTCTAAGGAAAATAATAGCGAAATTATTATCTATATTTATCTATTGCAGATACGTATGTAATTTTAGGTTACGAATATGTCAGATGTTCTGATCTGAGAAAATCGCGCTAGTACGCACGCACATGACTAGCATTGTAGGGAAATTGATTACTATTGTTAAATGTGTCAAATGTCAATAATACTCACCAAAACTATAGGTACTGATAATTTTCGCTATTATTTTCGTGAGAATGCTCGGTAGTGTAAAACGGCTAGTCATTTTTCACGACCGAAAATTCTAACGAAAATAATAGCGAAAATTATCAGTATAGTTTTGGTGAGAATTATTGACAATTGACACATTTAACAATAGTAAACAATTTCGCTACAATTCTAGTCATGTGCGTGCGTACTAGCGCGATTTTCTCAGGTCAGAACATCTGACATATTCGTAACCTAAAATTACATACGTATCTGCAATAGATAAATATAGCTAATAATTTTGCTATTATTTTCGTTAGAATTGTGTAAAACGAGCCGTCCACGTCCGATTTTATTGACTATACTTTTGGCTATTAATTTCGCTTTTATTTTCGTTAGTATTCTCGGTCGTGTAAAACCGCTCTAAATAAAACTTGGCGTGTCTGATGATTCTTTCAATAACAGTTTCTACTTATTCCAATCAATTTATTCCATGGTTTTAGCGTCAATGCACTTACTTAGACAAAGCGCAAATAAGCCTACGTAAAATAAATAAATAACAGAAATAAAATAATAAAACTAGGTGGGAAGTTTTGACTTACATCGCGACAAAATATATAAATAGGGTAATTAGTTATTGCACGGTAACCATCTTACACCTAGAACTTAGTTATCCGAGAAAACATTTTAATAACCTTATAATAGCTCTCATAAAACCATAAAACCTAAAACTTAGGTATTGTTAGAAACTATAACCAAGTCCTATGTATATTGCCGTGTAATACTAAATCATCCACTGTAATATATGTTATACATATTAGTGGTAAATACTTACACATTTTTATACTCCCACATTTACTGTGGTAGGGTCTATTGAGTTTGACCAGAGTTGGGCATTTACTAAGCGAGCTATTGAGTGACGAGTGATGATTAGTAGTATATTATTATACAAGTTATATAAGACGTCAAATTGGCGCAAATGGAACGAGTGCGCCAATACGTCTTATGAAACGAGTGTAATAAACAATTTTTTCTACTTTGCGTCATTAATTTTATATAAATGTAGAAATTATTGTTACTGTATTTGGAATCTAGGGTATTTTTCGGGTACCTGTTGTAGTACTGTTATTACTGTAGTAAACTGCAGTAAACTGTCAACTTCGTAAAGTTGGAATAAAATTATGACAAAATAATAATAATAATAAGTATAATAATAATAATAATGTCTTTATTAACTAAAAAAAATTGCACTACAGAAATTAATAAAAAATATACTATTTTGGGCGAGGTCCAGACATCCACACATGCGTGGCTCTGCTCATATAAATCTAATTGTGAATAAACTTAGTCTACTTTAGCTTACAAGTTTTAATAAATAATCAGCGAGGTCGCAACTATGATCATAATGGAGCTTGGGGCAACAGTTTTAACCCTACTGTGACAAAAAACATGAAACATAACCTAAAAATTTAACTTTAAAATAGTGGTTTCATAAATTATAATAATCAGAATAGACGTGTTTGGCGGTAACTGATTAGTTACTTCAAAGAATAAGAACTTACTAAAGAATTGTTATAACGCTTAACGTTTAATAGCGGTTTCTACCTAGTACCACTGGCTGATACAAGTTTACACGCACATACAATTGAAACCAAGTTCTAATTTCGGAGTAATAATTTATTAGAATAAGTTATACTTAGTAAAATTACATGTGATAAAGGTAATACGTTGCACACAACCAGAACTAAGACGTTGTGCAACCAAAATATGCAATAAAAAAATAATTATTTTTTGAATATGTTGCACCAGAATGTTAACGGTGCATTCTGGTGTAACATATTAAAAAATTAATTGTTTTTTATTGCTTATTTTGGTTGCACAACATTTAAAGAATACAATAAGTGTTAATAAGAGGATCACTATAGAATCGGATATAATTCGAAACAGTTATTTAAATTCATTTCGTTTCATTTAGCACATAAGTTCAATTCAGTTTAGTCAAAATAGAAATATAAACCGTTCGTTAAGGTAAGTATTTATTCTCCATAAAAATGAGCATTTATTATAAACGAAAGCGGGATAAATTAAAACAAAGTATACATACCCACATGACATTTACCTTAAAGTGGGTATACTTTGCTAAAATTGTTAAATTATATTTTCATTTTTATAATTTTAAAACAATATTAAGCAGCTACCGGCAGCCAAAGTTATGTAAAAATAACTACAACTAATCTGAATATCTAAATTACCTACTAACTTAATAAGCAAATCAATTCCCTTTTTTGTGTAAATATCAGAACACCAGAAGGATTTAATTTTAATTAATTTGCATTAATGTTGCAACATACGTAAAAACTAGTCGTTGCCCTAGAATCTTAATAGACACCGTTGTCCATAATATTACAAGGTACGCACTTTCCCTTCATTAGATTGAATATGCGTAGTATTAAACTTATCTTATAAAATAAATATGGCCGATCAACATGGATTTCTACAATCGGAATGGTCCAATAATTTATACCTAACATCTACTTGACTAGATTGCTTATTGTGGAGTTGTTAACTAAAATTTCTGGCATCACCTTTTTAATATTTCTACTTGATTACTTGATTCAATAGGATTTGTGGTGAACAAAGGAAAGGGTATGTGGAATTTATAGAATTGATTGATGTAATAGCAACGCAAATAATTTATTTAATTTTATTTCATTAAATGATATTTGCGGACACTAGAATAGTTGACAAAGAGCAGACTATGCCATTCAAAATAATTAACAAACGATAAAAACATGCGGGATATAATTGTGAAATACAATAAATGCAGTCACGGCCAGGATTTGAATCAAAACCAACTGCGTCCGAGGGCAGAAATAAATACGAAAATACTCATATAACATATATTTCTTGCGCTGTCACCTCCACAACATTACCAGCGTTTTTCGGATGTCACAGCGTGTACTGTACGATACAAAACACGGAGTCATATATGCGGAGGTGACTTCGTAGCGGCCGTATCTTGTATGTGCGACACTAGCGCTTTATAATTTTAAATCAATATTAAGCACTCGCTACCGGCAGTCAAAGTTATGTAAAAATAACTACAACTAGTCTGAATACCTAAATTACCTACTAATTTAATAACCAAATCAATTAATTTTTTTTTGTGTAAATATCAGAACACCAGAAGAATTTAATTTTAATTAATTTGCATTAATAGCGCAACATATGTAAAAATTGGTCGATGCCCTAGAATCTTAATAGACACCGTTGTCCATAATATTACAAGGTACGCACTTTCCCTTCATTAGATTGAATATGCGTAGTATTAAAATGTGAAAACTTATCTTTTAAAATAAATATGGCTGATCCAAATGGATTTCTACAATCGGAAAGGTCCAACAATTTATACCCAACATTTACTTGACTCGATTACTTATTGTGGAGTTGTTAACTAAAATTTTCCGCATCACCTTTTTAATATTTCTACTTGAGTACTTGATTCAATTGGGTTTGTGGTGAACAAAGGAAAAGGCATGTGGAATTTATAGAATTTATTGATGTAATAGCACCGCAAATAATTTATTTAGTTTTATTGCATTAAATAATATTTGCAATGTAAGCAGCCTATGCCATTCAAAATAATTAACAAACGATAAAAACATGTAGGATGTAACTTTGAAATAAAAAATGCAGCCACAGCCTGGATTTAAACCAAAAACCTTTGTATCTCGCGTAAAATTCACAACCCAACTGCGTCCGAGAGCAGAAATAAATACGAAAATACTTATATAAGATATGTTTCTTGCGCTGTCACCTCCACAACGTTGCCAGCGTTTTTTTGATGTCACAGCATGTATTGTATGATACAAAACACGGAGTCATATATGCGGAGGTGACTTCGTAGCGGCCGTATCTTGTATGGGCGACACTAGCGCTCGTGATCTACGCTTGAACTAACATGACTTGTCCGTACATATATAATGGACGTTATCGGCTCCGACGAAATTTTTGGATTTGAGCTCCCTGAGCCACCTAGACCACATTTCCGTTGAAAACAAGCCGATACGTTGTCACCTCCGATTTTGGAGCCATCAACGTTATATATGAGGTGACAACGTACACTCTGTCATACGCGTTGGAGCCCTCGACGTACCAACCATACATATATATATATATATATATAAAACTTTGAAATAGTTAATACAAGATGGCGGTAATTTTTTAAGTTAAAAAACTACAGCCACGCCTGGGATAACGCCTGCTGTAATTTTTTAACTTAAAAAATTACCGCCATCTTGTATTAACTATTTCAAATTTTCATATCAATATATGCAGGTTTCTGCGAGAATTAACATATATATATATATATATATAACAAATAGAGGCAGTAACGACCATATGTATATATAAATATAAAGTAACTTCAATTATTGGGAATTTTTTGGTCTAGGGCGAAATAAGGTAACTCCTTTTTTCTATGTTCTAATTTTCGCTTTATTATAAAAGCATCATCAGGAACAGGCTAAAAGAAACAAAAATTCTGACTTGTTGGCACGGACAAAGAAATTATCTTCACCGACGAAGAGGCCCAGCACAAAACACATTTACACGCTCACAAGGCAAATACATATCCACAATTACATCAAAATAATTTAACAATAAATGGAACGACATGTCAACATTTTTACAGAGAACAGCTATGAAAACAAACATGAAGCTTTAGCGAACTGTCACTCCAACTAGCAGGGATGCCAACGCCAGCACGAACCGACTCGCGTCAATTTTTAAAATTATAATTAATGAGAAAAGAATAGATACTACTTAATTGACTAGTGTCTGATTTATTTTATTTCCAAAAACAATCTAGATCTGTAGTTGTTTTGACGGGCAATGACCTCAGTGTGTTCAAACTTTATAACGTGGTTACTGTCAGCGCTGTGCAAAGCGACTGCGCAATTTTTCTTTTTTAATTTTTTGTCGCTTTTATGCAATGCCAACCGTGATTTAAGCCATTGGCTAGTTTGGCCATAATATTTTAAGGAACAGCCCCCACAGGGAATGCAATATATAACATTAGAATGCAGAGGCTGCGGAGTTTTATCTTTTGTGTTAGAAAAAATGCCACCAACAGTTTTGACATTGCACAAGACTACACGAAAAGCGTCGTTACTAAAAATATTTACCAGCTTGGTGGACAAATTGCTAACCATAGTCAGTTTTTTGTATCTCACACTTGGCCTGCTACACCCGTCATCAGTGGCCTGCTCATTAAAGGGGGTGTTATAAATGAGTCTTTGAGTTAGCGATTTAGGGTACCCATTATTGCAGAACATGTTGCTTAAGTAGTATCTATTCTTTTCTCATTAATTATAATTTTAAAAATTGACGCGAGTCGGTTCGTGCCGGCGTTGGCATCCCTGCTAGTTGGAGTGACAGTTCGCTAAAGCTTCATGTTTGTTTTCATAGCTGTTCTCTGTAAAAATGTTGACATGTCGTTCCATTTATTGTTAAATTATTTTGATGTAATTGTGGATATGTATTTGCCTTGTGAGCGTGTAAATGTGTTTTGTGCTGGGCCTGTTCGTCGGTGAAGATAATTTCTTTGTCCGTGCCAACTTCGCGAACTCTGGTTGTAAGTGTTAATATCATTGTTCATTACTGTTGGAAGTCAGGATTTTTGTTTCTTTTAGCCTGTTTCTGATGATGCTTTTATAATAACGCGAAAATTAGAACATAGAAAAAAGGAGTTACCTTATTTCGCCCTAGACCAAAAAATTCCCAATAATTGAAGTTACTTTATATATATATATATATATATATATATATATATATAAATGGATTATGAATGTATTTTTCCGAAGAAAAGTATCAAACACCGCTATATTATCACAGAACCACAGAACCATCAGTGTTTTCTTTGATTCTAATCCGTATGTTGGATGCCACCGTTGAAGGTGTTTTTTTTTCAAGTTTGTCGTAAATTCCGCAATTTTAACGGCAGTGTTACAAAGTTCGCATTTTCCACCCAACTTGTTTTAATAAACACTTCCCATACGCTACTCGACAACATGTTTGTATGTTTGTATGTATTTTGTTTGTAAAAAGCACTATGGCTAATGTATTTAATGACTTTCGCACTCAAAGATTTGCACACCAATGTTAGGTTAAATTTTAGTCGGAATTTCCCTTCATTGTAATCAGTGTCACTTGTAAAATAAACTTATATTGGTTTGCCGTTAGGGTACGCTAGTTGTTGGCAACAACAAATACCGCGATACAATATCGTCCAAAAACGTATCGTATCGTACCGTATTGGATGCTATAGTACCGGTACAAAATATCGGGTATCGGAATGTAAAGTACCGGTACTTAAAAATATCGTATCGTATCAAACATCCCTACCGTAAAAGCGACTAAAAATACTAAAAACGCTAAAAAACGCCAGAGAACCACTAAAACCCGCGGTAAAACCACAACAAGCGTACCAGAACAATTAAAAAACGGTGAGAACAATGAAGCAGCGTGTAAGAACAGTTACGAATCGTGTGAGAACCGTACAAAACGTGAGAAAATTGATTTGGAACGCTTTCTAAACCTCTTCAAACCCATGCAGGTTCAATGACTTTTCATCAACGGCTGCGGGTAGCCGAGATTGTTATGATGGTTTTATATAGAAATGAAAGCCTTTCCTATAACGACCTCTATGTAAATCGCTGTCCTTATCAATCACTCAAAAACCATACTTGTCTATACCTTTTCAAGCTCAATTTGAGACAAATCAATTTCAATTTTAGATTTAACAAATTTAATTTGAGACATTGAGATTTCAATTGAGATTTATCAATTTCAATTTGGTACAAAACAAAATTAAATTGAGACTATATAAATTCAATTTTGATATTTGGTTTCAAATTGGGGTCTAACAATTTCAATTTATAATTAAACAAAATTCATATGGGATTTAACAAATTAAATTTGGCTGTAAACAAAATCAACTTAACTTTTAGAATTTAAACTTTATAATAAAGGACATAACTGTAATACGTCATATGAACTTTATATTTTTATAAATTACATATAACAAATGCATGGGAATGTTAAAGGTAAGCAAGAAAACATTAATGGCAAAATTAACAAAATTACAAAGTAGGAACAAAAGTTAATTAAAATTGCTGTGTCTAACATGTCTTCCTCATTTAATACGGCAGGTATAAACTTTTGGACACTGGCAATTAAGCGCGTACTATTGGCCACTGTTATTTTGGCAATGTTAGTTCTTATTATTTCATCTAATCGCTGCAAACGAAACGCAGTTTGAGTAAGGTTATTTCTTCCCTCGCCGCGCCGGCTAAAATAGGTGGCATTTGCTCTGCCAAATCTTGCTTTACGCCAGAGTTTAGAACTGACCAACTATTCTCGATAGGATTTAACATCGGACTGTAAGGTCTTAATCTTAATAGTTTATTTTTTGCAAACTTTTCTTCACCAAAAATTTCCAATGGATGCATGGCATGGTGCATTATCGATTACCAATGCTATATTTGATTGATACAACTGCATTTCAAATCGAAGTGTGCGACGAACAAATTCATTTGCGTCTGGACTCCTGAACGATCCTCTTCTAATTTCATAATGAATTAATCCCATAGTTCCAATGCATCCAATTACATGTATGTTGGAACCTCGACTTCCAGCCGAAACAAATGAACACCTACTTCCTTTCTTTGAACGCCCTTGTGTTCTCGAGCAATATAAATTAAAATTTGGTTCGTCCATATATATAACTGGAACATTTTGCACTTGATAATTTAACAATTCCTGAATATATGTCCGTCTTTTTCCTTTATTTTGATTAGAATTCGCCTTTTCTGGCTCATATTTTGGGTCGCCGCAAGTGCTTTCCAGTCTCCATTGTTATTATAAACTGCACACAATTGAGTATGTAATTGTAGCGCATTTACTTGTTTAATGTAGGGCATTAAAATTTAATTTTACAAACTTATGAAACAATAAACATACACCGACTTAAGTGCGTTACAGTTTTATTGTGACTGTCAATTTGACAAGCATCGGAAAGTTGATTATTATTATTAAATGGTCAAGTTGATTTTGTTTACATCCAAATTGAATTTGTTAAATCCCAAATGAATTTTGTTTTATTATAAATTGAAATTGTTAGATCCAAATTTGAAACCAAATATCTCAAATTGAATTTGTTTAATCTCAATTTAATTTTGTTTTGTACCAAATTGAAATTGATAAATCCCAATTGCAATCTCAATGTCTCAAATTAAATTTGTTAAATCTAAAATGAAATTGATTCGTCTCATATTGACCTTGAAAAGGTATAGTCAACATAGCGTTGCCATTTCTTTAAACACTTTGAACGTTACATCGCCATGTACATGGTCGGAAAAGATTCTCTGGAGATTTAAATCATCGGTCTTGAAAATAATCAAAAAGTTTGCATTAGCTTTGTTCGCTGAGCCAGTTCGGAACGTATTCGGGACGTTATTTATATTGGACCAGATATGTGAGTGTGATGATGGTAGGAGAGACACTGCAAGACATCGCATTGGTCCAATATAAAACAGTACCTGAACTAGTTCGGGATTCGCTCAGCGAACAAAGCTATTAAATGCTTTGGAATGTATGCATAAGTTTGACATAGGTAGAAACTATCTATCGGTTTATGACGACCCATGCAGAAGAAATCGCGAATCATAGACTGCTTTTCATATGCAACATCATCAAAGATAAATATTGAATTCTCTTTAGCCTCAGAGGGATGTATTATTGAAGTGTCATCGGAGTACTTGTGGTAAGCAATTACCGGTGCGAATTGACGAAATAATTTTCGTAGATACTCATATTTCGGTTGATAAAATGATTTTGAGTAGACATAAACATTTTCATATCGTAATCCATTTATATCTTCCAACAGATTGATAATTATTATATTGGTCTTACCAGCACCAGAAGAACCCGATATTATACATCGAATGTTCGAGGGGAAAAGTTCACCATGTTTTCGCACATTATCTGTTTTAATAAAGTCTACATTATCCACATTGAGACAGCACTTTTACTTAATCAGCTTAAGGTCAAGTGAATACTGTGTATATAATTCATATGCTACTCTTCTTAAAACACTTTCATTTGTTGTTTAACAGTTGAGGGTTGCGGTAGTGAGAAAGAGAAAGATACAGAGAAGAAGAGCGAGAAGGATAATACATTCACGTAAGATTGGAGGATTTTTACCATTATTATTACCATTTTTGCTGGATTGAGTGCTTTGGGCTCACTTGCGGGTGGTCCTGCAGCAATCGCAAGGACAGTGAAGGATAGTAAAGATGCGAGCACTAAGCTGAAAGAGCAGGAACGTCACAATAAAGCTATGGAGGTGCTTTCGACTGGTAAGGGGCTATTCTTGAAGCCAGTTAAAAAATGGTTAAAAAAAAGAACATAAATCGAGCATTCGGACATCGAAAGCGTTAACAAATGTTGACTTGGAAAAGTATGGTAGAGAAATAGAAAACTTTCGAGGTGTACTTATGCGTGACACTTTACCAAAACGTATTAGAAAATATGAACGAGGTATTATTAACCTGGATAATATTAAAAATTGTCAGTGGCCTTGTTATGCCAGAATTCAGAAACCTAAATCGAAAGCGGTAGTTCTTTTCTTCGATAGTTTTGGATACTTAAAACCAACTAGCGTAAAGTATTTTAAAAGTTATGGAAAAGATGTAAAGATTATATATAATCATAAACCATATCAGTCGTACGGGACAAGCAACTGCAGTCAGTTGTGTTTAAAATTCCTTAGAAGCGTGTATTTTATTCATTTGCACATTGTTGCGTCCAAAGCAACATATTTCTGAATATGTTATTTATGTTCAAAAGTTGTTCTGGTTTTCCCACCACACATACACACGTACCCTACCTGCCTACGGAGACCGAAGAAAATCCGTTATCAGAACCCTCCCGCGTGTAACGCATATGTTCATTCTTGGTTCTACCCTGCTTTACGCACCCCTTTTGACTCAAACTAAGTGTATCTGTGTATGTGACATATAAGTGTATCGCGTGTGACAAAGTGAATTATTCTCGCCCAACTCTACAGTACAAACTCAACCCCTACAGGAATATCAGGATTAAGTCTACGGCCAAGGCGACCTCAGAATCAGCTACCACCGGTGAGTCCAAAATGCCTCTGATACAGTCCACTTTTAAATAACCGAACAACCAGCCAGAACAACAGGCATTTTCCACAAATTTTCGAATTTGTCGCTACATTTTTGGTCCGTCTAGCCACCGGATTGTCTTCTGACAACGTTTGTTGCCCCGTTTGAATTCTTCTCGGTTTTCCTGTCACGCGGTTTGCGTGTTTTTTGTCTTGGCCATTTTGGTCCCCATTTTCGAAGTTACGTACGTCTTCAACATGCCTCTTACGAAGGCTGATTCGGATAAGCTCGAGGCCCATCTCGGTGAACTTCGTCTCGCGCGAAGCGAAGCGATTCAACGATTTGAAGCGACTTTCGCCCTTACTGTGTCTATTGAGAATGCCACATCCAGATCATTGTTCATTGCGCGCGTTCAAAATTTGCCACTTCTCTGCGACCAACTTCAGAAAACTCACGCTGAAATAAGGAGCGCTTGTGTCAAGTTAAACAAGATGGACGAATATGCGAATGACCTGCTTGTTTACAATCGGTTTGAAGAGATTTATTACCCGATTGTCACCGCTAAAATGACTTTGGATGCTGCTTCGGCTGCTGCAAGCATTCCTGAAGCCCCTCCCACTCATACACAGCGTGTACGGCTCCCAGAGATTCAATTACCGACTTTTGATGGAAGGCTACAACAATGGCAATATTTTTATGACACTTTATCGTCACTCATACATAACAACTCCAGTTTATCTGACATTGATAAATTCCATTATCTGCTGCTTTCTACCAAAGGACATGCGAATACAATTGTTGGTGCCCTACCGTTGACGTCTGCTAATTATAATACCGCGTGGAAGTCATTAGTTAACAATTACAATGATTCCAGGATCTTAGCATTCCACTATCTGGACACGATTTTGAATTTAAAATCACTCAACGATAATTCTTTGGACGGTCTACAGACGTTTTATAATATCGCCCATGAAAATATTTCGGCATTGAGCTCCGCTAAAGTCCCGGATTTGTCTGATTTTATCTTATTATCTCTATTATTACGTGTTGACCCAGCGATGAGAGAAAAGGTCGAACTTCAACATCGTAGTGAACCGTTCCCCACAGTCAACAAGTTCTTGTCGTTTATTAGAAATAAATGCCAAGCCCTAGAGATTTCGCAATCCATGACCCCAGTTAGAAGATCTAACAACCCAAAGATGACGTTATCGGTCCCCAAGCACGCATTTTATTCTGCGGAACCTCCTGGTAGATGTTTTTGTTGTGACGACACCCACCGTTTGCCTAATTGTCCCACATTTTTGGCATTTAACATAACCTAAAAATAACAATAAACTACAAACAAAAAACAACAACCACCTCGAAACTTAGCGTTTATTAAAAATAATCATTCTTACGTTACATCACAGATCTGTAAGACGTATCGAAAACCTAGATACGTATTAAAAATAAAATAAAAAAAAAACATGAAAAACGGGTGTCTAGTAGTTCTCGGCTGGTTTTGAAGTGCCGTATTCGACAAGGTTTGCTAGTTCGGCTGCACTGTATCCAACTAACTCTTTGAGATCGCATACAAACTTGTACGTAAAACGTTTTCCTTGTACTTTTGAGAGCATTTCGCAATGGTAGTAATAACGCAAACCTCTTGCCATCGTCTCGTAAGTCATTGACGGCTTATTCTTACGTATACCCCAAAGTTCCGCTACTTTCGACGGATTGGCTAACGGATTAACCCCAACCAACGACAAGAGTTTGTGAAAGCCAAGAAGCTTTGTTTTAATTGTTTTGCCACATCGCATATGATGAAAAATTGTACTTCGAAGTATCTTTGTAGAACTTGCAAAGGTAAACACTACACATTATTGCATTCCTATGATCAGGAACCCATTCGCACCGCGGGACCCTCTGTATCTCAATCGCTCTCCTGCTCTGCGCCCGGAACTGTTTTGCTCGGCACTGCAAACGCCTTTATTAGAGATGGACATAACCGCTACCAATGAATTCGATTGGTGCTTGACTCTGGTTCCCAATTATCGTTTATTACCCAGAGTTGTGCCAATAGACTGAATCTGAAATATGTCACAAACCCTATACACATTTTAGGACTTGGAAATTCCAATATTTCTTGGACTAAAGGTAACATCTATTATGAATTTAAACCGGCACCTGATTCTGATGATATTCTGTCAACAAATGCTGTAATTCTTCCTCAAATTACAACGGATCTCCCAAACACACGACTACCAGTCACTCTGCGAAAAGAGATTCAACATTTGCCTCTTGCTGACTCCGGTTTTGACCGCCCTAGACCTGTTGATTTTCTTCTTGGAGCAGATTTATTTCCCAGAATCATTAAAGGTGAGAAGGTTGAACACTTGTCGTGTGGTTTGTCAGTGATGTCTACCACATTTGGCTGGATTATATTGGTAAAAATGAATGATAAAGACTCTTCGACCATTTCTGCCACTTCGCTGTTATCTCGAGATGCCCTACATTCATCGGTGCAGCGTTTTTGGGAATTGGAAGAACCCATGATGAACACATCTACCACACCCGACGAAGATGAAGCTGAGAATCATTTTCTGAAAACCCATTATCGAATGGAGTCTCGACGATATGTGGTCTCTCTCCCCTTCAAGAAGAATGCCTCTCTTCATTTCGGCGATTTCAATAAATCGGCTAATTCTCGAATTTTAAATCTCGAACATCGACTGTATAAGAACCCCTCTCTTCGATCATCGTACAATTTATTTATGCAAGAGTATCGCGACCTCAGGCACATGGCTGTTACTGAAACGAAAGGAGCATATCTCATTCCACATCATTGTGTATGGAAGCCAATGACGTCAGTGGCGAGGATTCGCGTAGTCTTTGATGGTTCTGCGAAGCCGTTTAATTCTTCTCCAGGCACTCATTCCCTCAACGACGTTTTATTGCCTGGACCCAAATTACAGCGAGACATCTCTGACATTATTTTAAGATTCAGATGTCATCAGATTGTCTTTTCGACGGATATCTGCAAGATGTACCGGCAGATTTGATCGCACCCGAGGATAGAAAGTATCAGCACATCCTTTGGAGAGAATCTTCATCGGATCCCATTCAAGAATATGAGTTGAACACCGTTACTTATGGCCTTGCTAGCGCCCCCTTCTTGGCTCTGCGAATTATCCAGCAATTATCAACAGATGAAAAGACCCGCTTTCCTCGAGCTGCCAATCTGTTATTGACCGATGTATATGTAGATGACATTGTCACTGGCGCATCCACCATTCAGGACGCACTGCAATTGCGTGAGGAATTAACACAACTTTTGGCCACTGCTGGTTTTGCCTTGAAGAAGTGGACAAAGTAACAGTACGGAGTTTTTGAAGAATATTCCACTGGAGGATCGTGAATCTACGCTGTCACTTTCGGAGGATGACGCGACCTGCGTTAAGATTTTGGGATTGCGTTTTGATGCAAAAACGGATTGTTTCACTTATCAGGTTTCTCCAAAGTTTGATTCCATCACCAAGCGCTCCGTATTATCAAATATTGCCAGAATATTTGACCCGTTAGGATGGGAATCGCCGTCTGTGTTTTTTTGCGAAACGTTTTATGCAGGAAATATGGAAGTGCAATTTGGTTTGGGATGACCCATTGCCCGATCATCTTTTAAATCTGTGGAAAGAGTTTATAACAGATCTACCTCTATTGTCCCAAGTCTGCACCCCTCGTTTAATACTACCCACGCATGTCGCAACTTCGATAGTTGTGGGATTTTGTGACGCCTCAGAACGAGGTTATGCAGCAGTAGTTTATTTGCGAACTCAAAGTGACGACGGCTCGATAAAAATTAGTTTGCTAAAATCTAAGACGAAAGTAGCGCTCTTACGACATGTCACTATACCACATCTGGAATTATGCGCCGCTCTGCTTCTTTCCCGATTGATGCAATCGCTACAGCCCTTTCTGGCATCGTTTGAAGTATCAAACTATATGTACTGCTCTGACTCTACGATTACGCTGTCCTGGTTGCGTACACCGCCATATAAATTAAAGACTTTTGTGGCCAATCGAGTAACCCAGAGTCTTGCCCACACTGAACTCGACAATTGGTTCCATGTGGAGTCCCATCACAATGCTGCAGATTTCGCTTCACGAGGATTGTTACCTGCTCAACTTATATCTGCGGATGTCTGGTGGCATGGACCGTCTTGGTTCACACAACCCGTATCTCATTGGCCATTGTCTGGAATGCATGACATTGATTGTAGCACCGATATTCCGGAAGTCAAGACTACTTGCGTCAGTTGCATCGCTACGCATCCCCCCAGCGAATGGACGAAATGGATGGACTCCTTTTCTAGTCTCACTCGTTTGCAATACTCGATGGGATTCGTACTACGTTTCATTCATAATGCAACTAAGCCACAGAAGATGCATGGACCTTTATCATGTTTCGAACTGCACAACTCCCTCTCCATGTTAATTAAGTTGACGCAACAATTTTACTTCTCCAAGGAGATCGACTCAATCATGAAAGAATCTATGTATTCGCCGCAACTGCTGAAGTTATCACTCTTTGTCGACGACATTGGCCTTCTCAGGGTGGGCGGCAGGTTGACTTTATCCACCTTGCCCTATGATGTAAAGCACCCAATTCTATTACCCAAAGAATCGCACTTCACTCGCTTACTTATCAAGCATTTCCACGAAGTATATTTGCACTCAGGAACCCGTACCCTCCAGGCATTACCCACACTACGATTTTGGATTTTATCATCACGAAGATTGATAAAAAGTTGCATCTCTAAGTGCCCTGTTTGTTGCAAATTAAGAGCCCAGGCAATCACACCCATGATGGGTAGCCTCCCTGCCTCTAGAGTGTCGCAGGGACGCCCCTTTTTGAATGTCGGAATCGACTTTGCCGGCCCCTTTGAATTATAAGAATCCAGTCGCCGAAATTCCAGAATTTACAAAGGGTATTTTTGTGTTTTTGTGTGTCTGGCCACGAAGGCTATTAACTTGGAGGCAGTTACCGATCTGTCTACCCCCGTATTTCTTGCCTCCTTGGATAGATTTGTTGCTCGACGTGGATTATGCGACACTATCACAGCGACTGTGGAAGGAACTTCGTTGGCGCATCTCGTCACTTGCAAGACTTGTATCGCTTTCTGAAATCTCAGGACGTCCAGCACCACCTCGAAAACCGACTTGGACAGAAAGGTATCCAGTGGAAATTCATTCCCCCTGGAGCTCTCATTTTGGCGGAATTTGGGAGGCAGGTGTCAAGTCCGTAAAGCATCACCTGCTGAGAGTGGTTGGCAATAGACCACTTACTTATGAAGAGTTTTCGACCGTTTTAGCGAAGATTGAGGCAATTCTTAACTCGCCACCTATTTGTACCGTTACTGCGGATGTCAGTGATGTCGACTGCTTGACTCCGGGTCACTTTCTGATGGGAGCACCCCTATTGTCCCCTCCGGAACACAATATCCCGGATCAACCGTTTACTCCATTGCAACGATGGACATTGGTACGGAAAATTACGCAACACTTCTGGCGAAGATGGTCCGTTGAGTACCTCCACACTCTGCAGCAGAGAACCAAATGGAATGCAACGTCTGCCAATGTTGCTGTCGGAGACGTCGTCTTTCTGATGTGGCCCAACACACCCCCTCTAAGTTGGCCTCGAGGCATTATCAGGAAGCTTTAGCCTGGCCACGATGGCATTGTTCGCGTTGTGGATGTTGAAACCAGTACTGGCATCTACAAACGCCCCGTTACGAAACTAATAGCCTTACCAGCTCAATAATCCCTCTCATATTTTTGTTTGTTGTTTTTCTTCTTAAAAATTCTCCGTATTTTTGGTGGGCGGCTTATGTTGCGTCCAAAGCAACATATTTCTGAATATGTTATTTATGTTCAAAAGTTGTTCTGGTTTTCCCACCACACATACACACGTACCCTACCTGCCTACGGAGACCGAAGAAAACCCGTTATCAGTGTGCATCAGATGTTGAATATGAGTGTACATCCGACTCTTATCACGAGTACAAGTGTTATAGATCAAGAACCCTCCCGCGTGTAACGCATATGTTCATTCTTGGTTCTACCCTGCTTTACGCACCCCTTTTGACTCAAACTAAGTGTATCTGTGTTTGTGCCGTATATAGTGTGCCGTTTTGTGAGAAACATACATTTTCCCGGACAACTCTCTCGAGTCTCGCGTGTGACAAAGTGAATTATACTCGCCCAACTCTACAGTACAAACTCAACCCCTACAGGAACATCAGGATTAAGTCTACGGCCAAGGTGACCTCAGAATCAGCTACCACCAGTGAGTCCAAAATCCCTCTGATACAGTCCACTTTTAAATAACCGAACAACCAGCCAGAACAACAGGCTTTTTCCACAAATATTCGAATTTGTCGCTACACACATTAACCGCGTCAGTATGCATACATTTAGTCTCTCGGGTCAAACATCTGTGTTGGAAGCTCATTACAATCCCCCTATGCAACTATTTGGAAATAATGAGATTGGATTGATAAATTTCGAAACGTATAATGCAATTTCCAAAACTTGATGAAAACAATAATGCACTTAAAGTAGATAATAAATTAATTACACTACCAATTGGATCATATGAAATTTCCGACATCAATGCAATTATTAACACTGCTCACAACATTTTTTCATTTCTATGCAAACAATAATACGATATAATCTCGACCTTTATCAAATGTGATAAAGATGTTAATTCTAATGTGAAGAATTCAATAGGTCCTCTACTCGGATTTACACCAACTAATATATTGAAATCTATTCATTCACCTCATACATCAGAAGAGGTTGTGGATATTTTAAGAGTGAATATTATTAAAATTGAATGTAATATTATACAAAGAGCCTATACTAACAACATTGCGGGTCATACAATTCATGAGTTCTTCCTATCAGTACCACCAGAATTTAAAATAATAGAAACACCTCAAAACGTTATCTACATGAATTAGGTGCGATATGCTATCGGGGGGGGGGCAGCCAGGTGGAGGATAATTAAAACAACTTCCTTTGATCGATTCCTAAGCTTTCGACAAGATTTATTGTCTTCCTCAGAGGGTACGCTGCAAAAACAGTAATAGTAACAACGGAACAATTTCAACTGACTCAACTCACATGCAGAAGTGAGTAAGTGACCGTCGGTAGAAACAATAAACAGTGAAAAACGTAGACAGATACTGGCACATGTCAAAACGGTAAAACTTCCTAAAAACAATAATATATTGTTGCAGAGTATTGTCCAGTATTGAAACACCGTAGTTAACTTTTAACACGTTTTATTGTCGTAATATCTTACTACAAAGAACAGCACAACTGTGATCAGACGCCAACCGTACTCATATCGATTTTCTCGTGTGTTGGCGCGAACGCGTCTCGCTATTATTGGTTATACAAAAGTCAGGTTTACAAACGTAGAAAAACAAGTACGCTTTACACAGCACAAAAAAACAAACAAATATACATTCTGTATAAAACAAATGCAAGTTTAGATTGATTACAACACCCTCCCTCAATCCAAACTTAGTACAAAAATAAAAAACAAAAAACATTTTCTCAATATAACATCATGTCTCGCAATCTCTCAAATATTATTTTATTGAGTGGTTTGGTGAAGATATCAGCAATCTGCTGACTGGTATGAATATACCTTATTTCCACAATACCCTCAATCACCTTCTCTTTTACAAAATGATATTTTCTATCTAAGTGTTTCATTCGTTTCAGCTGTTGATGTGAATTACAAGTTTGTATAGCTGATTGATTGTCTTCATAAACTATGACTTTACAGTCACAGTCCTTATCTAATTCGTGTAGTAAGTTTCTCAACCAACAGGATTCACTGATACAAGCAGTCAGTGCCACATACTCAGCTTCTGTCGTTGAGAGGGCGACCGTACTTTGCTTCTTTGAAGCCCAAGTGACTAGACACCCGTAAATTTTAATACAATATCCACTTGTTGATTTTCAGTCAATAGTGTCGCCCCCCCAATCGGCATCCGCGTAAGCCGTTATAATAGTGTTTTGATACTTTTTGTATATGAGTTTTAAAACCAATGTACCTTTAATGTAACGTAGTACTCTCTTCAACCATACATACAGATTCTTACTCGCACAACTCTGGTATCGAGATAACAAACTAATACTTGAACAAAGATCGGGTCTAGTTCCTAACATAGCATACATAATACAACCAATTATTTGCCTACATTTATGTTCTATTTCAACACTTTCAGAATTCGTTCTTATTAAGCTCATATGATCAAAATTGCTGGCCATCGGAGTACTAACTGGGTTACTATTATGCATATCAAATTTTCTTAACACATTTTCTAAATATGTTTTCTGACAAAGAGTAATAGTACCATTTTCTAAATCTTGTTTTACAGATATTCCTAAGTAATAAGACAATAGTCCTAAATCTTTCGTTTTAAAGCTTTGTCTGAGATTACCTTTGAGTACATCTATCTCTTCCTTACATGAACCAGCAATCAAAATGTCATCAACATAAATTAGAACATACACTCTGACACTTTTAAGAATTTTTACATACAAACAATTATCGCATAAACTCTTACTGTAACCTTGACCATACATGAAACCATCAAACTTATCATACCAATATAAAGGTGCTTTCTTTAAACCATATATAGCTTTCTTAAGTTTACAGACCTTGTTCCCTACATTTCAATTTTCACGTAAGTACATATACAGATCTTCATCAATGTCCCCATGCAAAAAGGCACTACATATATCCATTTGATAAACTGTCCAGTTATTAGCTGCACTAAAAGCTAAAATAATTCTTATAGTATTTAACCTTACAACAGGAGAATAAATATTGTCACAAACATTCTTTTGTTGAAAACCCTTAGCCACTAGTCTTGATTTGTATTGGCTGACTCTTCCTTCTTCATCCCTTTTTACCTTGAATACCCACTTACTGTCCACTATATCGCACTTTTCAGGTGTTTTCACCAATTCCCACGTGTTGTCCGTTAGAGCTTTCATTTCGGTGTCTATTGCTTTTTGCCACTCACGCGCACTGTCACTAGCCACTGCTTCCTTGTAACTTGCAGGTTCATCAACGTCGACACTAAAATAACTAACGTAGTCGTCAAACCTTGATGGTTGCCTCACTATGCGCTTAGGTCTTGATTGGTTGTCCACTTCTTCAATTTTATCCACAATGATAGTTGTTGGTGTGACTTGTTCGTGATCTTCTCCATCCGGTTCTTCTGCTCCGTCATCCACCACATCCAAACTTATGGACCTCTCTTCTACTTCTGTTTCTGCAATTGGAGTGAAAATAATTTCTCGTTCAACAGTAACTAAATCTTTATCCATCAAGTAAATCCTAAATCCTTTAGTGTTTTCTGCATAACCCAGGAATAGTCCCTTTTTGATTTTCATATCTAATTTTTGACGTTTCTCTTTTGGTACATATGCCCACAGTTCGTCTCCAAAAGCTCCCCTTAATAGGCTTAAGTCAAATGTTTTATTGTGCCAAACTTCATAGGGGTTTTTGTTTTCTACTGTACTTCTTCCCGTGCGATTGAGCAAGTATACAGCAGTGTTTGCTGCTTCTGCCCAAAACTCCTTTTTCATCTTTTTTACTGCTAACATAGCTCTGGTTGCTTCAACAATTGTTCGAAATTCTCTCTCAGCCCTCCCATTTTGTTGTGGCGTTTAAGCCACTGTTAACTGGTGCTGTATGCCAAGCTCACTCGACAATTCTGATACTTTCTCATTCACAAATTATTTTCCATTATCACTTCTGTCTTTATTACTTTTCCCTTCTGTGTTTTTGTCTGTGCTATAAAGTTCTTTAATTTTTCATAAACTTCATGTTTATTTTTCAAAAAATACATGGTTCTATAATTTGAGCAGTCATCTTTCAACAAAAACATATATCTTGACCCGTTTAATGAGGGTTCCTCCATAGGACCGCACAGATCCATGTGTATGATTTCACAGATAGTATTTGACCTTGTCTGGCTTAATGGAAAGGGTTCTCGATGGTGTTTTCCCTGAACACACGAGCTACAAAAATTTGTATCTACTTTTACTTTGATTTTATTTCTAGTTAACAGTGCTTCAACTAGAAATGTGCTTGAGATTCTGATGAGCCAATGTATTGTGCCACCATGTCAAACTGTGGTCATTTTTTTGCCAGCAAACAACTATCGGTCTTATTCTTTATTCCGACATCTACCTTAAATAACATTTTAAACAGCTTACCAGATCGAACAGCTATAGCACAAATTTTCTTTTCCTTCGTCAGTATTTCTGCTCTCCCTGAATTTGACTTCAGTGTTAGGCCCTTGTCCAATGCACAACCTTGTGAGAATAAATTGACTTCCAGTTGCGGAACATGTAAAACATTGTGCAACGTTACGTCATGGAATGATTCTCCGTTATACGCCAAGACATCTATGTTTCCAACTCCTATTGCGTTCATTGTTGATCCATCACCAATTTTTATCTTCCTCTCGACTTGGAATTTTTGGTATGTGTTAAATAATTTTACTTTGTTACACATATGCTGTGATGCGCCACTATCCAGGTACCAGTCTGTATTTACGTGTACTTCTATTTCCGATAATGCCACCAATGCCATACCTTTACTCTTGTCGTTCCCAACTTCATGCTTAGTATTTGCATCTTTCTTCTTTTTATGGAAACAATCTTTCATTAAATGGCCTTTCTTCTTACAATAATAACACTCCATATTCTTTCTACATTGCGATTTAATGTGTCCGGTCTTTCCACAGGCATAACATTTTCGGTCAACCTTCCTCGTTACTAGCGCTACGGAATCTTCTTTCTCCTTCCCTACTCTTTCTTCCTCCAAAAGAAGTCTCGTAGTTAAATTCATCAATTTTTGTTCGTTACTTGGTACGCTTTCCCACGCTGAAATGAAATGTTTGAACTTTTCTGGCAACGCCATAAGTATCTTTGTGATGACCATTTTCTCTGGTATCTCCTCGCCCTGTTGTTTCAACTTCGCACAAAGATTGGTCACCTTAGTAACAAAACTGTTCATGCTACCTTCTTCAAAACGCAAGTTATAAAATTGTTCGTTGAGTAAGTGCAGATTTATGTCAGATTTCCTGTCGTAAATGTCTTCTAATCTTGTCCACATGTCATGGGCACTTTCACACTGCATTACATGTGATAAGGGGCCATCCTCCATTCTAGTTACCAATATTTCTTGAGCCTTTGCGTCCTTTAACAGCCATTTTGCTGACTCATCACCTTCCGGTTGTTTTTCTGTGCCATTAGTTATTTGGTATAGTCCTTTCGCCATTAGAACGACTTTTAGTTGAAATTTCCAAACGTTCCAATTCTTGTCATTCAGTCTGTTCACCTGTGCCATGCTTTGATTCTCCATTCTTCTTATATTACGCAGAGCCTGGGCCCATAACCTGTTGCAGAGTATTGTCCAGTATTGAAACACCGTAGTTAACTTTTAACACGTTTTATTGTCGTAACATCTTACTACAAAGAACAGCACAACTGTGATTAGACGCCAACCGTACTCATATCGATTTTTTCGTGTGTTGGCGCGAACGCGTCTCGCTATTATTGGTTATACAAAAGTCAGATTTACAAACGTAGAAAAACAAGTACGCTTTACACAGCACAAAAAACATAAACAAATATACATTCTATATAAAACAAATGCAAGTTTAGATTGATTACAACATATATAAATAGAACATTCCAGTAGGAACAATAAAACTAAACTACCACAAAAACCTTTCGCAAAAGGTCACGACGAACAGACAACGGTAAGAACAACAATACGCAATTAATGACGGTGATAATATTCGTAAATAAAGCTCCACAAACGAAATGCAAACGAAATGCTGAAACAAATAAATTCCTGTCAGTCAAACGTGATGATCCCATTTTGATTCTACCAGCTGACAAGGGACAGATCACTGTGGTTATGGATAAGTCAGAATACACTAGGAAATCTCAGTTGTTATTGTCTGACACAACAACTTACAGGACTTTGACCAGGGACCCCACCACCACGAAACAAAGAAAAAACAACAAACTCTGCAAGCAGCTGTTGGATGGTCACTATGTCGACAATGTCACTTACCGCAGATTGGTTTGTAATAATGGTGTCATCCCAAAATTCTATGTCTATGATTCTATGGTCTTCCCAAAGTGCACAAGCCTGATTGTCCCTTGCGTCCTATTGTGTCATTTGTTGGATCTCCAACCTACAGCCTGTCAAAATATATGGCAGCGATACTTGACAAGGCCTTGGGTCATCGGACTGGTTATAACATCGCAGACACTTTGGCTTTTGCGGATGAGATGAGGAACCGAGTACTGCCACCGGATCATGTCTTGGTGTCCTTGGATGCTGTATCCTTATTCACCAACATTCCTTTGGATGTTGTTTTGGATGTGGTCACGGAGGAATGGCCCAGTGTATCGTTGCATACGGAAATCCCACACTTGGTGTTTGTAGAGGTGATTAAGTTTCTTTTTGAGTCGGCGACCTTCACCTTTAATGGGGTCTTCTACCTACAACAGTTTGGTACGCCGATGGGGAGCCCTTTGAGCCCGATAGTTGCTACGTTGGTGATGGACAGGTTGTTAGATGTGGTCTTGCCTCAGCTGTCATTCAAGATGCCCTTCATTTTTAAGTATGTGGATGACCTGATCTGTGCCTCACCGGTGCGGTGGCGGGGGTTGATGAAATGTTGTCCAAATTTAATGGTTTCATTTGCCATCTCAGCGTCACGGTTGAAATGGAGAGTAACGGTTCAGTTCCATTCCTGGATACTTTAGCTATTAGAGGGGATGATCAGTCTGTAATATTGAATTGGTACAGAAAGCCTACGTACACGGGACGGTTCATCAACTTCTTCTCTAACCACCCCCTTAACCAAAAAACGAACACAGTTATTGCTATGAGAAACAGGATTTTAAAAATCTCACACCAGTCTTTCCACAGCGATAATCTCAACAAGCTCAATGACATCTTTAGAAATAATGGGTACCCGTCAACCTTGCTCAGGCGTCTCATCTTTAACTCCGCTCTCTACCCCCGAGAGGTCAGAGACACTTCTCTCACGCATCCCATGAATGCGACGGTAAGAGAGTTAAAAAGATACATCAGATTTCCATACATCCCTGATCTCACTGAGAAAGTGGTCGGGTTGACACATGGCCTGAATTTGTGTGTTGCCAAATACAACAGCAGACCGTTGTCGGCTTTGTTCTCCAGAGTAAAGGACAGAGTGCCCACGTTACAGAAGACTAATGTCATTTACAAGATCCCCTGTGCTTGCTGTGCCGGCGTCTATGTGGGCACTACATCTCAACAACTAAAGACAAGGATACAGCAACACAAGCAAGACTGTATGCACCGTAGGGAGGGTAAGAGTGCTTTGGTTGCCCATCACCTAGACACGGGACACAGATTCAACTTTGACGGCGCTTTGGTACTGGACAGGGAACTGTATTATGGTAAACGTATGTTTTTAGAGATGGTATATATATACAACGACAAGACCATGCCGTGAACTTGCGTACCGACATCCAGGATGTTAGCGTCACCTACAGTAACCTACTGCGTCTTGACGGAGTTCAAATTACAGGTGGTGAATCGGATTCGCTAACGTTTTGACCTTGCTTTGTAGTATGTGTGATACTGATGTACCCCTGTATATGCCTTTATCCTGTGTGTCGTCAGTCGGTATTGCAGTTTCCTTTGTACATCTGACGTTTAACCTAACCTAACCTCTAATGCATTTCGTTTGTGGACCTTTATTTACGAATATAATCACCGTCATTAATTGCGTATTGTTGTTCTTACCGTTGTTGTCATGTGCCAGTATCTGTCTACGTTTTTCACTTTTTGATGTTTCTACCACGGTCACTTACTCACTTCTGGATGTGAGTTGAGTCAGATGAAATTGTTCCGTTGTTACTATTACTGTTCTTGCAGCGTACCCTCTGAGGAAGACAATAAATCTTGTCGAAAGCTTAGGGATCGATCAAAGGAAGTTCTTTAATTATCCTCCACCTGGCTGCTCCCCCCGGCCCCGATAGCATATCGTACCTAATTGATTCATCGATACAGCCGAGAAAGTTATTCCTTTTAGTTATCATCATGCCTCTTAATACAAACAATATTGATAATATTATCATTACAATAACCGATCAGGATGGAAATCCCATCAATTTAAGTCAGAAAGTCGTGACGGTAAGGTTGCATTTACGACGCGAAAGCGAGGGTTCTTAAGTTTAATAATAATTACGGTTACATAAGACCAAAAACTAATATAACAATGATCAGTCGTCTGCCAACATTGAAACGGTTAGGGGTTTTATCACAAAATTCCAATATTTAACAAAAAATCAAAACTACCTCTATCCAAACGCGACACTAACTCTGTTAACGTAAATTTGATGTTTACTTGTTGAATTTAAAACGAAAAAAAGAGCGGTAATATGCAAGGGGCTAAATTTAAAAATATTTTATTTTATAAAAACTAATCCCTGCGCAGAATATTCTAGAAATGGACTCAAAATCGAAACGTTCAAATAATAAAGTTTAAATCTTTAATTCTGATCGAATAACAGTGACAAAAAATTATGAAAATAATACTGGAGCTATATGAGGACTAATAGATTGGACCGACTGCAAATTATAGTTGAAAAATTACCGTAACTAAACTTATTAAAATATATTATTAAAAAATAAAATTATATCAGGCGCCATCTAAGTGTCAAAAGTGGAACCACTCAAAACTCACCAAACAGAACCCCACCAGTCAGTACGGCCTCCAACCTATGTAGAAATATAAACAAATGCAACCTGCTAAATATCAACTTTAACAGCAAATTCCAACAAGATAAACAAAGAAAAAATACACCTTGGCCACACTGCGTGACAGCGTGTCTAAATAAAATTACGCAGAAAAATCCGACTTTAACAATGTTTTTTTGACGCTTTGACATTTTAGACCTGATTTGACTGGATAGGAATTATTTAGATGAAACCTATACGGTGCTGAAACATATTTTGGTAGGTGTTCGGTTTAACTATATTTTATTTTAACTCACTTTCATTCTGTTTTGCAGTGATAATTGGAATCTGCTGGTTAGCCGGATCAGTAATAGGATTTCTTCCACTAATGGGTTGGTACAACTCAATGAACGAATACGACCAGAAGTGCTATTTCCTCCACGTCGTCGACATGAAATATCTAGTGTTTCTCTACTTTGGAACAATAATCACACCAGCACTGCTAATGGCTGCTTTCTATGCTCACATATACCGCGTTGTCTTGAAACAAGTAAGCATAATGTGACTTTGTGACAATTATTGCGTGTTTCAAAAAATTACACAGTAGTCAAAAGTTGTCAAGTAAACACTAACTTAGGGTCGATCTTACAAGTGTACGTATAAGTAGTGGAATAGTTATTCCCGGTATAAATAGTGCTATTCCGCCTCCCATTGGCTAAAATATTTGTGTTTTCATAGTAATAACAACTTATACTGGTATTTATACCAATATTTAGTTATACCATGGTATAACGTGCTTTGTAAGATCGGCCCTAAATCGATGTTGCCTAACATTGTATTACTGGTGCTCTCTGGCTTGATCTAATTGTCTTTTGGCCAATGACCCATTATTTCCCATGTACATTTGATATAAAACAATTTTCCGATTACAATGACACCAAATACTTGATATTTTGCTCAAAATCAAATCATTAATGAATAATTCGTCCATTTGATCATCTTTATATATTATATAATGTAAGTAAATAGAATTCACGGGTTCTCGCTCAAAGTTTGTAGTGGAGCAAGTTGTGTGGAGGTCAATGAACGTGCCTCTGGTGCACTGCCATCTGGTGGTGAGTTAACGAATTAGATTTGCCTGCGCGTCATCTGGCGTCCATTTTTTTTAGTTAAGTTACGTCGGCAATTTAGTAAATTAATTTTTGAAATTTAAATTCGTCTGCGCGCGCGCCAGCTGTCGGCCGCTAGTGCAATGAAGGTGTTATTGGTTGCACGCCATCTGGTGGTCAGTTAACACATTAGGCGCGATCTGTCGACCATTTTGTGAACAGTTGCACGCGAGCCGTCTGTTGGTAGTTTTTGTAAAATACTATTTATAGTTAATTTAAAAAAAAATACCGTTGAATAGGCTCGAACTTTGCCTCCGGAGAATGCAAACCTGCCAGTTCGGTCACCTTAAAGGTAGACCTATAAGAGTAATTTACCAGCAATTGTTTATAATGAATGGCACGGGGAGACTGACCGACGGACTGACAGCTGTCTGCTGTCGGTCGGTTGGTCATATTCGAAATAAAAGATTGCGGTGTTTAAACATATTTATTGATAATAAAATAATAATAGAAAAGGGTACCATATTTTATTTAATTTTTTTCTCGTTGCATGACGATCGGCTTGCTGCTGCTGCTGCTGCCAGTCGTTGTCGTCGTCGTAGTAGCCGCTGCATGCCTAATCCCAATTTGCGCTTTGCTTTCATGATGGATGTTACTAACCAGGCGCTAATTTTTTCACCGGTGGATGCCGATGAATGCTTAACGCGCTGCCAAGCCGCTTCTTCCAGAATTTTATCTGCCGCATGCCTCTTGTGCAGTTCCTTGTGTTGATAGTATGCCAAATCGTGTTGCCTGCAGGCGTGGTCGAGCTGATTTATTCCGCGGTCGCCGCGTTCCATGCGCTCTTCAAGTTTGGTGCCGGGTCCGCAGAATTGGTAGCCGCCGAGCATGTGAAGTTTAATGGGTAACTTATCGATGAGGGGATTAACAAGTCCCCTGCCGAAGATGGTATTCTTGATCAGTAGCGGCATTATAATGAACAAGATTATGCGCTTCTCGGATTTTTATACAAGGTCAGCTTTGGAAATCCAACTTCGCTCGTCGAGACCCAACCAGTTGACGTACAATCGATTTCCCTTTTTTTGTTAGCACTTTTTCGACGAGTTGAAGGTCCGGATACTTTGCTTTTTGCAATTCCTGCTCGTAAAATGATCCCAAAATCGGATCGCCGCTAAGAACCCGCAATAGGTAAGGTGGTGTATTGAATCTTATCAACTATAAAGACTTCGTTGCTCCAAATTGGCTGGTAACCCTTCGTGAATAGGCTGCGATATTTCGATATTCTTACGTAGTCGTTTCGCTTAAATTTTGTAATTAAATTGCTCATTTTAATGTAATTATATACGCCGTCCAATAGCTGCTTTTGATTTTCGCGAGTAACATTTACCGGCTGCATTTTAATCGTCGAATGTAACGGTATTGTTATATTATGAAATAATAATTGACAATAGTTTCAACCATGCATAGGACCCCTGCATGCTGAACTCTTTCCACATCATTGCCTTTAATGGTCTATTTAAACGCTGCATTACTGACGCCTTGATCGTACTATATGTTCAGTTATGTTACACCCAGACCAGAACGATTTTCGCATCACCTAGTGTCAGCGAAAATCGCGCGAAACCAAATTACATTGCAGCAGATGGAGGTGACCAAACCAGAGCGGCAAATTTCGCCGAATGCAGTGTATATTTCGCTCAGCCGCATGGCTTTTTTGTAAACGTTCTGAGGCCAAAACTAGTTCTGAGCGTGTATACAAAAACGCGCGAATCGCGTGCGGAACATTTTTACTAGGAGGGATAGGATATCGCAGCGGTAAATTTTCAGTTCGCTGCAGGCTGTGTTCTATCGCAAATTCGCGCGGCATACAAAATAATTTAAAAAATGGCGAACCATGAACAACTAATTGAAAACTTGAAGAAGCATCCCATATTGTTTGATTTGAGCCACAAAGACTACAAAAACAACCGCAAGAAAGACAGGGCATGGGAATTGATTGGCACAGAATTGAATGAAGACGGTAAGTAAAATAATCTAGTTATTGTTAATTGTTTTTTTTTGTGGTAAATTATTTATAGTCGAAATAATTAACACATTTGTCACGTACCTCAAATGCTCAATTTGGTTCATGTTTTGTAATTTTTATAGCGAGTGATCCACGATTAAGCGAAGGCTACTTTTCTATTTTATGAAGGTGGACGAATGAAATGTCAGTAGATATATAAGGGCACTTCTCGGGCCGCCACACCCGCCACATTTACATAGGAAGCTATCCCCTCCACTTTTCCGCACGAAGACGACCGAGTCCCAAGTCAGCCGATCTGCCGAGCGCGACCGAACGCAATAGTTCGGTCGTTCACCGATAGATGGCGCGTGAGCTCGCTCAGTACACGTAGTTCGGGAACTTCACCAATAGATGGCGCTACAAAATTTACATTTACTAAAAATTTCAAATTTTCGCGTCAACCCCAGGTCCGCCAACCCCAGACATACCAACCCCACGCGCTAAAACGGCATGTCGACCGAACGCCATATTTTAAATGACTCCATCTTCTTGAGCAGAATTATTTAATATATTAAATTGTACCGAGGAGCGCCATCTACCGACCAATTACCGAACTACATACTGAGGTTGTGAACCACGCTGAAATAATAGTTCGGCACTTCACCAATAGATGGCAACCGGTTAATTTAATATGCGAATTTAAAATGATAATCATTTATGCAAATAATTGCATGTAAATTAAGAGTGGTTATTTAAAATTTTAGATGCATACAGACCCTGAATAAATTATACAGATCTGCATACAGACCCTGTATAAATTATACAGACCCTGTATTAACAATACACATACTTAATTGAATTGTCTTAATTGTGTTACTGTTTGAACAATAAACTGATTATTATTATTATTATTAATAAAAACTATAGAAATAATTATTTTAGAGGACAAACTCAGTTCAGATGTCAAAATAATTTTAGAGAGCAAAATCAAATCTGAGGACAAAATTATTTTAGAGGTACCGGCGGCGCCATCTATTGGCGAAGTGCCGAGCGCTCTACCGACCAATTACCGAACTACATACCGGCGCGGAATAGATCCCTGCCCCCAACAGCGAATTAATAATAGTTCGACACTTCACCAATAGCTGGCGTCACCAGTATTGAATTTTAATTTTAATTTAGCTGGCGTCACCAGTATTGAATTTTAATTTTTAATTTGTTCCAAGCGTTAAAATAAACGAATTTTTAGTGTTAAAATTATACTTCTTACAGAATTTTAGAGTAATACCAGTAGAGTATGTTAAAATAACTCTTGAAATTTACAAAATACGTTGTCGTACTCAGCACAGAGCGCGTCCGAAAATGCAAATATTCGCGCGGTCAGCCTTTTCTCGAACGAAAATAGCTGCATGGTGCAATAACGTGAACAGTGCGTGCGTATCGAATAACGGACACGAAATATCTGGATACCGTAGGCGTAGATAGTCAGTCTTTTGCCAACAATCGACTACACCACACGTTACTTACGCTATTCCAGTGCTTTTCTCAAAATGTTCACCTGCGAGATTTGTGAAACGTCTTTCGTCCGCGTCGATATCCTAACAAGGCATAAGAAAACTGTACATTCGCGCATAACCAAACAATGTGCGCTATGTATGCGCGAGTTTGCACGCCAAGATGCTCTGCGAAGACACATGAATAAGATTCATGGAGTGAACCCTGCACCTTCTTCCTCCGCGGTGATCGTGAATGAGCCATCCGGAGCAGGGATGTAGAGGGCGAGGACATCTTCGCCACCTAGAAGAGGCAACAAGAAGCAATCACCATCAGCATCACTCTGCGACCATTGCAGAATGAGCTTCACCTCAGCCATGGCCCTTAACGCTCATTTGAAAACACATCGGGAGCAACTTTCAAATGGAGTGCAACAGCTGGCTACCTGTTTCCAGAATAGGGTAGCCAGCTATGAAATCGGAGGAGTTCTACCGAATGATGACATCCCCGAATATCTGGAAAGAAATAAGAGCATCGCCAAGGATCTTGTATGGAACCACCTAGCAGACGCAACCTTGGTGAAAGTGCAAATTGAACTTTTTGCAGTATTTATTAAGAAAATGGTTGCTAGTGATGGTGAGGAGGAAGAAGAAGTTATAGCCTCACTAAAAAGTTTCAATACCAAATTTCGGGCGGTAACCCCGTCCAGTAATTTTGACAACATCTATGATGAAATGGCAGGTGATATAAAGAAGCAGAGCGAGCAGTTCCAAGAGCGAGAATCAGGTTGGAGTTTTTTTTCGATTCCACGTATGGAGCTAAACATTAACCAATATCGACCACTTCAGGGCTCATCCTACATCGATCTCCCCAAGAAAATAGCGAAAAGAAAAGCATGCATCAATATCAAGAACGATGATAATGCATGCTTGGCTTGGGCTTTAACAGCAGCACTTCGCCCTGCTGAAGAAATGACTAGCCGAACAACTAGTTACCCTCATTACTCTGAGGTGGTAAATATGGGTAAGTTGGAATTTCCAGTTAAATTAACAGATTTAGCAAAAATTGAGGAACTAAATAACCTAAGCATTAACGTTTATGAACTAACAGAAAATGGTAAGAACCATTATTGTGTGGATGGACCCATTTATTATACAGAAAATAGACGCAAAAAACATGTTAATTTATTATACATTTTTGAGGATGGTAAGGGTCATTTCGTATTAATTAAAGATTTTTCAAAATTACTTTCTAAACAAATTAATAAACATGGTGGACGCGCACATTTTTGCGATGACTGCTTAACAAATTTTGCAACTGAGCATAAATTAGCTAAACACCAGGAAAACGACTGCAATAAAATTCGCACTATTTTACCATCCACAAAATTAAATTTTAAACCAAATTTTTTGGGTCAACAATTACCGGGCAATATTTTACAATTTAACAATTATAATAATTCGCAAATTGTAGCGTTCGCGATTTACGCGGATTTCGAATCGATATTACAGCCTGTGGAACATTGTGAACCTGATCCGAGCGTTTCATTTACGCAAGCGGTCGCGAAACATGTTCCATACAGCTTCGCCTATAAAATAGTTTGCTCCTTTGACGACGCGAATAATAAATTTGAGATTTATACGGGGGAGCATTGCGCGAAAGTTTTTATCTCAAAATTAATTGCTGATGTAAAGTCAATTTATAACAGTCACTATAAAGTTATTAAACCGATGGATCCTCTAACATCAGAGGAGCAAGCTAGCTATGATGCGGCAGAGCAATGCTTTATTTGCAATAGACCATTTGTTGGCTCTGGTGATAAAGTTCGCGATCATTGTCACTACAAAATTCCAAATCATATACCCGTATTTTTACACAATTTCAGCGGATATGACAGCCATCTGTTCGTTAAAGAGTTAGCTGAAGTTGATTACGATGAAGGCATCGATGTTATACCGAATAACAAAGAGCGTTACATCAGTTTCGGCAAGCAAATTCATGTGGATACGGTGCTAGATGATAAAGGGGAAATCAAAAACAAATATTTAAAATTACGGTTTTTGGATTCCTTTAGATTCATGGCATCGTCTCTTGATGCGTTAGCGAGTAATCTGTCAGATGCGGATCTAGTGAATGTGCTACAATATGCACCCGCACAGAATAAATTTAAATTACTAAGGAAAAAGGGCATTTTCCCCTATGAGTATATGACCTCGTTAGACAAGTTAGAAGATACCTCACTACCCCCTAAAGAGGCATTTTTTAATAAAATGTCTAACGAGGACATTACGGATGAGCAGTACACCCATGCTCAGAATGTTTGGCAGCCTTTTGGGTGTAAAAATCTGAAAGATTACTCAGATCTATATTTAACGACTGATGTGCTACTTTTGACAGATGTTTTCGAAAAATTTAGAAAAGTATGTCACAAAACGTATCACCTCGATCCGGCACACTACTATACAGCGCCCGGGTTGAGTTGGGACGCGATGTTGAAATATACTAGAGTTAATTTAGAACTGCTAACCGACATAGATATGGTTCATTTTATGCAGAAAGGGATAAGGGGCGGAATATCGCAATGCTCACTTAGACACGCAGCTGCGAATAACAAGTATATGCCTAAATTTAAATCCCAATCGTCCATCTAAATACTTAATGTATTGGGATGCTAACAACTTGTACGGTTGGGCAATGTCGCAATACTTGCCTTATGGTGGATTTCGTTGGATGAGTCAGGAGGAGATTGAAAATTGCGACTTCAACAATATTTCGGATACATCTAGTGATGGATACATCCTAGATGTTGATGTCGAATATCCACAACACCTCCACGACTTGCACAATGATTTACCGTTTCTAGCGAAAAATATCGTCCCACCTTGTTCAAAAACTGATAAACGACTTATTCCAAATTTAATGAATAAAAAAAATTATGTAATTCACTATCGGAATTTAAAACACGCCATCGCTCATGGTCTTGTTATTAAGAAAATTAATCGGGTTCTAACATTTAAGCAATCAGCTTGGTTAAAAATGTATATCGACTTGAATACGAGTTTACGTCAACAGGCTGCCAACGAATTCGAACGTGACTTCTACAAACTTTTAAATAATGCTTGTTTTGGCAAGACAATGGAGAACATCGACAAGCGTGTTGACGTGAAGTTGGTAACAAGTTGGGATGATATTGAAACTAGCGGGCGTTCTAAGTTGGGTGCGGGTAGTTTGATCGCGAAGTTAAAGTTTTTAAGAGTATAAAGGTTTTTACCGAGAATTTTTCAGCAATTCATATGGTGCAACTTAATGTTTTTTATAACAAACCAGTAGATATATAAGGGCACTTCTCGGTCCACCACATCCACCACATTTACATAGGAAGCTATCCCCTCCACTTTTCTGCACGAAGACGACCGAGTCCCAAGTCAGCCGATCTGCCGAGCGCGACCGAACGTTGGAACCTGGAGTGTATGACTCACACGTCGCTGTTAGAGAGAGAACGCACTACTATTTTTATTTTCGAGCGTGGCATGTGCAAACCATATGAAGTTTCGTCTCGATACCTTTAGTAGTTTCTCCGGAATCGTCGCCACAAAAAACGGGTACACACACACACATACACACACACATACACACATATACACACACACACAGACATTTTTTTGTACCTTGGTCAAAAATGTTCAGGGGACCCAAAAAGACATATTTCCGCTAAAATCTCAAATTTTTTTTTTGGCACGATTACAATACTTTACATACTGCGTATAATAAAGTAATAAGTAGAATTTTTTTACTTTATCATCATAAAACATAGAATAAATTATAAAACGTATTTACATACCTTGAGGAACACTCTTCATTTTACAAAAATAATAAAGTTATTGTCAACTCCCACAGAAAATTACAATTATTGCAATGGTGTCAAAAACCCAAACATACGCTTTGCACAAATCGAAACTTTGAACTGATACCATTCTTAACCGGTTTAGCGAACATTTTTACAATTTACGATTCTTATACGCGACTGATCAAAGAGTTGTTATGTAGGGTCAATTCTGTTTATTTTGAAAACTATAAAATATGAGTTTTGGCCAGTTTTTTGGGAATTTTTCAACACAATTTTTCAATTATTCTGCTCATTTAGCATTTCTTTTACAGTAACGGTACAACATTTTAGATTATAGATTGTCCACTCAGAATTTTGCGAAAAGGTGAGGTCATGAAGTGAAACATACACAATAATCCTCATGGTTCCAATTCTGATAAATATTGAGATCAGGATGAATGCAATGCATACCAAGCTGATGAACGAAATTTTCGCTAGCTTTGCGATGTCCCTGTAGAGGCATAGTGGTATGGTTACCAGAAAAGTAGCTATCAGTACAATTATTTCCCTTTTTGCAAAGACGGAATCGTGTTCTATACCTGTCAGTCTTACGATTACTTTGGTCACTGTGTCCCCCACTACTACGTTGTAGGAAACCATTGCTATAAATGACAGAAAACATAAAAAAAACATTACTTTATTTTTAATAAATTAGTCCTATGTTACATATCTTAATTTCAACTTGAGCATTTTTTCCATTAATAAACATTCCTCATATTGCAGATCATTGTTTGTCTTCGGATCTGTTGTTATTTTTTAGCCTTGTAACGCAGATGTTGACGCAATATTTCTTTCTAAGATGAAATACGAACGCAATGCATCAAATTTAAATTTATAATCCCTTTTTTTGTTATCAATACTATTACTGCAGTATAATAATAGATACAAGTGTCACAATTCTGCTGAAGAATCACGTTTAGCGCCTCCATTCATCATCTTAGCTCCTCCATTTATTCGTTTAGCGCCTCCATTTATCCGTTTAGCGCCTCCATTTATCCGTTTAGCGCCTCCATTTATCCTCTTAGCGCCTCCATTTATCATCTTAGCGCCTCCATTTATCCTCTTAGCGCCTCCATTTATCATCTTAGCGCCTCCATTTATCCTCTTAGCGCCTCCATTTATCATCTTAGCGCCTCCATTTATCCTCTTAGCGCCTCCATTTATCATCTTAGCGCCTCCATTTATCCGTTTAGCGCCTCCATTTATCCGTTTAGCGCCTCCATTTATCACCTTAGCGCCTCCATTTATTCGTTTAGCGCCCCCATTTATCCGTTTAGCGCCTCCATTTATCCTCTTAGCGCCTCCATTTATCATCTTAGCGCCTCCATTTATCCGTTTAGCGCCTCCATTTATCCGTTTAGCGCCTCCTTTTATCCGTTTAGCGCCTCCATTTATCCTCTTAGCGCCTGCATTTATCCTCTTAGCGCCTCCATTTATCACCTTAGCGCCTCCATTTATCCGTTTAGCGCCTCCATTTATCCGTTTAGCGCCTCCATTTATCCTCTTAGCGCCTCTATTTATCATCTTAGCGCCTCCATTTATCCGTTTAGCGCCTCCATTTATCCGTTTAGCGCCTCCATTTATCATCTTAGCGCCTCCATTTATCCGTTTAGCGCCTCCATTTATCATCTTAGCGCCTCCATTTATCCGTTTAGCGCCTCCATTTATCACCTTAGCGCCTCCATTTATCCGTTTAGCGCCTCCATTTATCCTCTTAGCGCCTCCATTTATCCGTTTAGCGCCTCCATTTATCATCTTAGCGCCTCCATTTATCCTCTTAGCGCCTCCATTTATCCTCTTAGCGCCTCCATTTATCCGTTTAGCGCCTCCATTTATCCTCTTAGCGCCTCCATTTATCATCTTAGCGCCTCCATTTATCCGTTTAGCGCCTTTAGCGCTAAACGGATAAATGGAGGCGCTAAGGTGATAAATGGAGGCGCTAAGAGGATAAATGCAGGCGCTAAGAGGATAAATGGAGGCGCTAAACGGATAAATGGAGGCACTAAACGGATAAATGGAGGCGCTAAACGGATAAATGGAGGCGCTAAGATGATAAATGGAGGCGCTAAGAGGATAAATGGAGGCGCTAAACGGATAAATGGGGGCGCTAAACGAATAAATGGAGGCGCTAAGGTGATAAATGGAGGCGCTAAACGGATAAATGGAGGCGCTAAACGGATAAATGGAGGCGCTAAGATGATAAATGGAGGCGCTAAGAGGATAAATGGAGGCGCTAAGATGATAAATGGAGGCGCTAAGAGGATAAATGGAGGCGCTAAGATGATAAATGGAGGCGCTAAGAGGATAAATGGAGGCGCTAAGATGATAAATGGAGGCGCTAAGAGGATAAATGGAGGCGCTAAACGGATAAATGGAGGCGCTAAACGGATAAATGGAGGCGCTAAACGAATAAATGGAGGCGCTAAGATGATGAATGGAGGCGCTAAACGTGATTCTTCAGCAGAATTGTGACACTTGTATCTATTATTATACTGCAGTAATAGTATTGATAACAAAAAAAAGGATTATAAATTTAAATTTGATGCATTGCGTTCGTATTTCATCTTAGAAAGAAATATTGCGTCAACATCTGCGTTACAAGGCTAAAAAATAACAACAGATCCGAAGACAAACAATGATTTGCAATATGAGGAATGTTTATTAATGGAAAAAATGCTCAAGTTGAAATTAAGATATGTAACATAGGACTAATTTATTAAAAATAAAGTAATGTTTTTTTTGTTTTCTGTCATTTATAGCAATGGTTTCCTACAACGTAGTAGTGGGGGACACAGTGACCAAAGTAATCGTAAGACTGACAGGTATAGAACACGATTCCGTCTTTGCAAAAAGGGAACAATGGACAATCTATAATCTAAAATGTTGTACCGTTACTGTAAAAGAAATGCTAAATGAGCAGAATAATTGAAAAATTGTGTTGAAAAATTCCCAAAAAACTGGCCAAAACTCATATTTTATAGTTTTCAAAATAAACAGAATTGACCCTACATAACAACTCTTTGATCAGTCGCGCATAAGAATCGTAAATTGTAAAAATGTTCGCTAAACCGGTTAAGAATGGTATCAGTTCAAAGTTTCGATTTGTGCAAAGCGTATGTTTGGGTTTTTGATACCATTGCAATAATTGTAATTTTCTGTGGGAGTTGACAATAACTTTATTATTTTTGTAAAATGAAGAGTGTTCCTCAAGGTATGTAAATACGTTTTATAATTTATTCTATGTTTTATGATGATAAAGTAAAAAAATTCTACTTATTACTTTATCATACGCAGTATGTAAAGTATTGTAATCGTGCCAAAAAAAGAATTTGAGATTTTAGCGGAAATATGTCTTTTTGGGTCCCCTGAACATTTTTGACCAAGGTACAAAAAAATGTCGTGTGTGTGTGTGTGTGTATGTGTGTATGTGTGTGTGTATGTGTGTGTGTGTGTGTGTGTGTACCCGTTTTTTGTGGCGACGATTCCGGAGAAACTACTAAAGGTATCGAGACGAAACTTCATATGGTTTGCACATGCCACGCTCGAAAATAAAAATAGTAGTGCGTTCTCTCTCTAACAGCGACGTGTGAGTCATACACTCCAGGTTCCAACGTTCGGTCGCGCTCGGCAGATCGGCTGGCTTGGGACTCGGTCGTCTTCGTGCAGAAAAGTGGAGGGCATAGCTTCCTATGTAAATGTGGTGGATGTGGTGGACCGAGAAGTGCCCTTATATATCTACTCAAACCCATCTATGTCGGGTTCGCAGTTTTAGAACTCTCGAAATTGCTAATGTATCAATTCTATTACGATTTCCTGAAACCCAAATACGGGGATATGATTAGTTTATGTTACATGGACACGGACAGCTTCACTGTTGCCATCCAAACAGAGGATATTTATGCGGACGTGCGCGAAAACTTGGAACGGTTAGTAGTTAACTTTCACCGATTCTACACCAACTAAAGTTGGTGCAGAAGTTTCGGTGCAATCTGTAGTCGCGCGCGCCACCTGTCGGCGGCGTTCTACACCAACTAAAGTTGGTGCAGAAGTTTCGGTGCAATCTGTAGTCGCGCGCGCCACCTGTCGGCGGCGTTCTACACCAACTAAAGTTGGTGCAGAAGTTTCGGCGCAACCTGTAGTCGCGCGCGCCACCTGTCGGCGGCGTCATGTATTGAATTTGAATTTGTGTGGATGTAGGTTTTTTTAAAAAAGTGACCGGGCCCGCGCGACGGCTCGAACTCGCGCCGCCGCGAATGCAAGTCGGGCGCGCTAATCCTCGCGGCCACGCGGTCTCCTTGCTACGATCGCTTCTAATTCGAATGATACCGCACCGCCGTCGCCGAGCGCGCACGACCGACGACGGAATTGGCCGATCGCTGCGCGGTCGCCCGGCGGGGAGCGGGCAACGGTCTGTCGTCTTTGAAATAAAAAAGGCTGCGTGTTTAAACATATTTATTGTATATAAACGCATGATAAAAAAATTGCGCACATTTTATTTGAATATTTTCTTGTTGATTTTGCGCCGTCGCCGCCTTTGGTGTTGCCGCATGCCTAATCCCAATTTGCGCTTAGCCTTCATGGCAGATGTTACCAGCCAGGCGCTAATCTTTTCGCCGGCCGATGCCGAGGGATGCTCAACGCGCGCCCAAGCCGCTTCCTCCAGAATTTTATCTGCCGCATGTCTCTTGCTCAGTTCCTTGTGTTGATGGTACGCCAAATCGTGGCTTTTGCAGGCAATATCGAGCCCGTTGATTCCGCGGTCGCCGCGCGAAAGTCTCTCGTGAAGTTTGGTGCCGGGTCCGCAGAATTGGTAGCCGCCGGGCATGTGAAGCTCAACGGGCAACTTATCGATGAGCGAATTAACAAAGCCTCTTCCGTAGATGGCATTCTTCACTAGCAGCGGCATTATAATGATGGGCAAAATCATGCGTTTCTTCGATTTTATACAAGATCGGCTTTAGAAATCCAACTTCTCTCGTCGAGGCCCAACCACTTGACGTACAATCTATTCCCCTTCTTTCTGAGGATTTTTTCCACGTCTGGATACTTTGCTTTCTGCAATTCCTGTTCGTAAAATGACCCTAAAATCGGCTCGCCGCCAGCATCGCGCAATAGGTAAGTTGTGGGATTGGTGTACTGTATCTTATCAACAATAAAGACTTCGTTACTCCAGCTCGGCATGTAGCCCTTTGCAAATAGGCTGCGATATTTTGAAATTCGTACGTAGTCGTTTCGTTTAAATTTTGTGATTAAATTGCTCATTTTGATGTGGGTATAGACACTTTCTAGTAATTGTTTTTCATTTTCGCGGGTAACGTTGACCGGTTTCATCTTAATCGTTGAATGAACCGTATTGTTATATTTTGAAATAACAATTGGCAATAATTTCAACCACGCATAGGATCCCTGCATGCTGAACTCCTTCCACATCATCGCCTTTAATGTTCTATTCAAACGCTCCACTACCGACGCCTTCATCGCTCTATATGTTGAGTAGTGATTGATATTTAGCTGCTTCATTAGCGTTGAGAAGTCGCGATTGTAAAACTCCCTCCCCATATCGGTTTGTAAATTTGTCGGATGACGTCCCGAGGATAGAATTTTCTTCATCGCGTTGGCGACATCTTTGGATGACTTTGTTTTCGTCGGAGCGGCCCATGCAAATTTTGAAAATACATCGATAACAACGAGAATATATTTGTTGCTGCGATTTTGTCGCGCGTACGGAATCATCTCGACAAGGTCGGCTTGAAATAAATCATCTAGTCCTTTCACGATTACGCGTCTACGTTTGAAGATCTTTCGGGCCGGTTTGTGCGGCTCGTCGACCACTTGTTGCTTAAGGTCGCTCATATTCTATATTTAACGAGTAATTCCACGTACAAATGCGTACTAATTGGTCGATGTCTTCCTGTCAACTTTGTTGTAGATGATGTAATACCACTATCTAAGCTAAATGTTATTGCATCACCGTTCCGAATAACAGTTCCATTTAAATTGTTCTCTGAAATACCCTTTTTTGATGAATTAATGTGTGTGATTAAGTCGACAGGAAAAACGGTAGCACTTTGGATTTCGCCTCTTTGCTTCAATGGATATTGATATGTAGCGGATCCGTTATCCAATTCGTAATTAAATGTTAATGTCGAATAGTCGAATTTATACGAGCCGCGTATAGGCAAACATATGTATGCGTATAATTCTTTATCCGCCGACGGTGACGGCGGTGATTTTAATTCTTTTGCTCTAGCGGATATATGACGACCAAACTTATCAAGAGTCATGGCAAAAGTGATAGACAAAATTTCAACTTTACGAATTTATACAATGATTCGCGCTTCGCGTAATTCCTCCACGATGCTATTAATTTCGTTGCCGTGACCGTCATTTCCGGCATCTTGCGATGCAAGCAACAGCCTTAAGCGGCTGATGAGTTCATTCGCGTCGTCCCAGAACGCGTATTCAATCGGTTTGTTATTGTAGCTCATCAGACCGCGCCCGCCGTATTGACTCGCACTGCTGCTGCCGCTAGCCCAAGTGCTGGCTCTCGCTCTTCCCGCCGCCGCCGCCGCCGCCGCCTTCGGACGCGCACTTTTGGACGTCGATTGATCGTAAATGAGTGGAGCGATAACTTTACGATATTTGTCGCCGGCATTACCGGCAATTTGTTTATTCGGATCGTGATTCACTCGCGCCGCGTTTGTCATTAATACCATTTCGCGATAATTCCGTTGATCCTCCTTTGTATCGTTGATGGGATTTTTCTTGAATATTAATTCGTAAAGCCCCGGCGTTCCTTTAAACTCCTGCCCGTTAACGACAATATTATCACTTTGACCGCTAAATTGTAATTCAGAGGAGCCAAGGTAGAATTTATCAAGTTCGGGATCATGACGGACGCCCACACGACTATGGTCGTACACGTTTTTCGTATCCCTAATAAATCCCCCAATATACTCTCTAGGTAAGGGGGCGAATTGATCCATATACTCCACGAACGAGTCTTCGGTTGTTTCCATCTCGCGTTGACGAGTCGGCGTGATTGTGCTTTCGTCAGGGTCGATATACGCTTCGAACGTTTCTTCTTCTTCTCCCGCTCGCCCAACATTTGGCGTAATCATTTGAAATACGTCGTCGTCGTCTTCCTCTAAAGGCAATGATGTTCGGTCCCTCTGTTTCTTCTTCTTCGTCTGCTGCGGCGCTGCTAATAACTCCTTTTTTGCCGGTTTCTCACCATCATAATCGCCCTTTTCGATTTCTACTTTTGGTTCTAATTTTGCGGAAGCGGCGGCATTAGTAGTAATTATATTTTGAAGGGTTTCTGTTATTGGCTTATATTTACTCCTAAGTTGTTCTTCGGAGCTTAATTTGCTTTGTTTAAGGGCGGCAAGTTTTTGTTTAATGTTTTGCTTAGCGCGTATTAATCGAGTGGTTATTTCCTTAGAGCTCATGCTTGCACGCAAAGTAAACAATAATAAGAAGAAGGCAAAAACGTCCGAACGTTTACGAGGGCCGTCCTCTAATGATGTTTTAGACAGCATTACGGTCGCTTTATGTAACAATCAAAACCTTTTCTATATCGACCGTTGTTCAAGTCATTGTCCTTGCTGATAACTAGGAAACTGTACTTATCGGCCCAACATAAGGTGCACATTTTTTTAAAGTCAGCAAAACATGAAAAATCTGAATTGCTTGCGGCATCCTGAAAAATGTGTCGCAAATTTAGATCATCCATTGGGAAAATAATCAACAAATTGGCATTGTCGCGAATGAGATGTTTGGGAATGTGCGTATACGTTTGGCATAAATAGAAGCTGTCTATGGATTTATGTCGACCCATGCTAAAATAGTCCCTAATGACGGACTGTTTCTGGCATGCCACATCGTCGAAAATGAAAACGGAGTTTGGCCTGGCCTCGGAAGGATGAATTATGTCGGCGTCGTCGGAGTACTCGTGATAACCGACTAACGGTCGCATTAAATCCCTTAAATATTGATATTTCGGCTGAAAGAGCGACTTGGAGTACACGTACACATTTTCAAATCTCAAACCGTTCGGATCTTCAAGCAGGCTGAGCATTACGTTCGTCTTGCCGCAGTTGGACGGGCCGCATATTATTGCGCGAATGCTGGCCGGCAAAAGGGGGCCGTGTTTATTAGCGCGCTGTTTTCGTTGTTCAATATCGGCATTATTCACGTGCAGACGGCATTTTTGCTTAACCAGCCTCATGGCGGTTCTATTGCCTACTAAAGTATGTTTTAAGTGGCGCTCGCTTTTAAAATCATTCATTAACCATTCGAACGTCGAAGAGTCAGGAACAACAAAAACAAATGGCTAGCAACGGTCGCGGCGCTCGGAGCAGTCGCGCCGGCGGGGGAATTAGATTTTCAAAAACGGCGGCGGCGGCGGCGGCAAGGCGAAAGAAAAAGCGCATTATCCCGACACCTAAACGCGGCGGCTTTTTGCCTCTAATACCAATTTTTGCGGGTTTGAGCGCTTTAGGAGCGTTAGCGACAGGCGCATCGTCCATCGCTAAGGCGGTTAAGGAAAGCAAAGCATCGTCACAACAACTTCGGGAGCGCGCGCGTCATAATAAGGCGATGGAAGCAATCGCGGTCGCGGGAAAGGGCTTACATCTGAAACCGTACCAGGAAGGGGGCGGATTAAGAAGAAAAAAAAAAAGAAGGCCGTCTCGACGGCTGCATTGACGAACATCGATTTAGAACGGTATGCTCGAGGAATTCCCGCCTTTCGCGGCGTCTTCATGCGTGACTCTTTACCCGAACGCATTAGCAAGAGAAACGAGCGAGGCATAATCAATTTAGATGGCGCCAATGGCCCGGGCACGCATTGGGTGGCCTACATTAAAAAGGGGAATATTGTTGTTTACTTTGATAGTTTTGGGAATTTACGACCGAGCAAGGAAATAGTAAAGTATTTTAAGAATGCCGGAAATGACGTAACCATAAAGTATAACCACAAACCGTATCAGTCTTACGGCAGCACCAATTGCGGCGCGTTGTGTTTAAATTTCCTGCGAAACGGCTAGATAGCTCATACGGCAGTCGAAACGCGCGCAATGATGACGACCCACCAAACGTTTACGCTCAGCGCCAGAGATTCCACTCTACGGGCATTCTATAATCCGCCCGTTGAGTTGCGCGGCGACGGTAACTACGAAATGGGCTTGGTAAACTTCGAGACTTATAATGCAATTCCCAATGTCGACCGAAATAACAATGCGCTGAAAATTGACGGGCTATTAATCACAATACCGGTTGGTTCGTACGAGCTTGCCGACATCGATGCGGAAATTAATGCGCAGCTTGCCAAAGAGCGGCAGAAGTCGAAATCGGCGAAATCGGGCGTAAAATTTAGTATACGCGCAAACAACAATACCTTAAAATGTGTCGTCGATTGCGATCGAGATGTGGACTGGAATGTAAAAAACTCTATAGGGTCTCTTTTTGGTTTTGATAAAACAAAAGTTTTAAAGGCGTCGGACTCGCCGCACGAATCCGAACACGTAGTGGATATTCTGCGAATTAATACGATTAAAATCGAATGTAATGTAATACACGGTGCGTACATGAATGACAAATCCGCGCATACGATACACGAGTTTTTCCCGTCCGTACCGCCCGGCTACGAAATCATCGAGACGCCGCAAAATGTCATCTACATGCCGCTAAATACCAAAAATATTGACAATATTGTCCTTAAAATAGTGGATCAAGATGATAATTTGATCAATTTCAGAGAGGAGGTCGTGACGATAAGACTTCATCTGCGAGAGCGCGGCGCAGCAGCGGTAGTAGTTTAGTCTAATGGGTCTTAACTTTAATTCGAGGAATTGCGACGGCGGCGGCGGCGACGACGAGTCCACTAGCGCACTACGGCGGCAAAATCACTTTATAAATTCGAAACCTGCGCTAAAAGCCCTTACTTCGCCATCAACTGTTGAACGGCTAACACCTGAAAATCGCCGTTTCTTGCAAGCATTGGGATTCAAATTGCGCGACCAGCAGGCCGGCAAAACGACTACTACTAATGGATATTTTAAACGTAACGGGAAAAGTCGAATTTGACAATTCGATCACAAAGTCGGAAATCCACAGCCATCATCCCTATACGACAAATTCGTACGCGAATAATGACGAGGTGCGAATTCCGATTCAACAACTCGACGTACTCACCCTGCCGAGTCGCAGTTGCATTTACATAGAGGGCAAGCTGCTGAAGGCCGACGGCAAGGTATCGCCCTCCGCTAAAATAATTAATAATGGTTTCGCGCACCTATTCGAGGAGATTCGCTTCGAGATGGGCGGCGTCGTTGTCGATCGCGTGCGAAACCCCGGCGTAGCGACCACGCTCAAATCGCTCGTGTCGTTCAACAAAAACGAAATGGAAGTGGCCGCGCTGGCCGGCCATAAGCTGAACGTGTACGAAGGAGTCGATCCGACCACCGGTTTTTTTAACGTGTGCTTGCCGTTAAAGTATTTGCTCGGTTTCGCCGAAGACCATTCGAGCGTGATGCTCAACATACGTCAAGAGCTCGTTCTTTTACGTAGTAACGCCGACTTGAACGCGATCTTCAGCAGCGACACGACCGAAACGCTAAAGGTGACAATAAGTAAGATAGTGTGGCGAGTGCCGCACATAACGGTCGGCGATTTGGAGCGCATCCATCTGTTGAATACCATTTCGAGCGGTCGCGAATTGGACGTGGCGTTTCGCAGCTGGAATCTGTTCGACTATCCGCTACTGCCGAAGGCCAGACAACATACGTGGGCGATCAAGTCGAGTTCGCAATTGGAGAAACCGCGCTACGCCATTCTAGGTTTTCATACCAATCGAAAAAATCAACAAAATAAAAATATGACCCTGTTCGACCATTGTAATTTGTTAAATGTGAAACTATTTCTCAACAGCGAGCAGTTCCCCTACGAGTCCCTGAACGTCAACTTCAAACATAGGCAGTTTGCAATTCTCTACGAGATGTATGCGAAATTCCAAGCGTCGTACTATAATCGACGCAGCGAGCCGCTCCTGACGCCCGACATGTTCTTCTCCGAGCACACGCTGGTGGTAATCGACTGTTCGCGACAGAATGAAGGTGCGACTACGGGCGCCGTAGACGTTCGGCTAGAATTCGAAACGAGCGAAGATATACCCGACAAAACGGCCCTCTATTGCCTTCTGCTCCACGATCGCATTTTAAAGTATACGCCGTTAACGGGCGCGGTCAGATCGCTATAGGACATCATGATGAACACTTGGATCGTCGACGTGCAAGGCTTCCAACTGAAAGATAGCGAATTCATTTGCAAAGAATTGACCCTAATCCACCTTTATTCCGGCCATAGTGAATTACACAAATTTTTTAAATTACCCATAAAATTCGCCCATTTGGAAGAAAGTCTACAGCGACATGTGCGTTTCGTAACGACGCAAATACACGGACTCGCGTGGCAAAAGCAAGCCGATAGTTTTGCCTACAACAACAACAACTACCGCCAATACGACACGTCTCGTCGTTGGCATCATCAACAACAACAACAAGTGGCACCACCAGCAGGAGCAGCGGCAGCACAAGAAGCCCAAGCAGCAACGGCAGACGAAGAAGAAGAGGAAGAAGAATCGCCCTACGCCAATTTATGCGCACTGTTGCGGGCGTCAGGAGTTGATGAAGGCTCGCAAATTCTCGTTAAGGGCCTACAAAAGAAAAGATGGTTAGAAGAAGTGCTGCCCAATATTAGCGTTCTCAATGTCGAGAACATGGGCTGCCCCGCTCTATCGGCGCTAAAACTTCAAGCCGCGGTAGGGGCGGGAGCGGCGAGAGCTGATGGCGTGGGCGCGAAGTATCACTGCAACAAACACGCCATCAACAGTCTCCAATGCGCCCATCAAAATGCTCACCTTCTTCGAGATTGGCTGCAAGCGTGGTCATCGCCGTCGTTGCCGCCGCCGCCGCCTCCGTCTTCGCCATCGAGGTGTGATTCTTTTTATAAATGTTAAATAACAGATAAATTATGTATTATGTTGAATAAATGACTTATTTTTGTGAATCTCTTGTCGTTTTTTTTTTGTTTCTTTCTTATTGCTAAATTAATAAAACGAGTTATCGAACTAAAAAAAATTTATTTACACAAAAAACCAAAGGTTACAAATTTAGAGTGGTGTGATGGTTTATAATTTTTAGGGTATCGATGTAATCTTGAAGATTGCTAGAGGGCCAAACGCCCGTATCGGGCCCCGTCTGCCAACCGACATTATGTCCTTTGAGTCCTCTTTGCACATTATCCGTCAGCCATTTCCGAATGTCCGACTGGCGCGTCGTCGGCTCGAAACGAAACTGCCAACCATTCTTAAGGCCAATAGCGTTCAGTAATGTCGTTACAAAGTTGTTGTCCGCATTATACAACGCGTCGCATACATTTTTTTCGAAATAATAACGCACATTTTTGTAATTGTTAATGACATTGTTGATTGAGAGCGATGTTACATCTTTTTTCTTTTCGTCGCCACTCAACAGCGTAAAAAGCAAACATTTTCGATCCAATTGACGAATGCGATGCATCTTTTCAGTCTTTTCGACTATCGAAGAAAGATAATCCGCATCCAGTTCAATAACGCTAGAATTACTATTATTACTATTGTCCGCTCCTTCTAAAAGTAGCTCTAAAGCGCACTTCACAAATGTGTCAGTTAGAAGTTTCGACTCAAAAAGCGCCTCTATTATAGCAACTGGCGTATTGAATAAACGTCCGTAGGTGAGCAGCTCTTCCGGCGCTTGAATTTTACCTAAGATATATTTCACCCCGTCAATATCGTTCGAGTTTATGCACTTCTTTAGATGTTCGGTATATGTGCTCTTGACGCTATTGAACACGTCTAGTTCAACAATAAAATAATTATCACTACTGCTACACATCTTAACGTAACGGCCAACACAAGGCAACTAAAAATACTCTTATAATTACTTAATAATACGTAAAACACAAAATTTCCTAGAGCGTATAGTGTCCCCAGGCAAGCGTCCTTATTGAATCGTCGCAAATAAATCGCTTATCATCGCGCGCAGAGAGGGCCAGTTTATTTTGATTTTGAGTGAAAATGTCATGTTTTATGGCAATCGAACTGACGATGGATGTCAAGCCGTTCCTTGACCATAAAAAATGTTAAACAGCCGTTGCATAAAAATATGCCCCTTTGTTCGTTGGAGCGTTGCGATGAAACCAACCTAGACATGCTCTTAACTAATACATAATGTGCGGAACCAACATCATCGTCTTTCTCATATAGTAACAAATTGACATGCACATCTCGCTCTAACTTAGTAAAAAAAAGTGGCCCTACCACAATATGCTCCTTAGTAGCAGTATTGTATTCTAAACCGTATATATTTATGCTTAAATTATTTAGGTTTTCAACGCGAGGAAGGTCTTTTAATTTCACTGGGAATGTTATCCCTTCTAAATTCAATACGTCCGAATAATGAGGGCAGGACGTAAGGCGATCGGCGTGATCTTCCGGCGGTACGATCCCTGCAACTATGCTCCATGCGAAGCAAGCATTGTCCCTATTTTTTACATTAATACAAGCCTTCTTTTTCTTGATATCGGGCGGTAGGTCGATGTAGGAAGCGCCGCCTAGCGGCGAAAACTGGTTGATATTTACTTCAAGGTGCGAAACGCGCGCTAAACTCCAACCGCTGTTCTTTTCTGCCATCTCGTCCGCTTTCTTTTGAATATTACTTCCTAGCGTGTCGTAAACTTCGCTCAAATTAGTGCCGCCGTCAATAATAACGTATTTGGTGTTAAAGGATTTTATTTCGCCAAAATGCCGATGTTGCGCAGTTTCGTCAGGGTCGTCCTCACCGTCGTCGGCTGCGGCCGCTTCTGCTGCTGCTATTTGCGGTTTAATAAAAACGCCAAACAGTTCCATTTGAAACTTAAAAATTATCATTTTGGTGACGAAATCCCCCATTAGCTTACACACCTTCGCTTTCACATTGTCCAAAAATGTGGGAATATCGGCAGACTCCGTGCTGTCAATTCTGTAGCTTTTGATGCGATTTTTAAAGGCGCTCGCAATTTCGCTCACCCCATCGTCTTGCAGCCTTGTTATATTGTTAGCGCGATGCCTTTGAGAGCGCAGATGTCCCCTATATTGATATGCTGTTGATAATTTTACATTGCAAGTGTCGCAGGCGTATTCTCGCCCTGACCGCGATGTCCCCGCATCGTTTGGATGTTGTCCGCTTGGCAAAGACGAAGCTACTTTTAGCTTCTTTTTTGACGAGTCGAGCGATTCATCAACATCGTAACGTTTTCGCTTTTTTGCATTTATATGAGCTTTTAGGAGATGCCGTTGAAGAAAAGGGTCGCTATAAAATGGTTTGGCGCACACAGGGCAGGCAAAACGATTGCCTGTTGCAGAAGGATGCGATAATGTGGAAAAAACTATTATGCATGGGTGCCTTTTTAATGCATATTTTCGGATAAAAATTTTGCCGCAAACGCCGCAGTCGAAACTCATCTTTAGAGCTTATACATCTTCATCTACAACCTAACAAAAACAGCAATAGCTTATTATTATCAGCAAAAAAATGACTTACATATTCATCTGTCCAATAGACGCAGATCGATTGTCCGCAATCGTAAACTTTAAGGGCTTATTTGGCGGAAATGCGTCTTTTCTTTGCAGTAAGTGCTCGAAGATGACTTTGTCATTCATCCTGAGGCGCTTTCTTATGCGACGGCACTTAAAGGAACCTCGAACGAACGACTCGAGCACACAAATTCAAAAAACAATGTGTAATAGTCGCAGGCCGGCCAACTGTATTTATAGGAAATCTTTCTAAAGGAATTGCACGCGTATTGTTACGATCGCACTAGCGACGCGCATAAAAAGGCAAGGCTGCAATAATTAAGTCCAAAAAAAGACATTTCGGTTTCATGCAGTCTGGCCAGCTTATTGCATAATGCCAATGCACTTGACAATAGATGCCGTTTTCTTCTTATACAACCCGGAAATCGCCAGTCGAGCGCGAAAGCCGCGTGTAATGCATTTGCATATAATAACATTATGCTGTTTTTATAAGGACCCGGATGCATTTAGCATCGAAATGAGATCGAGAGCCCATTAGGTAACTGTATTTATAATCGCCAGCCAACCGCGAAGAGTACCTAAACTATTCGCACAAATTAAGTTATTTACTGCCGCAAAAGTGGGCGAACGGCCCCAGATGCCATCTGTTTATACTAATGCCGGATATTTATTAACAGCAAACGTAAGGCATTTGCATACACTTGTTACAGATTGCGCCTCGAATGCGTTTAATATGGGCAAAAATTGACCATCGATGAATTAAGCATATTATTATAATCGCCGGCCTACCGCGAAGTCTTCACGCTAATTATTGGGTCCATCTCGCGAGGTAGAGCTAAGGAGTGCATTTTGCCGATGCCGCTATTGTAATAATTAAGCAACAAAAAACAAGCCACAATATGATTCTAGAGAAGACGAGTTATTAAGTTTTTTTTTTATTACGGCCCGGATGCATTTAGTATCGAAATGAAATCGAGCGTTTGTTAAGTAAGTGTATTATAATCGCCAGTCAACCGCGAAGACCCAACTCTTCACGCAAATTAAGTGATTTCACGCTGCAAAAGTAGGCGAACGGCTCCGGATTCCCATCTGTTTATATTAATGCCGGACAATTATTAAAGTACAGTAAGTTACCTACAATCTTTGAAGTAAAGATGTCAGTTATCTATAGCAGTGATACGCTTTTAAATTTATGCATTGCACGCATTTGTTGTAGTGTAAAACAACAAACTGATATCTACTATATGGTGGCAACTTATCGCACCATTGGCATTCCCGAAAAAATAGTAAATCTTATTTTATCTAACTGGCACAGTGTAAAGTGGAAGCTGCTGAAACAAGACGACGACTGTTTACTATTTTTAACATGCAGTGAGAATATTACATTTCGAAAAAACTTTAAATTCACACCACAATTATTAAAATTTTTGCTGGTTATGGGGAATCATTGTGACGCACTCGTGCGAGACGGATGCAGAAGGTCAATATTTCTTCAGAGCACTTTGAATGCGACAGAGCAATCGATGTGCATCCTACACACGTTCATACATACGCCCCTTGGCAGAATTTGTCAAATGTGCCTTGCCAAAATTAATGGAACGCGTACGGCTTTCGGTTTACAAGAATTTTTGAAGTGGGAAAAATTTGAGCATTACACTCTATATTTTAACTATTACGATGGACATAACGATTTTTTTGATAATTACGTGTTAAACAAAAGATTTTGGTGTTCAGCATGTATCTTAAAGCCTCTTTTTAAGGTTTTTAAACACGGAAGTTGCTTCACATTTTTTCACGAAATGTCGACAGCACGTTTGAATTATTTGATAGGTATTATTAACCCAAATTGCGCCAACAAAGTGTATTGCGTAAAACTTACTTTTTCCCTCTCCTTAATGCGTTAAACAATATAAAAGACGTGCATTTAAAATGCAAAGCAGTTCGATTGAGCCACCGACGTTGCACTATCCAAGCGAATGAAAATGTCCGAGTACAGCCAAGAAGAAATCAATCTGATGCAAAACTTTACCTTGCTGCCGTCAATTCCAGTCGTAACGACTACTACACTAAACAACCACCAGATTGAAAGTTTTTCCAGTTCAGACGCGGAAAATGCATCCATGCCAGTCAAAAAAACAACAGCGCCCGCCGCCGCCGCCAAGAAATCAGGCGGAAAGCGAAAAGCGAAAGGCGATTTAACTCAAAAGCCAAGCAAAATTCCGAAAAAGGCGGTCGTGGAGGAAGAGGAAGAAGATTCAGACCTGGATGAAATAAATAAAGCGGGCATGTGTGCTTCTTCCTTGCCCTTAAAGCCAATCAAGGAATTGCAACTTAATTATCACTACAGAGTCACGGGTATTAGACAATTCACACATCTCCAATGGCCCTCTGTGCTAATTGATTTAGAAGGAGGCGACCAGGATGAAAATCAATTTTCCATTTTTCTTCCCAAAAGAGTGGCAGAAAAAATTACCCCAAAATTTTCCGATAGTGTTAGCGCCGGAAATTACTACTTAATTTTTATGGGGCAATTACAACAAGGGAAGCAGAAAAACAAGGCGAATTTGATTCAATTTAAGAAGTTCTAATTGTATTTTGTTTGCACTTTCATTTATAATAAACATTTATTTGTACGTCTTTTTGTCTATTTATCAACTGTAAATTAGATGGCCCGGCAAATAAGCAGTGGAAGTTAACCGCAGCAGCAGACCATGACTGTGACAAATTTCAATACGGCGACGAAACGAGCCGTCTCTCTCTCCGGTTGCAATGATGTCTTCGCGCGTACTATGGGGCCGACCCGAAAATATTCAAATAAAATGTGCACAATTTTTTTATCATGCGTTTATATACAATAAATATGTTTAAACACGCAGCCTTTTTTATTTCAAAGACGACAGACCGTTGCCCGCTCCCCGCGGGGCGACCGCGCAGCGATCGGCCAATTCCGTCGTCGGTCGTGCGCGCTCGGCGACGGCGGTGCGGTATCATTCGAATTAGAAGCGATCGTAGCAAGGAGACCGCGTGGCCGCGAGGATTAGCGCGCCCGACTTGCATTCGCGGCGGCGCGAGTTCGAGCCGTCGCGCGGGCCCGGTCACTTTTTTAAAAAAACCTACATCCACACAAATTCAAATTCAATACATGACGCCGCCGACAGGTGGCGCGCGCGACTACAGGTTGCGCCGAAACTTCTGCACCAACTTTAGTTGGTGTAGAACGCCGCCGACAGGTGGCGCGCGCGACTACAGATTGCACCGAAACTTCTGCACCAACTTTAGTTGGTGTAGAACGCCGCCGACAGGTGGCGCGCGCGACTACAGATTGCACCGAAACTTCTGCACCAACTTTAGTTGGTGTAGAATCGGTGAAAGTTAACTACTACGGTTCGATACATCCAACTACGCGATAGAAAATCCGTTCAGTATTCCGCTGCAGAATAAGGCAGTTTTAGGTTTGATGAAAGATGAGAATCGTGGGAGAATAATGGAGGAATTTATTGGGTTGCGTGCTAAGATGTATGCAAATCGGGTTGGTGGTGTTGGGGGTAACGTCACCAAAAAAGCAAAAGGGGTAAAGAAGTCTGTGGTAAAAACGAAAATCACATTTGACGATTATACTAACTGTTTATTCAATAAAAGTCAATTACGCGTAAAACAACTATTATTTAGATCTGACAAGCATACTATTTTCACTAATTTGCAGAGTAAGTTAGCCCTTTCACCCTACGATGTAAAACGTCATATTAATAATGATGGTGTTACAACGTTAACTTGGGGGCATTACTCAATTGGTGATAAATAATAGGTGAATTAGTCTCCCACCAGTTCTCACGATTTTAATTTTGTGGCTGGAGAATTGTATAATAGATGGGTCAATCGCATGATTTATTTCTTAAGTTCATAAACGTTATTTCTAATGCTCGATTTTTTGCTATATCTTTTATATTTATCTAGATGTTCCGACTACATATTGTGAAATCGAAAAAAAACGCTCATCATCGTTCTAGGAATTCTTATATCACACACCATTTTATTATTGTATATGCTATTACTAGTCGGGGTTACAGTATTTATTTTCGATGACATAGCATGCGATAGGTAGCATAAAATACGATCATATTTCTGCATGGGGCGACATAAATTTGCTGATGCATTCGCAGCAATTCTCTTTGCTAATTTCAAAGAATTGATGAGTTGGGTTCCTGTTAGAGCAAAAAATGTAGTTTCTAGATAAGCATATTTTTTCTAGTATTGCTGCGTTTTTTAAATACCTAATACGAAGTTTGCAGTGTAATCATATTTTTTCTTTTGCTATCATTGGCTCAAAAATTTCCCTCTATACCATTCTTTCAAATAAATAGGACCATTATACAGTAAAAAAGACCAGTTCCACAACTAGATACCACCAACAACTACAACAACAGCAAACAAGATGTCTTCCAGACTATCCGAGTTGGGCCTTTGTGAGGTTAAGCCAAAGAAGAAGATATCAGAGTTGGAAATTGATATGCCATATCCAATTAAATCGGCGAAAAGAATCACAAAGTGCGCTTGGCCATCAATTCTTGTGGAATTTGAAAACTTCATAGCATTCCTGCCGAAGAGATTAGCTGAAGCCATCACCACCGAAGACGAGCTACGGAGTCTATCTTCGATGGCTATGGTATACAAGGGGGAGAAAAACGTTGGAATGCCTACCAACGCCCAAATGATAACTTTTATAGATTTATAAATGAGTTGTATGCAAAATGAAATATTGTTAATAAAAAAATTACTTAATTGAAACCCGTATGCTTTTTATTACCGCTTAGTATTTATAGTGATCAAAAAGAAAAAAGGTAAGTATGACAACACCGCTAATTAGCAAATGAGAAATTCTAATATACTCACCGTATTGACTTTACTCTTTTAATAATAATATCACTTCTTAACCTATGAAATAAAACACAAGAAATGCATTTAACGTATCTATTCATTTAAAAAATGCAATATTATATCATATAAACCAAATGGTGTAGTTTAATACATTTATTTTCCATATTGGTAAAGTTGACAATATATATATTTTGATCACTGATCGACCATGGCTTTTTATAATCCATTATCTCTTAAAAGTGTCATTACAAAATTCGCATCCAGTTTATATAAATCACATAACTCTTCTGCCGTTATTTGACATAGCGGTGGCGATGATGTTGTTGTAGACTTCTTAAGCTCACATAGCGGTGGTGGTGACGTTGTTGTAGACTTCTTAAGCTCAGACCCTGCCGCTGTATGAACTGATCGAACATGGCGTTTGAGAGTCCACTTCCTCTTAAAACTCCGTTTGCAAAATTCACACTCGTAGATTGATGTCGGTTTGTCGGTTGATGGCTCAGGTGTTGGTGTTCTAGGTGGTGTAGACATCTTGAAGTTATTGATTTAGACGGTTGCTAGCACACAGACTGAATTCTTTTCCTAGTTTACTCGATTATATAGCGTTTGTTCACGTGCTCAATTTCACCAGTATATTATAATCATTAAATATTAGACTTTGAACATGTTTGAACACGCATACAAATGATGACGTCACCATCAGTGTTTTAATATACTTACCGTTCACTCTTATTTTATCACTGCTTAATCTATGAAATAAAACATAAGAAATTCGTTTAATGCATTTATTGTTTATAATGGTAAAGTTGACATAATATAATTATACAGTAGTTTACAATTATTTATAGCACAAACTGCGCTAATATTATATTTTGTATGAAACTTGCATGGTGTAAACTTCTCCATGAGGAGTGGCGGTGGACACCAGGATTCAATCCCTTCCAAATTGATAATGTGTGGTTGAAACTTCATATTGGCTAAATGCTCCAATAGTACTCGATATTTTTCGGCACCTTTTACATAGGTGCGATCCACATCATGGAGATGTAATTCCAAGACGTTGGATAGTTTGCTCAGCTCGATGAAGCCTCCGCAGTAGTCGAGACCATGATGATGTGTTGAGAGATGGCGAATAGTTTTCTTTTCCAGCTCGCTCAGCTCTTCATATTTGGTGGATGGTATGAATAAATGGTTAACTGGGTATCGACCATCGTAAATGCACAATTCTTTTACTATAATATCACCAGACCTTAGTTAGAAACCTTGGATGTCGACCACAACGATTTTCATTTTGAATGTTTTATTCGGCGGTAAACTGGAAACTAAATGAATTTTTATTATAACCCACTAATATATACTACTTTTTATCCCCACCTATGACGTAATGTTGATTGTTTCAAACTTCTTCACAAAACTGTACATTGCAATAGTTCTATTTAAATCCTCCAGTTCTGACACGAATAACTTTAATTGGTCGCGTAACACTTGCTGCTTCCGTTTAAGAGCACTTAATTTCTTAGATACTGCTTTAGCTGACATCGTTGATGGGAGTAGGAATTAAACTGAGCAAAATTCCCCATCAGCAAAATCTCCCCACTATCGAATTTGACGGGTGAGCTCATGCACAGGAATGTATTCAACAATGCTATCATGAACGATAATACAATAAGCTTTAGTATTATCGGGAAATTGCTTGGAACTCTGAAATTCAAGTTTGATGTCGCAGGTTGATGGGAGCACAACTTCTGAATTATGTTTAGATGTGTCCAGTACGAATACGGCTCTTTCGTTAAAATCATTATAATTTAGTAGAGGTTCGGGGTGACTACGACCCAAGAAACTAGTCTGAAAGTTTAAGTACATCTGGAATGCTTCGGTGTATCTCTTTTCATCAAAGTTCAGACGCATTGACTCATACGGATACCAGTCGGAATTTAAATACACCCGCAGATCCGTGATGTTCAGATGATCAAAGTATGATGGGTCACTTTTAATGTTATCTCTCCTATTTGTTTGGAATGCGACAATCACAAATCGCGGTCTCGAGGGCGACGGTTGTCTTAACTGCCCAGATATCGTTGTTGGTATTCCTAAGACTCGGTAGCTCATGCAGTTCCCACTTATGGAAGGGTATTAGTATGGCTTTGTCACGCTTAACTTCCTCATAAATTTCTAATTTTACGATATCTGAGGGGATTATATGTTTTGCTTTTAATTGAACGCTGGTGAGATTTATTTTCAAAGTTTTCAAATCGGTTGCATCCTTATCGGCTTCTGGGAGAACAATTTGATAGCAATCATTATCAGATTTGGCACGTACTAAACGCAGCTTATGACGTCCGCAAATAACACGTCTATAATCATGAAAAACGCCCAGCAGAAAACTTAGAGGGATTCGAAGAGAGAATTTGTTATCCGCGTGCAGCGTATACATGTTTTTATCAAGCGGGTATGTGAGTCCAGCAATTTGAAGAGCTTTACACTCATTTTCACTTAAGCACAAGTAGGATTTTAGGAGCGTCGTAATTCCTGGATTTTCAACTCTATCAATCTCAATACCGTTGAGTTCATAGCTGATACTTCCGAAGAGAAACGCACCCAGATTGTTTGTAATCCTAACAGTACCCTTTCCCGCCGCTGAATGCTCAATATTTCCCTCAATGTACAGAGCGCTCTCATACATCGAGACCAGAACATCTTTCTGATTGATTGTGATCTCAATTTCATCATTCGGCTGCAAAGATTTAGTTGTGGGATGGTAAGTATGGATCACTTCTCGCGCTATGGAAGTATCAAATTCGGGGTTTCCGAATAACGATAGTTTTTCTGACATGATATCCTAGAGAACGTAAAAACTGAATATTTTCTGCGGATAATGTGGAAGAGCGATTAATCGATGGTTGTTGTACTACTACTAACGGTCGAACACTAACTGATGCAGCTTGAAAATGTTGCTTGTTTATATACCTTCCAGGTAGTTGGGCATTGAAAACCAATCCCATGTTAGTTGAGTTTTCTCAATTCCAATCTAATGACAATCTTCTCACCTCTAAAGTTGACCAATTCCTCACTCTGATCGAGTAAATTTATCGTGATATTGGGTATGGAATGCTGATTTATTACGGGTATGTATACTAAATTACTTGGTTCGATATCGATACTATAGCCAGGATCTACGGTTGGAGCAAACTCGTACAACGTATGCGATGTTTTATCGTTATAATACGAACCGTGGATAATATTGCACTCGACACGTACCGTAACAACCTTGCTGATATTCACCGGTAAGTCGGATTGATATTTAGTTTTCGGTATAAGTACTTTCGGTGAAAATTCCAACACTCGTCCAATGGAATTCTCACTAGTAAAGTCGATTCGTAGTTCACTTTTCACTTCACACCTCAAAGTATTATTATTTCCCCGGATCGATAGATAATTATCGTATGTAGATTTATCCGATGACGCTGGTATATGTCCGCGCGCGGATAATTCCTCCTGAATGTGTGATGTAATATCGCTGAGCTCGTATGATCCTGTAGGAATCTCGATTACGTCTTCGTGTTGCTGTTTTTGCTTATCTAACTTTGGATCTCCGAAATAAAATTTATTGTTTACGCCCTCCTCAATATTGGGAATACTATTGTACGTATGCAGAGCAAGTAGAGCTAGGGAATACTGTGATCTATGCTCCAATTCTATTGGAGGGTAGAAATCAATTGAGAGCGTGCTCTTGGTACCTGTTAGGGTGAACGTTTGAGACATAATTAAACAATTCTGTTGTGCGTACTACTATTTATACTTTATTAGAAATTCTAAACACAAGTGACCGCAATTGTAAGTATTTCTCTTTTGTACATTTTCATAATTATATGTTATTTTACAATGTTTGAAATATTTTATCAACTCCTTTGGTGGTCGCAGGTTTCCAAAACTATCAAAGTAGTTGACTCGACCTCCTGTCTTCCGATATGCTACCCAATGAGTACCCGCCCCACTATCGCTATCCAAATTAACAATGCCTGCCTCGTTTGGGGTGTGAGGTGTTTTCGGTAATGTGTCGCGCATAAAGACTCCTCGAAAATTGGGGATTTTTAATATTTTAGCGTATCTCACTAAATCGATGTTGGTTAGGGGCATCTTGGGTAGCTCTTTTAAAAATTTTTCTTCAAGTATAACCCTAAGCCAGATTTATGCTTCTTCAAGAATAATCCAGATCCTTTTTTACCAATAGCTATCGCTTCCATCGTTTTATTATGACGTTCCGATTCCTTTAACTTATCTCGAGCTTCTTGTCCACCCTTTATGGCTCTGTATACACCAGCTGCTCCACCACCCAAACCTCCTAAAGCTGATAGTCCGGCAAAAATTGCTGGCAGTAGAGGGAGGATGCCACCAGTCGTGGGAATTGGGATTATACGGGGGACTCTTACTCTTGACTTTCCCCCAGCATCTTTAACAGCTAAACGAGCACTTTGTATAGCTAAGCGTGATGCGTCTCTCAAATTATCAGATTTGTTTATGGTCTTGACAACTTTGTCTACAATTGCTTTGCGGAATGCAACTTTTGGTTTCTGGTTCTTCCTCACCCTTCTTCTCTCCTTCTTCTTTACAACTTTGGAACGTTTAGATGTTGGCATCCCCATACCAAGTTTTCGTTTTAACTTCATACCATTAGTAACAAACCAAGCGGATACTTTTTCACCAAATTTAGAGTCTGATGATTTTACTCTATCCCAAGCACTATACTCGAGTTCTTTATCTGCCCGATGTCGATTCTCTAAAGTTTTATGTTTGGAATACGCGATATCGTGCTTTTTACAAGCTGTGCCCAGTTTGTTCACTCCCCCGTCACCGCGTTGTAGTCTCTTTTGTAATTTAGTTCCAGGTCCGCAAAACTGATACCCCGGTAAATGTAGTTCAAATGGGAGATTATTAATAACTTTGTTTAAGAGGCCCTCTCCCTTATACGTATTCATTGATACTAATCAGATTTTCAAAAGTAACCCCCTTTTATAGTATATTTTAGATGCTCCTTTCTTACATCGCTAAAAATAAATAATACAACATAATTCATTTAATACATTTATTTATATAAATCATCACTTTGTATCTACATATTCAATATTTTACTTTAATTGACAGTCTTTTCGTGAAGGTGGTGGTCCATCGTAGTGCGTCATCTGCCCTGGAGTATTGTAATGCTTGTAGCAGGGTAATTTCGATTTTAACTCATCATCTTCCAGATACGCCTTTGGTAGTTTATGCCATACATTTTGCAGTTGTTGTGCAGATACATGCGTTCGTAGATATTTGATGGGGAATAATCTTAACTCCTCATCGGTAAAATCATTCAAAGTCTTTTCGCGCGTAATATGTGAAATAATGTTATCGCATGCGTTAGAGTCCTGAGCGACTGATTGATGCTGTCTTATTCTAAGTTTTATACAAACTATTCGTATGAACAAATACACTAATATTAATAATACAATTGCAGACTTATGATACATGTTGGTTGAATGACGATAGCAAACTGAAGACTAAATTTGATTATATCGTGGTTTTAGAGTGTGCTAGAAAGAGTAAGATAATCTAACACAGTATAATTAAATTCATTTGGATTTTTTATACAGAACTCTTTTATCTTAGAATACGGATTTTGTACATTATTTCCAACAAAAGTTATCATTAACTTATTAAAATAATATGCAAAGTTTATTTTTTTTAACATTGCCAACTTACATTGTATTACGTCATCGAGATACAAAATACCGGATATGTCTATTTCACAAAGATGAATTGATACATTTCTGAAGGTTAGCACAACGCTGACTCCTAATGAGTGTCGTTCAGGTTCAATTTCTTCAAACTTTAATTCCCCCTCACCGGTTGTAATATTCTTGTATCGGAGGTCGTTGTCATTTTCCAAGAAGCCTCTCAACGTTCGAACCAGTATTGGCCAATCAGAATGAATTATGGGAATATGATTGTTGTTGGTATCAGCAGACGATGTAATCCGTATCATGGGGATAAAACCTCGAGCAGCACTTAATCCAGCTATTATTTTAGCATTTTCTACATCATAATGCGACTCGTTGATGAAGCGCGTTTCATTTTTTATAGCCTCTTCATATGCGGTATACAGCCTATCGATTGTCGACCAGTAGTTGCACGGACTATTCATCATTATGATCTTTCACTCAACTGATCTATGAGACGGCGGCTGTCTGAATTTATAATGATTACCCCACTACATTATGTTTGCCTATGGGATCCAACTGTTGTGAGTGTTATCAAAACCGAGCCATTTTACAAACACTTTACCCCCTCTTTTTCTTAAAACTTTCTCCACAAGATACACATCGGGTAAGTTCGTTTTCAACAATTCTGATTCGTAGAATGCTCCCTTTATCGGTCGACCTTCCATATCATTCAACATATACGTCACCGGATTTGTTATTCTAACTGATGTAATTTTAAACAATTCCGTTGTCCAGTTCGGTAAATACCCTTTGGTAAAAACATGTTTGAACTTGCTTATGCGGACGATATCGCCAACTTTAAATTTACCCTTACCAGCAATTTTGATGTGACTGTAAACGGTTCCGAGTAGTTCATCCTCCACTTGTTTTGAATTTACGTCTACGGGTTTTTTTTCCTATGGTTCTATGTTTTGAATTATTATACTTTGATGTGACGGTTGGTAGTAGATGATGCCATTTGTAATTTCCGTATAGGCTAAATAATTTGAATAAGTTTTGTTTAATGGTTCTAATTGCGCGTTCAACTATGGCCGCCTTCATTACACTAAATGTGGAGTAATGGTTGATTGAATACTTTTTCATTAGCGAACTAAACTGACTGTTATAGAATTCAGTACCGTGATCGGTTTGCAGATTCTTTGGAATACGCTGTTGCGAATTCTTCAATATTAGTCCCATAGCACGCGACACTTCACTCGATGACTTATTCTTAATCGGCTCCATCCATACGAATTTTGAAAAACAATCAATTACAATTAGTATATATTTAAATCCTCTATTGAAGCGGGAATATTTGATGAGCTCGATTAGATCTGCCTGCCAAAGATCATCTATACCATGTAGAATGGTTCTTCGTCTAGGAAATTTATTGCGAGCCGGCTTATGTAACTCGTTTACAACAGTCTCCTTTGCTTTGCTAAATTTGCTCATTTTGTGAAGTTTGCGGTGTGATGGTAGGGGTTGCACTGAACTTTAACTTGTGTTCGAGAAATGATAAGCGTTTTTCTATATCTGCGACCGCACTTCTAGTGAGTTGGGCAAACGATCGTAAATCCTTATCTACTTCCGTACTATTGCGATTAAGTAACACTATTTTTTCACGGTGTTTTCGCACTTCTTTCCATATATCTTTCTGTTTCTCTTCTAATTCGTCGGTTTTAGATGCGCTCGATTTGATGTCGTTGGTAGTGATACTTTTAAAAGAATCAATGTGAGATTGCGTTGTAGTAATATTATCATTAATGGTGGTAATTTCATTATTAATAAAACTTCGAATATCGATATCCAGGTTCGTCAACTTATCTGGGATTGTTTTTTGCATCAACGTCTTCAATTCCTTCTTTGTAAAATTGATGGATTCTAGAATTCCGGCGTCAGTATATTGTTTGTGAACGCTATCGTGATCATTTATGGGTGCCCCGATATTGCTCAACCTACGGTTTTGAATATCATAACCCCCATATTTAGCTAGTGGGAACATTGTTGCTCGCTGACCTTGTCGACTAGTAGTAGATCTAGGTGATCTTCCAAATTTATCTACACCCATGTTAGAAAATTACTTCAACTTCTCTCAGTTCTTCGATAATAGATGCAATTTCGTTCGTATGAGAATTATTTCCGGCAGCTTGTGAAGCGATCAATAGCTTTAATCGATCTACCAATTCGTCGATGTTGTCAAAGTATATATACTCCACCTTCTTATTATTGAAGTCCATCACCACTCTTTTTCATTTTTGTTATAGGACTATCCGGATTAGTTACTTTTTCAAGCAAGGGCTTTATTATTTTAATGTATTTGAATGATCTACTCCCTCTATTTTGAGCATCCTCCTCAAATTTACGTTTATGCACCCTCGTTAAATTTATGATTTCGCCATACGTTTTAAAATCTTTTGAAGTATAGCCAATGGGCTTCTTTAGAAATATTAATTCATATAACCCTCTACTTCCATTAAAAGTATTTCGATTATCGATAATGATTTTATCCCCCGAAAATTCTATGGGTTTAGAACCTAAGGTCCAAGTATCGGTGGCGTTATTGTATTGTACTCCATAGCTCGTATCTAATCGACCTTTTACACCGGTTTCATACAATTCTCTAATTTCAGCTGGAATTGTTGATAAGTCCATTGTTTCATACTTTTCCGCCTTCGAATCTTCTGTCTTAACGTCTTTTTCATATTCTTCTTGTTTAATATTTTCTTGTTTAATATCTTCATCGTTTTTAATGTTTTTCTTCAGTAAATTTAATGTGTTAGATGAAATGTCTTTTAAAGAGTTAGTTATGGGTTTTACAACACGTTCAATTGTTTCTGCATCATGTTCACGCCCCAATCTCAATGCTAGATATTTTTTTCTTACAACATTAGCAATTTCACTAATTCGTCGCTTAATGTGTTTTCCATCTCGCTGAAGTAGTGATCGTTTTTTGAGATATCCATGCCATATCTCAGCTGGTTCTTCTTCTTCATCATCATTGTTCACCCTCTTCTACACAATGGTTTATTGATACTGATGATTTTTCTATGATACCCCTAATATATACTGGTCGAACCCCATTCTGTATCGCCCATCTTTAATTTCAAAATCTTTCATCATTACTAATGCATTATGTTTTCCTCCTTTCCAACATTCTGAACAAATTTTTCGAAACTTTTCAAAATTCATATCCGTGGAAGCATGCTCATCATATATATGACGTAAATTCAGAACATCTTGTGGGAATAAAACTATTACGTTCGCATTATCACGCACCAAATGTTTAGGAATTCGTGTGTAAGTCTGTGTTAAGTAGAACGCATCAACACGTTTATGTCGCCCCATACAGAAATATGAGCGTATTTTATGTTGCTTATCGCATGCTATGTCGTCGAAAATAAATACAGAGTTGTTTTTAGCATCTTGAGGATCCACAATTTCATCATTGTTACTGTAGTTAAAGATTTCAATTTCTGGTATTTTCTTGATTATGTTATTTAGAAATTCATATTTTGGTTGATATAACGTCTTGGAAAAGATGTAAATATTCTCGAAGCGTAGCCCGTTTTCTTCAAATAACAAACTAAGTAGAAGATTTGTCTTTCTGCACCCAGGCCACAAATAATAGCTCTTATAGTATTTGGTAGGAGCTCACCATGCCGTTGCTGTTTTGTCTCATCGTTTGAGCAAAGACCGTCTAGATTATTTAAGGGGAGACATAATGATGGATGATTAACGACCTTCATCATAAACAATACTGAAGGAGTAGCACCTAAGGTAGTCAATATATAGTAGCTGTCAACGAGATCTGTTGATTTTTTTTCATCAGGGTCTGTATACAGGTCTCTATAATTTATACAGGGTCTGTATACAGGATATGTATAATTTATACAGGGTCTGTATACAGGGTCTGTTGTGATTATACAGGGTCTGTATAATTTATACAAGGTCTGTATGCAGATCTGTATAATTTATTCAGGGTCTGTATGCATCTAAAATTTTAAATAACCACTCTTAATTTACATGCAATTATTTGCATAAATGATTATCATTTTAAATTCGCATATTAAATTAACCGGCTGCCATCTATTGGTGAAGTGCCGAACTATTATTTCAGCGTGGTTCACAACCTCAGTATGTAGTTCGGTAATTGGTCGGTAGATGGCGCTCCTCGGTACAATTTAATATATTAAATAATTCTGCTCAAGAAGATGGAGTCGTTTAAAATATGGCGGTCGGTCGACATGCCGCTTTAGCGCGTGGGGTTGGTACGTCTGGGGTTGGCGGACCTGGGGTTGACGCGAAAATTTGAAATTTTTAGTAAATTTAAATTTTGTAGCGCCATCTATTGGTGAAGTTCCCGAACTACGTGTACTCAGCGAGCTCACGCGCCATCTATCGGTGAACGACCGAACTACTGCGTTCGGTCGCGCTCGGCAGATCGGCTGACTTGGGACTCGGTCGTCTTCGTGCGGAAAAGTGGAGGGGATAGCTTCCTATGTAAATGTGGCGGGTGTGGCGGCCCGAGAAGTGCCCTTATATATCTACTAATGTCGTTTAGTGTTTACTTCTAATAGGAAAAAAGATTTTAAGGTCATATCAGATCTTTATAAAACTATCAAAACGGTAAACATGCCATATCATCATATTGTTCTACAAATCACAAGCTTGTGTTACTACCATCGTTAATCCCCCTCAAAACATTTCCAGTTATTAAAAATAATACACTGTTAAAAAGAATAACCAATTTGATGAATACGAATATTATTAGACACAGACGCCAAGTAATAATTATTTATTGAATGTGTTTATAATATGCATAATATATATTTATAAACTGAACTTTATTATATTATAATAGCTACACTGTCCACAATTACTGTCTATTAAAGAAGGTTGTAAACCTTTCGCGAATTTCAAAGGCAACATTTGTTGATCTCCTCCCGTCAACTTCTAATTGTTGAAAACCATTCATTTCTGGTTCATCCGGTTCTACTAAATGCACAAATTCCTCATTCGTATTTTTTACGCGTAAATAATTATGCAGAATACATGCTGCAATTACTAATGTTATTGTTGTCTCAACTTTAACTTCGATTGGTCTATGAAATATTCTCCATTTGTTGGATAGAATACCAAATGCGTTTTCGACTACACGTCTCGCACGACACAACCCTTTGTTGAATCGTTCTTTTCTGTTGTCATGCCTTGCTTGTCTGTATGGATATGGTCGCATCAAGTATGGGGACAGCGTAAAAGCTTCGTCACCAACCAGTACACAAGGGGTCCTTTCATGTTGCTGTAATAATGGCCTACTTGGTGGAAGGTTAAAAGTGCCACTGCAAAACCTTTGCCCCATATTTGACACCTCAAATATTCCTCCACCGCTGTTTTTGCCAAATGTTCCTACATCTATGCAAATAAATTTGTAATCAGCATCGGCAATGGCAAGTAGAACTATAGAAAATTTGTGTAGGTAGTTTATGACTTATTATGACTCACTACTATTTATTACAAGAGTTTGAAAGAAAAACTTAAAAAAAGAACAAGATAGGTGCGTGTGACTTCAAATTTCAATATAAATTTTACTTCTAAACAACATCTCCAAATAAAGTTTATCGATAATAATGAAGGCATATCAGATGCCATAGTCTCTTGCCTTTAGTTTAGTTGTTATTTTGGTTTATAAAGCTAATATTTGTTCAGTTTTTGTATGTTATGTGCTGTTGATTTAATGCATTGGGTGTGAGAAGCAATTTGTCGAGCCAAAGTTGTTCTATGCTCTATTACCGTTTGCAACACTGGTAAACTTGCTTCCCTATTTTCGGCAAGTTATTTTTTATGGTGTTTTTAAAGGGTTTTCAATAGACCCAGTCTGCTTGAATTTTCTGATTATCCTAGAAATGGTTGAATGGGCAATTTGGTTGTCCGCGAATCTTTTATTGAGACGGATAACTATTATAAACATATCCAAAGTCATTAATATTAATTGAATTAAAGGTAAGTCACGCTCCTGTATTAGTAATTGTATGATCTATTATTACCTACAGGGGGAAATATCAACTTCGCATCAAGAAAATCAGTAATTTTGCGCTAGTTCTAAATAAACATTAGTTATCATGTACAAGAAGTGACGTCGCGCCGGAGGTGACTGGTACACCCCAGGTACACCATAGCCCATGGGAATAAGATGGAAAGCTGTTTAATCGACGGTGAGATAATCGTCGATAATAAATCGTCGGTAATAATTGGGACTGAAGCACCAAATTGGCGACATCGGTCAGCCCCTATATGGTTTCCATTTGAGTGTTTTTTTTTTCATTAAGTGTCCATCTTGCTCCTTGGCTATACCGTACTGATGAGGACTAATACTCCGAAACACGTGTCTACGGTTGCTTTCTTCGTATGACGGAATTGCCCGACATATTACCTTTCTCCTCGATTACCTCACCGTCGATTAACCAGCTTTCCATCTTATTCCCATAGGCTATGGTGTACCTGGGGTGTAGCAGTCACCTCTGGCGCGACGTCCCTTCTTGTCTTCGAGTCCTGAAGATGTTGGGACTGAAGCACCAAATTAGCGACAGTGGTCACCCCCTTTATGGTCTCGTTTTGAGTGTCTTTTTCAATTGAGTGTCCATCTTGCTCTTTGGCTATACCGTACTGATGAGGACTAATAGTCCGAAACACGTGTCTATGGTTGCTTTCTTTCTTTTTTTTTTTTTTTTAAAAAGGGCGAAGGGGCCCAGGAAGAACCCACCTCCACCCCGCTGCCTGGTATCGCCGTGAGGCATTCTGCAGTGCAGCGGCATCTTCCTTCCTTACCACAACAACAATTTGAATTATAAAAATCTGGGCCCCTTCGCTCTTATGCTCTAGTGACTTTATTTTTTTAAAAACAAATTACAACTAAACCCAGCCGGAGCTGACACCTTAAGAGGTTTACATAATTACCCTTAAAAGTAACATATAACATACAGTTCCAAGCGTCTATGCACTTTACCCTATTTGCAGGCGTCCTCGCGCACTCACTGGGACACATCCTGAGCTATTTTCCGAAGCAGCGGTTTTTTTCCTGCGGCTCCTCCCCAGACTACGGTGTATCCAGAAGTCCGTGGTCCGGTGTTTCCAGGACCCTTTTCTCTCATACTCCGGTTTTCCGGGAGCATTCCCGCGCCGGTTTTCCGGTCGCTTACATTCCTGTTTGCTTTCCTTTCCGTCTGTCCCGTAGACCGTCCCTGTCCCTTATAACTAAGGGGCGGGAGGTTCTCTCTCTCCTCGTCGCCTGTCTTCCTCGTCCTTTCGTCGGAGTATCGTTCCTATGGTACGGGTAATCTGCTCCCACGCATCCGTGCTTTGCAGCATTCTCCGTACCATTCCTCCTACACTGAGGTCATCCCCGCATGGGCACTCCCTTCTATAGACTTCCCATCGGGGACATACAAATAGCGTGTGCTCCGGGGTGTCCTCTTCCTCTCCACAGTGTCTGCATTCGGGGCCGTCCCTCCTCTTAAATTTGTAGAGGTAGGCTCCAAAGCATCCGTGCCCAGTTAGGGCTTGGGTGAGCTCGTAGGTCACGTCTCTGGTCACGTAGGTCACGTGCTTCCTACTCGTCCACTCATCCAAATCCGGTATCAGTCGGTGCGTCCACCGACCGTTGTTGTCCTCGTCCCATTCCTTCTGCCAGGCTTCCATCGTGCGTCGACGATGTTCTTGTCTGGAGGCGCCATCCTGTCCGCGTCCGTCATATATCCTCCTTCTTTCGTCTGCTTTCCGGTGCACCGGCACCATTGACGCTACCACCAAAGCAGCGCCCGTGGACACTGTTCTGTATGCCGACGTGACACCGACGGCAGCCCTTCGCTGTACTCGCAGGAGCCTTTGTTTCCGGTTTTCTAGCTGCATGTCGTCTGCCCAGACTGGTGCTGCATATAGCATCACTGATTCCGCAACCGACGCCAATACTCTTCTCTTAGCCGCCGACGGTCCCTCCATTCTAGGCATAAGTCTTAGCAGGGCCCCGGTGGTTCTCTCCGCTCTGGCTGCCACCTCCTCGACTTGCCTTCGGTACCTGCGGTTTCTTTCGATCCTCACCCCCAGGTACTTAACGCTGTCTCCTGGTTGGATTCTCTTGGTTCCTACCGTCAGCGTCACCGGTTGACATTTTCTCTTTCCGGTGAGGAGCACCGCTTCTGTCTTCTCGGCCGCAAGTTCAAGGTTTCTTTCCTCCATCCACTCGGTTATTCTGTGGATGGCGAGATTCGCGTTCGCCTCAAGCTCTGCACATGTGGTTGCCGTGACGACCAACGCGAGATCGTCCGCGTATGCCACCAGCTTGACCCCGCGCAGCCTGAGTCGCAACACTCCGTCATAGAGGACATTCCAAAGCGTTGGACCCAGGACGGACCCCTGAGGGACGCCGCTGCTAACTCTCCGTCGGTCCTCTTCGCCATTGTTATCCCTGAGGATCAGCCATCTATCCCGCAGGTAACTCCGGATCATGTCCAACAGGTATGGACTCACCCTTCTCCGTTGCAGTTCTGCGATGAGATGCTTCCACGGCACGGTGTTAAAGGCGTTCTTTACGTCAAGAGCAACCAGCATGCAGAACTTTTTTGTCCTGCGCGTTCCCTGGTTTGCCCTCTCTGCCATCTCCATAACACTTCTCACCGCGTCTACCGTTGACCTTCCTTCTCGAAATCCGAATTGATTGTCCGCTAGGGGCGCTTTTTCTTCCAGTTCCGCCTTTAGCCTGTCCACGAGCAGGTGCTCCATCAGCTTGCTGACGGTGTTCAGGAGGCAGATGGGCCTGTACTTTGGCGCCTCTCCTTCAGTGGCTGCTTTCTTCGCCAGCAGTACGAGATTTGCCATCTTCCATTGACCGCTGCTCTTCTTACTTCCTCTATCGAGAAAGTTGGGGCTTCTTCGTGCGGTTCGAGAGCATCCTCCTCCACAGGCTCATACTCCGGGAACAGGGTCTCCGCCGCTTCTTTCATCTCGGTCAGCGTCAGATTTGGAGGTGGTAACCTGGCTCTCAGCCTTTTGGTTACGATTTTGTAACCCTCCCCCCAAACGTTGGCCTCCACCTCTTGAAGTACCACCGCCCATTTCCCCTCCTTCGACTTGGAGATCGCTTTCTTAAGTGCTCTTCTGGCCTCCCCGTATACGAGGGAGAGGATCGCCCTTCTGGCCTCGTCTCCTCTCGTCCTCTGGACTGCTCTTCTGGCGCTGTTGCTCTCCTTCCGCAATTCCGCAATCTCCTCCGTCCACCAGTAGACTGCCCTTCGCCCACTTCCTCCGGTTTTGGGCATTGCTTCTTCGCAGGCTTTGGAGAGAGCCGCTTCGCATGCTTCCACATTAGGCAACCCTCCTCGCGTCTCAATTGCATCCTCGAAGGCGTCTCTAAACTTTGCGCGGTCAATTTTTTGAACGTTATACCGCCGTGGAATTTCGTTGCGCCCCTCTGTTTTCGCGGCGACCAGGTCCCTCAGTCTATACTCAATGTACATGTGGTCGCTGACGGTTTCCTCTTCGACCACACTCCATCCGTCGATCTTCCTGGCTACCCTGTCAGTGGCGAACGAAACGTCGATCACCGATCCTCCTCCTCCCCTCCTTCTGAAGGTGTTTGAGTCTCCCTCATTCAGAGGTACAAGTCCACCTCTCGCCGCCCATTCGCCCAGCGCCTCTCCTTTTCGGCAGGTTGTTGTCGATCCCCACTCCTGAGACTTAGCGTTGAAGTCGCCTGCGACCAGACACTTTCCTTCCGATCGTTGGAGGATTCCTTCCAACCTATCGAGGAAGTCTTGGAACTCTCTCAGCTCCATCGCCGGGGAGGCGTAACAACTAATCATTGTTACCCCACCGACAACCATCCAGGCAAAACCCTCTCCCGATCCTTGTCTGGTAACGTTTACCTTGCGGCCTCTCACTCCAATGGCAGCTTTCCTGTCACGGTCCATCAGCCATCCCAGGTTCGCGGTCATGGCCTTGTTAGGCTCCGAGACCAGCATGACGTCGATCTTCTTCCTTGCTGCCGTGGCTATCAGTAGCTCTTGAGCAGCCCGCCCTCTTCCTAGGTTTATTTGTAGGATGGAGGTGGCCATGGAGTCATGTAGCGCCTCTCGCAATCCCTAATGGACTGTAACCTCATTATCCGGGCCGTTCTTAGGTACGACCCCACGCGCTCTAGGTCCTTGATCGCCTCGTTCTCGGACACCCCCATTCCTCTTAGGAAATCGAGATACACTGATCTCAGTTCTTTCCCGCACGGCATGCCCTCCGACTGTATTTTGATCTCGGAAGAGAGTTTGCTCTCGCCTCCTACTATTTCTCCGTCGTCGGTACGTTCGAAGTAGCCCAGGTGGTTTCGGACTAAGTCGAACAGCGTTCTCTCTCTCAACCTCTGTGTGGCATAACTGGTGCTCTGTCTCGTTAATCGCACCATCGGAGGGACCGCGGAGTACCATCCTGGCTTCTTTTCGCTTCTGTCTTCCTTGGGCCTTACCGGTTCCGCTACGTTCGCTCGCAGGCTGTCCTGCTCAGTTATCTCTTCCTCTCTTATCATCCCGGTATCTTTGGGTGGCTTCGGTTTCAAGACCTCTATCCTCCCACACGCGTACTGAATGCACGCGCGTGTCTCCGATCGGATGATTGCACCACTGATGAATGCTTTGCGGGTCCGCATCTTCTCGATGTGGATCTGCATCCTCTTCCGGTCTCTTGTGACTTTCGACGGCGGTTTCTTCCTCTTTGTTGGGTTCTCCGATCGACCCGATGCTGCCTGGTAGGAGTTATGCATTATGGACTGAGCTTTTCTCCTTCTGGATCCCTTCTAGTGCTTTGGCATACATTGGGCATCTTAGGCTGTTCGCTCTGTGCCCATCTTTTTTGCTCACTGGGCAATGAGTTCCTTGCTTCTTGCAGTCTTTAGCAAAGTGCCCTTCTTCCCCACACTTCCTGCACAGATTTGTCCTGTTCGGGCCTTCACATTTGGCTACCAGGTGACCGGTCTCCCAGCACCTAAAACAAGCCGCCATCTGTTGCCGCTCCCGTACTTGCCCTTCGGCCCATCCTACTTTGAGAGCTCTTCTTCGTTGGAGCGCTCTCGCTGCATCTTCTGAAGCCTCCAGCACTGCAGTTTTTGTTCCGTGGTGCGCATCGTTCAGAGATTTTACTGTGACCTCTGAGCTAAGATCTCCCAGCGCTTCCCTGATGGCGACTGCAATTTCCTCCTTGGTGTTGGTTGCCTCCAGTTCTTTAAGCAGCAGGGTTTTCGTCTTACCAGCCACTCTAGCCTCAAAACCAGACGCTTTGCTGAACTGGTCCTGTAGGACTGATGCACTCTCCTTGTCTTTGACCGTTATCATCAAGTCTCCAGTCTTCGTTTTTCTGACGCCCTTGATATTCAGGTTTGTCTTATTGACTCCCACCTGTTGTTTGACCCGTGCTAGGGTCTCCGCGTAGGATGCGCTATCCGTCTTTATTATGACAGCTCCATCCCTTCTTTTCGGCAATAATGGGAACTGCCTTTCCCTTGAGGGAGGGTTGGGTTTTATTACCCTTTGCGTTGTCCCGCTAGCGTTCTTTGCGGCGGCTTCCGCATACTTTTTCTTCTCTTGTTGGTTTCCTTTTCTTACGTAGAGGACAACCCTTTTTCCAAAAATGTCCCATAGGCGCTCTGTCTGTTCTCCCGCGGTTTCTCCTTCCGGGTCATTTATCGCCACATTCTTTTCATCCCCGATACTGGCCTTTAGCTCTTTTAGCATGTCTGCCATTGGTAGGGCTCCCTCTCCCCTCTGCGCGACAAAAATTCGCCTCTTCTTTTCGACGACCTTCCCTCCGGACTTTATCGTGATTGCTCGCACGATCTCTGTTACGCCGACCATGTTGCACTCCGCCTCTTCATACTCAGGGTAGGTTCGCAGGAGTCTGTTCTTTATTCCTGCCTCTTGATCCCCCCCTCCCAAAACTATCACTACGTCGTGGTCTTGCGGCGCGTTAAGGGGGTTTCCCTCTACCTTCTGTAGACGTTCTTCCTTTCGTGGCATTTCACCCTCCTCCTTGTATCCGCCGCATCTACAGATACATTCTCTGCGCGTCACTTTCGTGTCCGGGCTTCTGGTGTCGTGCTGAATCTTTACGATTTCCTCACCAACCGCTGCCATCATTTTCTCCATTTCCTGAGATATCTTTTTCATCTCCTCTTTTGTACTGGTTTCGCTCTTACCGGTGTCTCTTAGGCCCTTCACCTTCTGGTTGAGTTTTTTCCAGACTTCCTCCAGCTTCTCTTCCTTCTCCTCCTCCTTCTTCTTTTCGCCCTCTTTTCTTTTCCTCTTGAGGTCAATTCTACCTCCCACGTCTTGCCATACCGACATAGCTCCATCGGGCAGGTCATGTGTTGGTTCGGGCGTTGTATGTCCTGACTTGGCTCTTTGGGAGACTGACGCCAACTTCCCTTCTGCCGACCCGGCTATTTTTATCGCTGGTAGCGATCCCAGTCTCTGTCTTCCTTCTGGGGGTGGAGACCTTAGCAGAGCTGACCTTCTGACAGATATGTCTTGCTCCTGGTTCATGCTCTCCTCCTGAGTGTTCGCATTTTTTGCCACCTCCTTGACGGACGATGTATCTAGTCCCGGTAATGGCAACTTCTGCTTTTGCTCGTTGGCTCTTTTTCTCCACCCCTCGATGCTGAACCCCCTCTGTGGCACATCCTTCTTCTGCATTTCGCTCATCCTGAGGAAGTTCAGGCAAACACGCCCCGGATAAGGCAAAATTCAACTTTTTTTTTTGTCTTTTTTTTCTTCTATGTCCCAAAAAGTTCGAAATCCGGGAAAAATCGCGAAATAACACTCGCGCCGCGCTACCCCGTCATATGGGGTGTCAGAACGACGAGCACGTCGCGGCGAATCCACCCCGATCACTCTCGCACTGAAAACCCGCACTCCGGCACAATTCACCCTCGCCCCGAGAAAAACGACAAAGTCCACCTACCTTGGGCGAAAAAATCTCCGCGGATCCGGCCGAGACCGGTGTCACGTTAACGGTCTCCACACTAGGAATCTATTCCGCGCACTCTCCAGTCTCTGAGAACAACCCCGACAACGTCCCAGATGAAAAACCGGGGGCCACACCCTTTTTTCGGTGTGCTTCCAACTCCCTTATTTGTTGGCGGATTCTCACAAAATCAGCGTCCAGCCGTCGGGTCCGATTAGCGTTGAACACTCCTCTCACCACAAATTCGCTGGGTGCCCTAACGCCCCCGCAAAGTCGGAGAACTCCAGGAATATGTGCCAACGCACTATTTCCAAAACTCCACCCGCGTTAAGACCTCGAAAAAAACCGAGTATCCAAAAAAGGTTTTAACACTTTTTGTTGCCCTCGTTGAGATGCAGCAGTGGCCCAAATTTCAGAATTTTTGAGACTATTTTTCCACTTTTTCACTTCTTTGTTGCTATTTTACACACTGGTGCCACGCGCTGTACGTCCGTTAGCGGTCACATACTACGGTTGCTTTCTTCGTATGACGGAATTGCCCGATAAATTAACTTTCTCGTCGATTATCTCTGTCGATAAGGTTTCCATCTTATTCCCATGGGCTATGGTGTACCTGGGGTATACCAGTCAGCTCCGGCGCGATGTCACTTCTTGTCTTCGAGTCCTGGAGATGATGGGACTGAAGCACCAAATTGGCGACATTGGTCACCCCCTTTATGGCATCCATTTGAGTGTTTTTTTTTCATTGAGTGTCCATCTTGCTCCTTGGCTATACCGACCGTACTGATGAAGACTAATAATCCGAAAAGCGTGTCTACGGTTGCTTTCTTCGTATGACGGAATTGCCCGACAAATTACCTTCCTCCTCGATTATCTCACCGTCGATTAACAAGCTTTCCATCTTTTCCCATGGGCTATGGTGTACCTTGGGTGTACCAGTCACCTCCGGCGCGATGTCACTTCACCAAAATATGCAATAAAAAATAATTAATTTTTGAATATGTTACACCCGAATGTTAAGGGTACATTCTGGTGTAACATATTCAAAAATTAATTGTTTTTTTATTGCATATTTAGGTTGCACAACATTTAAAGAATACAATAAGTGTTAATAAGAGGATCACTATAGAATCGGATATAATTCGAAACCGCTATTTAAATTTATTTAGTTTCATCTAGCACATAACTTCAATTCAGTTTAGTCAAAATATAAACCGTTCGTTAAGGTAAGTATTTATTCTCCATAAAAATGCGCATTTATTATAAACGAAAGCTGGATAAATTAAAACAAAGTATACCCACATGACATTTACCTAAGGTGACTAGACGTCCCGCTTTTGGCGGGACAGTCCCGGTTTTTCAAATTTTGCCCCGCGTCCCGCGAAGTTTTAAAAATGTCCCGCTTTATAAAAAAATTATTTTTTTTACAGAATTTTTAGAGAAGTACTACGAAAAATGAACTATATGCTATTTCGTTCAAACATTCTTTTTCAAATCGTGCGTTAAGGCAGTAAACTTTTGTAATTATTAAACAACATTTTGGGGTCGAAAACCGTTGTTTCACAATTGTATTTTTTACAAAGAAAAATATGAAACTCATTTTAGGTAACTAACATACCATACTAAATATAAATTAATATTCATTTTTGTCACAACTAGACTCTAAGCTAAATGACTACAAAGTAGTTCCTTCTGTCATTTACAATCAAAATTACACTACGTTAGAAATTTTAATCATTTTTATTTTTTCAAAGTTTTATTGGATACTGACCCTGTTATTTAGTCGCAGAGCAAGAATATACAGATACTTAATAGAAAATACAGAATCTTAGCAAAACACCAAATTATAGGTAAAGAATATACATTATGAATAATTTATGAATTTTTGCATTGTTTTACGAAAATCACACCCTACCTTTTGCTATACGTGTACAAAATTTCGCTAACACGTAGCAACATTTGATATGTCGACTGACCGGCTTAAACGGTAAAAAAAGTTAGCTAAACTTTGATGTTCAATAACTTTTGCAGACTTAAACCGATTTTCATTATTTTTTTGGATTATGTAAAGAAATTTATCAGATTTATCATATTAGTATACAGTTGATAATTAAAGAAAATAAGATGTTCCTGCTGATTATTTATTCTGGGAGATCAAAAATAGTGTTTCTGGTCTAAGTTTGAAACATCCTGTGGGATAATTAAGGAACTTGTTCTCTCGCAGGTTGGCAACTAGGTGCTCTCTTATGGTAGGTTGACACGCAGCGCAAAGTGAGGCAGCTAGCGAGGTAGCGAAGGGGTCGCTGGCTGCTCCGCCGGCGGAGCCGCTGAGACAAGAGTGTCTACACGGTACGTCTGCTTATCGTTTGACCGCGCTGTATTAGTACGCGAAAACGTACTGTCGACTCCGCTGCATATTGGGTCGACACTTGGCGACTTGGCGACACGAAGGCGGGAAGTCGGGCAGCCGTTGCTCGATGGGACGGCTTAGTACATGTTAAATTGGCAGCGCGCGCGGTTATCTAGCCCGTTTAATATTTACGCTAGCGGCAGAGTCGAATATGCCAAAGTCCGAAGCTGAAACTGAGTTTACAAAGGCATTTATTGAATGCTACAAAAACAACTCCTGTTTATGGAAAGTAAAGTCGCGGGAATACAGCAATAGAGTAAAGAAAAATGCTGCATTTGAAGAATTAATAGGTATCAGCAAATTATTTTACGTCCAGGCGGACAAAGTTTGTAGTGAAAAAAATTAAAAGCATGCGAGAGTTTCCGCAAGGAATTAAAAAAAGTTCAAAATTCAAAGAGATCGGGAGCAGGAAGCGACGATGTGTACGAAAGTACTTTGTGGTACTATGATTTGTTACTATTTACCGTGGACCAGGAACAAATGCGTGAAGGAATAGACACTGATGATTTGGTGAGTATAAAATAATTGTATTTGATAAGCTCGTAATTTTTTCAATAAAACTAATTAAAAAGACGATGAGCGGTGTCGTAGCGTAAAAAAACCTCGTAATTCTTGCTTATTAATATTTATTTCTATATAATATTGTATATTACGTTACGACACCGCTCAATTTTTAACTTAATATGGAATATGGATAATTCCACAATTAAAAAGACATCTCCGTGTATAATTTTAAGTATTTTATTAAATCATATTATCTTGCCATGGTACTTTCCCTTTGCCCAGGAAGTAATGTTTATATTTATTGCGAACATCTTTAGCATCCGCTGTACAATTTCTGACAGTTGTTGCTTTTAATTCGCCTAACATTTCTCCAGTTTCATTTCTCCAATCTCCGTTTATAACAGTTCCTGTATTCAGATCTTCCCTGTCTACATGTGGCATGTATTTGTTACCACAATTTCTTCTTAAAAAGTTGTGTAGTACACATGCTGCCATTACCACACAATCGATGTTAGCTACCTTCAAGTTGATTGCGGTGTGAAATATTCTAAATCTTGCAGCCATGATACCAAATGCATTTTCAACCACTCGACGTGCTCGTGAAAGTCGATAATTAAATATTTTTTCTTCATATGCTAATTCCCTCTGTGGATATGGTGTCAATAAATTTTCTTGGAGTGCAAATGCTTCATCTCCAATGAATACATAATACAGATTTTCCTTAGTAGTCTCATTAGATGGTAGGTGTAACAATTGATCCTTCATTTTTTTATAGAAACTGGTATTTTCTATTACTCCACCATCCGACACACGACCATTTGGCCCGCAATGTACGTAGATGAATTCGTAATTCGCGTTGACAAGCGCCATCAAAACAACGCTGAAGAATCCCTTGTAGTTGTAGTAGTAGGATCCCGAATTAGCAGGTTGTACTATTCTGATATGTTTCCCATCCAGAGCTCCTCCGCAATTGGGAAAATTCCAATGCAAATCAAAATCTTTGGCAATACTCTCCCATTCTTCAGTAGTGGAAGGTAACTAAAATTAAAAATTATTTATAGGACGGTACACAGAGCACGATTATTGAAGCGTATGAAGAAAAACGAGACGTTTTTGACAACACTGAATCTGCCACTGTGGATAATATAGAAAACGTGCCCAAAAGGAAGTTTTTAGACTCAGAGGTAGATGCGAACAAAAAGAAGAAAAGATCAAAAGAAGTACCTAATAATAACAATACCGAACTGATTAATAAAGCATGCTCCACTCTTTGCAAGGAAAGTGATGAGTTTGATCTCATTGGAGACGTTGTAGCTGTCAAACTCAGAAAAATGGCCGATGATCAACAACTATTCTGTCAAATGATCATAAATGCTGCACTACTGAAAGGCGCCCTTGGCAAGCTTACAGAACACAGCATAATTCAATAAGATCGCAATAATATTATTTTTTATACGTTTGTTTTTCTTCATTTAAGCATTTTATTTTATTTTTCATCATATATGAAATAAAAATTATATCCACCGATTATATTCGTTTATTATAAAAAGAAATCTGATGTGACCAGGCACATGACTTTATCATACTTCACAAAAAAAAATAAATAAATAAAAAAAAGAAAAACATAAATTATACAAAATTTCCTCTACTTTATTTTTTTTCTTAACTATTTTGACGAAATTACAGAAATGGCGGCTCATTTGCAAAATCTTTGAAAAATGCTAAGAGTAAACCTTTAGTTTCTTTGGGCCCTTTTGAACCAAACTTCTTTCAGCTCTAAGTTTAGTCATGAAACTTCTAAATATGAAGTTTCGTCGCGTTATCTTTAGTAGTGTCTCCGGAATTGTCGCCACAAAAAAACGGGTACACACACACGGACACACACACACACACACACACACACTAAAATTTCAATTTTTTTTTGGCACGATTACTAAAAAGAATTATTTAAACATATTGAAAAATTAGGGAGAAGTCCATATTGCAAATGATTGATATTGGAGAAAAGAAAAGCCTCTTTTTGCAATAATTTATATTTATTTGCTTCGTTTGCTTCGAAGCAAATAAATATAAATTATTGCAAAAAGAGGCTTTTCTTTTCTCCAATATTGAAAAATGTAGGTACCTAGTATATAAAAGGGACTAAATTATGACAATAATTTTAACTGGCAAAGGTCCTAATATGAACCATTTACACAAGGTACCCGTTTTCCGTGCAAGTACATGGAGATCAAATTTATTTGTCGATATCCAAAGCCCATTAAATTAATAATAAACTTACCTTCAAATAATCATCCTTTAGCACCATTAACAATGCTTTGCATGTCTCGGGAATCATTTTTGACAGAGCATGTTTAGAGATCACTGTTGAATACTGTAGGTCTGTATATGATAGACCTGTTGCTAAAAATCTCAAAGTAGCGGTGAGTCGTTCATCTGCAGATATTGACATTCTCATGCTTGTATCCTGTTTTTTTATTGAACTTTCAACTAATGTCAAAAGCTTTACATATGTGTTTTCGTCCATTCTTAAGTAGTTTCTAAAATCATTGGGGGACGATCTTATTTCACTAATTAAATTGTGATGAGACAGATTTTCTCGCTTTAAAAGCCACTGTCTACTCCATTTCCTTTTCGCTCGTTTTTCTTCTTCTTTTTTGTTGATTTCGCTCAAAAGAATTAGCGCACACAGCTTTCGCTTTCTGTCCGTCATGTTGTGTACGTACAAAGCGCCACGCCGTGTCAAACTAAACGAATTCAAAACGAACTGCCTAGCCGGCTGCCGATGCGGTCTGCGCTAGCAGCACCAGAGCTCGTGTCAACGCGATGTGTAACAGCGGCGAATACAGATGCCTGCCAAGCGCGAACGTAGCGATTAGCCGTTATTGAAGCCGCATCGTATGTACCCAAAATATCAGCTGATAGCGTCTCCGCTAGCGTTGGCAGCTAGCTCGGGCGCTGCGTGTCAACCTACCATTACAAAACCATATCAATTCTCAACATCTTGCTTTCTAATTCATCTCAATATCTGAATTTTTGTAGAATAAACACAGTTTGAAGCAAGATTTTGTATTTCACTCATAATCAAGTAACATTTGCTGCAAGCTTTAACAACAAATTTAAATTGCTAAGTTTTATTTAAAGATATTGGAATGAACTAAAAACAAAATGTTGAGAATATGGATGTCTTTTTAACAAAGTACTTTAAAATTTGCTGTGCAGTTATTTCACAGCGTGTATCGAAAGTAGATCAAAAAACAACTTATGGTGTGTTTTTCAAAAATTACAGAAGTATGTGCTTATCTCTAAGAAATTCAATGAATTTCTTTAAAATGTATTAAAAAATAATGAAAACCTGTCAATATTACAGAAGTTTAGCAAAATAAGCGTTCTTTTAATTGTGCCCGTCAAAGTATTTTTTCACAAAACTGTACCTTTCAACTTGGCATATCTTGTTGTGCTGAACAGAGTCGTTAGATTAGAACATATGTTTGTTATTTTTTTACCTTAAGATTTATTTATTATATAATTCATCTTTCTTAGTCCTTCTTACTATATTTATTAGTTGATAAGAATATTAAAAAATATAAAAATTTATTTAGAATATTTATTTCGTGCAAAGGGCATAGATTTGAAGAATTTATGTTAAAGGGAAGAGAGTTAATATATACAATTTTAATCCCTATAATTAAACGATAATGAATAATCTTTGTCTTACATCAAGCAAAATTTTTTTATTTAAAATGAATATGGCAAAACAATTAATCACTAATAATGCAAATAATGTCTAATATTCAATGAATTATGTGTTGTTCAAACAAATATGTTTTGATCACCAGCACAACAATTTAAAGGAGTATATGTGATGTTGCTTAAAATACAAAAATCTGTGTAACCAACCAAACTAAAAAAACATACTAATAATAATTTTTGTGTTTATAAAAATCCTAGAAATTGTCTATTTACGAGTACGATCTTTTGAAAAGACGGTTGGTTTTAAATACTACCGCCCACCCCGCCCCGCTACTGTCCCGCTTTTCTACAATAAAAATCTGGTCACCTTACATTTACCGTAGAGTGGGTTTACTTTGCTAAAATTATTAAATTATATTTTCATTTTTATAATTTTAAAACAATATTAAGCAGTCGCTACCGGCAGTCAAAGTTATGTAAAAATAACTACAACTAATGAATACCTAAATTACCTACTAATTTAATAAGCAAATCAATTTACTTTTTTTGTGTAAATATCAGAACACCAGAAGAATTTAATTTTAATTAATTTGCATTAATGTCGCAACATACGTAAAAACTGGTCGATGGCCTAGAATCTTAATAGACACCGTTGTCCATAATATTACAAGGTACGCACTTTCCCTTCATTATATTGAATATGAGTAGATATATAAGGGCACTTCTCGGTCCGCCGCCCGCCGCCAATTTACATAGGAAGATATCCCCTCCACTTTTCCGCACGTAGACGACCGAGGTCAAGTCAACCGATCTGCCGAGCGCGGCCGAACGCCGGAACCTGGAGTGTATGACTCACACGTCGCTGTTAGAGAGAGAACGCACTACTATTTTTATTTTCGAGCGTGACATGTGCAAACCGATCAAATTCAAATTTTCGCATCAGATTAATTCGGATTTGAATTTCGCGCGCACCATCTTATTTGAATATGACCGAACGCCGATCGCCCGAGCCGATAAAATTCAAATTTTTCCCGCCAACCTTAAAAAATTCAAATTTTCGCGTCAACCCCAGGTCCACCAACCCCAGACGTACCAACCCCACGCGCTGAAACGGCATGCCGACCGGGCGTCATATTTTAAATCAAGTTTTCGCGCTAAATTTATTCGGACTAATTTTAAAATTCTACAGAGCATGCGCGAACCTAGCAAATTAAAATTTTCTCGCCATTAAGGATAAATTTCAAAGTTTAAACCGTCTTTATTGATATTACTCACAGAAATAATTGTGTTTAAAAAAGAAAATGCGATAAGAATTATATTCGAATGTCATTGACGTTGGTAATTGTTGTTATTGCCATTCTGTCTTTTACTGGTACGATGGCACTAGGTAATTCGACGCCCTTGCATAATTTTGCGCAGTTGATACTACTTGCTGAGTTCAAGGACCGACTGTAATTTGAAATGTCTTAGGAGTCATCCTATTTTCACACCTGTGTATCGGTACATTTCCATCCCGTGTGCGTAATAAATTGTTTTTAAAGTCAATTCCCGCTTCTAGGGATTTTAATAAATCTACTCAATATTATCGGAAAATCCAAAAAACTTCAACCACTGTACAATGGTCCATACGAAATTACCTCTATCGATGGTAACACAAATTGCACAATTCGTATAAATAGGAAATCAGTTAGGGTGCACAAGAATAGGTTGAAGAAATTCAATAATTAACGCATGCCTTTCTTTTATTATTGCAGGATGTACTTCCTGTGTATTCTTCCCCTGTTGATCGTCTTTTCTACAGCCGAACCTTATTATTCCTTCAAACCATTAGAAGGCAATCCTGAGCTATTTTATGGAAAGATTGGTAATCTAAAATTATTTAACAAAATTTTGGAATTTAGTCGTTTATTTAGATTTAAATAATTATTACTTAGAGTTAGGCAACATTCAATCATACTTCCGCGACGCCGAACGACTGTGTGGATATGATGAATTTAAAAACATTTTCTCAGAATTATGTTCACAGCAGATTCCCTTTAACTTTCTTCAGTGACGTTAAGGAAAAATCGGACAGGTGCGAGTGACTTGTAACATCGTAATAGTTTTCATGTAAAGTTTGATGACTTCTGTTGTTTTTTTTTCAAATCTGCAACAAATAATAAGTAAATATTTACTAGTTTAGGAAATAGATGGGTTTCCCACAAGCATTTTTGGGAAAATATCGACAACTACGTAACATAAACTTTAATAAACACTATTTTTTAAATTCTTTGTATATGTAAATGTATATTTTCAGTACAGAGAAATAGGACCATAAAAGGACTGAGAGACATCAAACAGACAGACAGTAGGACAAAAACGATCTCTATTTCACTTCAGCAACTTCATTGGCTATCAAATTACATAATGCGCGACAGAACGAAAAATCTATTGAAAATTTTGGTAAGGAAATTGAAGAGCTAATGGTAAATTTGACTTAGTTATTATGTGACAAAATTTTTAAGACAAAATCTGCAAAAATGTAATAATACCGTAATTTTTAAGAAATGCCTGCAATTGCCATTTTCTTTCTTTTTGACAAACAATTGAATATCGCAGGTAAACTAGTTACTTTACACAGGTACAACTTACACAGTTGGAAAGACGACTTCCTTAGCGTTTATAATATGGTATGATGTACAGGGCGTTCCATTTAAAAAAATGTACTGACTTTCCGTTACGCCTAAATGCAACATCCTGTATAAATGAAAATAATTTTACGGTATAGAAACTAATGAGTCAAACAACTCTTGTACAAAACATTTTTTCTTTCTCAAACAATTTAATGACTATCAACCGCCAGGATACTAATAACTCACCCTGTATAATTATATATTTTTAAAATGTGACGTGTTGATATTTATGATTAAATTATTAATTAAATAAAATATCGGTTTGGCTTCCGTGGTAGATCTTTTTACAATAGGAATAACCAACAGAGAGTATTTACCTACAGCAAGTCCAGATGACTACAATGAGGTCGATGCACAGCAAGGTCAAGAGCAACCTAACACCAGGCGGTTTTTCGCGAATAATGCAGATGCAGTGTGTCTTAATATTAATGGTATGAATATAGTAAACATGAGATATGAAATGAAAGAATTGAAATTTTTAATAGATACAGGTGCTTCGATAAGCATGATTTTTTTTTCAGATAATTTAAATTGTCGTTGTGCCATAGATAAAAACGATACTATAAGAATAAGTGGGATTAGTGGCAGCACTTATTCTTTAGGATCAACAATTTCAGATTTGAAAGTAAACAATATTTAAGTTTACAATTATTCATAGCACAAACTGCGCTAATATTGTTCTTTTTGTATGAAACTTGCATGGTGTACTTCTCCATGAGGGGTGATTTAAACCACAAAGCGTCAGCCCACCAACCCCAGACATCACACCTGCTATCACGTATAGCTGTACACACCAAATATATTTGTGTTAACCCAAACTGTATAGTATGAGCTAGTACGGGATAATGTCAACATATTATACCACATGACTCTAAGAGTAACTCAAATGTGACTCAAGAGTGACTCAAATGTGACTCAAGAGTGACTCAAATGTGACTCAAGAGTGACTCAAATGTGACTCAAGAGTGACTCAAATGTGACTCAAGAGTGACATTAGCGCCTCCATTTATCCTCTTAGCGCCTCCATTTATCCTCTTAGCGCCTCCATTTATCCGTTTAGCGCCTCCATTTATCCTCTTAGCGCCTCCATTTATCCGTTTAGCGCCTCCATTTATCCGTTTAGCGCCTCCATTTATCCGTTTAGCGCCTCCATTTATCCTCTTAGCGCCTCCATTTATCCTCTTAGCGCCTCCATTTATCATCTTAGCGCCTCCATTTATCCTCTTAGCGCCTCCATTTATCCTCTTAGCGCCTCCATTTATCCTCTTAGCGCCTCCATTTATCCTCTTAGCGCCTCCATTTATCATCTTAGCGCCTCCATTTATTCGTTTAGCGCCACCATTTATCCGTTTAGCGCCTCCATTTATCATCTTAGCGCCTCCATTTATCCTCTTAGCGCCTCCACTTATCATCTTAGCGCCTCCATTTATTCGTTTAGCGCCTCCATTTATCCGTTTAGCGCCTCCATTTATCCGTTTAGCGCCTCCATTTATCCGTTTAACGCCTCCATTTATCCGTTTTGCGCCTCCATTTATCCTCTTAGCGCCTCCATTTATCCGTTTAGCGCCTCCATTTATCCGTTTAGCGCCTCCATTTATCCTCTTAGCGCCTCCATTTATCCTCTTAGCGCCTCCATTTATCCTCTTAGCGCCTCCATTTATCATCTTAGCGCCTCCATTTATCCTCTTAGCGCTTCCATTTATCATCTTAGCGCCTCCATTTATCCTCTTAGCGCCTCCATTTATCATCTTAGCGCCTCCATTTATCCGTTTAGCGCCTCCATTTATCCGTTTAGCGCCTCCATTAATCACCTTAGCGCCTCCATTTATTCGTTTAGCGCCTCCATTTATCCGTTTAGCGCCTCCATTTATCCTCTTAGCGCCTCCATTTATCATCTTAGCGCCTCCATTTATCCGGTTAGCGCCTCCATTTATCCGTTTAGCGCCTCCATTTATCCGGTTAGCGCCTCCATTTATCCGTTTAGCGCCTCCATTTATCATCTTAGCGCCTCCATTTATCATCTTAGCGCCTCCATTTATCCGTTTAGCGCCTCCATTTATCCGTTTAGCGCCTCCATTTATCCTCTTAGCGCCTCCATTTATCCTCTTAGCGGCTCCATTTATCCTCTTAGCGCCTCCATTTATCATCTTAGCGCCTCCATTTATCCTCTTAGCGCCTCCATTTATCATCTTAGCGCCTCCATTTATCCTCCTAGCGCCTCCATTTATCATCTTAGCGCCTCCATTTATCCGTTTAGCGCCTCCATTTATCCGTTTAGCGCCTCCATTTATCACCTTAGCGCCTCCATTTATCCGTTTAGCGCCTCCATTTATCCTCTTAGCGCCTCCATTTATCATCTTAGCGCCTCCATTTATCCGGTTAGCGCCTCCATTTATCCGTTTAGCGCTTCCATTTATCCGGTTAGCGCCTCCATTTATCCGTTTAGCGCCTCCATTTATCATCTTAGCGCCTCCATTTATCATCTTAGCGCCTCCATTTATCCGTTTAGCGCCTCCATTTATCATCTTAGCGCCTCCATTTATCCGTTTAGCGCCTCCATTTATCATCTTAGCGCCTCCATTTATCCTCTTAGCGCCTCCATTTATCACCTTAGCGCCTCCATTTATCCGTTTAGCGCCTCCATTTATCCGTTTAGCGCCTCCAGTTATCCTCTTAGCGCCTCCATTTATCATCTTAGCGCCTCCATTTATCCGTTTAGCGCCTCCATTTATCATCTTAGCGCCTCCATTTATCCGTTTAGCGCCTCCATTTATCCTCTTAGCGCCTCCATTTATCCGTTTAGCGCCTCCATTTATCATCTTAGCGCCTCCATTTATCCTCTTAGCGCCTCCATTTATCCTCTTAGCGCCTCCATTTATCCTCTTAGCGCCTCCATTTATCCGTTTAGCGCCTCCATTTATCCTCTTAGCGCCTCCATTTATCCGTTTAGCGCCTCCATTTATCCGTTTAGCGCCTCCATTTATCCTCTTAGCGCATCCATTTATCATCTTAGCGCCTCCATTTATCCGTTTAGCGCCTCCATTTATCATCTTAGCGCCTCCATTTATCCGTTTAGCGCCTCCATTTATCATCTTAGCGCCTCCATTTATCCGTTTAGCGCCCCCATTTATCCTCTTAGCGCCTCCATTTATCCGTTTCGCGCCTCTATTTATCATCTTAGCGCCTCCATTTATCCTCTTAGCGCCTCCATTTATCCTCTTAGCGCCTCCATTTATCCTCTTAGCGCCTCCATTTATCCGTTTAGCGCCTCCATTTATCCTCTTAGCGCCTCCATTTATCCTCTTAGCGCCTCCATTTATCCTCTTAGCGCCTCCATTTATACTCTTAGCGCCTCCATTATACAGATCTGTATACAGACCCTGTATAATCACAACAGACCCTGTATACAGATCTGTATAATGGAGGCGCTAAGAGTATAAATGGAGGCGCTAAGAGGATAAACGGAGGCGCTAAGAGGATAAATGAAGGCGCTAAGAGGATAAATGGAGGCGCTAAACGGATAAATGGAGGCGCTAAGAGGATAAATGGAGGCGCTAAGAGGATAAATGGAGGCGCTAAGATGATAAATGGAGGCGCTAAACGGATAAATGGAGGCGCTAAGAGGATAAATGGAGGCGCTAAACGGATAAATGGAGGCGCTAAGAGGATAAATGGAGGCGCTAAACGGATAAATGGAGGCGCTAAGATGATAAATGGAGGCGCTAAACGGATAAATGGAGGCGCTAAGATGATAAATGGAGGCGCTAAACGGATAAATGGAGGCGCTAAGATGATAAATGGAGGCGCTAAGAGGATAAATGGAGGCGCTAAACGGATAAATGGAGGCGCTAAGAGGATAAATGGAGGCGCTAAGAGGATAAATGGAGGCGCTAAGATGATAAATGGAGGCGCTAAACGGATAAATGGAGGCGCTAAGAGGATAAGTGGAGGCGCTAAACGGATAAATGGAGGCGCTAAGATGATAAATGGAGGCGCTAAACGGATAAATGGAGGCGCTAAGATGATAAATGGAGGCGCTAAACGGATAAATGGAGGCGCTAAGATGATAAATGGAGGCGCTAAGAGGATAAATGGAGGCGCTAAACGGATAAATGGAGGCGCTAAACGGATAAATGGAGACGCTAAGAGGATAAATGGAGGCGCTAAGAGGATAAATGGAGGCGCTAAGAGGATAAATGGAGGCGCTAAACGGATAAATGGAGGCGCTAAACGGATAAATGGAGGCGCTAAGAGGATACATGGAGGCGCTAAACGGTTAAATGGAGGCGCTAAGATGATAAATGGAGGCGCTAAACGGATAAATGGAGGCGCTAAGATGATAAATGGAGGCGCTAAACGGATAAATGGAGGCGCTAAGATGATAAATGGAGGCGCTAAGAGGATAAATGGAGGCGCTAAACGGATAAATGGAGGCGCTAAACGGATAAATGGAGGCGCTAAACGGATAAATGGAGGCGCTAAGATGATAAATGGAGGCGCTAATAGGGTAAATGGAGGCGCTAAACGGATAAATGGAGGCGCTAAACGGATAAATGGAGGCGCTAAGGTGATAAATGGAGGCGCTAAGAGGATAAATGGAGGCGCTAAGATGATAAATGGAGGCGCTAAACGGATAAATGGAGGCGCTAAGATGATAAATGGAGGCGCTAAACGGATAAATGGAGGCGCTAAGATGATAAATGGAGGCGCTAAGAGGATAAATGGAGGCGCTAAACGGATAAATGGAGGCACTACACGGATAAATGGAGGCGCTAAACGGATAAATGGAGGCGCTAAGATGATAAATTGAGGCGCTAAGAGGATAAATGGAGGCGCTAAACGGATAAATGGAGGCGCTAAACGGATAAATGGAGGCGCTAAGGTGATAAATGGAGGCGCTAAGAGGATACATGGAGGCGCTAAGATGATAACTGGAGGCGCTAAATGGATAAATGGAGGCGCTAAGATGATAAATGGAGGCGCTAAACGGATAAATGGAGGCGCTAAGATGATAAATGGAGGCGCTAAGATGATAAATGGAGGCGCTAAACGGATAAATGGAGGCGCTAACCGGATAAATGGAGGCGCTAAACGGATAAATGGAGGCGCTAACCGGATAAATGGAGGCGGTAAGATGATAAATGGAGGCGCTAAGAGGATAAATGGAGGCGCTAAACGGATAAATGGAGGCGCTAAACGAATAAATGGAGGCGCTGAGGTGATAAATGGAGGCGCTAAACGGATAAATGGAGGCGCTAAACGGATAAATGGAGGCGCTAAGATGATAAATGGAGGCGCTAAGAGGATAAATGGAGGCGCTAAGATGATAAATGGAGGCGCTAAGAGGATAAATGGAGGCGCTAAGATGATAAATGGAGGCGCTAAGAGGATAAATGGAGGCGCTAAGAGGATAAATGCAGGCGCTAAGAGGATAAATGGAGGCGCTTAACGGATAAATGGAGGCGCTAAACGGATAAATGGAGGCGCTAAGAGGATAAATGGAGGCGCTAAACGGATAAATGGAGGCGCTAAACGGATAAATGGAGGCGCTAAACGGATAAATGGAGGCGCTAAACGGATAAATGGAGGCGCTAAACGAATAAATGGAGGCGCTAAGATGATAAATGGAGGCGCTAAGAGGATAAATGGAGGCGCTAAGATGATAAATGGAGGCGCTAAACGGATAAATGGAGGCGCTAAACGAATAAATGGGGGCGCTAAGATGATAAATGGAGGCGCTAAGAGGATAAATGGAGGCGCTAAGATGATAAATGGAGGCGCTAAGAGGATAAATGGAGGCGCTAAGAGGATAAATGGAGGCGCTAAGAGGATAAATGGAGGCGCTAAGATGATAAATGGAGGCGCTAAGAGGATAAATGGAGGCGCTAAGAGGATAAATGGAGGCGCTAAACGGATAAATGGAGGCGCTAAACGGATAAATGGAGGCGCTAAACGGATAAATGGAGGCGCTAAGAGGATAAATGGAGGCGCTAAACGGAGAAATGGAGGCGCTAAGAGGATAAATGGAGGCGCTAAGATGATAAATGGAGGCGCTAATATCACTCTTGAGTCACATTTGAGTCACTCTTGAGTCACATTTGAGTCACTCTTGAGTCACATTTGAGTCACTCTTGAGTCACATTTGAGTCACTCTTGAGTCACATTTGTGTCACTCTTGAGTCACATTTGAGTTACTCTTAGAGTCATGTGGTATTATATGTTGACATTATCCCGTACTAGCTCATACTATACAGTTTGGGTTAACACAAATATATTTGGTGTGTACAGCTATACGTGATAGCAGGTGTGATGTCTGGGGTTGGTGGGCTGCCGCTTTGTGGTTTAAATCACCCCTCATGGAGAAGTACACCATGCAAGTTTCATACAAAAAGAACAATATTAGCGCAGTTTGTGCTATGAATAATTGTAAACTTAAATATTGTTTACTTTCAAATCTGAAATTGTTGATCCTAAAGAATAAGTGCTGCCACTAACCCCGTAGTCATTAAATTGTTTGAGAAAGAAAAAATGTTTTGTACAAGAGTTGTTTGACTCATTAGTTTATATAATGTAAAATTATTTTCATTTATACAGGATGTTGCATTTAGGCGTAACGGAAAGTCAGTACATTTTTTTTAAATGGAACGCCCTGTACATCATACCATATTATAAACGCTAAGGAAGTCGTCTTTCCAACTGTGTAAGTTGTACCTGTGTAAAGTAACTAGTTTACCTGCGATATTCAATTGTTTGTCAAAAAGAAAAAAAATGGCAATTGCAGGCATTTCTTAAAAATTACGGTATTATTACATTTTTGCAGATTTTGTCTTAAAAATTTTGTCACATAATAACTAAGTCAAATTTACCATTAGCTCTTCAATTTCCTTACCAAAATTTTCAATAGATTTTTCGTTCTGTCGCGCATTATGTAATTTGATGGCCAATGAAGTTGCTGAAGTGAAATAGAGATCGTTTTTGTCCTACTGTCTGTCTGTTTGATGTCTCTCAGTCCTTTTATGGTTCTATTTCTCTGTACTGAAAATATACATTTACATATACAAAGAATTTAAAAAATAGTTTGTATTAAAGTTTATGTTACGTAGTTGTCGATATTTTCCCAAAAATGCTTGTGGGAAACCCATCTATTTCCTAAACTAGTAAATATTTACTTATTATTTGTTGCAGATTTGAAAAAAAAAACAACAGAAGTCATCAAAACTTTACATGAAAACTATTACGATGTTACAAGTCCCTCGCACCTGTCCGATTTTTCCTTAACGTCACTGAAGAAAGTTAAAGGGAATCTGCTGTGAACATAATTCTGAGAAAATGTTTTTAAATTCATCATATCCACACAGTCGTTCGGCGTCGCGGAAGTATGATTGAATGTTGCCTAACTCTAAGTAATAATTATTTAAATCTAAATAAACGACTAAATTCCAAAATTTTGTTAAATAATTTTAGATTACCAATCTTTCCATAAAATAGCTCAGGATTCCCTTCTAATGGTTTGAAGGAATAATAAGGTTCGGCTGTAGAAAAGACGATCAACAGGGGAAGAATACACAGGAAGTACATCCTGCAATAATAAAAGAAAGGCATGCGTTAATTATTGAATTTCTTCAACCTATTCTTGTGCGCCCTAACTGATTTCCTATTTATACGAATTGTGCAATTTGTGTTACCATCGATAGAGGTAATTTCGTATGGACCATTGTACAGTGGTTGAAGTTTTTTGGATATTCCGATAATATTGAGTAGATTTATTAAAATCCCTAGAACCGGGAATTGACTTTAAAAACAATTTATTACGCACACGGGGTGGAAATGTACCGATACACAGGTGTGAAAATAGGATGACTCCTAAGACATTTCAAATTACAGTCGGTCCTTGAACTCAGCAAGTAGTATCAACTGCGCAAAATTATGCCAGGGCGTCGAATTACCTAGTGCCATCGTACCAGTAAAAGACAGAATGGCAATAACAACAATTACCAACGTCAATGACATTCGAATATAATTCTTATCGCATCTTCTTTTTTAAACACAATTATTTCTGTGAGTAATATCAATAAAGACGGTTTAAACTTTGAAATTTATCCTTAATAGCGCGAAAATTTTAATTTGCTAACTTCGCGCATGCTCTGTAGAATTTTAAAATTAGTCCGAATAAATTTAGCGCGAAAACTTGATTTAAAATATGACGCCCGGTCGGCATGCCGTTTTAGCGCGTGGGGTTGGTACGTCTGGGGTTGGTGGACTGGGGTTGACGCGAAAATTTGAATTTTTTAAGGTTGGCGGGAAAAATTTGAATTTTATCGGCTCGGGCGGTCGGCGTTCGGTCATATTCGGGTAAGATGGTGCGCGCGAAATTCAAATCCGAATTAATCTGATGCGAAAATTTGAATTTGATCGGTTTGCACATGTCACGCTCGAAAATAAAAATAGTAGTGCGTTCTCTCTCTAACAGCGACGTGTGAGTCATACACTCCAGGTTCCGGCGTTCGGCCGCGCTCGGCAGATCGGTTGACTTGACCTCGGTCGTCTTCGTGCGGAAAAGTGGAGGGGATAGCTTCCTATGTAAATTGGCGGCGGGCGGCGGACCGAGAAGTGCCCTTATATATCTACTAATATGCGTAGTATTAACATGTGAAAACTTATCTTATAAAATAAATATGGCTAATCCAAATGGATTTCTACAATCGGAAAGGTCCAACAATTTATACCCAACATTTACTTGACTCGTATACTTATTGTGGAGTTGTTAACTAAAATTTTCCGCATCACCTTTTTAATATTTCTACTTGAGTACGTGATTCAATGTACAAGTACAAGTACAATGCACAAGTACACTCTGTCATACGCGTTGGAACCCTCAACGTACCAACCATACATATATATATATATATATACTTGTGGAAAAATAACGACCGTAACTTCGTAGGTAATTAACGTAGAAAAAATTAACGTGGGAACCTCGGTCAGTGGGCGTAGTAGATTAAAGGAAACTCCTTTTGTCTTAGTTCAAATTTTCGTTTTATTTTTTAAACTTCATCAGGAGCGAGCTAAAATTGACAATTGACAAAATTGAAACACATTCTACGTGAATACTCTTCGAACAAAAAACTAGGCATCAACCCTCTGGCGTCCCCCATAATCGCTTTTAAACATTTATCAAGATGAACAATACTTTTTATGGTAATTTGAATCTCAAAATTAATTATCTTCATCCCCAACTTGCCATTGAACGTCTCAATCCTGCGTGTAAGAGTTCTATCGTTACAATCCAAAAAACGCAAAACGTTCTTAGAACCGTGTGTCATGTGACTGGGGTTGACGCGATTCATTGGCCCTTTTGAATGACACTGCTGTGTATCAGAAATTGATTAAAGATCCTACCATCACCATACAAAAAAAGAACAATGAACTTATCTATCTATTAAGACATAAACATTATATTGATGAAGAGATTGCTAGATCTCTTACTAAATACAATTCCATCCCCTCAAAGTTCTACGGGCTACCAAAAATCCATAAAATCAATGTTCCCCTAAGGCCAACTTATGCTCCTTCTAAATTCCTAGCTGAGATTTTACAAACTTCCCTTCAGGATAACGAAAAATGTAATATAAAAACTCTTTCACTTTTTGTAAATTAATGGAACGGATATTGCTGCCACCGGATTTTGTCTTAATCTCGCTGGATGTAGTTTCCCTTTTTACTAACATACCACTTGATTTGGTTAGTAGATAATAAATGGCACTTTCAGACCCACCACACCCACCACATTTACATAGGAAGCTATCCCCTCCACTTTTCCGCACGAAGACGACCGAGCCCAAGTCACCCGATCTGCCGAGCGCGGCCGAACGCAGTAATTCGGTCGCTCACCGATAGATGGCGCGTGAGCTCGCTCAGTACACGTAGTTCGGGAACTTCACCAATAGATGGCGCTACAAAATTTAAATTTACTAAAAATTTCAAATTTTCGCGTCAACCCCAGGTCCGCCAACCCCAGACGTACCAACCCCACGCGCTAAAACGGCATGTCGACCGACCGCCATATTTTAAACGACTTCATCTTCTTGAACACATTTATTTAATATATTAAATTGTACCGAGGAGCGGCATCTACCTACCAATTACCGAACTACATACTGAGGTTGGGAACCACGCTGAAATAATAATAGTTCGGCACTTCACCAATAGATGGCGGTTAATTTAATCACTTTTCCGCACGAAGACGACTGAGCCCAAGTCAGCCGATCTACCGAGCGTGGCCGAACGCTGGAACCTGGAGTGTATGACTCACACGTCGCTGTTAGAGAGAGAACGTACTACCATTTTTATTTTCAAGCGTAAACCGATCAAATTCAAATTTTCGCATCAGATTAAAAGGAGAATTATCCATATTCTTCTGGTAATGGTTTTAACAACAGCAGGAAATTTAATTCAAATCATAATAATAAAATTAGGGAAATGGTAATACGCCAGCGAACAATTATTTGCCACCTCAGCGCGAGTTTAACAGAGGTCGTGATCCGCAAGTAAATGCTGTGTCCGCAGAAACAGAAATTAATATTAACAATACACATACTTAATTGAATTGTCTTAATTGTGTTACTGTTTGAACAATAAACTGATTATTATTATTATTATTAATAAAAACTATAGAAATAATTATTTTAGAGGACAAACTCAGTTCAGATGTCAAAATAATTTTATGCGAATTTAAAATGAGCTGGCGTCACCAGTATTGAATTTTAATTTTTAATTTGTTCCAAGCGTTAAAATAAACGAATTTTTAGTGTTAAAATCATACTTCTTACAGAATTTTAGAGTAATACAAGTAGATTATGTTAAAATAACTCTTGAAATTTACTAAATACGTTGTCGTACTCAGCACCGAGCGCGTCCGAAAATGCAAATATTCGCGCGGTCAGCCTTTTCTCGAACGAAAATAACTGCATGGTACAATCACGTGAACAGTGCGTGCGTATCGAATAACGACTCCGATATTTCTGGATAGAATAGGCGTAGGCAGTCAGTCTTTTGCCAACAATCGACTACACCACACGTTACTTACGCTATTCCAGTGCTTCTCTCAAAATGTTCACCTGCGAGATCTGTGAAATGTCTTTCACCCGCACTGATGCCCTAACAAGGCATAAGACAACTGTACATTCGCGCATAACCAAACAATGTGCGCTATGTATGCGCGAGTTCGCACGCCAAGATGCTCTGCGAAGACACATGAATAAGATTCATGGAGCGAACCCTGCACCTTCTTCCTCCGCGGTAGTCGTGAATGAGCCATCCGGAGCAGGGATGAAGAGGGCGAGGACACCTTCGCCACCTAGAAGAGGCAACAAGAAGCAATCACCATCAGCGTCACTCTGTGACCATTGCGGAATGAGCTTCACCTCAGTCATGGCCCTTAACGCGCATTTAAAAACGCATCGGCAGCAACTTTCAAATGGAGTGCAACAGCTGGCTACCTGTTTCCAGAATAGGGTAGCCAGCTATGAAATCGGAGGAGTTCTACCCAATGATGATATTCCAGAATATCTAGGAAGAAATAAGATCATCACCAGAGACCTTATTTTAACCCATTTAGCGACTCACACACTGTGTAAAGCACAGATTGAACTATTTGCAGTATTTGTAAAGAAAATGGTTAGTGACGGCGAAGCGGAAGAAGAAGTCATAGCCTCACTAAAAAGTTTTAATGCGAAATTTCGAGTGGTAACCCCGAGCAGCAATTTCGATAACATCTATGGTGAAATGGCGAGTGAAATAAACAAGCAGAGTCAGGAGTTCGAGGAGCGTAAATCAGGTTGGGCGTTTTTTTCGATTTCGCATATGGAGGTGAATATTAATCAATATCAACCACTTCGGGGTTCGTCCTACATTGCTCTCCCAACCAAAATGCACAATAAGCGCGCATGGATCAACATCGTCAACGATGATAATGCGTGCTTTGCTTGGGCACTGACGGCAGCACTTCGTCCAGCGAGACAACGCGTCAACATACGAGCCAGTTACCCTCACTACACTGAGGTGGTCAATATGGGTAAAATAGAATTTCCAGTTAAATTAACAGATATAGCGAAAATTGAGGAACTAAATAACCTAAGCATTAATGTTTATGAACTTACTGAAAATGGTAAGAACCATTATTGTGTGGATGGACCCATTTATTATACTGAAAATAGGCGCGAAAAGCATGTCAATTTATTATACATTTTTGAATGTGGTAAAGGTCATTTTGTTTTAATTAAAAATTTTGCTATGTTACTTTCAAAACAGCTTAATTTGCACCGTGGACGCGTGCATTTTTGCGATGGTTGTTTAACCAATTTTACGACAGAACGTAAATTGGCTAAACACCAAGAAAGTGACTGTAACAAAATTCGCACTATTTTACCATCCACAAAGTTAAATTTTAAGCCTAATTTTTTTGGGGAAAAATTACCGGGCAATATTTTACAATTTAATAATTATAATAATTCCCAAATTGTACCGTTCGCGATTTACGCGGATTTCGAATCAATATTACAGCCTGTGGAGCAATGTGAACCTGATCCAAGCACCTCATTTACGCAAACAGTCGCGAGACATGCTCCATACAGCTTCGCATATCAAATAGTTTGTTCCTTTGATGACGCGTATAGTAAATTTGAGATTTATACAGGCGAGGATTGCGCAAAAGTTTTCATTTCCATATTAATGGCAGACGTAAAGTCAATTTATAATAATCATTATAAAGTCATTAAACCGATGCAACCTTTAACATCCGAGGAGCAAGCTAGGTATGATGCGGCAGAGCAATGTTTTATTTGTAATAGACCATTTAGCTCCGGTGATAAAGTTCGAGAACATTGCCATCTCTCAGGACGGTTTAGGAACGCTGCCCACTCAGTTTGTAACCTAAACTATAAAATTCCAAATCATATCCCGGTATTTTTACATAACTTTAGCGGGTACGATAGCCATCTGTTTGTCAAAGAGCTAGCCGAAATTGATGATGACAGCGGTATCGATGTGTTGCCAAATAAAAAAGAACGCTACATTAGTTTCAGCAAACAAATTCATGTAGATTTTGGACTAGATGATAAAGGGGAACTCGAAAGCAAATATTTAAAATTGCGGTTTTTGGATTCCTTTAGATTCATGACATCATCTCTAGACTCGTTAGCGAGTAATCTCTCAGATGCGGATTTAGTAAATGTGCGAAAATATGCGCCTGATGAGAATAAGTTTAAATTACTAACGAAAAAGGGGATTTTCCCTTATGAGTATATGTCGTCGTTAGATAAGTTGGAGGATACTTCACTACCTCCTAAAGAAGCATTTTTCAATAAAATGTCTAACGAGGGCATTACGGATGAGCATTACACCTATGCTCAAAATGTTTGGCAAACGTTTGGGTGTAAAAATATGAGAGATTACTCAGAGCTATATTTAACGACGGATGTGCTACTTTTGGCAGATGTTTTTGAAAAATTTAGGAAAGTATGTCATAAAACGTATCACCTCGATCCGGCACACTACTATACCGCGCCAGGGTTGAGTTGGGATGCAATGTTAAAATATACCAGAGTGAATTTAGAACTGCTAACCGACATAGAAATGGTTCATTTTATACAAAAAGGGATACGGGGCGGAATCTCACAATGCTCACTCAGACATGCATCCGCTAATAATAAGTATATGTCTACATTTGATCCCAATCGTCCATCAAAATACTTAATGTATTGGGATGCGAACAACTTGTACGGTTGGGCAATGTTGGAGTACTTACCTTATGGCGGATTTCGTTGGATGAATGAGGATAAAATCGGAAATTTAAAAATTAGTGAAATTTCTGATGACGCGGGCGTCGGTTACATTTTAGATGTAAACGGAGATTACCCCGAACATCTCCACAACTCACACAACGATCTACCATTCTTGGCGGAAAATATCATCCCACCTTCCTCAAAAACCGATATACGACTCGTTCCGAATTTAATGAATAAAACAAATTACATAATTCATTATCGTAATTTGAAGCACGCCATTGCTCACGGTCTTGTGATTAAAAAAATTAATCGGGTTCTAAAATTTAACCAATCAGCTTTTATGAAAAAGTATATCGATTTGAATACAACTTTACGTCAACAGGCCATCAACGAATTCGAGCGTGACTTCTACAAACTCATGAACAACGCTTGCTTCGGCAAGACGATGGAGAATATCGATAAGGGTGTTGACGTGAAGTTGGTGACAAGTTGGGGTGATATTAAAAAAGATCGTGGACGCCCTAAATTGGGTGCGGGTAGTTTGATAGCGAAGCTAAACTTTAAGGCTATTAAAGTATTTACGGAGAATTTTTCAGCAATTCATATGGAGCGACTTAATGTTTTTTCCAACAAACCCATCTATGTCGGGTTTGCAGTTCTAGAACTATCAAAATTATTAATGTACCGATTTTATTACGATTTCCTCAAGCCTAAATACGGGGATATGATTAGTTTATGTTACATGGATACCGACAGCTTCACTGTCGCCATCCAAACCGAGGATATTTATGCAGACGTGCGCAAAAACTTGGAACGTTTCGATACATCGAACTATGCGAATGATAATCAGTTCAGTATCCCGCCACAGAATAAGGCGGTTTTGGGTTTGATGAAAGATGAGAATCGTGGGAAAATAATGGAAGAATTTATCGGACTGCGTTCTAAGATGTACGCAAATCGGGTTGGTGGCGCTGGAGGTGGCATCACTAAAAGAGCGAAAGGTGTGAAAAAGTCAGTAGTAAAAAGTAAAATCACATTTGATGATTATACACGCTGTTTATTCGATAAAACGCAATTGCGTGTAAGACAGCTATTATTTAGATCTGAAAAGCATACAATTTTCACCAATTTGCAGAGTAAATTAGCCCTTTCACCCTACGATGTAAAACGTCATATTAATAATGATGGTGTTACAACGTTAGCTTGGGGGCATTACTCAATTGGTGATAAATAATAGGTGAATTATTCTCCCACCAGTTCTCACGATTTTAATTTTGTGGATGGAGGAATTGTATAATAGATGGGTCAATCGCATGATTTATTTCTTAAGTTCATAAACGTTATTTCTAATGCTCGATTTTTTGCTATATCTTTTATATTTATCTAGATGTTCCGACTACATATTGTGAAATCGAAAAAAACGCTCATCATCGTTCTAGGAATTCTTATATCACACACCATTTTATTATTGTATATGCTATTACTAGTCGGGGTTACAGTATTTATTTTCGATGACATAGCATGCGATAAGCAGCATAAAATACGATCATATTTCTGCATGGGGCGACATAAACTTGCTGATGCGTTCGCAGCAATTCTCTTTGCTAATTTCAAAGAATTGATGAGTTGGCTTCCTGTTAGAGCAACAAATGTGGTTTCTAGATAAGCATATTTTTTCTAGTATTGCTGCGTTTTTTAAATACCTAATACGAAGTTTGCAGTGTAATCATATTTTTTCTTTTGCTATCATTGGCTCAAAAATTTCCCTCTCTATACCATTCTTTCAAATAAATAGGACCATTATACAGTAAAAAAGACCAGTTCCACAACTAGATACCACCAACAACTACAACAACAGCAAACAAGATGTCTTCCAGACTATCCGAGTTGGGCCTTTGTGAGGTTAAGCCAAAGAAGAAGATATCAGAGTTGGAAATTGATATACCATATCCAATTAAATCGGCGAAAAGAATCACAAAGTGCGCTTGGCCATCAATTCTTGTGGAATTTGAAAACTTCATAGCATTCCTGCCGAAGAGATTAGCCGAAGCCATCACCACCGAAGACGAGCTACGGAGTCTATCATCGATGGCTATGGTATACAAGGGGGAGAAAAACGTTGGAATGCCTACCAACGCCCAAATGATAACTTTTATAGATTTATAAATGAGTTGTATGCAAAATGAAATATTGTTAATAAAAAAAATTACTTAATTGAAACCCGTATGCTTTTTATTACCGCTTAGTATTTATAGTGATCAAAAAGAAAAAAAGGTAAGTATGACAACACTGCTAATTAGCAAATGAGAAATTCTAATATACTCACCGTATTGACTTTACTCTTTTAATAATAATATCACTTCTTAACCTATGAAATAAAACACAAGAAATGCATTTAACGTATCTATTCATTTAAAAAATGCAATATTATATCATATAAACCAAATGGTGTAGTTTAATACATTTATTTTTCATAATGGTAAAGTTGACAATATATATATTTTGATCACTGATCGACCATGGCTTTTTATAATCCATTATCTCTTAAAAGTGTCATTACAAAATTCGCATCCAGTTTATATAAATCACATAACTCTTCCGCCGTTATTTGACATAGCGGTGGCGATGATGTTGTTGTAGACTTCTTAAGCTCACATAGCGGTGGTGGTGACGTTGTTGTAGACTTCTTAAGCTCAGACCCTGCCGCTGTATGAACTGATCGAACATGGCGTTTGAGAGTCCACTTCCTCTTAAAACTCCGTTTGCAAAATTCACATTCGTAGATTGATGTCGGTTTGTCGGTTGATGGCTCAGGTGTTGGTGTTCTAGGTGGTGTAGGCATCTTGAAGTTATTGATTTAGACGGTTGCTAGCACACAGACTGAATTCTTTTCCGAGTTTACTCGATTATATAGCGTTTGTTCACGTGATCAATTTCACCAGTATATTATAATCATTAAATATTAGACTTTGAACACGCATACAAATGATGACGTCACCATCAGTGTTTTAATATACTTACCGTTCACTCTTATATTATCACTGCTTAATCTATGAAATAAAACATAAGAAATTCGTTTAATGCATTTATCATACTTTATAATTGCGAAACGGCGTAGCCCGCCTAAACTTATTGGCGTATCTCCTCTGAACTCGCGAAACGTACGGCGAAGCGAGAACCACCAAAATGAGCGTCGTTCTTTTCCGCTTCAGGCGAATGTATTTTGGAATCGTTCATCCCCGCGCGTGTGCCCCAAAAACGCCCCCGAATGGAGTTGTGCAGATCCCCCGAGCAAATATGGCGGCGTGTGACGTCAGAGTCTCTGAGAGTCTTGCGCTCCGAGAAACGTCAGATTAATTTGTCAAAACTGACAATTGCATGTTTGCGTTCGCACTACATTTCATGGGTTAACTGACGTTTACGGGTGAATGTATCGACGCAATCGGGATAATTATGACCGGAAAACTGAGAAAACGGAGGAAAATTGCCATGTTTCAGGTAAGCGCGACACCATTGCTACATATGTGTGCCGAGATCGTCAAACTCCAATGATACGCGATGCGACGCAAAACAGGTAATAGCTGTCCAAGTTGCCATGTTTAGTGAAGTTTGCATCGATTCAACGCAAGCAAATCAGGTGCTACGGAATTTTCATTAGAAAAAGCGACACAGACAAACAATTTTCTAGATTTTAATCAGAGGTTAGTAGACGTATACACGTTATATACGTGAATTTCTAAGAATTCGTTAAGTGGTGCCGTGTCCGAGAGGTGTAAGGCGTTGACGTTTTGATTTTTCCATTGCGGTTCAAATCCAGATGAGAGTTTTTTTTTTAATTTTTTTTAGATGTTTATGATTTGTTTAAGGTACATGTTTTTAATGCTTTGTTTATTTTTTTATCATAATATACAAGAGATAATATAAATTACAACGACGTATTACGACTTCATCATACGAATCACATACAAGAAAATGAATTTAGGTATAGAAAATGGAAATAATAAAAAAAAGCGATTTACTAATTAAGAATAACAGTATAAATCGATCTTGAAATTAACAACAATTATTATTTATCACTAATTAAAAATTATATAGGCAGCATATAGATATTATACCGTGTCCGGTAGAAAGTTTAACAACACTAATGAGACAAAACTATTAATATTACCTTTTCAGAAAATTATGTTCTTCGTAAAAGCTTCTGATTTAATTCTTCTTTTGTCTTAAACCTAAAATGCAAATATTAGAATCTAATTCTCTGCTTGCAAGTACCGGGTATTACCAAAACTATAACAAACTCTTGGGAGTAAAGGTTTATGTTCAAAGTTATGCAAAGTTATGATATTTGAAAAAAAAAGTAGTTAAAAATATTATAGGTATTATAGGCTGTTTTTATTTTACCAAAAAGATACAAATGACATTAGCTAAAGTACGTTTATCTTAAAAGCTACGCCAAAATATTATTTGAAAGAGTATTTCAAAATATTAGGAGGCAGTAAATAAGAAATTATAATCACCTTTGAAGTTCCATATACCGGGTGTTCATGCAACGACGCTAACATTTCTAAACACTTTTTTCCACCGGAGACGGTATACAATTTTTTCAAATAACATTTTGCATAGTTTTTAAAAGAAAGGTACTTTACTCTTAAGAGTTGGTCATAGTTTTGGTAACACCCAGTATATGGAAGCAGATAATTACATTGTAATATTTGCATTTTAGGTTTAAGACAATTTAGAAACTTTTATGAATGAAATTTTCTGAAAAGTTAGTGCCGGACACGGTATGTACAATATGTACATAAAATTTAGTAGAGCTTTTTTTAAGTTGGAAATTTGAAATTCTTGAAGGTAAAGTATGTATTACTACTACTACTACTACTACTACTACTACTGTATTAATACTATTACTACTACTTATTATGGTTTTTTGCTGTACAATTATAATAAATACTTTAATTTTAATAAACAAAGGCTTAATAATTACAGCTTACTTATTTTTTTATAAAGTGCAGTTTTCGAAAAAGGAAAAGACAAGCATTGCATTTCATTTGTGAGGGTACTGCATCATGCAAAGGAAAAATTAAATTTTACTGATACTTGCAAAATATGTTTAAACAAATTTACAAATGGTTGTCAAAATTTTCTTTTACACTTATTAACTAAAAATAATAATAGTCTATATTGAAACAAAAGCTAATTCAAATAATTACAGCAAAAAATATATTAATTAATTTTGTCTTACACAATAATATGACATAGCCTGTATATGCCCCACTTTTTTGCTGACAAAATTATTTTTTTGCGAGCAAATATTGTGAGAGAAAAATTTTATTACCATGGCCTAGCTCCCCTACCACGTATCATCATGGTTAAAGCATAGGTTACACATGGTACTGCAGCTAGGCCATCGATATGAACTTAATTGTTTGGACCCCCGCAAAGGTCACCACCTGCATTACCTTACGTGACTTATCTTGATCACACACCAGTCCTGAAGAAGCCGAAGATTACAATGGCGAAACGTAGGCAAATGTGAAAGTTCCAAGAATTACACTCTCAAAGACTGATAACCGTTTCTATTCTCTCCTCCCGAACACATATCACAGTCGAAAGTCCCCCAACAACAATAAATTAATTTTGTCTTACACAATAATATGACACAGCCTGTCCCCCTTTGTAGAGAGCAAATGTTATTGTGAGTTAAATATTGTATATCGATGGCCTAGCTGCAATACCATGTATCATCATGGTTAAAGCATAGGTTATACATCGCACTACACCATAGGTTAGGTACTACAGCTAGGCCATCGATATATACTCAATTCCTCATTTGTTTAAACAATAATATACAATGTTAGTGCGTATTTCTTGACAAAAATTATTATAGGATTTCTGTTCTTTTTTGTAATATTGGAGGGTTTACGATATCGGTCAAACAAGTATTGTGGTTGCAACACTAATTATTATTATACGTTACAATTGAAAATTAGTTAACAAATGGTTCAAACAAATGGTATTTGTTTAAACAATTGCAAATTAGTTAATAAATGACCAAAAATGCTCCTAATAATACCTTCCTTTAAAAAATAGAAAATATGTTCGCTACATTGTATATATATTTGTTTAAACAAATGGTATTTGTTTAAACAATTGCTAATTAGTTAATAAATGAAAAAAAAACTATAATTTAATACCTTCTGCAAAAACATGTTCGTATCATCGTATATTTTTGTTTAAACAAATGCTAATGGTTTAAACCATTTCAAATTAGTTAATAAATGACAAAAAAATATGTCAATAATCCAATAATAATCACTTCTGCCAAAAGCAATAATAAAACACGTAACATTGTAAAATTGTAAATTTGGGGAAACTTTTGTCTCATATTTAGGGTACTATGGGGAGGGTACGGGGTGGTGAACAAAAAAATAGCGGTGGTGGATTTGTTCTCCTAGGGGAGTTCTGAACAATTTCTGATAATCTCCCGCAACTTTTTTTCAAAATCCGAAACGTGAAAAAATAACGAAAAAAGATGCCTTTTTGCAATGTATTTTAAATGGGAAATTTGAGGTACTCGGGGGCACGTGTTATCGTTAACCGATTTTTCTCAAATTTGGGGGGAATTTTTTTTCTGGAAAAGGAACAAATTGCGGGGAATCGTTGCCCTCTAGCGAAAAGTCTGTTTTTTTGGACCACCCTAATAAACACGTTTTTCTATTTCAATTCTCAACATGGTGACGTCAAGAGGTCTAAATTATTAAAAATTTTGTGCAATTTTGCCTTCAAAGCCTCCATTTTAAATTTTGATCTATTGGCTAAGGAGCAATTTCTTTTGTGCATCAACTTTATATCTAGGATCGTAACACCCCACTGCCACTGACATCGATATCCAATCCAATTTTAAGCCATTGGCTTTATACTAACTGTGATGTAACGTTGGTAGAAGTTTTCGTCTTCTCAACAAACCTGTTAAAATTAAAGGCTTTTGACTTTGATAAGTACTGAGATTTTACAAAATCGAGATTGACAGCTATGATACAATTGACAATAATATAATGATCATATGCAATCTGTCAGAACATACAACCGGACCGAGGACTGATTTTGAAACCGAGGAGTGAATTTAGTAATCACTAAACAATGCACCTGTAAGGCAAATACCTGATGGGGAGTCATATGGAATAGCGGCCTGTGGCGCGCTCTGATACGGATTGTGGTTTTGATAATAACTTAATTGTCAAATAAATAATTCATATATTTTGTACAATCAACTGAATCCTACAGTTTTGAGCAGTCTATCGATTTCAGCGGCCATCGACTTCGTTCTTCTGCTCATGTTTGCGGTCTATTGGCTTCGCTGGACTACCGAATTATGCGGTCTGCCGATTATGCGGTCTACCGAATTATGCGGTCTACCGAATTAGGCGGTCAACCGAATTAGGCGGTCTACCGAATTAGGCGGTCTACCGACTTCGCTGGTCTACCTATCTATTCGGTCCAAACGTCAACTAGTTGTTTATAATGGTAAAGTTGACATAATATAATTATACAGTAGTTTACAACTATTCATAGCACAAACTGCGCTAATATTATTTTTTGTATGAAACTTGCATGGTGTAAACTTCTCCATGAGGGGTGGCGGTGGACACCAGGATTCAATCCCTTCCAAATTGATAGTGTGTGGTTGAAACTTCATATTGGCTAAATGTTCCAATAGTACTCGATATTTTTCGGCACCTTTTACATAGATGCGATCCACATCATGGAGATGTAATTCCAAGACGTTGGATAGTTTGCTCAGCTCGATGAAGCCTCCGCAGTAGTCGAGACCATGATGATGTGTTGAGAGATGGCGAATAGTTTTCTTTTCCAGCTCGCTGAGCTCTTCATATTTGGTGGATGGTATGAATAAATGGTTAACTGGGTATCGACCATCGTAAATGCACAATTCTTTTACTATAAAATCACCAGACCTTAGTTGGAAACCTTGGATGTCGACCACAACGATTTTCATTTTGAATGTTTTATTCGGCGGTAAACTGGAAACTAAATGAATTTTTATTATAACCCACTAATATATACTACTTTTTATCCCCACCTATGACGTAATGTTGATTGTTTCAAACTTCTTCACAAAACTGTACATTGCAATAGTTCTATTTAAATCCTCCAGTTCTGACACGAATAACTTTAATTGGTCGCGTAACACTTGCTGCTTCCGTTTAAGAGCACTTAATTTCTTAGATATTGCTTTAGCTGACATCGTTGATGGGAGTAGGAATTAAACTGAGCAAAATTCCCCATCAGCAAAATCTCCCCACTATCGAATTTGACGGGTGAGCTCATGCACAGGAATGTATTCAACAATGCTATCATGAACGATAATACAATAAGCTTTAGTATTATCGGGAAATTGCTTGGAACTCTGAAATTCAAGTTTGATGTCGCAGGTTGATGGGAGCACAACTTCTGAATTATGTTTAGATGTGTCCAGCACGAATACGGCTCTTTCGTTAAAATCATTATAATTTCGTAGAGGTTCGGGGTGACTACGACCCAAGAAACTAGTCTGAAAGTTTAAGTACATCTGGAATGCTTCGGTGTATCTCTTTTCATCAAAGTTCAGACGCATTGACTCATACGGATAGCAGTCGGAATTTAAATACACCCGCAGATCCGTGATATTCAGATGATCAAAGTATGATGGGTCACTTTTAATGTTATCTCTCCTATTTGTTTGGAATGCGACAATCACGAATCGCGGTCTCTCGAGGGCGACGGTTGTCTTCACTGCCCAGATATCGTTGTTGGTATTCCTAAGACTCGGTAGCTCATGCAGTTCCCACTTATGGAAGGGTATTAGTATGGCTTTGTCACGCTTAAGTTCCTCATAAATTTCTAATTTTACGATATCTGAGGGGATTATATGTTTTGCTTTTAATTGAACGCTGGTGAGATTTATTTTCATAGTTTTCAAATCGGTTGCATCCTTATCGGCTTCTGGGAGAACAATTTGATAGCAATCATTATCAGATTTGGCACGTACTAAACGCAGCTTATGACGTCCGCAAATAACACGTCTATAATCATGAAAAACGCCCAGCAGAAAACTTAGAGCGATTCGAAGAGAGAATTTGTTATCCTCGTGCAGCGTATAAATGTTTTTATCAAGCGGGTATGTGAGTCCAGCAATTTGAAGAGCTTTACACTCATTTTCACTTAAGCACAAGTAGGATTTTAGGAGCGTCGTAATTCCTGGATTTTCAACTCTATCAATTTCAATATCGTTGAGTTCATAGCTGATACTTCCGAAGAGAAACGCACCCAGATTGTTTGTAATCCTAACAGTACCCTTTCCCGCCGCTGAATGCTCAATATTTCCCTCAATGTACAGAGCGCTCTCATACATCGAGACCAGAACATCTTTCTGATTGATTGTGATCTCAATTTCGTCATTCGACTGGAAAGATTTAGTTGTGGGATGGTAAGTATGGATCACTTCTCGCGCTATGGAAGTATCATATTCGGGGTTTCCGAATAACAATAGTTTTTCTGACATGATATCCTAGAGAACGTAAAAACTGAATATTTTCTGCGGATAATGTGGAAGAGCGATTAATCGATGGTTGTTGTACTACTACTGATGGTCGAACACTAACTGATGCAGCTTGAAAATGTTGCTTGTTTATATACCTTCCAGGTAGTTGGGCATTGAAAGCCAATCCCATGTTAGTTGAGTTTTCTCAATTCCAATCTAATGACAATCTTCTCACCTCTAAAGTTGACCAATTCCTCACTCTGATCGTGTAAATTTATCGTGATATTGGGTATGGAATGCTGATTTATTACGGGTGGTATACTAAATTACTTGGTTCGATATCGATACTATAGCCAGGATCTACGGTTGGAGCAAACTCGTACAACGTATGCGATGTTTTATCGTTATAATACGAACCGTGGATAATATTGCACTCGACACGTACCGTAACAACCTTGCTGATATTCACCGGTAAGTCGGATTGATATTTAGTTTTCGGTATAAGACTTTCGGTGAAAATCCCAACACTCGTCCAATGAAATTCTCACTAGTAAAGTCGATTCGTAGTTCACTTTTCACTTCGCACCTCAAAGTATTATTATTTCCCCGGATCGATAGATAATTATCGTATGTAGATTTATCCGATGACGCTGGTATATGTCCGCGCGCGGATAACTCCTCCTGAATGTGTGACGTAATATCGCTGAGCTCGTATGATCCTGTACGAATCTCGATTACGTCTTCGTGTTGCTGTTTTTGCTTATCTAACTTTGGATCTCCGAAATAAAATTTATTGTTTACGCCCTCCTCAATATTGGGAATACTATTGTACGTATGCAGAGCAAGTAGAGCTAGGGAATACTGTGATCTATGTTCCAATTCTATTGGAGGGTAGAAATCAATTGAGAGCGTGCTCTTGGTACCTGTTAGGGTGAACGTTTGAGACATAATTAAACAATTCTGTTGTGCGTACTACTATTTATACTTTATTAGAAATTCTAAACACAAGTGACCGCAATTGTAAGTATTTCTCTTTTGTACATTTTCATAATTATATGTTATTTTACAATGTTTGAAATATTTTATCAACTGCTTTGGTGGTCGCAGGTTTCCAAAACTATCAAAGTAGTTGACTCGACGTCCTGTCTTCCGATATGCTACCCAATGAGTACCCGCCCCACTATCGCTATCCAAATTAACAATGCCAGCCTCGCTTGGGGTGTGAGGTGTTTTCGGTAATGTGTCGCGCATAAAGACTCCTCGAAAAGTGGGGATTTTTAATATTTTAGCGTATCTCACTAAATCGATGTTGGTTAGGGGCCTCTTGGGTAGCTCTTTTAAAAATTTTTCTTCAAATATAACCCTAAGCCAGATTTATGTTTCTTCAAGAATAATCCAGATCCTTTTTTACCAATAGCTATCGCTTCCATCGTTTTATTATGACGTTCCGATTCCTTTAACTTATCTCAAGCTTCTTGTCCACCCTTTATGGCTCTGTATACACCAGCTGCTCCACCACCCAAACCTCCTAAAGCTGATAGTCCGGCAAAAATTGCTGGTAGTAGAGGGAGGATGCCACCAGTCTTGGGAATTGGGATTATACGGGTGACTCTTACTCTTGACTTTCCCCCAGCATCTTTAACAGCTAAACGAGCACTTTGTATAGCTAAGCGTGATGCGTCTCTCAAATTATCAGATTTGTTTATGGTCTTGACAACTTTGTCTACAATTGCTTTGCGGAATGCAACTTTTGGTTTCTGGTTCTTCCTCACCCTTCTTCTCTCCTTCTTCTTTACAACTTTGGAACGTTTAGATGTTGGCATCCCCATACCAAGTTTTCGTTTTAAGTTCATACCGTTAGTAACAAACCAAGCGGATACTTTTTCACCAAATTTAGAGTCTGATGATTTTACTCTATCCCAAGCACTATACTCGAGTTCTTTATCTGCCCGATGTCGGTCCTCTAAAGTTTTATGTTTGGAATACGCGATATCGTGCTTTTTACAAGCTGTGTCCAGTTTGTTCACTCCCCCGTCACCGCGTTGTAGTCTCTTTTGTAATTTAGTTCCAGGTCCGCAAAACTGATACCCCGGTAAATGTAGTTCAAATGGGAGATTATTAATAACTTTGTTTAAGAGGCCCTCTCCCTTATACGTATTCATTGATACTAATCAGATTTTCAAAAGTAACCCCCTTTTATAGTATATTTTAGATGCTCCTTTCTTACATCACTAAAAATAAATAATACAACATAATTCATTTAATACATTTATTTATATAAATCATCACTTTGTATCTACATATTCAATATTTTACAAAATTGACAGTCTTTTCGTGAAGGTGGTGGTCCATCGTAGTGCGTCATCTGCCCCGGAGTATTGTAATGCTTGTAGCAGGGTAATTTCGATTTTAACTCATCATCTTCCAGATACGCCTTTGGTAGTTTATGCCATACATTTTGCAGTTATTGTGCAGATACATGTGTTCGTAGATATTTGATGGGGAATAATCTTAACTCCTCATCGGTAAAATCATTCAAAGTCTTTTCGCGCGTAATATGTGAAATAATGTTATCGCATGCGTTAGAGTCCTGAGCGACTGATTGATGCTGTCTTATTCTAAGTTTTATACAAACTATTCGTATGAACAAATACACTAATATTAATAATACAATTGAAGACTTATGATACATGTTGGTTGAATGACGATAGCAAACTGAAGACTAAATTTGATTATATCGTGGTTTTAGAGTGTGCTAGAAAGAGTAAGATAATCTAACACAGTATAATTAAATTCATTTGGATTTTTTATACAGAACTCTTTTATCTTAGAATATGGATTTTGTACATTATTTCCAACAAAAGTTATCATTAACTTATTAAAATAATATGCAAAGTTAATTTTTTTTAACATTGCCAACTTACATTGTATTACGTCATCGAGATACAAAATACCGGATATGTCTATTTCGCAAAGATGAATTGATACATTTCTGAAGGTTAGCACAACGCTGACTCCTAATGAGTGTCGTTCAGGTTCAATTTCTTCAAACTTTAATTCCCCCTCACCGGTTGTAATATTCTTGTATCGGAGGTCGTTGTCATTTTCCAAGAAGCCCCTCAACGTTCGAACCAGTATTGGCCAATCAGAATGAATTATGGGAATATGATTGTTGTTGGTATCAGCAGACGATGTAATTCGTATAATGGGGATAAAACCTCGAGCAGCACTTAATCCAGCTATTATTTTCGCATTTTCTACATCATAATGCGACTCGTTGATGAAGCGCGTTTCATTTTTTATAGCCTCTTCATATGCGGTATACAGCCTATCGATTGTCGACCAGTAGTTGCACGGACTATTCATCATTATGATCTTTCACTCAACTGATCTATGAGACGGCGGCTGTCTGAATTTATAATGATTACCCCACTACATTATGTTTGACTTTGGGATCCAACTGTTGTGAGTGTTATCAAAACCGAGCCATTTTACAAACACTTTACCCCTCTTTTTCTTAAAACTTTCTCCACAAGATACACATCGGGTAAGTTCGTTTTCAACAATTCTGATTCGTAGAATGCTCCCTTTATCGGTCGACCTTCCATATCATTCAACATATACGTCACCGGATTTGTTATTCTAACTGATGTCATTTTAAACAATTCCGTTGTCCAGTTCGGTAAATACCCTTTGGTAAAAACATGTTTGAACTTGCTTATGCGGACGATATCGCCAACTTTAAATTTACCCTTACCAGCAATTTTGATGTGACTGTAAACGGTTCCGAGTAGTTCATCCTCCACTTGTTTTGAATTTACGTCTACGGGTTTTTTTCCGATGGTTCTATGTTTTGAATTATTATACTTTGATGTGACGGTTGGTAGTAGATGATGCCATTTGTAATTTCCGTATAGGCTAAATAATTTGAATAAGTTTTGTTTAATGGTTCTAATTGCGCGTTCAACTATGGCCGCCTTCATTACACTAAATGTGGAGTAATGGTTGATTGAATACTTTTTCATTAGCGAACTAAAGTGACTTATAGAATTCAGTACCGTTATCGGTTTGCAGATTCTTTGGAATACGCTGTTGCGAATTCTTCAATATTAGTCCCACAGCACGCGACACTTCACTCGATGACTTATTCTTAATCGGCTCCATCCATACGAATTTTGAAAAACAATCAATTACAATTAGTATATATTTAAATCCTCTATTGAAGCGGGAATATTTGATGAGCTCGATTAGATCTGCCTGCCAAAGATCATCTATACCATGTAGAATGGTTCTTCGTCTAGGAAATTTATTGCGAGCCGGCTTATGTAACTCGTTTACAACAGTCTCCTTTGCTTTGCTAAATTTGCTCATTTTGTGAAGTTTGCGGTGTGATGGTAGGGGTTGCACTGAACTTTAACTTGTGTTCGAGAAATGATAAGCGTTTTTCTATATCTGCGACCGCACTTCTAGTGAGTTGGACAAACGATCGTAAATCCTTATCTACTTCCGTACTATTGCGATTAAGTAACACTATTTTTTCACGGTGTTTTCGCACTTCTTTCCATATATCTTTCTGTTTCTCTTCTAATTCGTCGGTTTTAGATGTGCTCGATTTGATGTCGTTGGTAGTGATACTTTTAAAAGAATCAATGTGAGATTGCGTTGTAGTAATATTATCATTAATGGTGGTAATTTCATTATTAATAAAACTTCGAATATCGATATCCAGGTTCGTCAACTTATCTGGGATTGTTTTTTGCATCAACGTCTTCAATTCCTTCTTTGTAAAATTGATGAATTCTAGAATTCCGGCGTCCGCATATTGTTTGTGAACGCTATCGTGATCATTTATGGGTGCCCCGATATTGCTCAACCTACGGTTTTGAATATCATAACCCCCATCTTAAGTTAGTGGGAACATTGTTGCTCGCTGACCTTGTCGACTAGTAGTAGATCTAGGTGATCTTCCAAATTTATCTACACCCATGTTAGAAAATTACTTCAACTTCTCTCAGTTCTTCGATAATAGATGCAATTTCGTTAGTATGAGAATTATTTCCGGCAGCTTGTGAAGCGATCAATAGCTTTAATCGATCTACCAATTCGTCGATGTTGTCAAAGTATATATACTCCACCTTCTTATTATTGAAGTCCATTTGAAGTCCATCACCACTCTTTTTCATTTTTGTTATAGGACTATCCGGATTAGTTACTTTTTCAAGCAGGTGCTTTATTATTTTAATGTATTTGAATGATCTACTCCCTCTATTTTGAGCATCCTCCTCAAATTTACGTTTATGCACACTCGTTAAATTTATGATTTCGCCATACGTTTTAAAACCTTTTGAAGTATAGCCTATGGGTTTCTTTAGAAATATTAATTCATATAACCCTTTACTTCCATTAAAAGTATTTCGATTATCGATAATGATTTTATCCCCCGAAAATTCTATGGGTTTAGAACCTAAGGTCCAAGTATCGGTGGCGTTATTGTATTGTACTCCATAGCTCGTATCTAATCGACCTTTTACACCGGTTTCATACAATTCTCTAATTTCAGCTGGAATTGTTGATAAGTCCATTGTTTCATACTTTTCCGCCTTCGAATCTTCTGTCTTAACGTCTTCTTCATATTCTTCTTGTTTAATATTTTCTTGTTTAATATCTTCATCGTTTTTAATGTTTTTCTTCAGTAAATTTAATGTGTTAGATAAAATGTCTTTTAAAGAGTTAGTTATGGGTTTTACAACACTTTCAATTGTTTCTGCATAATGTTCACGCCCCAATCTCAATGCTAGATATTTTTTTCTTACAACATTAGCAATTTCACTAATTCGTCGCTTAATGTGTTTTCCATCTCGCTGAAGTAGTGATCGTTTTTTGAGATATCCATGCCATATCTCAGCTGGTTCTTCTTCTTCATCATCATTGTTCACCCTCTTCTACACAATGGTTTATTGATACTGATGATATTTTCTATGATACCCCTAATATATACTGGTCGAACCCCATTCTGTATCGCCCATCTTTAATTTCAAAATCTTTCATTATTACTAATGCATTATGTTTTCCTCCTTTCCAACATTCTGAACAAATTTTTCGAAACTTTTCAAAATTCATATCCGTGGAAGCATGCTCATCATATATATGACGTAAATTCAGAACATCTTGTGGGAATAAAACTATTACGTTCGCATTATCACGCACCAAATGTTTAGGAATTTGTGTGTAAGTCTGTGTTAAGTAGAACGCATCAACAAGTTTATGTCGCCCCATGCAGAAATATGAGCGTATTTTATGTTGCTTATCGCATGCTATGTCGTCGAAAATAAATACAGAGTTGTTTTTAGCATCTTGAGGATCCACAATTTCATCATTGTTACTGTAGTTAAAGATTTCAATTTCTGGTATTTTCTTGATTATGTTATTTAAAAATTCATATTTTGGTTGATATAACGTCTTGGAAAAGATGTAAATATTCTCGAAGCGTAACCCGTTTTCTTCAAATAACAAGAAGAAGATTTGTCTTGCCGCACCCAGATGGGCCACAAATAATAGCTCTTATAGTGTTTGGTAGGAGCTCACCGTTTGAGCAAAGACCGTCCAGATTATTTAAGGGAAGAGATAATGATGGATGATTAACGACCTTCATCATAAACAATACTGATGGAGTAGCACCTAAGGTAGTCAATATATAGTAGCTGTCAACGCAGATCTGTTGATTTTTTTTTTCATCAGGGTCTGTATACAGGTCTCTATAATTTATACAGGGTCTGTATACAGGGTCTGTTGTGATTATACAGGGTCTGTATACAGGGTCTGTATACAGGGTCTGTTGTGATTATACAGGGTCTGTAGCGCCGCCGGTACCTCTAAAATAACTTTGTCCTCAGATTTGATTTTGCTCTCTAAAATTATTTTGACATCTGAACTGAGTTTGTCCTCTAAAATAATTATTTCTATAGTTTTTATTCATAATAATAATAATAATCAGTTTATTGTTCAAACAGTAACACAATTAAGACAATTCAATTAAGTATGTGTATTGTTAATATTTATTTCTGTTTCTGCGGACACAGCATTTGCTTGCGGATCACGACCTCTGTTAAACTCGCGCTGAGGTTGCAAATAATTGTTCGCTGGCGTATTACCATTTCCGTAATTTTGGTTCTGTCTTTGATAGTTATTTGTGAAAGAATTTTGTCTGTTACCTCGATTATTATGATTTGAATTAAATTTCCTGCTGTTGTTAAAACCATTACCAGAAGAATATGGATAATTCTTCTTTTAATCTGATGCGAAAATTTGAATTTGATCGGTTTACGCTTGAAAATAAAAATGGTAGTGCGTTCTCTCTCTAACAGCGACGTGTGAGTCATACACTCCAGGTTCCAGCGTTCGGCCACGCTCGGTAGATCGGCTGACTTGGGCTCAGTCGTCTTAGTGCGGAAAAGTGATTAAATTAACCGCCATCTATTGGTGAAGTGCCGAACTATTATTATTTCAGCGTGGTTCCCAACCTCAGTATGTAGTTCGGTAATTGGTCGGTAGATGCCGCTCCTCGGTACAATTTAATATATTAAAATAAATGTGTTCAAGAAGATGGAGTCGTTTAAAATATGGCGGTCGGTCGACATGCCGTTTTAGCGCGTGGGGTTGGCGGACCTGGGGTTGACGCGAAAATTTGAAATTTTTAGTAAATTTAAATTTTGTAGCGCCATCTATTGGTGAAGTTCCCGAACTACGTGTACTGAGCGAGCTCACGCGCCATCTATCGGTGAGCGACCGAACTACTGCGTTCGGCCGCGCTCGGCAGATCGGCTGACTTGGGCTCGGTCGTCTTCGTGCGGAAAAGTGGAGGGGATAGCTTCCTATGTAAATGTGGTGGGTGTGGTGGGTCTGAAAGTGCCATTTATTATCTACTTTGGTTGTTCGAGTGATAGACGATGGATGGGAGGTCGTTGGTGAATGCTGTTCTATTCCAAAAGAACATTTCCTGAATTTGATTAGATTTGTTTACAGTAACTGTTACTTTACCTTTCAAGATAAATTTTTCAAACAAATTTTTGGTACGCCGATGGGTTCTCCTCTCAGTCCGATACTTGCACAGTGGGTCATGGACAACCTCCTTGATAACTGTATTAAAAAACTCACGTTTAAGTTACCTTTCATATACAAATATGTCGATGACATAATTTGCGCAGTACCTAATAATAAGGTACAAGAAATCTTAACCACGTTTAATGGGTTTGACCCACACTTACAATTTACTGTGGAGGAAGAGGTCGACTTTGGAGTACCCTTTTTGGACACCAAGGTCGTACGTGATCCTACGGACAATACGGTCAGGTTGAACTGGTACAGGAAGCCCACGGCGCCGGCGTCCGGAAGATACATAAATTCTTTTTCGAATCATCCCATGAAGCAAAAAATCAATACACTCTTGGCTATGAGGAATAGAGTATTGCATATTAGTGACCTAAGTTTCATCGAGAACCACTTACGTGACCTATGTGAAACATTTATTAACTATGGTTATCCTAAAACCCTAGTGAGAAAAATTGTTTATAATAGCCCACGCCATGATTATGCGACGGACGATGGCGAGCGATGGGCGATGGCAGACGATGGCCAGCGTTATTAAGGTGGGCTTCAAAATGAGTAGGCAACCAAATATACCTCATAATTTTGTTGTCAGTATTTCACCGAAATGATTAGGTATTACCATTCAAATTATACGTTAAACTGAACTTGAAACCTTTGTCGATAATACAAAAAATATCCGGCTCAATTCTGCCGAGTCTAGGTGACGGATTTTAAGCTTATTGGTGGCTATGTCGTAGTCTTCTTGCGATCAACAAAAAACGCCGATATTCCCAGAATTCGTCCCCTACACTTGACAGAATTGAGCCGAATATTTTTTATATTATCGGCAAAGGTTTCAAGTTCAGTTTAACGTATAATTTGATTGGAAATACCTAATCATTTCGGTGAAATACTGACAAAAAATTATGCGGTATATTTGGTTGCCTACTCATTTCGAAGCCCATCTTAAGGTCAAATATATGAAACTCAGTGAAATTGATGGCTTATCCGTCAAGTTGGTACAATTGTTGAGGAATGATGATGTTCGCATCGTGATTACTAACAATGTGAGGACCATTAATAATGTTTTTTCAAAAATCAAAGATAAAACGCCGCATCCCCTAAAATCAAATGTCATATATAGTATACCGTGCGGTAGTTGCTCCATGAAATATTATGGCCAGACTACCCAGTGGTTGAAATCACGTTTGGCATTACATAAAAGTGATGCTAAATTACGCAGAAGAAATTGTGCGGTGGCGCAACATGTCGTTGATTGTAACCATATTATGAATTGGAGTAACACCGAAATCATTGCGATTGAAAGTAACCATAGGGCTAGACTCTTCCTAGAAATGTTTCACATACAACTTAACAAAGATAACAGCTTAAATTTTAAGTCTGATACAGGTCAACTTAGCAACATATATTCGTTTTTAATTAATCACAGTTTTAACAATATGTAGTACGAGTTTGTGGTTGGTGTTGGTAGTCCTGCCGACCGCGATCGTTCTTGGGTTGGTGGTCGAGGTTTGGTTTGTTGCTGCTTCACAGCTATTTTGTTTTGTTGAATTAAAAGGCTGATCGATCACGTCTCGTGTTTCCTGCTTTTCTGTTCGTTCGTATTATTAAAGAGTTTTGCTTTGATGAGTGAAGCTCACGTTTGTAAATTTTAGCTCGTTCCTGATGAAGTTTTAAAAATAAAACGAAAATTTGAACCAAGAAAAAAGGAGTTTCCTTTAGTCTACTACGCCCACTAACCGAGGTTCCCACGTTAATTTTTTCTACGTTAATTATATATATATATATATATATATATAGGGTGAGTTATTAGTATCCCGGCGGTCGATAGTTAATAAATCGTTAGAGAAAGAAAAAAATATTTTATATAAAAGTTATTTGACTCGCCATTTTCTATAACGTAAAATTATTTTCATTTATACAGGGTGTTGCATTTAGGTGTGACGGAAAGTATGTACATTTTTTTGAATGGAACTTCCTGTATATTTTATTGTACCTAACAGTTTATGGTTGATTTAAATAATAATATTTAGAAGGAACTATTCGCTCCATTACATTTGGTGGCTAGCGGTTGGGATAATTTAAGACATTTCAAATGATTATTCCAGTAGATTGTGAAGAAAGCACTCCAGTTAGATTTGTTTGTGAATTCTAGAAGAAAATTGTGTCACGCATGCTTAAAAAAGCATGCTTTGTAGAGACTATGGTTAAACCAAAGGAAGGCAAACGACCCTTTAAAGAAAGTGGTGTTGGGGCTGGCTTAAGCGCCCCTGTGGAAATTGCGCGTGACATTCCAAGAATTTTGTTTGTTGCTTTTGAGATGGACATTTTGTTTGATAAATGTCGATATAGATATACAGGGTGAGTTATTAGTATCCCGGCGGTCGATAGTTAATAAATGGTTTGAGAAAGAAAAAAATATTTTATACAAAAGTAGTTTCACCCGCCATTTTCTATAACGTGTAATTATTTTCATTTATACAGGGTGTTGCATTTAGGTGTGACGGAAAGTATGTACATTTTTTTAAATGGAACGTCCTGTATATTTTATTGTATTATGAATACTACTAAATTTGTTTATCCAACCGTGTATGTTGCTAAGTCTCAGAGTTAATAGTTCCAGTGATATTCAACTTTTTTTACAAAATATGCCCGTCGCAGGATCTTCTTAAAAACTATGTAAAAGCGACATTTTTGCTGATTTTGCCTTTAAACTATGTGAGACAATAGTCAAAGCCAGTAGGTAGATGATAGTATGCAAAGATAGTAGATGCACTATACAGGATGTTCATTAAACTTAGTAAATTTTGATGTTTTTCAAATGGCTCTTTCTCGAGTTTTTTAAATGGAACACCCTGTATAATATGTGTTGGCTGTAATATCTCTTTATTTCGCTCCAATTTACATCTAGTATGTCATACACCAAATGTTACTATTTTTTGTGATATTAGCAATTTAACGAAAATGTAATGCAATTGAAAATTTTAATATTGCTGTGAATAAGGTATTTGGTAGTATGATGTAAAATCTTCAAGTGGCGATAGAAGAGATAATTTATAAACTATTTACCCAGCTTGATCCTTATACAAATATTACCGTTATCAACATATTAACAATTTTATATAAAATTTTGTAAGTATAATTTGCCGTCTATCGTATGGCAACCGAACACGCGATTTAAAAATTTCAAATTACTGCTAAAGTAAACCCTAAACCCTGTACTCTTAGGTTAACTATCGTGAAAATCTGTTGACTTCTGAGAGTTGAAAATCAGATTTTCTTTGATGTGATTTATATGCTCACACACAAAAACCAAATATGCAACAAAAGCAAACTGATAGGCATCTTTAGATTCAGAATTTCATTCATAGCCAAAAAAAATCTATAAAACACTTCCAAATAACCCACTTTCCATTCACATTATCAATATTACTCATATTATCATTCATATTATCCCAATTTTGAATTGTCTCTCTAAGCAGATATTTTTGGTTGTTTTTGTACTGAATTCAAATCCGTTCTCAACCGTAGCTCATCAAGACAGGTTTTAGCGTTTCTGTTTGTTTTTATGTATGGGCGGACATACCATTAGAATGAAACATATCCGCACAATTTTCACACAAGTAAACAATTTTTCATCATAGTCCCCCTAAGATTACACTGTTTCTGGACTTCGGAGCCCAACTAAAGTTACTAGGTGTTCTGGTTCGCTCGCTGTACGTTTGTAAAAATTGCAAAACATACTTATAAAATTGTGTATTACCTTGATAAGCGTAATACATTTTATTTGAATAAAATTAGTTAAATAGGTTCTAAATGGCTTCTTCTAAAACTCTTTAAATATTTTACATCATGCTACTCAGCACACTGTATACAGCGCAATATTAAGAGACTAAATAGCATGCTACTCTTTAAATTGTAAATATCACAAAAAGTAGTAAAAACAGATATATAATGTGTTTTGTATCGTACAATACACGCTGTGACATCCGAAAAACGCTGGTAATGTTGTGGAGGTGACAGCGCAAGACATATATGTATATGAGTATTTTCGTATTTATTTCTGCCCTCGGACGCATTTGGTTTTGGTTCAAATCCTGGCCGTGGCTGCATTTATTGTATTTCACAATTATATCCCGCATGTTTTTATCGTTTGTTAATTATTTTGAATGGCATAGTCTGCTCTTTGTCAACTATTCTAGTGTCCGCAAATATCATTTAATGAAATAAAATTAAATAAATTATTTGCGGTGCTTTATATCAATCAATTCTATAAATTCCACATACCCTTTCCTTTGTTCACCACAAATCCTATTGAATCAAGTGCTCAAGCAGAAATATTAAAAAGGTGATGCCAGAAATTTTAGTTAACAACTCCACAATAAGCAATCTAGTCAAGTAAATGTTAGGTATAAATTATTGGACCATTCCGATTGTAGAAATCCATGTTGATCAGCCATATTGATTTTATAAGATAAGTTTAATACTACGCATATTCAGTCTAATGAAGGAAAAGTGCGTACCTTGTAATATTATGGTCAACGGTGTCTATTAAGATTCTAGGGCATCGACCAGTTTTTACGGATGTCGCGACATGCAAATTAATTAAAATTAAATTTTTCTTATGTTCTGGTATTTAGGTACAAAAAAAAGTAAATTGATTTGCTTATTAAATTAGTAGGTAATTTAGGTATTCTTTAGTTGCAGTTATTTTTACATAACTTTGACTGCCGGTAGCGACTACTTAATATAGTTTTAAAATTATAAAAATGAAAATATAATTTAATAATTTTAGCAAAGTATACCCACTCTACGGTAAATGTAAGGTGACCAGATTTTTATTGTATAAAAGCGGGACAGTAGCGGGCGGGGTGGGCGGTAGTAATTAAAACCAACCGTCTTTTCAAAAGATCGTACTCGTAAATAGACAATTTCTAGGCTTTTTATAAACACAAAAATTATTATTTGTATGTTTTTTTAGTTTGGTTGGTTACACAGATTTTTGTATTTTAAGCAACATCACATATACTCCTTTAAATTGTTGTGCTGGTTATCAAAACATATTTGTTTGAACAACACATAATTTATTATTCAATAGACATTATTTGCATTATTAGTGATTAATTGTTTTGCTATATTCATTTTAAATAAAAAGATTTTGCTTGATATTAGACAAAGATTATTCATTATCGTTTAATTATAGGGATTAAAATTGCATATATTAACTTCTTCCCTTTAACATAAATTCTTCAAATCTATGCCCTTTGCACGAAATAAATATTCTAAATAAATTTTTATATTTTTTAAAAACATTCTTATCAACTAATAAATATAGTAAGAAGGACTAAGAAAGATGAATTATATAATAAATAAATCTTAAGGTAAAAAAATAACAAACATGTGTTCTAATCTAACGACTCTGTTCAGCACAACAAGATATGCCAAGTTGAAAGGTACAGTTTTGAGACAAAAATACTTTGACGGGCACAATTAAAAGAACGCTTATTTTGCTAAACTTCTGTAATATAGACAGGTTTTCATTATTTTTTAATACATTTTAAAGAAATTCATTGAATTTCTTAGACATAAGCACATACTTTTGTAATTTTTGAAAAACAGACCATAATGTTGTTTTTTGATCTACTTTCGATACACGCTGTGAAATAACTGCAGATCAAATTTTAAAGTACTTTGTTAAAAAGACATCCATATTCTCAACATTTTGTTTTTAGCTCATTCCAATATCTGAATTTTGTAGAAGATTAACAATTTCAAATTTTAAATAAAACAGCATTTTAAATTTGCTGTCAAAGCTTGCAGCAAATGTTACTTGATTATGAGTGAAATACAAAATCTTGCTTCAAACTGTGTATATTCTACAAAAATTCAGATATTGAGATGAATTAGAAAGCAAGATGTTGAGAATTGATATGGTTTTGTAAGAGAGTACCTAGTTGCCAACCTGCGAGAGAACAAATTCCTTAATTATTCCACAGGATGTTTCAAACTTAGACCAGAAACACTATTTTTGATCTCCCAGAATAAATAATCATCTGGAACATCTTATTTTCTTTAATTATCAACTGTATATTAATATGATAAATCTGATAAATTTCTTTACATGATCCGAAAAAATAATGAAAATCGGTTTACGTCTGCAAAAGTTATTGAATATCAAAGTTTAGCTAACTTTTTGTACCGTTTAAGCCGGTCAGTCGACATATCAAATGTTGCTACGTGTTAGCGAAATTTTATACACGTACCTATAGCAAAAGGTAGGTTGTGATTTTCGTAAAACAATGCAAAAATTCATAAATTCTTCATAAACCATTAGACAGAATAGAATGTTGCATATTCTTTCCCTATAATTTAGTGTTTTGCTAAGATTCTGTGTTTTCTATTAAGTTTCTGTATATTCTTGCTCTGCGACTAAATGACAGGGTCAGTATCCAATAAAACTTTGAAAATAATAAAAATGGTTAAAATTGTTAACGTAGTGCAATTTTGATTGTAAATGAAGGAACTACTTTGTAGTCATTTAGCTTAAAGTCTAGTTGTTAACAAAAATGAATATTAATTTATATTTAGTATGGTATGTAAGTTACCTAAAATGAGTTTCATGTTTTTCTTTGTAAAAAAATACAATTGTGAAACAACGGTTTTCGACCCCAAAATGTTGTTTAATAATTACAAAAGTTTACTGCCTTTTAACGCACGATTTGAAAAAGAATGTTTGAACGAAATAGCATATAGTTCATTTTTCGTAGTACTTCTCTAAAAATTCTGTAGAAAAATAATTTTTTTATAAAGCGGGACATTTTTAAAACCCCGCGGTACGCGGGGCAAAATGTGAAAAAGCGGGACTGTCCCGCCAAAAGCGGGACGTCTAGTCACCTTAGGTAAACGTCATGTGGGTATACTTTGTTTTAATTTTTCCAGCTTTCGTTTATAATAAATGCGCATTTTTATGGAGAATAAATACTTACCTTAACGAACGGTTTATATTTTAATTTTGACTAAACTGAATTGAACTTATGTGCTACATGAAACGAAATAAATTTAAATAACTGTTTCGAATTATATCCGATTCTATAGTGATCCTCTTATTAACACTTATTGTATTCTTTAAATGTTGTGCAACCTAAATATGCAATAAGAAAACAATTAATTTTTGAATATGTTACACCAGAATGTACCCTTATCATTCCGGTGTAACATATTCAAAAATTAATTATTTTTTATTGCATATTTTGGTTGCACAACATTTAAAGAATGCATACACTGTAAAATAATAGAAAATAATTCGAAAAATTAACAATTCCACAGTCAAAAGTCGAGCGGCCCGTCGAAGCCGATTGTATTCTCAAATATCGGAAGCTTTTTTAATTACCTTCCATACAAACATCTTTCAATATTTTTCAGAAATTCCTTTCAATAGTGTACCCACAGTTCTCCTCTTTAAAATGACATATCATTGCTTAGTTGGTAATTTTTCAAATATTTTTGTGACATTTTTACAGTGTATTCTTTAAATGTTGCGTAAATCAAATAAAGACAAATGTCTGACAAATTTATCTGTAAAATCTGTAAAAATGCGATAATTGTCAGATATGCAAAGAATGGCCATATTTCGGCTGACGTACGGCCAGCTCATCGCAGACACCATAAGCTTTAATCGATACGTAAACCATGACACCTATGTGAAGTTAGCCCCCAGCCCCCTCATATGGGAATTTACGTGTATAGAAAAACTCTAATTACTCGAGTACCCTTAAAGATACCGCAACGAAACTAACACTGTTCGAACGAGTATTCTTCGGCCAATCTAAAAGTGGAAAAGTCCGATCCGAAATATGTAAATTAGTGGCCGTAATTAATTAATAACTGATTAGGTGACACGGAATATTTGCAAAAATCGGGATATTCAATGGGCTGTATCTCGTTAAGCCTTTGTTCAATCTTAGTAAAACCAACACCATTCGATTCCCCTCTTCTTAAACTATAGTAGTGTCAAAAAGTCCGATCACAAATAGTAGAGTTTGAGCTAGAATGCGTGGGCAAAGGTCGGCGTGTTATTGCAGTCCAGGTTTCCGCTAATTAGTGGTATAAAAAAATTCCTGAACTTTGACTATTTTTAGGGATGCGAGTATGGAAGCATACACCGTTTCAGCAGAACAATATGCATAACCCCTTTTTATCATCCGATTGTAACAACAAATACATAAAGGGAAAAAAGCAGCTTGTCTCACCGGGGGAAAGTTATCCATAAAACTTTTTTTCAACCGATTTCAATAAACGATACATTTTTAGAAATCTCACAACGTGCTGAGTCTACAGTAGTTATGGCAACAGGATCAAATCATAATTACTACCTCAAAAATTGAAAAGATAGTATTTTTTTTCATAAATTTTCACATTTGTCAAACCTCATAACTCCGCAAATAGTTGACGAATTATATCAGTAGTTGCAGCAATCGAAAGCCCAGACGTCGCTTTAACTCCCATAGTTATGGCAACTTAAGATTATACTAATTAGTGATGTAAAAAAATTAACGAACTCTTAACGTTTTTACAATCGGATGAGCGTCTAAGCAGTACAGGGCTTCATAAAAATGCTGCATAAGTCATTTCTTTTCATCCGATCGTGACAATATGTACATCAAACGGTAGAGGAAGGCTGCCCCTACCTACGGGTGTTATGGCAACTCGAAATTACGTTAATTAGTGATGTAAAAAGATTAACAATGTTTGATCATTTTTACCTTCGGATATACGCCAAACCAGAAACTATCATACATGGTATACCGATCACAAACTATTTTATTTGTATTCCTGGCACATGTAGATATTTACGCCAAATTAGATCGAAGCTCGTCATACATTTTGTAAAATGCGAATATGCAATTCGCGAACAAGTCAATTTTAACAACTGATTTAATGATTTCAGTGAATTTTAATAGTATCTGTTATTTATGTTAATTAAATTTCAAATGTTATTGTACACTGGCGCTCTTGTTTTGGCGCCGTAGTGGCCCTTAGTCGAACGGCGCACCAGTGATGCCGGCACCGAATGCCGACAAAGAGAGTGCCGACATTAGCGCTTTCGTTTACTAATATCAAAGGGTGCCGGTAGATCGTTTTTGTCAAGTTCTTGCGGGTAGTTATTGAGTGCAGTCGGAACTTTTTATGTCGTTCTTAGGACCGCGGAGAAGTTAGCCATAAAAGATAACCATAACTTTTTTTTTCGAATTTTGTTATGAAACATATATCAAATAATAGGGGTGTTCAAGTACTATACGCCAGAGTTTTGCTCCAATCCAATTCATTAAACGGTATTGTCGTAAATTTGATTTATTTCGTTACGCGTCACCTTATAAGAGCTCTTGTCATCTCAATAAAGAACTGGCCATAACTTTTTACAACAACCCCATAGAGAAACAAGTGATACAAATTCGGAAAGCGCATAAAATTTTGCATCCAATGATGGTATTGGGAAGGTGCTACCCCTAATATCACCTACCCCAATACACCTATAATACAAGAAATTGCGCGCCGGTCGACTAAGAAGTGGTATTAATGAACATAACTCACGGTAAAATTATTGCATAACTTTCCTAAGTACGTCAAATTATAGGCAATTAAATGTACTATTTACCTTTGAAAGCTCGGAGTTTTGCTCGACGGCGAACAACCCTTAAATGACGATAATGTCAGTACGCGACCGTCCCCGCCGGCAATCATATGTCGGGTGGTTGTGGCAGAAAAATATTTATAACTTTAGCAAATATTATTGCATAACTTTCTATCATATATCAAATTGTAGGTAATTAAAAGGGCTTCTCACCTTTCGCCGCTCGGAGTTTTGTTCGACGGCGAACAACACTTAAATGGCGATAGTGTCCGTGCGAAACCGTCCGCGCCGGCAAACATGCGTCGGATGGTTGTTACAGGAAAATGTTTATAACTTTTGCAAATATTATTGCATAACTTTCTATCATATATCAACTTGTAGGTAATTAAAAGTGCTTCTCATTCTTCCCCGCTTGGAGTTTTTCTCCACGGCAAACACCCCTGTAATAGCGATATTGTCCGAACGGAAGCAGTATGAGAGGCAATCACATGCAAGTCACTTCTTGCAGAAAAATGTTTATAATTTTTGCAAATAATATTGCATAATTTTCTATCATATATCAGATTATAGGTCGGAGTTAAGTAAAGATCCAATAAAAGCAAACGATAGCTAGCGATAAGGAGTTGCCAGTTGCCTTTAATACAGCAATTTCAAACTGGGTGCATTATCGTCATTTAAGGGTTGATTGCCATGGAGTAAAATTCCGAGCGGGGAAGCATGAGAAGCACTTTTAATTACCGACAGTTTGATTTATGATAGAACGTTATGCAACAATATTTGCAAAAGTTATCAATGATTTTCTGCAGCAGCCACTTGATATATAATTGCCCGTCGTACTGGTTCCGTACGGACATTATCGCCATTTAAGAGTTGTTCGCCACTGAGCAAAACTCGGAGCGGCGAAGGGTGAGAACCCCTTTTAATTACCTACAATTTTGATATATGATAGAAAGTTATGCAACAATATTTACAAAAGTTATAAACATTTTCCTGCCACAACCACCCGACATATTATGATTGCCGGCGGGGACGGTTGCGTACGGACATGATCGTTATTCAAGGGTTGTTCGCGGTCGAGCAAAACACCGAGCTTTCAAAGGTAAATAGTACATTTAATTGCCTATAATTTGACGTACTTAGGAAAGTTATGCAATAATTTTACCGTGAGTTATGTTCATTAATACCACCTCTTAGTCGACCGGCGCGCAATTTCTTGTATTATAGGTGTATTGGGGTAGGTGATATTAGGGGCAGCACCTTCCCAATACCATTATTGGATGCAAAATTTTATGCGCTTTCCGAATTTGTATCACTTGTTTCTCCATGGGGTTGTTGCAAAAAGTTATGGGCAGTTCTTTATTGAGATGACAAAAGCTCTTATAAGGTGACGAAATAAATCAAATTTCCGACAACACCGTTTAATGAATTTTCGGAGCAAAACTCTGGCGTATAGTACTTGAACACCCCTATCATTTGATATATGTTTCATAACAAAATTCGAAAAAAAAAGTTATGGCTATCTTTTATGGCTAACTTCTCCGCGGTGAAGCATACACCGTTCCAGTAGAACAGTGAGCATAACCCCTTTTTATCATCCGATTGTAACAAACTATCCACCAAACGAAAGAGGAAGCTTGTCTCCACTTATGCTAGTTATTGCAGTCCAAGTTTCCGCTAATTAGTGGTGTAAAAACATCGCAAACTTTCAAAATGTACCAATTTATGCATATAATGACATTCTTTTTATTTTTTTAGGTAGTAATTTAGATTTGATTCCTCTGCAATAACTACAGTATACTCAGCACGTTGCGAGCTTTCCAAAAACGTATCATTTATTATAAACGGTTGTAAAAAAAATTATGGATAACATTTTGCCTAACGTTGGGCTTTCGCCTTTCAGTTCCGATGTGAAAATGGCGCCACAACCATACCGACAAAGGCTTGACTGCGACTTTTGCCGCTTGCAAAAACCAGCGGTCCCTTTGTCGGCTTTGAGCACTTGAACTCATGCGATACGGTGTGTTTACACGATGCCGATCTGTCATTTTTACGGTTGACTTTTATGTGATTATCACCCTTTAATTAATTTATTTAATTATTTTTGTTGCAATTTTTCGTATCATATTTTTGTGAATAAATTTAATTTTATTTCAGATTAGTTACAGTTTTCTAGTTTCGATTTGCTTTTTAAGTCACTCCATCTGATCGTAAAAATGTCCAAAGTCGTTATATTTTTAGCGTATTCTCGGACTTCAATAACTATCGTATATGAATAAAAATAGTCAAAGTTCAGGAATCTTTTTAGATCACTAATTAGCGGAAACTTGGACTGCAATAACACTCCGACCTTTGCCCACGCATTCTAGCTCAAACTCTACTATTTGTGATTGGACTTTTTGACACTACTATAGTTTAAGAAGAGGGGAATCGAATAGTGTTGGTTTTACTAAGATTGAACAAATGGTCAACGAGATACAGCCCATTGAATATCCCGATTTTTGCAAATATTCCGTGTCACCTAATCAGTTATTAATTAATTACGGCCACTAATTTACATATTTCGGATCGGACTTTTCCACTTTTAGATTCGCCGAAGAATACTCGTTCGAACAGTGTTAGCTTCGTTGCGGTATCTCTAAGGGTACTCGAGTAATTAGAGTTTTCTATACACGTAAATTCCCATATGAGGGGGCTGGAAGCCGGCCGGGCCGTCCAGGTTAACAACGCAAGCTGTCGCAAAACACGCCGACCTTCGCCCACGCATACTACCTCAAACCTAGGTAATTGCGATCGGACTTTTTGACATTTCTATAGTCGAAGAAGAGGGGAATCGAATGGTGTTGGTTTTATTAAGATTGAACAAATGGTCAACGAGATACAGCCCATTGAATATCCCGATTTTTGCAAATATTCCGTGTCACCTAATCAGTTATTAATTAATTACGGCCACCAATTTACATATTTCGGATCGGACTTTTCCACTTTTAGATTGGCCGAAGAACAGTCGTTCGAACAGTGTTAGTTTCGTTGCGGTATCTCTAAGGGTACTGGAGTAATTAGAGTTTTTCTATACACGTAAATTCCTATAAAAGGGGGCTGGGGGCTAACTTCACATAGGTAACCATGACATAGACCCGGACCCCGACAGAAAAACATCGAATCTAAACATTTTGTTTCGTAGTTGCGATGTTTTTACAACGGAGCCTTAATAAATAATTTTCTATACTGTTACTAAAAGTGAGCGTTTATTTTGTGAGAAGCGAGTTTAGGTCCTATCATATACCTGCTATATAATAATAGCCTATTGTGACCTTCGTAGGTTTGGCGACACCGCTGGAGGTATCAGCGACGCATCAGTTTCCGTTCATATATAAATTGCAGAGGTCACTTCGTACCGTTTGCGTACTTTATATATGACCTACTGAAAAATCAAAAATCGTTTCCCCTCTTTTGATATTCGTGTAGCAAAAGTTCCCCTCATTAAAAATATGCAATCCGATTAAAAATATATTATCTGGAACACCCGGATCCTAGGTCGCCTGGTCTATATGCCGGAGGTGACAACTTAACACGTATATACGACGTATTTTATTTTTACCGCCTTCATCTGGGCACTACAAATTGTACATACAAACAAATTAAAACAAAGTCCAGTTACAAAATGGTGAGTAAAAACTTACATTATGTTGAGGTATAATTAATTGTGCATCCTCCCAACCAACCTAACATTTCACACTACTTCGAGTACTATAATTCACACTCATTTGGCACTACTATTGAGCTCTTCACAATAATTCGGATACAGAACGAACCGTTTTTCCCACAACGTGTTACCAACTCTCGCTCCCCGGCCTTTTAGTAATTTTTGAATCGCAACCTCTCAAAATGTTATTGCGTCTTCAAATAAACTGTCGCTATCGTCTCTATTGTTGTTTTTATGTTCTAGAAGAAAAGTGTAAATACCGCTTAAATTTTGTATGTCTGATTTTTTGTTTATTGAATCTTTTCTTTTATGTTTATGATACATTTCTAAAAATGATCTTTTGTAATAGTTCGGTTCCATGTTTAACACTTTTGCCTCATTTTTTTTTGCCTCATTATAGACTCAAACCAAGGCACATCTCCCAGAACACGAAACACCTATTCCAGCTATTTGACGGCAAGCAAAGAAAATTGATGAAAAACATCCAGGAATTTGACAGCAAGTTGATAGTTAAGATTTTAAACTTTGAAATTCAGTTCACTATTAATAAAATTGATCAAATTAAGCAGGGACAAAGGTCAATTATAGACAGTTTGAAAAATGTTAATCAGTTAACCTTAAGGGAGTTCATAGGTAGGCAAATAGTATTATATAACAAAAAATTTCACAAAATTAAACAGTCAAATTTAAACAAAATAAAAAATAGAAGACAAACAAATTCAAAGTGCTACTTTTCAGGGGGGGGGGGGGGTGGATAAAGAACTGTACAACAGTAGAATTACCGGGGAATGTTGCCAGCATCTTAGCATTGGGACCTAAATTTACACTTCCTGTGGAATCAAAAGAGATTCCAATAGATAAACTGCTAGCTGATGTGGAACATATTCTAAATAACGTAGATAATGACAAGAGAGACATGTATAGAGCTAGAATTACAAATGTGATTACGAATCACTTAATTTCTCAAAATAATGTAACTAGCCAACTGAATGTAAATTATAATGCAACCAAGAACTTTTTAAAAGAACACAAAGAATTAATAGTAACTAAGAGTGATAAAGAAGGAACAACAGTAGTGATGTATAGTGAAGAATATAATAAAAAATGCTCACCTTGCTAGAAGACCAAAAAGTGTTAAAAAAACTCAAATGTGATCCCACTCTAAGCATACAGACAAAGGCGAATAAATTAGTTGCAGAATTAGTAAAGAAAGAAGTAATTACACCGTTTTTTATGAAGCTCTGTTCTATTGAGGAATTTATCCGAATGTAAAAACGTTCAAAGTATGTTAATTTTTTTACATCACAAATTAACGGTATTTCGAGTTGCCATAACTTACATAGGTAGGGGTGGCTTTCCTCTATCGTTTGATGTACATGTTGTCCCTATCGGGTGAAAAGAAATGAGTTATGCGCCGTTTTTTATAAAGCGCTGTTCTGCTTTAGCGTATATCCCAAGGTAAAAATGATCAAAGATTGTTAATTTTTTTACATCACTAATTAACGTAATTTCGAGTTGCCATAACTTACATAGGTAGAGGTAACTTTCCTCTATCGTTTGATGTACATATTGTCCCTATCGGGTGAAAAGAAATGAGTTATGCGCCGTTCTTTATGAAGCGCTGTTCTGCTTAGGCGTATATCCGAATGTAAAAATGATCAAAGGTTGTTAATTTTCTTACATCACTAATTAACGTAATTTCGAGTTGCCATAAGTTTTATAGGTGGGGATAGGCTTTCCTCTATCGTTTGATGTACATATTGTCTCCATCGGGGGAATAGAAATGACTTATGCAACTAGATTTATGAGGCGCTGTTCCGTTTGGACGACCAAACAACGGTAACAAACGTTAAAATTTAGTTATTTTTTTCAAATCACCAATTAACATAATTTTGAGTTGCCATATCAACCGTGGGTAGGGGCAGCCTTCCTCTACCGTTTGATGTACATATTGTCACAATCGGATGAAAAGAAATGACTTATGCAGCATTTTTTATGAAGCCCTGTTCTGCTTAGGCGCTCATCCGATTGTAAAAACGTTAAAAGTTCGTTAATTTTTTTACATCACTAATTAGTATAATCTTAAGTTGCCATAACTATGGGAGTTAAAGCGACGTCTGGGCTTTCGATTGCTGCAACTAGTGATATAATTCGTCAACTATTTGCGGAGTTATGAGGTTTGACAAATGTGCAAATTTATGAAAAAAATTACTTTCTTTTCAATTTTTGAGGTAGTAATTATGATAATTATTGATCCTGTTGCCATAACTACTGTAGACTCAGCACGTTGTGAGCTTTCCAAAAATGTATCGTTTATTGAAATCGGTTGAAAAATTATATATAGCAAATTTGACAAATAAAATTATAAATATCTTTAAACAGGAAAACATCAAAATAGCGAAACGAAGTATGAAGACTATTGGCAATGTTTTTAGTAAGCTGAAAGATAAGACACCAACTCTTATGCAATCCAATGTAATTTATGAATTAAAATGTCTGGACTGCGACAAGTATTACATAGGCCAAACAAGTCAACTATTGAGAAATAGAATTTCAGGACATAAAAGTGACAGCAAAAATAACCTACAGAGATGCACTTTAGCAATACATGTGCATGAAAACCAGCACAAAATAGACTATAATGAGGCAAAAGTGTTAAACATGGAACCGAACTATTACAAAAGATCATTTTTAGAAATGTATCACATACATAACAGAAAAGATTCAATAAACAAAAAATCAGACATACAAAATTTAACCGGTATTTACACTTTTCTTCTAGAACATAAAAACAACAATAGAGACGGTAGCGACAGTTTATTTGAAGACGCAATAACATTTTGAGCGGTTGAGATTCAAAAATTACTAAAAGGCCGGGGAGCGAGAGTTGGTAACACGTTGTGGGAAAAAGAAAAACGGGTATATATTATATGTCATAAAATGGAGGTTGCGGTTCGTTCTGTATCCGAATTATTGTGAAGAAACTATTGAGCTCTTCACAATAATTCGGATACAAAGAGCTCAATAGTAGTGCCAAATGAGTGTGAACTATAGTACTCGTAGTGGTGTGAAATGTTAGGTTGGTTTGGAAGATGCACAATTAATTATAATATATTATATACCTCAACATCTTGTAAGTTTTTACTCACCATTTTGTAACTGGACTTTGTTTTAATTTGTTTGTATGTACAATTTGTAGTGCCCTGATGAAGGCGGTAAAAATAAAATACGTCGTATACGTATACGTGTTAAGTTGTCACCTCCGGCATGTAGACCAGGCGACCTAGGATCCGGGTGTTCCAGATAATATATTTTTAATCGGATTGCATATTTTTAATGAGGGGAACTTTTGCTACGTCGAAAGCTTGGCTAAATGAGAAAAGAGTAGTATCATTATTATCTCCCGTCGAATTCCCCTTATCGAAGAAATCTTAAATAGTAACGGACGACAGTGACTCCTTGTGAGTATATATATATATATATATATATATATATATATACAGTGTGTCCCACTTAAGAGTGTAACACCTTTATATCTTTTTTATTTTTAGTTAAATTTTAATAATTTTTTCTTTCAAGTATAGAACACATATTGCTCTATTTACTGCCAGAAAACCAATTGTCTTCTTTAAATGCAACGCACCTTGTGATGGCAAAATAAATGGCAAAAATCAAGAAATCAGTTTAGGGAATTTTTTATCGAAAAGTTTTACTAGTGATAATTGTTCAAAATTGCCCAAAAACCATAAATGCAAAATTTCATGAAAATTAAAAAATATTGAAATTTTCTTCAAAAATAATTCTAAGTCCGTAAATATTATTTGCATAGGCAGCTGCGCTTAAAAAAAGTGTGCTGTGGAAATTTTGTTTGAAATAAAACCTGAACTAGCTTTGTCGTATTTAATTAAGGCTCCGTTTTAAAAACATCGCAACTTCGAAACGAAATATTTCGTTGCGATGTTTTTTTTTGCTGGGAGTGGTCAACGACACCCCCACCAACGTCAACCAGGACACAGTTTTATGATAAGGGGAAGTTGGGGGGTTTAGAGGAAGCACACAAAGGCGGAGCATGGTCGACGCGAGTACATCCGAAGGGGAAGTACTCAGCCAGTTTGTCGCCGCACGTAGGCGCTTTCGCTCAAGTTGCAATGTATCAGTGTTCTCACTCATCACGGTCGCAAATGCATCCCGGACTGCATACAGCTGGCTGGCGGCCGCCAGTCGGTAAAAGAAAATATATTGATTTAAGTTAGAGAGAGCGCGCTTGCTATTATATTATTTAATCTTTTTAACAGGGTGACATACATACTGTATAGTAAATTGACAAAAATGTATTAACTCATGATAACTCATCGGTGAATTATGGACTTCAATTAAGAAAGGAATTAATTAAAGTCGAGCAATGAGGACCCAATACATCTATAAACATGCTAATATCGAACGAACGCACGGCAGTGACACACGAAGACAAAAATAAAAAAAAATAATCTGATGCGTTCAGGCACATTACTTTATCATACCATATATAAAATTAATAGTTTAGCTGCATGAGATTCTATTTGATCGAGATCGGCCATGTCTGTATTAAAATAAAACTACTGGAACTAGACGGATATTTTGATTATATTGACAGTAGGTATTGTCAAAACATCAGCGTTTGACACTACCTACTGTCATTAGAATCACAATATCTGACAAATCCTGGCTAACTAGTTTTAATGCAGCGATCTCGATAAAATAGAATTTGCTCATGCAGCTAAACTATTCATTTTACCAAAAAATGCCATAGTCATAAATTGTTCAGAATTTCCTGTACTTTAATTTATTATTTAACTATTTCGACAAATTTCCAGAAATGGCGGCTTATTTGCAAAATCTTTCAAAAATGCTATAAGACTAAACCTCCAGTTTCTTTGGATCCTTTTCAACAGAAAGCTTTTCGGCTCTAAGTTTGGTTATGAAACTTCTAAATATGAAGTTTCGTCCCGATACCTTAGTAGTTTCTCCGGGATCGGCACACACACATACACAGAATTTTTTTTTTACCTCGGTCAAAAATGTTCAAGGGATCCAAAAAGACATTTCCGCTAAAACCTCAAAAATTTTGTTTGGCACGATTACAATACTTTACATACTACGTATGATAAAGTAAAATCATAGCACATAGTCCAAAGTTCCCCAAACCATTTATATAAATCCCAAATATTTTGTCACCTACAAGTTCGCTATATTTTATAAACGTTCTGGGCGCCATGAATGCAAGATTCATGAATGAAAACAAATTCTGGCATTGGCTATATCCAATTCCCGCTGTAATACTGCCCAATACAGTCGCTGAACTAATATTCATTAGAGCCGACCCAATATACCATACTAAATATAAATTAATTCATCATTTTTGTTAACAACTAGACTCTGAGCTAAATGACTACAAAGCAGTTCCTTCTGTCATTTACAATCAAAATTGCTCTATTTTAACAATTTTAACCATTTTTATGATTTTCAATGTTTTATTGGAATCAGTATCCCCTGCCACTTAGTCGCAATACAAGAATATACAGAAACTTAATAGAAAACACAGAATCTCAGCAATACACCAAATTACAGTACCTAAAGAATAAGCAATATTCTATTCTGTCTAATGGTGGATATTTAATATTTTTGTACGTTTTTGAAAAATCGTAACTGTAATCTGTAAAGACAATTTATGGATTTTTGCATTGTTTTACGAAAATCACAGGACAAAATTGAATTGATTTAGAAAACCAGCCTACCTTTTGACGTGTATAAAATTTCAGTAACACGGCTACAGAGCAATTCCTTCTGTCATTTACAATCAAAATTGCACAATTTTAACCATTTTTAATATTTTCAAAGTTTTATTGGAATCAGTATCCCTGTCACTTAGTCGCAATACAAGAATATACAGAAACTTAATAGAAAACACAGAATCTCAGCAATACACCAAATTACAGTACCTAAAGAATATACAATATTCTATTCTGTCTAATGGTGGATATTTAATATTTTTGTACGTTTTTGAAAAATCGTAACTGTAATCTGTAAAGACAATTTATGGATTTTTGCATTGTTTTACGAAAATCACAGGACAAATTTGATATGATTTAGAAAACCAACCTACCTTTTGACGTGTATAAAATTTCAGTAACACGGCTACAGAGCAATTCCTTCTGTCATCTACAATCAAAATTGCACAATTTTAACCGTTTTTAATATTTTCAAAGTTTTATTGGAATCAGTATCCCTGTCACTTAGTCGCAGAGCAAGAATATACAGAAACTTAATAGAAAACACAGAATCTTAGCAAAACAGCAAATTATAGGTAAAGCATATATAACATTCTATTCTGTCTAATGGTTTATGAAGAATTTATGAATTTTTGCATTGTTTTACGATAATCACAACCTACCTTTTGCTATACGTGTATAAAATTTCGCTAACACGTAGCAACATTTGGTATGTCGACTGACCGGCTTAAACGGTAAAAAAAGGTAGCTAAACTTTGATATTCAATAACTTTTGCAGACTTAAACCGATTTTCATTATTTTTTCATGTAAAGAAATGAATGCAACGGTGATATTGAACAAGGAGGACTACAACAGGAAGATGGACGATCTATTGGACCCGAATACGTACCGTAAAATTTCCAAGGACCCAACAGATAAGATAGGAAGGCGAGTGAAGGAATTGGTTAAATCATCATCGATTCCCGTACAGGAACAAAGAAGCCTTTTTGTTCAAGCCCCTAGGGCACCTAGGATCTACGGTTTGCCAAAGATCCACAAGGATAACGTACCTTTAAGACCAATCGTTAGCGCAATAGGCTCCCCAACCTATTTGTTGGCAAAATACTTGGCGAAAACCATCCAACCGTTTATAGGACAAACTACATCTTTTGTCAAGAACTCTGAACATTTTATTCAGATTTTGAAGGAAGTTGTCATTGACCCTCAAGATATACTCGTAAGTTTCGACGTAACATCACTCTTTACGTGTGTTCCGGTTAAGGAGGCAGTCGAAGGCCTCCGGACAACACTTGTCCCTCTAGGTCTACCAACCGATGTTCCGGATCTTGTAGAGTATTGTCTCTCCACCACATACTTCAAGTGGGCGGAAGCGATGTATGAGCAGGTAGAGGGTGCAGCCATGGGATCACCTTTGTCACCGGTAATCGCCAATTTCTTCATGGAATTGTTTGAAGAAAAAGCCCTTACATCAAGTCCCTTCAAACTCAAGCACTGGGTCAGATATGTCGACGATACCTTTGTGGTTTGGCCACACGGTAGAGATAGACTTACTGAGTTCCTTAACCACCTGAACAATGTTAGTCCTTCCATCAAATTCACGATGGAAATAGAAGAGGACAATCAGCTGCCTTTCTTGGATGTGCTGGTATACAGAACGTCAACGGGTAGACTTGGACATACAGTCTACCGTAAGAAGACACATACCGATCGGTACTTGAACGCCAAATCACACCACCACCCCCAACAGAAGAGAAGTGTTATTAACACTTTGTTCAACAGAGCCGAGAAGGTATGCGACTCTAGCACCTTGCACGACGAACGGAAACACTTGGAGTGGGCCCTACGCCAGAATGGATACACCAAGTCTGACATACGGGGTGTCACACAAAGAAAACCGCAAGTCTCAGAGGAACCGCAAGAGTCAAAGGGGTTCGCTTGCTTACCATACGTAAGTGGGGTATCAGAGAGAATCGGTAGAGTTCTGAAGAAATCGGGTATCACGGTAAGGTACAGAGCACCAGCTAAGGTAAAGGATCTTTTGCCTAACCCAAAGGATATCACACCACTCCTGAAGAACGAAGGGGTATACAAGATAACATGTGAGTGCGGAACATGCTATGTAGGACAGACAGGACGAAGCATCGAATGTCGAATCAAGGAGCACAGTAGGGACACCCGGCTAGGCAAGATCCAACAGTCTGCTGTTGCTCAACACTGCCACGAGTCGCGACACACAATGGATTTCGATGACGCGAAGATGTTGGCAAGGGTGGGTAATTATCATCGAAGGCTTATTAGAGAAGCCATCGAAATTTACAAACATCCTGACAACATCAATCGCGAGGACGGTACTGACATTAGTAGGGTCTGGAAATCGATCCTAACGCGGTCAGGTGGAAAAACACCTGGAGCGGTAGCGCCAGATGTGCGCAGTGAGGTGTAAATTCAGGTATATAAGGCAGACTTTCTTGGTAGGTCTTCAGTATTCAATTAGCTTTGAAGAAGCGACCAACATGGCTCGCGAAACGTCAGCATTAACAAATCTTGACACACGGCATAACCCGGAAGCAGTTTATTTTCTAAATGATTCTGGCCGTGAAAGCCTACGTACTTAATATTCTATTCTTTCTAATAGTGGATATTTAATATTTTTGTACGTTTTTGAAAAATCGTAACTGTAATCTGTAAAGACAATTTATGGATTTTTGCATTGTTTTACGAAAATCACAGGACAAATTTGATATGATTTAGAAAACCAAGCTACCTTTTGACGTGTATAAAATTTCAGTAACACGGCTACAGAGCAATTCCTTCTGTCATCTACAATCAAAATTGCACAATTTTAACCGTTTTTAATATTTTCAAAGTTTTATTGGAATCAGTATCCCTGTCACTTAGTCGCAGAGCAAGAATATACAGAAACTTAATAGAAAACACAGAATCTTAGCAAAACAGCAAATTATAGGTAAAGCATATATAACATTCTATTCTGTCTAACAGTTTATGAAGAATTTATGAATTTTTGCATTGTTTTACGAAAATCACAACCTACCTTTTGCTATACGTGTATAAAATTTCGCTAACACGTAGCAACATTTGGTATGTCGACTGACCGGCTTAAACGGTAAAAAAAGGTAGCTAAACTTTGATATTCAATAACTTTTGCAGACTTAAACCGATTTTCATTATTTTTTCGGATCATGTAAAGAAATTTATCAGATTTATCATATTCATATACAGTTGATAATTAAAGAAAATAAGATGTTCCAGCTGATTATTTATTCTGGGAGATCAAAAATAGTGTTTCTGGTCTAAGTTTGAAACATCCTGTGGAATAATTAAGGAATTTGTTCTCTCGCAGGTTGGCAACTAGGTACAAAACCATATCAATTCTCAACATCTTGCTTTCTAATTCACCTCAATATCTGAATTTTTGTAGAATATACACAGTTTGAAGCAAGAGTTTGTATTTCACTCATAATCAAGTAACATTTGCTGCAAGCTTTAACAGCAAATTTAAATTGCTAAGTTTTATTTAAAATTTGAAATTGTTAATCTTCTACAAAATTCAGATATTGGAATGAACTAAAAACAAAATGTTGAGAATATGGATGTCTTTTTAACAAAGTACTTTAAAATTTTCTCTGCAGTTATTTCACAGCGTGTATCGAAAGTAGATCAAAAAACAACATTATGGTCTGTTTTTCAAAATTACAAAAGTATGTGCTTATCTCTAAGAAATTCAATGAATTTCTTTAAAATGTATTAAAAAAGATTCTATATTACAGAAGTTTAGCAATATAAGCGTTCTTTTAATTGTGCCCGTCAAAGTATTTTTTTCTCAAAACTGTACCTTTCAACTTGGCATATCTGTTGTGCTGAACAGAGTCGTTAGATTAGAACATAATATGTTTGTTATTTTTTTACCTTAAGATTTATTTATATATAATTCATCTTTCTTAGTCCTTCTTACTATATTTATTTGTTGATAAGAATGTTTTTAAAAAAGATAAAAATTTATTTAGAATATTTATTTCGTGCAAAGGGCATAGATTTGAAGAATTTATGTTAATGGGAAGAGAGTTAATATATACAATTTTAATCCCTATAATTAAACGATAATGAATAATCTTTGTCTTATATCAAGCAAAATCTTTTTATTTAAAATGAATATGGCTAAACAATTAATCACTAATAATGCAAATAATGTCTATTGAATAATAAATTATGTGTTGTTCAAACAAATATGTTTTGATAACCAGCACAACAATTTAAAGGAGTATATGTGATGTTGCTTAAAATACTAAAATCTGTGTAACCAACCAAACTAAAAAAAAACATACTAATAACAATCTTTGTGTTTATAAAAATCCTAGAAATTGTCTATTTACGAGTACGATCTTTTGAAAAGACGGTTGGTTTTAATTACTACCGCCCACCCCGCCCCGCTACTGTCCCGCTTTTCTACAATAAAAATCTGGTCACCTTACATTTACCGTAGAGTGGGTATACTTTGCTAAAATTATTAAATTATGTTTTCATTTTTATAATTTACCAATATTGAGCAGTCGCTACCGGCAGTCAAAGTTATGTAAAAATAACTACAACCAATGAATACCTAAATTACCTACTAATTTAATAAGCAAATCAATTTACTTTTTTTCTGTAAATATCAGAACACCAGAAGAATTTAATTTTAATTAATTTGCATTAATGTAGCGACATACGTAAAAACTGGTCGATGCCCTAGAATCTTAATAGACACCGTTGTCCATAATATTACAAGGTACGCACTTTCCCTTCATTAGACTGAATATGCGTAGTATTAAACTTATCTTATAAAATAAATATGGCTGATCAACATGGATTTCTACAATCAGAATGGTACAATAATGTATACCTAACATTTATTTGACTAGATTGCTTATTGTGGAGTTGTTAACTAAAATTTCTGGCATCACCTTTTTAATATTTCTGCTTGAGTACTTGATTCAATAGGATTTGTGGTAAACAAAGGAAAGGGTATGTGGAATTTATAGAATTGATTGATATAAAGCACCGCAAATAACTTATTTAATTTTATTTCATTAAATGATATTTGCGGACACTAGAATAGTTGACAAAGAGCAGACTATGCCATTCAAAATAATTAACAAACGATAAAAACATGCGGGATATAATTGTGAAATACAATAAATGCAGCCACGGCCAGGATTTGAACCAAAACCAACTGCGTCCGAGGGCAGAAATAAATACGAAAATACTCTTATAACATATATTTCTTGCGCTGTCACCTCCACAACATTACCAGCGTTTTTCGGATGTCACAGCGTGTATTGTACGATACAAAACACGGAGTCATATATGCGGAGATGACTTCGTAGCGGCCGTATCTTGCATGGGCGAAACTAGCGCTTTATAATTTCAAAACAATATTAAGCAGTCGCTACCGGCAGTCAAAGTTATGTAAAAATAACTACAACTAATCTGAATACCTAAATTACCTACTAATTTAATAACTATTTTTTTTGTAAATATCGGAACACCAGAAGAATTTAATTTTAATTAATTTTCATTAATAGCGCAACATATGTAAAAATTGGTCGATGCCCTAGAATCTTAATAGACACTGTTGTCCATAATATTACAAGGCACGCACGTTCCCTTCATTAGATTGAATATGCGTAGTATTAAAATGTGAAAACTTATCTTATAAAATAAATATGGCTGATCCAAATGGATTTTTACAATCGGAAAGGTCCAACAATTTATACCCAACATTTACTTGACTCGATTACTTATTGTCGAGTTGTTAGCTAAAATTTTCCGCATCACCTTTTTAATATTTCTACTTGAGTACTTGATTCAATGGGATTTGTGGTGAACAAAGGAAAAGGTATGTGGAATTTATAGAATTTATTGATGTAATAGCACCGCAAATAATTTATTTAGTTTTATTACATTAAATAATATTTGCAATGTAAGCAGCCTATGCCATTCAAAATAATTAACAAACGATAAAAACATGCGGGATGTAACTTTGAAATAAAAAAATGCAGCCACGACCTGGATTTGAACCAAAAACCTTTGTATATCGCGTAAAATTCACAACCCAACTGCGTCCGAGGGCAGAAATAAATACGAAAATACTTATATAACATATGTTTCTTGCGCTGTCACCTCCACACCGTTGCCAGCGCTTTTCGGATGTCACAGCGTGTATTGTATGATACAAAACACGGAGTCATATATGCGGAGGTGACTTCTTAGCGGCCGTATCTTGTATGGACGACACTAACGCTCGTGATCTACGCTTGAACTAACATGACTTGTCCGTACATATATAATAGACGTTATCGGCTCCGACGAAATTTTTGGATTTGAGCTCCCTGAGCCACCTAGACCACATTTCCGTTGAAAACAAGGCGATACGTTGTCACCTCCGATTTTGGAGCCATCAATATATGAGGTGACAACGTACACTCTGTCATACGCGTTGGAGCCCTCAACGTACCAACCATACATATATATATATATATATATATATATATATATATATATATATATATATATATATAAATTTGAAATAGTTAATACAAGATGGCGGTAATTTTTTAAGTTAAAAAACTACAGCCACGCCTGGGATCCCCGGCGTATAGGTTTTATTTGTCACATCAGGATTTGCAAGCCGAATTTCGAATTAAACAAACCCGTCGTGACACCTATTGGGGATAGATGGAAGTTTGGTAACTAGGAATCGCTAAATGTTTATTGCTAAAAGCTCATACAGATGAATAAATTCAAGGGAAAATGGTTAATTACGTAAACTAGTCAGTAATGTAGAATCAACTAAAGAAGCGAATGATAATTAATCCAGGTGAGGATAATTTTTGGAAAAAGCACCTCCGCCCGGATTTGAACCAGGACCCCTCCAATTTCCGGTTGACTGCTCTCCCATTTGAGCTACAGAGGTAGTGGAGATTTATAGGTTTTATTTGTCACTTCAGGATTTGCAAGCCGAATTTCGAATTAAACAAACCCGTCGTGACACCTATTGGGGATAGATGGAAGTTTGGTAACTAGGAATCGCTAAATGTTTATTGGTAAAAGCTCATACAGATGAATAAATTCAAGGGAAAATGGTTAATTACGTAAACTCGTCAGTAATGTAGAATCAACTAAAGAAGCGTATGATAATTAATCCAGCTTCAAATCCGGGCGGAGGTGCTTTTTCCAAAAATTATCCTCACCTGGATTAATTATCATTCGCTTCTTTAGTTGATTCTACATTACTGACGAGTTTACGTAATTAACCATTTTCCCTTGAATTTATTCATCTGTATGAGCTTTTAGCAATAAACATTTAGCGATTCCTAGTTACCAAACTTCCATCTATCCCCAATAGGTGTCACGACGGGTTTGTTTAATTCGAAATTCGGCTTGCAAATCCTGAAGTGACAAATAAAACCTATAAATTTCCACTACCTCTGTAGCTCAAATGGGAGAGCAGTCAACCGGAAATTGGAGGGGTCCTGGTTCAAATCCGGGCGGAGGTGCTTTTTCCAAAAATTATCCTCACCTGGATTAATTATCATTCGCTTCTTTAATTGATTCTACATTACTGACGAGTTTACGTAATTAACCATTTTCCCTTGAATTTATTCATCTGTATGAGCTTTTAGCAATAAACATTTAGCGATTCCTCGTTACCAAACTTCCATCTATCCCCAATAGGTGTCACGACGGGTTTGTTTAATTCGAAATTCGGCTTGCAAATCCTGAAGTGACAAATAAAACCTATAAATTTCCACTACCTCTGTAGCCCAAATGGGAGAGCAGTCAACCGGAAATTGGAGGGGTCCTGGTTCAAATCCGGGCGGAGGTGCTTTTTCCAAAAATTATCCTCACCTGGATTAATTATATATATATATATATGTATACGTGTTAAGTTGTCACCTCCGGCATATAGAGCAGGCGACCTAGGATCCGGGTGTTCCAGATAATATAATTTTGATCGGATTGCATATTTTTAATGAGGGGAACTTTCGCTACGCGAATATCAAAAGAGGGGAAACGATTTTGGTTTTTCAGTAGGTCATATATAAGGTACGCAAACGGTACGAAGTGACCTCCGCAATTTATATATGAACGGATACTGATGCGTCGCTGATACCTCCAGCGGTGTCGCCAAACCTACGAAGGTCACAACAGGCTATTATTATATAGCAGGTATATGATAGGACCTAAACTCGCTTCTCACAAAATAAACGCTCACTTTTAGTAATAGTATAGAAAATTATTTATTGAGTATTTACCACTAATATGTATAATATATATTACAGTGGATGATTTAGTATTACACGGCAATATACATGGGACTGGGTTATAGTTTCCAACGATACTTAAGTTTTAGGTTTTACGGTTTTATGAGAGCTATTCTAAGGTTATTAAAATGTTTTCTCGGATAGGTAACTAAGTTCTAGGTGTAAGATGGTTACCGTGCAACAACTAATTACGCTATTTATGTATTTTGTCGCGATGTAAGTGAAAACTACCCAACTAGTTTTATTATTTTATTTCTTGATTATTTTGTTATTTATTTATTTCATGTAGGCCTATTTGCGCATTGTCTAAGTAAGTGCTTTGACGCTAAAACCATGGAATAAATTGATTGGAATAAGTAGAAACTGTTATTGAAAGAATCAGCAGACACGCCAAGTTTTATTTAGAGCCGTTTTACACGACCGAGAACACTAACGAAAATAATAGCGAAATTAATAGCCAAAACAATAGACAATAAAATCGGACGTTTTACACAATTCTAAGGAAAATAATAGCGAAATTATTAGCTATATTTATCTATTGCAGATACGTATGTAATTTTAGGTTACGAATATGTCAGATGTTCTGATCTGAGAAAATCGCGCTAGTACGCACGCACATGACTAGAATTGTAGGTAAATTGATTACCGTTGTTAAATGTGTCAAATGTCAATAATTCTCACCAAAAGTATAGGTACCTACTGATAATTATCGCTATTATTTTCGTGAGAATGCTCGGTAGTGTAAAACGGCTCTAGTCATTTTCACGACCGAAAATTCTAACGAAAATAATAGCGAAAATTATCAGTATAGTTTTGGTGAGAATTATTGACATTTGACACATTTAACAATAGTAATCAATTTCGCTACAATTCTAGTCATGTGCGTACGTACTAGCGCGATTTTCTCTGATCAGAACATCTGACATATTCGTAACCTAAAATTACATACGTATCTGCAATAGATAAATATAGCTAATAATTTCGCTATTATTTTCGTTAGAATTGTGTAAAACGAGCCGTCCACGTCCGATTTTATTGTCTATACTTTTGGCTATTAATTTCGCTATTATTTTCGTTAGTATTCTCGGTCGTGTAAAACTGCTCTAAATAAAACTTGGCGTGTCTGATGATTCTTTCAATAACAGTTTCTACTTATTCCAATCAATCTATTCCATGGTTTTAGCGTCAATGCACTTACTTAGACAAAGCGCAAATAAGCCTACGTAAAATAAATAAATAACAGAAATAAAATAATAAAACTAGGTGGGAAGTTTTGACTTACATCGCGACAAAATATATAAATAGGGTAATTAGTTATTGCACGGTAACCATCTTACACCTAGAACTTAGTTATCCGAGAAAACATTTTAATAACCTTGGAATAGCTCTCATAAAACCATAAAACCTAAAACTTAGGTACTATTGTTAGAAATTATAACCAAGTCCTATGTATATTGCCGTGTAATACTAAATCATCCACTGTAATATATATTATACATATTAGTGGTAAATACTTACACATTTTTATACTCCCACATTTACTGTGGTAGGGTCTATTGAGTTTGACCAGAGTTGGGCATTTACTAAGCGAGCTATTGAGTGACGAGTGATGATTAGTAGTCTATTATTATACAAGTTATATAAGACGTCAAATTGGCGCAAATGGAACGAGTGCGCCAATACGTCTTATAAAACGAGTGTAATAAACAATTTTGTCTACTTTGCGTCATTAATTTTATATAAATGTAGAGATTATTGTTACTGTATTTCGAATCTAGGGTATTTTTCGGGTACCTGTTGTAGTACTGTTATTACTGTAGTAAACTGCAGTAAACTGTCAACTTCGTAAAGTTGGAATAAAATTATGATAAAATAATAATAATAATAATAATAATAATGTCTTTATTAACTAAAAAAAAATTGCACTACAGAAATTAATAAAAAATATACTATTTTGGGCGAGGTCCAGACATCCACGCATATGCGTGGCTCTACTTTAGCTTACAAGTTTTAATAAATAATCAGCGAGGTCACAACTATGATCATAATGGAGCTTGGGGCAACACTTTTAACCCTACTGTGACAAAAAACATGAAACATAACCTAAAAATTTAACTTTAAAATAGTGGTTTCATAAATTATAATAATCAGAATAGACGTGTTTAGCGGTAACTGATTAGTTACTTCAAAGAATAAGAACTTACTAAAGAATTGTTATAACGCTTAACGTTTAATAGCGGTTTCTACCTAGTACCACTGGCTGATACAAGTTTACACGCACATACAATTGAAACCAAGTTCTAATTTCGGTGTAATAATTTATTAGAATAAGTTATACTTAGTAAAATTACATGTGATGGAGGTAATACGTTGCACACAACCAGAACTAAGACGTTGTGCAACCAAAATATGCAAAAAAAAATAATTAATTTTTGAATATGTTGCACCAGAATGTTAAGGGTACATTCTGGTGTAACATATTAAAAAATTAATTGGTTTCTTATTGCTTATTTTGGTTGCACAACATTTAAAGAATACAATAAGTGTTAATAAGAGGATCACTGTAGAATCGTATATAATTCGAAACAGTTATTTAAATTCATTTAGTTTCATTTAGCACATAAGTTCAATTCAGTTTAGTCAAAATAGAAATATAAACCGTTCGTTAAGGTAAGTATTTATTCTCCATAAAAATGAGCATTTATTATAAACGAAAGCGGGATAAATTAAAACAAAGTATACCCACATGACATTTACCTTAAAGTGGGTATACTTTGCTAAAATTGTTAAATTATATTTTCATTTTTATAATTTTAAAACAATATTAAGCAGTCGCTACGGCAGTCAAAGTTATGTAAAATCAACTACAACTAATCTGAATATCTAAATTACCTACTAACTTAATAAGCAAATCAATTACCATTTTTGTGTAAATATCAGAACACCAGAAGGATTTAATTTTAATTAATTTGCATTAATGTTGCAACATACGTAAAAACTGGTCGATTCCTTAGAATCTTAATAGACACCGTTGTCCATAATATTACAAGGTACGCACTTTCCCTTCAGTAGATTGATTATGCGTAGTATTAAACTTATCTTATAATATAAATATGGCCGATCAACATGGATTTCTACAATCGGAATGGTCCAATAATTTATACCTAACATCTACTTGACTAGATTGCTTATTGTGGAGTTGTTAACTAAAATTTCTCGCATCACCTTTTTAATATTTCTACTTGATTACTTGATTCAATAGGATTTGTGGTGAACAAAGGAAAGGGTATGTGGAATTTATAGAATTGATTGATGTAATAGCACCGCAAATAGTTTATTTAATTTTATTTCATTAAATGATATTTGCGGACACTAGAATAGTTGACAAAGAGCAGACTATGCCATTCAAAATAATTAACAAACGATAAAAACATGCGGGATATAATTGTGAAATACAATAAATGCAGCCACGGCCAGGATTTGAATCAAAACCAACTGCGTCCGAGGGCAGAAATAAATACGAAAATACTCATATAACATATATTTCTTGCGCTGTCACCTGTCACCTGTCACCTCCACAACATTACCAGCGTTTCTCGGATGTCACAGCGTGTACTGTACGATACAAAACACGGAGTCATATATGCGGAGGTGACTTCGTAGCGGCCGTATCTTGTATGTGTGACACTTGCGCTTTATAATTTTAAATCAATATTAAGCAGTCGCTACCGGCAGTCTAAGTTATGTAAAAATAACTACAACTAATCTGAATACCTAAATTACATACTAATTTAATAACCAAATCAATTAACTTCTTTTGTGTAAATATCAGAACACCAGAAGAATTTAATTTTAATTAACTTGCATTAATAGCGCAACATATGTAAAAATTGGTCGATGCCCTAGAATCTTAATAGACACCGTTGTCCATAATATTACAAGGTACGCTCTTTCCCTTCATTAGATTGAATATGCGTAGTATTAAAATGTGAAAACTTATCTTTTAAAATAAATATGGCTGATCCAAATGGATTTCTACAATCGGAAAGGTCCAACAAATTATACCGAACATTTACTTGACTCGATTACTTATTGTGGAGTTGTTAACTAAAATTTTCCGCATCACCTTTTTAATATTTCTACTTGAGTACTTGATTCAATTGGGTTTGTGGTGAACAAAGGAAAAGGTATGTGGAATTTATAGAATTTATTGATGTAATAGCACCGCAAATAATTTATTTAGTTTTATTGCATTAAATAATATTTGCAATGTAAGCAGCCTATGCCATTCAAAATAATTAACAAACGATAAAAACATGCAGGATGTAACTTTGAAATAAAAAATGCAGCCACGGCCTGGATTTGAACCAAAAACCTTTGTATCTCGCGCAAAATTCACAACCCAACTGCGTCCGAGGGCAGAAATAAATACGAAAATACTTATATAACATATGTTTCTTGCGCAATAGGCCACGGGTCCCCAAACTTCTCCCGCTGTCTTTCTCTTGTTCACGGCCGCGTCATAAGTCTACTCCGCTCAATGTGGCCCGCGGGCCGTAGTTTGGGGACCGCTGCAATAGGCTATTATTATATAGCAGGTATATGATAGGACCTAAATTCGCTTCTCACAAAATAAACGCTAACTTTTAGTAATAGTGTAGAAAATTATTTATTAAGTATTTACCACTAATATGTATAATATATATTACACTGGATGATTTAGTATTACACGGCAATATACATGGGACTTGGTTATAGTTTCTAACAAAACTTAAGTTTTAGGTTTTACGGTTTTATGAGAGCTATTTTAAGGTTATTAAAATGTGTTCTCGGGTAACTAAGTTCTAGGTGTAAGATGGTTACCGTGCAACAACTAATTACCCTATTTATATATTTTGTCGCGATGTAAGTCAAAACACCTAGTTTTATTATTTTGTTTCTTGCTTATTTTGTTATTTATTTATTTTACGTAGGCTTATTTGCGCTTTGTCTAAGTAAGTGCATTGACGCTAAAACCATGGCATAAATTGATTGGAATAAGTAGAAGCTGATATTGAAACAATCATCAGACACGCAAAATTTTATTGAGAGCCGTTTTACACGACCGAGAATACTAACGAAAATAATAGCGAAATTAATAGCCAAAACTGTAGACAATAAAATCGGACGTGGACGAGCGGACGTGGACGTGGACTTACACAATGTTAACGAAAATTATAGCGAAATTATTAGCTATATTTATCTATTGCAGATACGTATGTGATTTTGGGTTACGAATATGTCAGATGTTCTGATCTGAGAAAATCGCGCTAGTACGCACGCACAGGACTAGAATTGTAGCAAAATTGATTACTATTGTCAAATGTGTTAAATGTCAATAATTCTCACCAAAACTAAACTGATAATTTTGGCTATTATTTTCGTTAGAATTTTTGGTCGTGAAAAACGGCTCTTATCTAACACACATTTTTATACTCCCACATTTACTGTGGTAGGATCTATTGAGTTTGACCTGAGTTGGGCATTTACTAAGCGAGCTATTGAGTGACGAGTGATGATTAATAGTATATTATTACACAATTTATATAAGACGTCAAATTGGAAATCTGTTAATCTGACGTCGACCGGAGGATCTTCCACACGCGTCTATATATTTCCGTTCGCCATTGCATGATTGTTAGCGTATGCATTTAATTATAAAGTGTAAGTAATTCTAGTATGCTGTTGTGTATGTTCTGATTTGTTTGTTTTATTCGTAACCCTATTCTCCCGCGTATTTACGTTCTGGCCATGAGGCCTCAAGTATTTTTAATATTGACACTTTCTACCACGCAAACCTGTAAGTTACTCTCATAATGTCAACCGTTCGAGTTTTATAATGATTTTTTAAATATTTTGTCATTAGGCCTTTGAAAATGCCCCAGACCAGAGGGCGAAACGTCGGCTATGTTTTGATATAAGTTGGAAATAATCTATTTACAGACTGAAAGAAGCGTTATTCACTCGTCACACTACCTTTGGCAATATTATAGCAGGCAACACACATGTTTAAATATGTATAGAATATTGATATTTCACTGTTTATGCGAATTGCAGGCGATTCAAAAGAGGCTGTACGTTTGACATAGCATTTGATATCAACGTGTCCAATCTTAGAAAAAAAAGTTACTAAAAGCGATGTTACAATTTGTTAATTGTAACACCTAAAACAGTGTTACAATGTGTGCATTGTGAATGCAAAGTAGAAACATTATTTTAATTAATCATCACTCGTTGTGTGAGTGACGATTTTTCACTCATCACAATGAGTGATGATTTATTTTCTCATTACTCATAACTGCCGTAGACGATTGAATATTCACCACTTATCATTCGCGATTAACGCGCAATGAATGATGAGTGTTCAATAGAAATTCCACTGTTTTACAAAATAATAGCAAGAGATATACTTTTCACACTGATGAAAGTAAAATACAGGCGTAGATTTTATTTTTCATACAACCCCCACAAAATCTAATTCTTTAAACCAAAACTCACCTTCTTTTACAGATATGAGTTATAAAAATTTGTCAGACAATTGTCTTTATTCGATTTACGCATCATTTAAAGAATACACTGTAAAAATATCACAAAAATATTTGAAAAATTACCTACTAAGCAATGATATGTCATTTTAAAGAGGAGAACTATGGGTACACTACAGAAAAGAATTTCTGAAAAATATTGAAAGATGTTTGTATGGAAGGTGGTTAAACGAGTTTCCGATAATTGAGATTCAATCGGCTTCGACGGGCCGCTCGACTGTTGCCTGTGGAATTGTTAATTTTTCGAATTATTTTCTGTTGTTTTACAGTGTATGCATTCTTTAAATGTTTTATAACCAAAATATGCAATAAAAAAATAATTAATTTTTGAATATGTTGCACCAGAATATTAACGGTACATTCTGGTGTAACATATTCAAAAATTAATTGTTTTTTATTGCTTATTTTGGTTGCACAACATTTAAAGAATACAATAAGTGTTAATAAGAGGATCACTATAGAATCGGATATAATTCGAAACAGTTCTTTAAATTCATTTAGTTTCATTTAGCACATAAGTTCAATTCAGTTTAGTCAAAATAAAAATATAAATCGTTCGTTTAAGGTAAGTATTTATTCTCCATAAAAATGCGCAATTATTATAAACGAAAGCGGGATAAATTAAGTATACCCACATGACAATTACCGTAAAGTGGGTATACTTTGCTAAAATTGTTAAATTATATTTTCATTTTTATAATTTTAAAACAATATTAAGCAGGCGCTACCGGCAGTCAAAGTTATGTAAAAATAACTACAACTAATCTGAATACCTAAATTACCTACTAACTTAATAAGCAAATCAATTACCTCTTTTGTGTAAATATCAGAACACCAGAAGGATTTAATTTTAATTAATTTGCATTAATGTCGCAACATACGTAAAAGCTGGTCGATGCCCTAGAATATTAGTAGACGCCGTTGTCCATAATATTACAAGGTACGCACTTTCCCTTCATTAGATTGAATATGCGTAGTATTAAACTTATCTTATAAAATAAAATATGGCTGATCAACATAGATTTCTACAATCGGAATGGTCCAATAATTTGTACCTAACATTTACTTGACTAGATTGCTTATTGTGGAGTTGTTAACTAAAATTTCTCGCATCACCTTTTTAATATTTCTGCTTGAGTACTTGATTCAATAGGATTTGTGGTGAACAAAGGAAAGGGTATGTGGAATTTATAGAATTGATTGATATAATAGCACCGCAAATAATTTATTTAATTTTATTTCATTAAATGATATTTGCGGACAGAATAGTTGACAAAGAGCAGACTATGCCATTCAAAATAATTAACAAACGACAAAAATATGCGGGATATAATTCTGAAATACAATAAATACAGTTACGGCCAGGATTTGAACCAAACCTACTGCGTCCGAGAGCAGAAATAAATACGAAAATACTCATATAAGATATATTTCTTGCGCTGTCACCTCCACAACATTACCAGCGTTTTTCGGATGTCACAGCGTGTACTGTACGATACAAAACACGGAGTCATATATGCGGAGGTGACTTCGTAGCGGCCGTATCTTGTATGTGCGACACTAGCGCTTTATAATTTTAAATCAATATTAAGCAGTCGCTACCGGCAGTCAAAGTTATGTAAAAATAACTACAACTAATCTGAATACCTAAATTACCTACTAATTTAATAACCAAATCAATTAACTTTTTTTGTGTAAATATCAGAACACCAGAAGAATTTAATTTTAATTAATTTGCATTAATAGCGCAACATATGTAAAAATTGGTCGATGCCCTAGAATCTTAATAGACACCGTTGTCCATAATATTACAAGGTACGCACTTTCCCTTCATTAGATTGAATATGCGTAGTATTAAAATGTGAAACTTATCTTTTAAAATAAATATGGCTGATCCAAATGGATTTCTACAATCGGAAAGGTCCAACAATTTATACCCAACAGGATCCTTTCCCTCGCTTAGGAAGAAATCAATCGTTATACCACTGGCTAAGACAAGTAACGCTACGGAACTGACACAGCTGCGACCCATAAGCTTACTGCCAACAGCATCGAAAATTCTTGAAGGAGTAGTGTACAAACAACTCTGATGTCACATAGATAATTATCATTTGTTCCCGTCCACTCAATCGGGCTTTCGTCCAGGTTATAGTACTTCAACTGCGTTGTTAAGGATTGCGAACGATTTGACATCTGCTGTGGATCACGGTAAGGTATCCTTCTTGATTCTGCTGGATTTTAGTAAAGCATTTGATTGCCTCAATCATGAGCTTCTTCTAGCGAAGTTAAGATACTTTCGTTTTGGTGCGGTAGTGCTGAAGTGGCTTGCAGGGTATCTCGGTAATCGTCGTCAGTGCGTGAAATTCAATAACGAATTGTCAAGTGAATTGTGTGTGTTGGGGGGTGTGCCGCAGGGTAGCATTCTTGGACCCAGGCTGTTTAATTTATACACATCAGATTTGCCGTATTATGTAACAGCAGGCATATCTTTGCATTTGTTCGCGGACGACACACAACTGTACACTTCGTTTTGTCCTACACTTGTAAATGAGCAAACATCGCTATTAAACCTAAATTTAGATAGTATTCATTCATGGTCCATTGTTAATGGCTTAAAAATTAATCCAAACAAAACAGAATGCATAATTGTTGGTACATGACAGAAATGTCAACTAGCTCTAAGGTTCAAAACGCTACCTATCACTATTAATGGGATCGAAATCGAACTAAAATCTAAAGTTAAGAGTCTAGGTGTAATTGTTGATTCAAACCTGTTGTTCGAAGATCATATTCGCCATGTCCTATCTGTTTGTTATGCAAAATTTTCGTCTCTTTATAAATTTAAGTACGAATTAACATCATCCGCCAAATGGCGTCTAATGACATCATTAGTTTTAAGCTACGTAGATTATTGTAATCCGGTTTTTTATTCCCATTTGTCTTCATTTAATAAACATAGAATTCAAGTGCTTCAAAATAATTGCATGAGATATGCATTTGGCATATCGAGGCGGGAGCACATCACTCCATATTATAACAGCTTAAATATCTTGAAAATCGATAGTCGATTTACTCTCTTGTTTAGCTGCCTGTTATTTAACGTTGTATCAACGCACTTGGCTCCATATTTATTTACATTGTTGACAAGAAGATACACGTTGACAACCAGTACTCTGCGGTCTATTAATAATTTTGCACTACCTAATTTTCGAACATCAAAATTTACACTTTGTTTTAGTTACTTTTTGTTTAGGGATAAATAATTGGTCAAATAATTATTTATCTTAACGTGGAAGGGATGTGATAAGTCGGAATTTTGCGCGCGCGTTTGGATTGATATTTGATTTCAAACCTTGGCGTGCTTCGTGTTAGATTGGTATTGGCGGCAAACGGAAATGGCCATATTCTCAAACAGTGGCTTGGGGGCGTTGCGATCGACACGAGGGGTTCGACCAAAGGTTTAAGCGAACGATAGTTCCTTCTTAATTTAGCCATCATGGGGTGAAGACGTGTTTTCTTAAGAGCAGGGGCTCTATAAGATAACTGTGGTGTCTCGTGTTTCTTGTGCTCAACCGAAATAATAAGGTATTTATTTGTTGTCTGTACTTGCTGATTTGTCCATCTCTGCCAAAGTATATCATCTTTGTTAATAGGGATTAAAATTCATATTTCATGTAAGCAGTTCTGCATTGTATATATTTTTGTTAATAGATTTTATTGTGGTTTTCTTCGGCATATTCATTTTAGAATAATATAAACCTGTCCCTTTTATAGTAAAGTATTTAGCCTTGCATATAGTGATTAATAATTAGTGAGTTCAAACGTCTCTGACAAAGTCTCAGAGAAAGAACTCAGTTTCAAAGCCTCCGTAAGAGAGATAATTAATTCACGCTACCGTAAGATTAATTAAGAATGCGTTCTTGAATCAGATAGGGTTGAACGCCGTTATATTGAAAATGGCGGACCAAGCGTCGCTTGAGGCGAGTTACCACCTTCAACATGTGGGGTTAAGGTTAGGTAGTTGAGCAAAGTCCTAACAGGGGGCCCCTTCAGTTTAGAGTTGATTAAAGTATAATAATAAATATTGAGAAGGGTACCCGCCCTATCACATATATATATATATATATATATATATATATATATATATATATATATATATGTATGGTTGGTACGTTGAGGGCTCCAACGCGTATGACAGAGTGTACGTTGTCACCTCATATATAACGTTGATGGCTCCAAAATCGGAGGTGACAACGTATCGCCTTGTTTTCAACGGAAATGTGGTCTAGGTGGCTCAGGGAGCTCAAATCCAAAAATTTCGTCGAAGCCCATAACGTCCATTATATATGTATGGACAAGTCATGTTAGTTCAAGCGTAGATCACGAGCGCTAGTGTCGCCCATACAAGATACGACCGCTACGAAGTCACCTCCGCATATATGACTCCGTGTTTTGTATCATACAATACAGCTGTGACATCCGAAAAACGCTGGCAGCGCAAGAAACATATGTTATATAAGTATTTTCGTATTTATTTCTGCCCTCGGACGCAGTTGGGTTGTGAATTTTACGCGAGATACAAAGGTTTTTGGTTCAAATCCAGGTCGTGGCTGCATTTTTTATTTCAAAGTTACATCCCGCATGTTCTTATCGTTTGTTAATTATTTTGAATGGCATAGGCTGCTTACATTGCAAATATTATTTAATGCAATAAAACTAAATAAATTATTTGCGGTGCTATTACATCAATAAATTGTATAAATTCCACATACCTTTTCCTTTGTTCACCACAAATCCCATTGAATCAAGTACTCCAGTAGAAATATTAAAAAGGAGATGCGGAAAATTTTAGTTAACAAGTCCAAAATAAGTAATCGAGTCAAGTAAATAATAATAATAATAAACTTTATTAGATAAGGCATCAACTTAATACAAAATTTATAAAACAGTTAGAAATCGGATTTACAGAAAACAATATAGCGAGCCCTACCTAAACGGCGATGTATCGGCAGAGCCGTTTTACAACAATACCGAGAAAAAGAAAACACAAAAATACATGATCAAGATGTTGCTAACTGTCTCGTGAACAGTAGCTTTCCCATAATACGTTTATTTAGGTAAAGTTGTTGCATTATCAAAATGACATAAATATTGGTTTAATGTTTTTGCTGCCAAGTAACTAAAACAAAGTGTAAATTTTGATGTTCGAAAATTAGGTAGTGAAAATTATTAATAGACCGCAGGGTACGGGTTGTCAACGTATATCTTCTTGTCAATAATGTAAATAAATATGGAGGCAAGTGCGTTGATACAACGTTAAATAACAGGCAGCTAAACAAGAGAGTAAATCGACCATAGATTTTCAAGATATTTAAGCTGTTATAATATGGAGTGATGTGCTCCCGCTTCGATATGCCAAATGCATATCTCATGCAATTATTTTGAAGCACTTGAATTCTATGTTTATTAAATGAAGACAAATGGGAATAAATAACTGGATTACAATAATCTACGTAGCTTAAAACTAATGAAGTCATTAGACGCCATTTGGCGGATGATGTTAGTTCGTACTTAAATTTATAAAGAGACGAAAATTTTGCATAACAAACAGATAGTACATGGCGAATATGATCTTCGAACAACAGGTTTGAATCAACAATTACACCTAGACTCTTAACTTTAGATTTTAGTTCGATTTCGATCCCATTAATAGTGATAGGTAGCGTTTTGAACCTTAGGGCTAGTTGATTAATTGTTTGGATTAATTTTTAAGCCATTAACAATGGACCATGAATGAATACTATCTAAATTTAGGTTTAATTGCGATATTTGCTCATTTACAAGTGTAGGACAAAACGAAGTGGACAGTTGTGTGTCGTCCGCGAACAAATGCAAAGATATGCCTGCTGTTACATAATACGGCAAATCTGATGTGTATAAATTAAACAGCGTGGGTCCAAGGATGCTACCCTGCGGCACACCCCCCAACACACACAATTCACTTGACAATTCGTTATTGAATTTCACGCACTGACGACGATTACCGAGATACCCTGCAAACCACTTCAGCACTACCGCACCAAAACGAAAGTATCTTAACTTCGCTAGAAGAAGCTCATGATTGAGGCAATCAAATGCTTTACTAAAATCCAGCAGAATCAAGAAGGACCTTACCGTGATCCACAGCAGATGTCAAATTGTTCGCAATCCTTAACAACGCAGTTGAACCTGGACGAAAGACCGATTGAGTGGACGGGAACAAATGATAATTATCTATGTGACATCAGAGTTGTTTGTTAACTATTTTTTCAAGAATTTTCGATGCTGTTGGCAGTAAGCTTATGGGTCGCAGCTGTGTCAGTTCAGTAGCGTTACTTGTCTCAGCCAGTGGTATAACGATTGATTTCTTCCCAAGCGAGGGAAAGGATCCTGTTGGGTATAAATTGTTGGACCTTTCCGATTGTAGAAATCCATTTGGATCAGCCATATTTATTTTAAAAGATAAGTTTTCACATTTTAATACTACGCATATTCAATCTAATGAAGGGAAAGTGCGTACCTTGTAATATTATGGACAATGGTGTCTATTAAGATTCTAGGGCATCGACCAATTTTTACATATGTTGCGCTATTAATGCAAATTAATTAAAATTAAATTCTTCTGGTGTTCTGATATTTACACAAAAAAGTTAATTGATTTGGTTATTAAATTAGTAGGTAATTTAGGTATTCAGATTAGTTGTAGTTATTTTTACATAACTTTGACTGCCGGTAGCTACTGCTTAATATTGATTTAAAATTATAAAGCGCTAGTGTCGCACATACAAGATACGGCCGCTACGAAGTCACCTCCGCATATATGACTCCGTGTTTTGTATCGTACAGTACACGCTGTGACATCCGAAAAACGCTGGTAATGTGGTGGAGATGACAGCGCAAGAAATATATCTTATATGAATATTTTCGTATTTATTTCTGCTCTCGGACGCAGTAGGTTTTGGTAAAAATCCTGGCCGTAGCTGCATTTATTGTATTTCACAATTATATCCCGCATGTTTTGATCGTTTGTTAGTTATTTTGAATGGCATAGTATGCTCTTTGTCAAGTATTCTAGTGTCCGCAAATATCATTTAATGAAATAAAATTAAATAAATTGTTTGCGGTGCTATTATATCAATCAATTCTATAAATTCCACATACCCTTTCCTTTGTTCACCACAAATCCTACTGAATCAAGTACTCAAGCAGAAATATTAAAAAGGTGATGCGAGAAATTTTAGTTAACAACTCCACAATAAGCAATCTGGTCAAGTAAATGTTAGGTATAAATTATTGGACCATTCCGATTGTAGAAATCCATGTTGATCAGCCATATTTATTTTATAAGATAAGTTTAATACTACGCATATTCACTCTAATGAAGGGAAAGTGCGTACGTTGTAATATTATGGACAACGGTGTCTATTAAGATTCTAGGGCATCGACCAGTTTTTACGTATGTTGCGACATTAATGCAAATTAATTAAAATTAAATCCTTCTGGTGTTCTGATATTTACACAAAAAAGGTAATTGATTTCCTAGTAGTTAGTAGGTTAGTAGGTAACTTAGTTTTTACATAACTTTGACTGCCGGTAGCGACTGCTTAATATTGTTTTAAAATTATAAAAATGAAAATATAATTTAACAATTTTAACAAAGTATACCCACTTTACGGTAAATGTCATGTGGGTATAGTTTGTTTTAATTTATCCCGCTGTCGTTTATAATAAATGCGCATTTTTATGCAGAATAAATACTCACCTTAACGAACGGTTTATATTTTTATTCTGACTAAACTGAATTGAACTTATGTGCTAAATGAAACTAAATGAATTTAAAGAACTATTTAGAATTATATCCGATTCTATAGTGATCCTCTTATTAACACTTATTGTATTCTTTAAATGTTGTGCAACCAAAATAAGCAATAAAAAACAATTAATTTTTTATTGCATATTTTGGTTATAAAACATTTAAAGAATGCATAGACTGTAAAACAACAGAAAATAATTCGAAAAATTAACAATTCCACAGGCAACAGTCGAGCGGCCCGTCGAAGCCGATTGTATCTCAATTATCGGAAACTTTTTTAACCACCTTCCATACAAACATCTTTCAATATTTTTCAGAAATTCTTTTCTGTAGTGTACCCACAGTTCTCCTCTTTAAAATGACATATCATTGCTTAGTAGGTAATTTTTCAAATATTTTTGTGATATTTTTACAGTGTATTCTTTAAATGTTGCGTAAATCGAATAAAGACAAATGTCTGACAAATTTTTATAACACATATCTGTAAAAGAAGGTAAGTTTTGGTTTAAAGAATTAGATTTTGTGGGGGTTGTATGAAAAATAAAATCCACGCCTGTATTTTACTTTCATCAGTGTGAAAAGTATATCTCTTGCTATGATTTTGTAAAACAGTGGAATTTCTATTGAAGACTCATCATTCATTGCGCGTTAATCGCGAATGATAAGTGGTGAATATTCAATCGTCTACGGCAGTTATGAGTGATGAGAAAATAAATCATCACTCATTGTGATGAGTGAAAAACCGTCACTCACACAACGAGTGATGATTAATTAAAATTATGTTTCTACTTTGCATTCACAATACACACATTGTAACACTGTTTTAGGTGTTACAATTAACAAATTGTAACATCGCTTTTAGTAACTTTTTTTTTCTCAGATTGGACACGTTGATATCAAATGCTATGTCAAACGTACAGTCTCTTTTGAATCGCCTGCAATTCGCATAAACTGGGAAATATCAATATTCTATACATATTTAAACATGTGTGTTGCCTGCTATAATATTGCCAAAGGTAGTGTGACGAGTGAATAACGCTTCTTTCAGTCTGTAAATAGTTTATTTCCAACTTATACCAAAACATAGCCGACGTTTCGCCCTCTGGTCTGGGGCATTTTCAAAGGCCTAATGACAATATTTTTAAAAAATCATTATAAAACTCGAACGGTTGACATTATGAGAGTAACTTACAGGTTTGCGTGGTGGAAAGTGTCAATATTTAAAATACTTGAGGCCTTATGGCCGGAACGTAAATACGCGGGAGAATAGGGTTACGAATAAAACAAACAAATCAGAACATACACAACAGCAGACTAGAATTACTTACACTTTATAATTAAATGCATACGCTAACAATCATGCAATGGCGAACGGAAATATATAGACGCGTGTGGAAGATCCTCCGGTCGACGTCAGATTAACAGATTTCCAATTTGACGTCTTACATAACTTGTATAATAATATACTATTAATCATCACTCGTCACTCAATAGCTCGCTTAGTAAATGCCCAACTCAGGTCAAACTCAATAGATCCTACCACAGTAAATGTGGAAGTATAAAAATGTGTGTTAGATAAGAGCCGTTTTTCACGACCAAAAATTCTAACGAAAATAATTGCCGAAATTATCAGTTTAGTTTTGGTGAGAATTATTGACATTTAACACATTTGACAATAGTAATCAATTTTGCTACAATTCTAGTCATGTGCGTGCGTACTAGCGCGATTTTCTCAGATCAGAACATCTGACATATTCGTAACCCAAAATCACATACGTATCTGCAATAGATAAATATAGCTAATAATTTCGCTATAATTTTCGTTAGAATTGTGGAAAACGGCTCGTCCACGTCCGACTTTATTGTCTACAGTTTTGGCTATTAATTTCGCTATTATTTTCGTTAGTATTCTCGGTCGTGTAAAACGGCTCTCAATAAAATTTGGCGTGTCTGATGATTCTTTCAATAACAGCTTCTACTTATTCCAATCATTTTATGCCATGGTTTTAGCGTCAATGCACTTACTTAGACAAAGCGCAAACAGGCCTACGTAAAATAAATAAATAACAAAATAAGCAAGAAACAAAATAATAAAACTAGGTGGGTAGTTTTGACTTACATCGCGACAAAATATATAAATAGGTTAATTAGTTGTTGCACGGTAACCATCTTACACCTAGAACTTAGTTACCCGAGAAAACATTTTAAGAACCTTCAAATAGCTCTCATAAAACGGTAAAACCTAAAACTTAAGTTTTGTTAGAAACTATAACCAAGTCCCATGTATATTGCCGTGTAATACTAAATCATCCACTATAATATATATTATACATATTAGTGGTAAATACTTAATAAATAATTTTCTATACTATTACTAAAAGTTAGCGTTTATTTTGTGAGAAGCGAGTTTAGGTCCTATCATATACCTGCTATATAATAATAGCCTATTGCAGCGGTCCCCAAACTACGGCCCGCGGGCCACATTGAGCGGAGTAGACTTATGACGCGGCCGTGAACAAGAGAAAGATAGCGGGAGAAGTTTGGGGACCCGTGGCCTATTGTGACCTTCGTAGGTTTGGCGACACCGCTGGAGGTATCAGCGACGCATCAGTTTCCGTTCATATATAAATTGCGGAGGTCACTTCGTACCGTTTGCGTACCTTATATAACACCTACTGAAAAATCAAAAATCGTTTCCCCTCTTTTGATATTCGTGTAGCGAAAGTTCCCCTCATTAAAAATATGCAATCCGATTAAAAATATATTATCTGGAACACCCGGATCCTAGGTCGCCTGCTCTATATGCCGGAGGTGACAACTTAACACGTATACATATATATATATATATATAAAGAAAAGCTGGTTAATCGACGGTGAGATATAAAGGAGAAAGGTATTTGTCGGGCAATTCCGTCATACGAAGATCGAAGAAGCAACCGTAGACACGTGTTTTGATTTTGATTTTTTTTTCCCATCTTGCTCCTTGGCTATACCGTACTGATGAGGACTAACAGTCCGAAACACGTGTCTACGGTTGCTTCTTCGATCTTCGTATGACGGAATTGCCCGACAAATACCTTTCTCCTATATATATATATATATATATATATATACAGGGTTAGCCAAAATTACCGGAACACCCAAATAATTCTACAACGGTAAAAAATTTCAAAAAAAAATTCAAACAAAAGCTTTTAGACTTTACACAATCCATCGTTCAAGTATATTTTGAATATACAGGGTGTTCATTTTATTATAGAAATCGCGTAAACTTTTTTTTTTTAAATGGACCACCCTGTTTCTTTTAACATTTTATAATTTTAGCACTAATTCTGGACATTGTTTATTAAAATAATTTTTTTATAAAATGCATCATTTTTGAGTTTTAAGCAATTAATTAAAATTAGTCAAAATTATCGCAACACCCAAATAATTCTTCATCGGTAAAAAAATTTCAAAAAACATTCAAACAACAGTTTTTTACTTTAAACAAGCTATCGTTCAAATATATTTTTAATATACAGGGTGTTTATTTTATTATGGAAGTATGGAAAACTTTTCCTTTTTCTAATTAAACGTCCTGTACATTTTTAATTTTTAATTCTAAGAACTTTTTTCAAGTAGGTTTTTATAAATTGATTCATTTTTTAATTATCAGCAATTAATCAAAACTCCAAAACATTTATTTTAGCCGAACGGATAAATAATAACAATGTGAAGAAAAAATAACAAAACAATTAAATTAAATTTTCAAACTGCCATCCCTGAGCGGCTTGACAATGCCCCAACCTATCAACAAATTCCCGTAAACAGTTGTCTAAATGATCGACAGTAATACTCTGAACTTCGTCCACTATCCTCTGCTTCAACGCATCAATATTTTGCGGCCTATTGGTGTAAACCTTGGACTTTAGGTGGCCCGAAATAGAAAAATCCAGTATTTGTAAATCCGGCGACCTAGGTGGCCATTCAATGGATCCTCTCCTTCCAATCCACCTCTGCGGGAAAATTGAATTTAAATAATTCCGAACTTGGACACCGTAATGCGGCGGTGCACCATCTTGTTGAAAACAAATATTATTCAGATCTTCGTTGAATATAACTAGGAGATGGGGTATTACTTCATTTTGAAGTAGAGCTAAATAGCGTTCAGAGGTCAAAGTGCCTTCAATAAAAAATGGTCTTAAAATTATAAAATGTAAAAATATACAGGTTATTCCATTTGAAAAAAAAAGTTAACCAAATTTGCATAAAAAATGAACAGCCTGTATATTAAAAATATATTTTAATGATAGCTTGTTTAATGTCAAAAACTTTTGTTTGAATGTTTTTTGAAATTTTTTTACCGATGGAGAATTATTTGGGTGTTCCGGTAATTGTGACTAATTTTAATTAATTGCTTAAAACTAAAAAATGATGCATTTTATAAAAAAATTATTTTAATAAACAATGTCCAGAATTAGTCCTAAAATTATAAAACGTAAAAAGATACAGGGTGTTCCATTTGAAAAAAGAAAATTTACGCGATTTCTATAATAAAATGAACACCCTGTATATTCAAAATATATTTGAACGATGGATTGTTTAAAGTCTAAAAACTTTTGTTTGATTTTATTTGAATTTTTTTACCGTTGTAGAATTATTTGGGTGTTCCGGTAATTTTGGCTAACCCTGTATATTTATATATATATATATATATAAATAATAATAATAATAAATAGAATTATCACATTAAAGAAGCAGTTTAAAATCATTAATTGTTTGGAATTGCTTTTACAAGTGGACGCCCATCATTTTGGAATAGAAGGAGTATATTGGGAGGTAGTAACATATCTTTTAATATATTTTATGTTTCAGATTGGTGACAGTGTCAATTTTGACAATTCTAATTATCCAGGAAGTTGTCAGTTATACGTAATATTTCTACGTTTCTTTGTAGTAAGTGTTATTGTGATACCTAATTATCCTTAGAATTTCAGGTGTAAGTAAAGAGGTTACTCATAATTTTTATTGTTATTGGCCCCACTTTACTTTTAACAAATGGTTTTAAATAATTCAAGAAGAATGCGTAATAAATGGTCCATAAATGAATATAAGGAGGTGATTTGGTGTCACTTTTGTTCATTGTTAAAGTTTGGATGTGCTAATCAACGGGAATGCTTTAGAATATGGCGAGAAAGAAACCCAGATAAAAGAATGAAGTTGACTGCTAATACTTTGGCATCCCAGAGACGGTGCATTCTAAATAGTAATAAGTTATCCAATATAGAGATAGATTCTATAAGAGGGGAGGTAGAGATTTTTCTAAATCTTGAAAATGACGAAGTGGTTGAAGTAGAACAAGGAAACATTTTGGATGAAGTGGTAGAATTAGAACAGAATAGCCGCAATGATGAGGTGTCTATTATTGTAGATATTGAGGTAAATGGAATGCCAAATCTGGGTAATAATGATGATAATGTAGTACAACAAAGTCAGTTTTTAATATTGGTACAACAAGAATTGCTTACTTCAGGAAATTTTCATAGCAGGGTTAGATTGCCTTTTATACGGGAGACTAACAGGGTTAGGGAGTTGATTGCGCAGGCTAATTCTGATCTGGAAGTATTTCTGAGGAATAGGCCAGAATTGTCCATTATTGAAATAAATAATTTGTTGTACGCATCCGCATATGTTATTACTAAGATGGTGAATCCAAAATTTACATCAATACACAATAATCGAATTCGGGAAAACCGTTGGAAGCGTAGACTCCAAAATAATATTGCTAATTGGAGAAAGGACGTTTCCAGGATTTCTGAAATTAGAAGATCTATTCATTTAACAGAGAGGTTGCAACGGTTACGGGAAAACATAATACTAATACAGTGTTTTAGGCGAAGAGAAGGATATAGTAATTATTGAAGAGGAGTTAAAACAGAAAATTCAAGCTAAGGCCCAACGTATCAGAAGAATTGAAAACAGAATTCGGACTTACAATGATAACAAAAATTTTGAAGAAAATCCTAAAAAATTTTATAGGGGTCTTGGCAAGGAGAACATCTGTATCCAGAATTTTCCAAACATGCAGGATGTTACCAATTTTTGGACAGGCATTTGGGAGCAATCTGGCAAGTACAATTCTGAGGCGGAATGGATTAAACGTGAGGAGAGGCGGAATATGCATTATCCAGCTATGGAAGATGTACTTCTCTCCAAAGATGACTTCCAAAATGCTTGTAAAAGTTTGGGACTTTGGAAAGCTCCTGGACCAGATAAAATTCCTAATTTTTGGCTTAAAAGGATAACCATATTGCATGAACATTTAGTAAAATGTTTTAACAATATGGTTAATAATCCGGAACTGATACCGTCGTGGCTGACGGAAGGTGTAACTGTTTTCATTCCCAAAACGGAGAATACAATGGAAGTATCCCAATATTGGCCTATTACTTGTTTAAATTGTTGTTATAAATTATTAACTAAAATTTTAGGTACCAAGATTTATGAACATCTTAAAGAAAATAATGTATTGCCCTCTGAGCAGAAAGGCATTTTAAAGGACAGTTATGGTTCAAAAGAACTGTTAATAATTAACAAGAAGATTGTTGAAAAGATCAAGAAGACTCGAGGAAACCTATCCATGGCCTGGATTGACTATAAGAAGGCGTATGATAGTATCCCCCATGAATGGATTGTAAAAGCCTTGGAGATATATGGGGTAAACCAAAAAATTATTTTTCTGGTAAACTCATGTATGTCCTTATGGTCTACTAAACTATGCTTGCGTGTGTTTTCGTGTGTTTTCTCAGAGCCGATTAATATTAATTGTGGCATATTTCAAGGTGATAGTTTATCACCCTTGCTCTTTTGCATAGGCCTGTTTGCATTGTCCAGTGAATTGAATGAGGACAAAGTTGGTGTTCAGTTATTACCTGGCGAAAAGTTAATTGGTCATTCATTATATATGGATGATTTGAAACTTTATGCCAAAAATGATGAGCAGTTGAAGAGGAGCCTCAGTATAGTTAAACAATTCTCTGACGATGTTGGGATGCAATTTGGTCTAGAGAAGTGTGCCAAAATTAGTATTGTCAAAGGCAAAATTGAGAGAACCGCTGATATATGCCTGAATGATCATACTAGTATTAATGAATTAACAGATAATACTAGATATAAGTATCTGGGAATGGATGAAGCCTTTGGTATAGATGATGAAGGGATGAAGGCGAAGGTTATAGGCGAATACATTAAGCGAGTCAGAAAAATTTTAAAATCTGGTTTAAATGGAAAATATAAAATGCAAGCGATAAATGCATATGCTATTCCAATATTTCGATATAGTGTTGGAGTTTTAAACTGGACTAAGAAGGAAATACGCAAAACCATGGTATAAATTGATTGGAATAAGTGGAAGCTGTTATTGAAGGAATCATCAGACACCCCAAGTTTTATTGATAGCCGTTTTACACGACCGAGAATACTAACGGAAATAATAGCGAAATTAATAGCCAAAACTGTAGACAATAAAATCGGACGTGGACGAGCCGTTTTACATAATTCTAACGAAAATAATAGCGAAATTATTAGCTATATTTATCTATTGCAGATACGTATGTGATGTTGGGTTACGAATATGTCAGATGTTCTGATCTGAGAAAATCGCTCTAGTACGCACGTACATGACTATACTCTGTCCGCCGAAACTTTGCAGTATTAGCCTGGATAGGGATCGAAATTCACGCCTTTGATTGGTGCAAACGGCAGGCAGATTTACACTATCGCAAATTAAATTGTCATAATTTGACGTTTGTTTGAACTGGATTAACAGCGAGCAACAGCGAGATGATATCCGCAACCAAGTGGTTGTTGGTGTTGATGACTTTATCGGTAAAGCTGTCGCAGGTTCAGCCCCTGCGGAAAATGTTGGTGATATATACAAACATAGTCAGGGCAAACCGTTTAGTCGAGGGGAAAAGACGCTTGTATACAACATTTTGCTCATCATAATGACGGTGTATCAAAAATACAGTGTTAAATTAACCGCATCTGTAATCGGCAGTAGGTATTCCCTTACTATGGACGGCCTTGAAAACCAAACGGCCGAGGCTATACTCGGAGTGGTGTTGCTAACTTCAGACAGGTTGTCAACTCGGCTAACTTCGGAGTGCGCCCCCTTGCCGCTCTAACTAGCACTCCGCCCCGCTGTGCCCCCCTCGAATCTAGGGCTCCGTTGCTCCCTGTGGCCCCCTCCGGACACCGCCCCCAACGCTAGACCGGTCGTTTAAATATTATGACTCAGGACTATAATTTATGTCATTCTAATCTATTGGATAACCTTGATGTTAATTAAAAGTTAGCTCCATGTTCAGCGGTAAACAAATACTGTGAGTGAGTGTGTGTATACAAACCAAATTTTCATCTATTTCTATAGTATTTTTTTTTGTATATGTAATTAGGCGGAGGGAATATATTAATTAAAGTGCTCAGATATCGATAATAATTTTTATGATGCTACAAATTGTTAAATTAATTTTTCTGGGGTTATAACTGTGTAATATATATTGGGGTGGAACGCACCACAGGCGTCCGACCATAAATAAACACTCAATTGAATAGGATATGATTCCCCCATTACTAAAGACGGCTGTAAAGGAACCCCATGTCTCTCTCACACACACAGGTCTATCGTAGTTATTTAAATGACCATAAATACATAAGGTCGATTGTCGATTAGCGGTGTTTCGAAAATCAATCTCAAAACATGTTGGAACTTGTCCGTGCGTTGGGTCCACAAACGATATTTAGTGTTGAATTCTGATTGACGCATGACTAAATTTAAAGAATCCGATTAGGTTTTTTTTTTGTTTTAAATAGATAGGTACATTTATATATTAGGTATTTTACTCTGTATGTGTCTTCAATTACCTGGCGATAGAAATATGGATAAATTAGTTCTAGACTCGTGTCCCTCGAAAGTATAAATTAAGGGGAGTATCAGGGATGTTTTTAGTTATTTTTTTTATTTAAATTATATACGTAATATATAGATCTTTTACAATGTAATATGGATTTAGCACAGTCTCCTTTAGCGATTTTGCTACACATTTTACATTACAAAAGCATTACTATTATTAACACTTATATTCTTCAATAAATATATTAATTAAATGCGGTATTTATTGATTTATTAATTTTACAAAATTTAAGATTTAGATCTTTTACAGTAAATTCAGATAATAGGCATTTTACAATGTAATTCGGGTATTAGGACGACCCCTTCAGTGATTTTGCCATACATTTTATGTCACAACGCGTTACTTTTATCAACATTGTAATATTTTCCTATAAATATATGAATTAATTAGGGTATTTATTGATTTATTAATTTTACAAAATTAAAGATTTAGATCTTTTACAGTGTAGGCAAATTCAGATAATAGGTATTTTACAATGTAATTCGGATATTAGCACGGCCCCTTCAGTGATTTTGTCATACATTTTATGTCACAGCGCGTTAATATTATTAAAATTGTAATATTTTCCTATAAATAATATGAATTAATTAGTTAATTAGGTCGGGAATATATTAACTAAAGCGCACAGATATCGATAATAATTTCATATGAATTAATAATTACCTAGTCAAATTTATAATGCTACAAATTGTAAAATTTATTTTCATGGATCCGACCATAAATACCCACTGTCAATAGAATCAAAATATCTCTCAAATCCCGGCTAACTAGAAGTATATTAAGGTAGACACGACCGTATCGATCAAATAGAATCTCATGCAGACTATTAAGACTATTTCTAGGTTATGTTGTTTTATAGTCACGAAAAGCGAGTGGGCGTTATCATTATCATATATATCGGCCATATTTTTTTTTAGTATGCTTGTCAGAGGCATATAGCTAGTAAAATCTATGCGGCCAAGTGATTCTCGGAATAGGTCTGATAAATTTGATAAATCAGTCACTACTTTTAAAAATATGCACTATGTCTCTAGTGGTAGCAATACGTTCTACTTTTACCTAGTAGAGATGTCAATATGACCTTTATCAATAGCTGGTAGACGACTTACTCATAACCTCGTCATTATATTTTATGGATATAGATAGATGAATCTTTATCTATGTTAACACCAATAAAAATTGTATTGAGTATCGAATATGTTTTCATTTGCAAATCCCAACCATATCTATCTAATTTTGAATGAGTCAATAATGACTTCATAATACCTACTTGGGGAAACACAACATACTCGTTGAGCAAAATTGTCCCTAATTCATTTACCAATTACATTAAGGATTAAAACATAGACAACGTACATAAAAGTGTCATTTATTATCATATTATTATCATTACATAAATATAAAGTATCTTGGAGCTGTTCATGTCACTATTTGGTATACATGTGACACAACAAAATGGTTTAGCACACACTATCAACAAATTAGTTTTCTATTTAATATTATTCTCGCTGCTATCATCCATCAATATTTTCATGAAATAACTTTACAGCACTCCCTATGGCGTCTGCGCAGGACGTGCACTTATTTATGAGTTTTCATAAAACATTCACGACAAAATGGTTTACCACAATCACTACAAATTACCTTTGTATTTAAACTCCTTCTCTGCGCCTTCTTCCATCCATATTTTTGTGAAATAACTTTATAACACTCCGTGCAACGTCTGCGCACTGCTCCATTCTCTAATGTGTGCCCTGCTAAACTATTGGATGTAGCTCTATCGCAAGGCTCCACATCTACATCATCTAAATGAATAGATTGATTCCGACGTAGATTTTGCACTTGTAAACCTATGGGATCGTCAATAGAACTTCTATCTTGAACAATATTTTTCTCTGATTTATCGATATTTTCTCGTAAATCATATGGGAATGAATCTTCATCTTCTAAATGAATAGATTGATTCTGAAGTAGACTTTGAGGATGTAAACCTTTGGCACTGTCAGTAGCGCTTCTAGCTTGAGTAATAGTTTTCTCTGATTTATCGACATTTCGTCGAAAACCATACGGCGATGACAAGTAACCCCGATGATTATTAAAAATTAGCCCCATAGTTAGCTCTTCAGCGGTAGAGGTATACTGAGTGAGTGTGTGCTACTTTACAAACCATTTTATTCTAGATTTTTCTATAGTATTTTGGTAATTAGGTCGGTGGGGATAATGCGCATAGCGACAATGGACTACATAGATATTTGATTTGACTCAAGTGACGCAGTTCTCGATGTAACAGTTGGCTTACTCTATAGTTCATACTAACACTTTGGGACTAACACAAATATTCTTGTCTCATCAGTTTGGGGCGACACAAATATTCTTGAGTCATATTTGAGGCATTCCTGAACCACATTTGAGTCACATTTGGGTTTCGGTTAACACAATTATATTTGAGTCACATTTGAGTCACTCTTGGCAACATTTGAGTCACTCTTGAGTCACATTTGAGTCATTTTGAGTCCGGCTTGAGTCATGTGGTATAATATGTTGACATTATCCCGTACTAGCTCATACTATACAGTTTGGGTTAACAAAAATATATTTGAGTCATTTTCTAATCACATTTGAGTCACTCTTGAGTCACATTTGAGTCACTCTTAAGTCCCATTTGAGTCAGGCTTGAGTCACGTGTTATATTATGTGGTTATTATCCTATACTACACCATACTATACAGTTTAGGTTAACACAAATATATTTGAGTCATTTTTGAGTCACATTTGAGTCACTCTTGAGTCACATTTGAGTCACTCTTGAGTCAGGCTTGAGTCACGTGCTCTATTGTGTTGATATTATCCTATACTACATCATACTCTACAGATTGGGTTAACACAAATAATCTTCAGTCACATTTGAGTCACTCTTGTGTCACATTTGAGTCACTCTTGAGTCACATTTGAGTCACTCTTGAGTCAGGCTTGAGTCACTCTTGAGACAGGCTTGAGTCACGTGCTATATTATGTTGATATTATCCTATACTACATCATATTATACGCCTACATACACCTGCATACATTCATCACACCTGTATTACACCTGCAACACACCTTCATCACACCTGCAACACACCTGTATCACACCTTCATCACACCTGCATCACACCTGCATCACACCTGTATCACACCTGCATCACAATATACATATAAATAACATACACCTGCATCACACCTGCATCACACCAGCATCACACCTGTATCACACCTGCATCACACCTGTATCACACCTGCAACACACCTGCATCACAGCTGCATCACACCTGCTATCACGTATAGCTGTACACACCAAATATATTTGTGTTAACCCAAACTGTATAGTATGAGCTAGTACGGGATAATGTCAGCCAGTGATTGGCTTCATACATCTGTTGTCATATATTTCCACCTGCAAAAATATTTGTGATAATCCAAACTATATAGTATGATGTAGTATAGGATAATATCAACATAATATAACACGTGACTCAAGGCTGGCAATACTTTCAATATCTATGGGCAGCAAATCGGCAGCTGATTGAAGTGTGTTATGTACAATATGAGCACTATACAACCGATTCTTATCCATAGAGAAGTATTCATGGTGATTATAGTAATTTAATATTTTAAAATTATTATATCTAATGAAACCCACTGATATAACACCCTATATTTCACAACACGCACCATATACCGGATCAAACACCCAGTATATCTGGTTTTACGATACGCGCCATCTAGTGGTTTAGTGCTCGAAAGTTACATCTATGGATAAGAATCGGTTGTATAGTGCTCATATTGTACATAACACACTTCAATCAGCTGCCGATTTGCTGCCCATAGATATTGAAAGTATTGTCAGCCTTGAGTCACGTGTTATATTATGTTGATATTATCCTATACTACATCATACTATATAGTTTGGATTATCACAAATATTTTTGCAGGTGGAAATATATGACAACAGATGTATGAAGCCAATCACTGGCTGACATTATCCCGTACTAGCTCATACTATACAGTTTGGGTTAACACAAATATATTTGGTGTGTACAGCTATACGTGATAGCAGGTGTGATGCAGCTGTGATGCAGGTGTGTTGCAGGTGTGATACAGGTGTGATGCGGGTGTGATACAGGTGTGGTGCTGGTGTGATGCAGGTGTGATGCAGGTGTATGTTATTTATATGTATATTGTGATGCAGGTGTGATACAGGTGTGATGCTGGTGTGATGCAGGTGTGATGAAGGTGTGATGCAGGTGTGATGCAGGTGTGATGCAGGTGTGATACAGGTGTGTTGCAGGTGTGATGAAGGTGTGTTGAAGGTGTAATACAGGTGTGATGAATGTATGCAGGTGTATGTAGGCGTATAATATGATGTAGTATAGGATAATATCAACATAATATAGCACGTGACTCAAGCCTGTCTCAAGAGTGACTCAAGCCTGACTCAAGAGTGACTCAAATGTGACTCAAGAGTGACTCAAATGAGACACAAGAGTGACTCAAATGTGACTGAAGATTATTTGTGTTAACCCAATCTGTAGAGTATGATGTAGTATAGGATAATATCAACATAATAGAGCACGTGACTCAAGCCTGACTCAAGAGTGACTCAAATGTGACTCAAGAGTGACTCAAATGTGACTCAAAAATGACTCAAATATATTTGTGTTAACCTAAACTGTATAGTATGGTGTAGTATAGGATAATAACCACATAATATAACACGTGACTCAAGCCTGACTCAAATGGGACTTAAGAGTGACTCAAATGTGACTCAAGAGTGACTCAAATGTGATTCAAAAATGACTCAAATATATTTGTGTTAACCCAAACTGTATAGTATGAGCTAGTACGGGATAATGTCAACATATTATACCACATGACTCAAGCCGGACTCAAAATGACTCAAATGTGACTCAAGAGTGACTCAAATGTTGCCAAGAGTGACTCAAATGTGACTCAAATATAATTGTGTTAACCGAAACCCAAATGTGACTCAAATGTGGTTCAGGAATGCCTCAAATATGACTCAAGAATATTTGTGTCGCCCCAAACTGATGAGACAAGAATATTTGTGTTAGTCCCAAAGTGTTAGTATGAACTATAGAGTAAGCCAACTGTTACATCGAGAACTGCGTCACTTGAGTCAAATCAAATATCTATGTAGTCCATTGTCGCTATGCGCATTATCCCCACCCACCTAATTACCAAAATACTATAGAAAAATCTAGAATAAAATGGTTTGTAAAGTAGCACACACTCACTCAGTATACCTCTACCGCTGAAGAGCTAACTATGGGGCTAATTTTTAATAATCATCGGGGTTACTTGTCATCGCCGTATGGTTTTCGACGAAATGTCGATAAATCAGAGAAAACTATTACTCAAGCTAGAAGCGCTACTGACAGTGCCAAAGGTTTACATCCTCAAAGTCTACTTCAGAATCAATCTATTCATTTAGAAGATGAAGATTCATTCCCATATGATTTACGAGAAAATATCGATAAATCAGAGAAAAATATTGTTCAAGATAGAAGTTCTATTGACGATCCCATAGGTTTACAAGTGCAAAATCTACGTCGGAATCAATCTATTCATTTAGATGATGTAGATGTGGAGCCTTGCGATAGAGCTACATCCAATAGTTTAGCAGGGCACACATTATAGACTGGAGCAGTGCGCAGACGTTGCACGGAGTGTTATAAAGTTATTTCACAAAAATATGGATGGAAGAAGGCGCAGAGAAGGAGTTTAAATACAAAGGTAATTTGTAGTGATTGTGGTAAACCATTTTGTCGTGAATGTTTTATGAAAACTCATAAATAAGTGCACGTCCTGCGCAGACGCCATAGGGAGTGCTGTAAAGTTATTTCATGAAAATATTGATGGATGATAGCAGCGAGAATAATATTAAATAGAAAACTAATTTGTTGATAGTGTGTGCTAAACCATTTTGTTGTGTCACATGTATACCAAATAGTGACATGAACAGCTCCAAGATACTTTATATTTATGTAATGATAATAATATGATAATAAATGACACTTTTATGTACGTTGTCTATGTTTTAATCCTTAATGTAATTGGTAAATGAATTAGGGACAATTTTGCTCAACGAGTATGTTGTGTTTCCCCAAGTAGGTATTATGAAGTCATTATTGACTCATTCAAAATTAGATAGATATGGTTGGGATTTGCAAATGAAAACATATTCGATACTCAATACAATTTTTATTGGTGTTAACATAGATAAAGATTCATCTATCTATATCCATAAAATATAATGACGAGGTTATGAGTAAGTCGTCTACCAGCTATTGATAAAGGTCATATTGACATCTCTACTAGGTAAAAGTAGAACGTATTGCTACCACTAGAGACATAGTGCATATTTTTAAAAGTAGTGACTGATTTATCAAATTTATCAGACCTATTCCGAGAATCACTTGGCCGCATAGATTTTACTAGCTATATGCCTCTGACAAGCATACTAAAAAAAAATATGGCCGATATATATGATAATGATAACGCCCACTCGCTTTTCGTGACTATAAAACAACATAACCTAGAAATAGTCTTAATAGTCTGCATGAGATTCTATTTGATCGATACGGTCGTGTCTACCTTAATATACTTCTAGTTAGCCGGGATTTGAGAGATATTTTGATTCTATTGACAGTGGGTATTTATGGTCGGATCCATGAAAATAAATTTTACAATTTGTAGCATTATAAATTTGACTAGGTAATTATTAATTCATATGAAATTATTATCGATATCTGTGCGCTTTAGTTAATATATTCCCGACCTAATTAACTAATTAATTCATATTATTTATAGGAAAATATTACAATTTTAATAATATTAACGCGCTGTGACATAAAATGTATGACAAAATCACTGAAGGGGCCGTGCTAATATCCGAATTACATTGTAAAATACCTATTATCTGAATTTGCCTACACTGTAAAAGATCTAAATCTTTAATTTTGTAAAATTAATAAATCAATAAATACCCTAATTAATTCATATATTTATAGGAAAATATTACAATGTTGATAAAAGTAACGCGTTGTGACATAAAATGTATGGCAAAATCACTGAAGGGGTCGTCCTAATACCCGAATTACATTGTAAAATGCCTATTATCTGAATTTACTGTAAAAGATCTAAATCTTAAATTTTGTAAAATTAATAAATCAATAAATACCGCATTTAATTAATATATTTATTGAAGAATATAAGTGTTAATAATAGTAATGCTTTTGTAATGTAAAATGTGTAGCAAAATCGCTAAAGGAGACTGTGCTAAATCCATATTACATTGTAAAAGATCTATATATTACGTATATATTTTAAATAAAAAAAATAACTAAAAACATCCCTGATACTCCCCTTAATTTATACTTTCGAGGGACAGGAGTCTAGAACTAATTTATCCATATTTCTATCGCCAGGTAATTGAAGACACATACAGAGTAAAATACCTAATATATAAATGTACCTATCTATTTAAAACAAAAAAAAACCTAATCGGATTCTTTAAATTTAGTCATGCGTCAATCAGAATTCAACACTAAATATCGTTTGTGGACCCAACGCACGGACAAGTTCCAACATGTTTTGAGATTGATTTTCGAAACACCGCTAATCGACAATCGACCTTATGTATTTATGGTCATTTAAATAACTACGATAGACCTGTGTGTGTGAGAGAGACATGGGGTTCCTTTACAGCCGTCTTTAGTAATGGGGGAATCATATCCTATTCAATTGAGTGTTTATTTATGGTCGGACGCCTGTGGTGCGTTCCACCCCAATATATATTACACAGTTATAACCCCAGAAAAATTAATTTAACAATTTGTAGCATCATAAAAATTATTATCGATATCTGAGCACTTTAATTAATATATTCCCTCCGCCTAATTACATATACAAAAAAAAATACTATAGAAATAGATGAAAATTTGGTTTGTATACACACACTCACTCACAGTATTTGTTTACCGCTGAACATGGAGCTAATTTTTAATTAACATCAAGGTTATCCAATAGATTAGAATGACATAAATTATAGTCCTGAGTCATAATATTTAAACGACCGGTCTAGCGTTGGGGGCGGTGTCCGGAGGGGGCCACAGGGAGCAACGGAGCCCTAGATTCGAGGGGGGCACAGCGGGGCGGAGTGCTAGTTAGAGCGGCAAGGGGGCGCACTCCGAAGTTAGCCGAGTTGACAACCTGTCTGAAGTTAGCAACACCACTCCGAGTATAGCCTCGGCCGTTTGGTTTTCAAGGCCGTCCATAGTAAGGGAATACCTACTATCGGCATTTCAGAAAGAACTGTTTGGGCAATTGTAAGTTTAGCAGGAAACAGCAGGAATTTTATTGTCTCCATCGACAAAAAGGCCGCGCCCTCAGGTTCACGAAAAGTTGGTTGATGCACATAAAAACTTGCTACGACGGATTGTGCATCAATTTTATTTACAAAACGACCAACCAACGTTAAACAAACTAATGGTAGCTGTAGGCCAAAATGAAGCATGGCCATCCATGGGCAGGACTAGTATGGACAGGACTACCTTATGGCAAATGTTGCACAAATTAGGATTCAAATACGAAAAATGAGGGAGGTTCAATCAGATTTCGAACCGGAAAATTATTAACTGCTGGATTTATTGTATTTTTAGCATACATTTTTCTCCGTGTTACAAGTTATTGTAAATAAATTAGGTTTATTTGTTTAATGTAATTCTTTTATTATGGCAATGCCTATTTATATGAAAGAAAAGCAAACCAGATTTTCCCAAAATTGCTTGAAAAGAATTCATTTTTTTTCGAATTTTTACCAAAACTCTTTTTGTTCTTTAACCTAAAAATCCATTGATGAGTCCATTGAGTGACTTTGACATGTACGCTGACTGATCATTAGGTCAATACTGTTGTCGATTTCCTTGTTTCTAACAACATTTGTACGCTACAAATTTCAACAAAATATCAAGTATTTGGTATCATTGTAATCGGAAAGGTGTTTTCTATCGAATAAACACGGTGTGGCCATTGGGTACACGTGAAAAAACTGACTCACTGGCCAAAAACCAATTAAATCACGCTAGAGGGCGCCAGTAATGCAATGTCGGCCAAAATCGATTTAGTTGATGTTTATTTGAGAATTTTCGACAGTTTTCACCAATTCATAGCCACCTAGATTAATACACAAAAAAATATTTTTGCGTTGCCTTGGTGATAAAAATTGACGATCGATATGTTTTTGTGTTCAGAATGTCATCCTGATTGAAAATATCACACAAAGAATATAGGGTGCCATTTAAAATTTCAATGATTAACCTCAAGAGATTAACCTCAAGAGTATCACAAAGAATGGCATTTTCTGTTTATTAACACTTTTCCAAATTTCATTCGTCTAACTGTATAAACAAAAAAAAATAAACGGGAGTACCTACCTATGCCGTGGGTCACCCGGTATAGTCACCGTGCTGGCCAGTGTAAATCTGGCTTGCTAAATCCCGCCCACCATTGCAAAGTTTCACTGAACAGAGTATAGAATTGTAGCAAAATTGATTACTATTGTCAAATGTGTCAATGTCAATAATTCTCACCAAAACGAAACTGATAATTTTCGCTATTATTTTCGTTAGAATTTTTGGTCGTGAAAAACGGCTCTTATCTAACACACATTTTTATACTCCCACATTTACTGTGGTAGGATCTAGTGAGTTTGACCAGAGTTGGGCATTTACTAAGCGAGCTATTGAGTGCCGAGTGATGATTAATAGTATATTACTATACAAGTTATATAAGACGTCAAATTGGAAATCTGTTAATCTGACGTCGACCGGAGGATTTTCCACACGCGTCTATATATTTCCGTTCGCCATTGCATGATTGTTAGCGTATGCATTTAATTATAAAGTGTAAGTAATTCTAGTCTGCTGTTGTGTATGTTCTGATTTGTTTGTTTTATTCGTAACCCTATTCTCCTGCGTATTTACGTTCTGGCCATGAGGCCTCAAGTATTTTAAATATTGACACTTTCCACCACGCAAACCTGTAAGTTACTCTCATAATGTCAACCGTTCGAGTTTTATGATGATTTTTAAAAAATTTTGTCATTAGGCCTTTGAAAATGCCCCAGACCACAGGGCGAAACTTCAGCTATGTTTTGATATAAGTTGGAAATAAACTATTTACAGACTGAAAGAAGCGTTATTCACTCGTCACACTACCTTTGGCAATATTATAGCAGGCAACACACATGTTTAAATATGTATAGAATATTGATATTTCACAGTTTATGCGAATTGCAGGCGATTCAAAAGAGGCTGTACGTTTGACATGGATGGCATTTGATATCAACGTGTCCAATCTTAGAAAAAAAAGTACTAAAGACGATGTTACAATTTGTTAATTGTAACACCTAAAACAGTGTTACAATGTGTGCATTGTGAATGCAAAGTGGAAAAATTATTTTAATTAATCATCACTCGTTGTGTGAGTGACGATTTTTCACTGATCGCAATGAGTGATGATTTATTTTCTCATCACTCATAACTTCCGTAGACGATCGAATATTCACCGCTTATCATTTGCGATTAACGCGTAATGAATGAGGAGTGTTCAATAGAAATTCCACCGTTTTACACCGGATTTTATTTTTCATACAACCCCCACAAAATCAAATTCTTTAAACCAAAACTTACCTTCTTTTACAGATATGTGTTATAAAAATTTGTCAGACATTTGTCTTTATTCGATTTACGCAACGTTTAAAGAATACACTGTAAAAATATCACAAAAATATTTGAAAAATTACCTACTAAGCAATGATATGTCATTTTAAAGAGGAGAACTGTGGGTATACTACAGAAAAGATTTTCTGAAAAATATTGAAAGATGTTTGTATGGAAGGTGGTTAAAAAAGTTTCCGATTATTGAGATACAATCAGCTTCGACGGGACGCTCGACTTTTGACTGTGGAATTGTTAATTTTTCGAATTATTTTCTGTTGTTTTACAGTGTATGCATGCTTTAAATGTTGTGCAACCAAAACTTGCAATAAAAAAAATAATTAATTTTTGAATATGTTGCACCAGAATGTTAAGGGTACATTCTGGTGTAACATATTCAAAAATTAATCGTTTTTTTATTGAATATTTTGGTTGCACAACATTTAAAGAATACAATAAGTGTTAATAAGAGGATCACTATAGAATCGGATATAATTCGAAGCAGTTATTTAAATTCATTTAGTGTCATTTAGCACATAAGTTCAATTTAGTTTAGTCAAAATAAAAACATAAACCGTTCGTTAAGGTAAGTATTTATTCTCCATAAAAATGCGCATTTATTATAAACGAAAGCGGGATAAATTAAAACAAAGAATACCCATATGACATTTACCGTAAAGTCAGTACAGTCAGTACAATCAGTATTCAATTAGCTTTGAAGAAGCGAGCAACATGGCTCGCGAAACGTCAGCATTAACAAATCTTGACACACGGCATAACCCGGAAGCAGTTTATTTTCTAAATGATTCTGGCCGTGAAAGCCTACGTACTTAATTGTTAAATTATATTTTCATTTTTATAATTTTAAAACAATATTAAGCAGTCGCTACCGGCAGTCAAAGTTATGTAAAAATAACTACAACTAATCTGAATACCTAAATTACTTACTAACTTAATAAGCAAATCAATTACATTTTTTGTGTAAATATCAGGACACCAGAAGGATTTAATTTTAATTAATTTCCATTAATGTCGCAACATACGTAAAAACTGGTCGATGCCCTAGAATCTTAAGAGGAATCCATACCAGTAGAAAGGCAAAACACGCAAAAGTTTTGAGAGATTTTCTTAGCTATTAGTTGACAGAATCGTAAATACAATACACCAAATTAAAGATAAGAAGTATATAATTGTGCCTCTAGTGGAAGATTTTTGATATTTTCGTTTGTTTTTGATAAATCTGCTACTGAATCTGACATAAAATTGACTGACTTCGCGATTTTTTTACAGAGAACACAAGTTAAAATTGAAATAAATACCACATGATGGCTTTAAGTCACACCTTTTTCTATAAGTGTACAAAGTTTCAATTAAAAATATCAAGACCTGATATGCTTTTTTTCAGTCAAAACTTTACCCTTACATGTGGTGCTCTGCCGTAAAAGTTGTTATTGTCGTCTTACGCACTCTAGCAGGATTCTTGGCCGCACAGATGACGTTCAAGCGCGGCAATCGGGTACAGTCACTGAAAACTCCACGTCTTTTACCATAGCTATTACGACGCCTGCATTCGACTGCCGTGCCTAAATCACAGGATCGCATAATATGAGGGCGTTTGACGAATGCATACGGTTCTACCGCTATTCATCGATGTACAAGACTCGATAAATTTGGAGCCGATATTTTTATTTTAATCACTTTTGCAATTAGTCTGATTCAAATGAAATACATTTACTATACATGCTAGTAAAAGATTAGCTTACAGATGAGTAAATACTATGTTTGGGTGTTCTGCAAACACATACATTACGTGGTGGTCGTATCCATACACTAACAGTCTATCTATTACACAGTTCGGTCAGTCTTGAAGCAACTTGCTCGTTAGTTAGGCGTGTCAAAATCAAATCGGTATTGTTGAAGATGTGGCGACTCAGAAAAAACGGAAGGGTCCGAAAAACAATTGCAAAAAGAAAGTGTACAAATCTAAAGGAATATAATAGGTAAGTGATTACAATAAATAAAGGGTGCATTGTTGACAGCACAATTTGCAATGACATTGAACATTTTTTTCTAAATCGATTTCGATAAATGACACTTATAAAAACCATATACAAACTTGCCACTTTTGATACTATTACGTAGGTGTTCAACACGGACTGAACACAATACAGGTAAACGTCGTTTTGCGCCGGTTCGTATTACGTCGATTCACAATTACGCCGGTTGGTGCCGGCGTGGAATTCCCCGGTTCGGCCGACACCAGACGACAGGACGACAGTAGACGACGCGATTCATTTACAGTGACCAGCGTTTCCCAATCTTCTCCCGCTAACGGAAATCTCATAGGGCCGCTTCGCTCCTGGTTCCGCGGAACCCCGTTTGGAAAACTGTTGTGCTGTTTTACACGTTGTTTTATTCTATTACCGTGTACGCGACCAGCCTATTGTATGTGTGTGAACTTGTTTCCAAGTCAATTTTTTTTTGTTTTTAAAAAAATAAAAGGTATAATTATATTTTTTATTTTATTATTATTAAAATTTAAAGAATTTTCAGTGTGTAGTTTCATTATGGGCGACAATAGTGATTCAGAACACAAACATTGTGCGAAAAAAGCACGAAAAACAATAAGCCTGGAACTTCACCTTATATCGTCCATTATATTTGTGTTCATTTTACGCCGATTTCTTTTACGCCGGTGTCTCTCGGAACGGAACCCCGGCGGAAAACGACGTTTACCTATACTAGTAAATCGAAATACAGATGAAGGACAATGTAATGACGTAGAACGTTTCAGAAATAGTCATAACTGTCCTCAAGTTCAGAATTTCCAGTTAGAACCTCGGTCGTTTGTGGTACAATTGGATAGGTATTTTAAAAGTCAGACTGATTGACAACTCAGTGATTGACATCGGTATAGAAAAATCCAAATGTACTTATTGCACTTTCCCCAATTGTGCGGTGCGCGATCATTCAATTTATTTTTTTATGTCCAGATGTAAACAATTGGGAATTTCTTATGAGAAAGTGGAGACCTCTAATAACGCTGAAGTTTTACCAAGTTTGGCAGAAAGACACACTTCGGTAAGGTTGCTGTGAAATAAATTAATTAAAAAAATTATTTGGTTACTATTGCAGCTTTCAACTACTAATGCCACATCAAGTACGCCTCAATTTGTGGAAACACATGATTTGCCATCTGAAAACATTCAATTTTCATCTATAGAACATTTAACTGTAACAGAGGAGGTATGCCAATCTTATTGTAACAGTAGGTTTGTTTGAACAGGCACAAAAAGTTTCTTTTTTTTTGTGACAAACCAGATAACAAAATAAAATATCAATAAATTTATGTGAACAATATTTTTTTAACTACATTTTATGCAAAATTGCACTAAAAATAAACTTCCAGAAATTTTTATCTCTTTGTATTGATTCATGCATTATCACAGGTTGTCCGAATACATTTCAATTCTTCGATCGGACATTCGGAAGTATGTAAAATATGGATTACAAGATTAGAAACTAAAAAATAAACAAATAAAAAGGCTTTAGTGTCTATTCGAACAAACCGATTACATTCAAATTTTAACAATATGTTTTCTGCTCAGCCATCTACATACCCATTGACGCTGCCACAAAATATAAAAGCATGTGATATTTCTGGACGTCGAATCGTTGAGTTACAATATTTTTTTAGAAAAACTACAATTGCTTAGTTGTCACAATCCACGATTTGACTGTGGGTTGAAAAATTTATCAATCACCCAGGAAACACAAAGGGCTAAATTCACTGTTACATTTTAAATGCTCAATGTGCAATGAACGTTTTCCTGTACGCACTAACAGAATACCAGAACATGATCAGCAAAATATAAATACCTCGGCAGGTGAGGCCATTATGACAATTGGTGGCGGTTGTAGCAACTTACAAGAATTGTGTGCGACATTAGACATACCCCCAATGGCAGCCAAAACGTATACCAAGTATCATAAAATTGTCAGTTCTTCTTGGGAAGAAGCTGCACTTTTGAAAATGCAGGAAGCTGGAAAACGGGAAGCAAATCACGCCATAGAAAATGGTTATGTAGATGAGTATGGTATACCATGTATTTCAGTAGTCGCAGATGGTTGTTGGTCCAAACGAAGCTATAGAACTAATTATAGCGCATTATCCGGAGTTGCAGCTATAGTAGGGCATACATTTGGAGAAGTTCTGTACATTGGCGTAAAAACAAATATTGTTTTATCTGTGCACAAGCCGGAAGAAACGAAGAAACACCTAAAAAACATCTATGTTTTAAAAATTATTCTGGCTCTTCGACAGGTATGGAATCCACTATAATTTTAGAGAGATTTCAGAAAAGCGTAGAAGTGCATGGGATAAAATACACCACGTTGATTGCCGATGGAGATAGCAGTAGGTACGTACAAAAAACTGCTTGACGCAAATCCATATTCGAACACCACCATCGAAAAAATTGAATGCAGAAATCATATTTTGCGCAATTATTGCAATAAAATTAAAAATTTAACAAGTGACACGAGATTTTCGCTAATGTGCAGAAAGTTATTATCAGAAAGAGTACTTCGGCTACGGAAAGCAGTTGTTGGTGCAGCTAATCATCACCAAAAATCAAAAATAGCACATGAAAGAAAAGTTATAGCGTTAAAAAATAACATCAATAATGCCATAAACCATGTGTTTGGCGATCATAGCAAATGTGAGAAATATTTCTGCACGAAGCTCGATGATAATTTGGAACCGAATTTACTTCCAGGTTTGAAATCACATGGTGAAATGTATTCAAGATTATGCATAATTCAGTCCCAAGTGTCACAACACTCAAAAAGTTTATTACACAACATTGACAGTAATGTAGTAGTAGAACAATTTAATTCTATCATCGCTAAGTTTGTTGGTGGAAAAAGAATTAATTTTTCGAAGGCAGGTTCATATTTAGCACGTTGTCACGCAGCTGTGGTGTCGCACAATTGTAAGGGGTTTCCACATTCCACATTACGGAAATGTATACTTGGAAAAACATCAAAAATTATAGAAAATCTGGAAATGTCACGCAGAAGGCGGGCTTGTCACTCTTCAGTCGCCAGAAAAAGCAGACAACATGCAAACCGTAAAGTCTGCCAAACAACCACAGATGCTGACTATGGAGCGAATTGCCAACAACCCGACTTGGATGCGGTTGCTTTTGAACAGCAAAAACAATTATTTTTAAGTAACCTCCGAACATCCGAAGGTGCCCGAGAAGAGTTAGAATTACGGACAAGGCTACAGTCTGAGAGCGATGTTTGGTTTCATGAACAAAGGAAATTGTTGACCGCGTCGAACTTTTTTCGGGTATGCCGTAAAAGGACCAAAACAAGTTGTGCGTCGATAATGAAGAGCATTCTCTATACACATCGCGTAACCTCCAAGTCTTTGCAACATGGAAAAATTTATGAAAAAACAGCACTCAATGAAATGGAAAAGAAACTTCACATAAAAATAGACCGATGCGGACTCTTTCTTGATGCAGAGTTTCCATTTCTGGGAGCTTCTCCAGATGGAATACTTACAGATAATACATTGGTCGAAATCAATTAATTAAAAAAAAATACATTTTGGCATAGAAACAAACGAACTTTAGAACTAGAGGTAAACCAACACCACAGTTGGTATTACCAAATTCAAGGCCAACTACATATTGCAAACCGGAAAGTGTGCTTATTAGGTGTATGGACTCAATCTGAGCTAAAAATCGAAAAAATTCGGAGAGACGACACATTTTGGAAGTGCAGGATGGAGCCGAAATTTACTGCATTTTATATGGATTGTTTGTTGCCAGAATTAGTGGATCCTAGGCATACCAGGAATATGCAAATTCGAGCTCCTCCGTATATAGTCGAAGCACAAAACAGAAAAGGTGCATTTGATAATACGTAATTACCTTAAATTTCTCATTAAAAATTCTTATTTTACTTTGCAGATTAACGTATTTCGAAATTTGATGCTATTCGGGGAAGATTGCATTTACTAATATATAAAAATTTACCACATTATATTTATTTTATAGTTATTTTCACATTTTATTATGAAGTTACACCAATCTACCAACTACCAAACTACCACTGTATACATATAAGAATGGGCAATATCTATTTGTCATTACATTTATGTTGACATTACATTTATAATCAGTATCTCCAATATGTACCTATTAGGACAGTATTTTTGTGTCTCTCCGAAATTATTTAAATTAAGAGAGCTATTTCGTTTTTATACATTATCTCAATTTTTTGAATTTTTAAAATTAAAAATTTACCAAGTGTCCAACATAATTGGTCAATTTTTTTAAGCTTGTCTTAGATACCCGGTGCAAAAGGTTTCATAATAATACGGGTTTATTACCTAGGGCCCGGGCATTTACCATTTCAAGCCTATTGCACCCACTAAAGTAGTTTATTTATTAAACAAAAGGTAAGTACATATTTATATTATACTGTAAATATTTTATATTGTCATAAATTTCTTTCTATAATATCCCTTCCTGATATAACAACATGTAGACAATGTTGTAAATATACAGTGTATGGGTGTATGAGTATATAGTATATTTATTATTTTTGTCTACCTTTTTGTTTATTTATTGTCATACAAATACCAGTAGTTTTCATGTATTACTAATGCAATTTACGACAGCAATAGCAGTCCCTTATTTAAATTTGTACTATGCATGTAGGAAATATTACAAGATTTAATTATCAAAATGATCAATATGTCACCCTGTTTATTAAAAGGCTAAAATATTGTAATAGCGAGCGCGCGCTGACCAAAGTTATAATTTGCCAACCGCCCGGCAGCCGATAGCCCGCTTCGTCTGTAATACGTTGTCTCTCTCGGAAGTCCGCGATGTGTGAGAACACTGACATCGCAACTTACGGTGGAAGCGGGGCACGCCGCACGGGCGACTTGCCGGCTAAGCTCTACTTCTCGCTTCGAATGTACACCGCTGTCTAGGCTCCACCCCCCCCCCCCAATACCGAGAAACTGAGGGCCGATGAGTATAGATTGCTCTTAATAGACACCGTTGTCCATAATATTACAAGGTACGCACTTATCCTTCATTAGATTGAATATGCGTAGTATTAAACTTATCTTATAAAATAAATATGGCTGATCAACATGGATTTCTACAATCGGAATGGTCCAATAATTTATACCTAACATTTAGTTGACTAGATTGCTTATTGTGGAGCTGTTAACTAAAATTTCTCGCATCACCTTTTTAATATTTCTGCTTGAGCACTTGATTCAATAGCATTTGTGGTGAACAAAGGAAAGGGTATGTGGAATTTATAGAATTGATTGATGTAATAGCACCGCAAATAATTTATTTAATTTTATTTCATTGAGTGATATTTGCCGGCACTAGAATAGTTGACAAAGAGCAGACTATGCCATTCAAAATAATTAACAAACGATAAAAACATGCGGAATGTAATTGTGAAATACAATAAATGCAGCTACGGCCAGGATTTGAACCAAAACCAACTGCGTCCGAGGGCAGAAATAAATACGAAAATACTCATATAAGATATATTCTTGCGCTGTCACCTCCACAACATTAACAGCGCTTTTCGGATGTCACAGCGTGTATTGTAGGATACAAAACACGGTCATATATGCGGAGGTGACTTCGTAGCGGCCGTACCTTGTATGGGCGACACTAGCGCTTTATAATTTTAAATCAATATTAAGCAGTCGCTACCGGTAGTCAAAGTTATGTAAAAATAACTACAACTAATCTAAATATCTAAATTACCTACTAATTTAATAACCAAATCAATTAACTTTTTTTGTGTAAATATCAGAACACCAGAAGAATTTAATTTTAATTAATTTGCATTAATAGCGCAACATATGTAAAAATTGGTCGATGCCCTAGAATCTTAATAGGCACCGTTATCCATAATATTACAAGGTACGCACTTTCCCTTCATTAGATTGAATATGCGTAGTATTAAAATGTGAAAACTTATCTTTTAAAATAAATATGGCTGATCCAAATGGATTTCTACAATCGGAAAGGTCCAACAATTTAAACCCACATTTACTTGACTCGATTACTTATTGTGGAGTAAAATTTTCCGCATCACCTTTTTATTATTTATACTTGAGTACTTGATTCAATGGGATTTGTGGTGAACAAAGGAAAAGGTATGTGATATTTATAGAATTTATTGATTTTTGAGAATTTATTGATGAAATAGCACCGCAAATAATTTATTTAGTTTTATTGCATTAAATAATATTTGCAATGGAAGCAGCCTATGCCATTCAAAATAATTAACAAACGATAAAAACATGCGGGATGTAACTTTAAAATAAAAAATGCGGCCACGACCAGGATTTGAAGCAAAGACCTTTGTATCTCGCGTAAAATTCACAACCCAACTGCGTCCGAGGGCAGAAATAAATACGAAAATACTTATATAACATATGTTTCTTGCGCTGTCACCTCCACAACGTTGCCAGCGTTTTTCGGATGTCACAGCGTGTATTGTATGATAGAAAACACGGTGTCATATATGCGGAGGTGACTTCGTAGCGGCCGTATCTTGTATGGGCGACACTAGCGCTCGTGATCTACGCTTGAACTAACATGACTTGTCTGTACATACATAATGGACTTTATCGGCTCCGACAAAATTTTTGGATTTGAGCTCCCTGCGCCACCTAGACCACATTTCCGTTGAAAACAAGGCGATACGTTGTCACCTCCGATTTTGGAGCCATCAACGTTATATATGAGGTGACAACGTACACTCTGTCATACGCGTTGGAGCCCTCAACGTACCAACCATACATATATATATATATATATATATATATATATATATATATATATATATATATATATCTATAAATGAAAATATTTAACGACATAATTTGTCAAATTAATATTTATAGGTTAATAATATGGTGACAAACAGGCGGATATTATTAACCTATATACCGGGTGATTCAATTTCGAGGCTCACCATGGTGGTCTCGCTTATTGTTTTTGATGAATGTTTTTGTTTCGAATGTCTAGCTGCATTTGGTTTTGAACTAAAGAGTAAAAACGATATCTTAATATTTCAGTTTTTTGGGGATATCTTCAAAATGAAAAATGATAGCTTAAATTTCTTTTCAGATAATTGACCAACACAAAAATACGAAACTTTGCCAAATTTAAACATAGGCTCTATCTCCACTAATAAACGAGATCCCCATGGTGAGGCTCGAAATTGAATCACCCGGTATATATATATATATATATATATATATATATATATATATATATATAATGGATGTTAATTCTCGCAGAAACTATAACTATTTAAAATTTTTTTATATATATATATACAGTGTGTCCACGAAAGTCCGCACCATATGGAAAAAATTTTTATTGTGTATTTCTCAGAAAATTTTATTCTTTATAAAAGTTGGCGGCTCGTATGAAACTAAAACTCCAGCCGTCAAATATGTAAATTTCGGTGCCATATACCGAGCGATTCAGAATATATGAATTTGTGATAAGAGTAAAGTACCTTTATTTTCATTATTATCGATAAACTTTATTTGGAAATGTTGTTTAGAAGTAAAAATTGTGTTCAAATATGAAGTCACAGCCACCTACCTTGAAAAAAAATATTTTCAGTTTTATTAATTATTACTCTTCTGACAAATATTAGTAAATGCCAGTAATACTAAAAGGTTCTTTTTAATATATTTTTTAGAAATTTGAATACATTTTTTATATTTTGTGGTATTTTGGTATGATAACTAATGTTTATTTAGAACTAGTGCAAAATTACTCATTTTCTTGGTGCGAACTTGATATTTCACCCTGTAGATATTAATATATCATACAATAACTAATTCAGGAGTGTGACTTACCCTTCATTCAGTTAATATTAATGACTGTGGATAGGTTTATAACAAATTGAATTGTTCAGTCGTCCAGTGACATGTGTCCCTGTGATTTTAAAGTGTTTGTATTATAATGTGTCGAGTAAGCGTCCGTCGTTTGATTGTTTGTGATGGTTTGGCGTGTTGCCTCCGATGACGATAATTAGCACGTTTTTTCTCCGACTCTAATTCTAGTTCCTGAAGAAGCTTTTAATTAAAGCGAAAATTTGAACGTAGATAAAAGGAGTTTCCTTTATAACGCCCTTCTGACCGAATTTCCCACGATACTTTGCACGTTTAATTTCCAACGAAGTCGGTCGTTACCTACTCTCAACATATGGATGTTAATTCTTGCAGAAACCTGCATATATTGATATGAAACTTTGAAATAGTTAATACAAGATGGCGGTAATTTTTTAAGTTAAAAAACTACAGCCACGCCTGGGATTCGAACCCAGATGTACGGATTGTCGGTCCGACGTTTTACCAATTATTATATACTACTGTATGTCATAGGTCACGTTAGTCTAATTGGTAAAACGTCGGACCGGCAATCCGTACATCTGGGTTCGAATCCCAGGCGTGGCTGTTGTTATTTAACTTAAAAAATTACCGCCATCTTGTATTAATTATTTCAAAGTTATATATATATATATATAAATTTGAAATAGTTCTGCGAGAATTAACATCCATTATATATATATATATATATATATATGGATTTGATCAGAATTGAAAACTAAATCGATTTAGTTTGTCCGTCCGTCTGTCCGTCTGTCCGTCGGTCCGTCTGTCCGTCTGTCCGTCTGTCCGTCTGTCCGTCTGTCCGTCTGTCCGTCTGTCCGTCTGTCCGTCTGTCCGTCTGTCCGTCTGTCCGTCTGTCCGTCTGTCCGTCTGTCCGTCTGTCCGTCTGTCCGTCTGTCCGTCTGTCCGTCTGTCCGTCTGTCCGTCTGTCCGTCTGTCCGTCTGTCCGTCTGTCCGTCTGTCCGTCTGTCCGTCTGTCCGTCTGTCCGTCTGTCCGTCTGTCCGTCTGTCCGTCTGTCCGTCTGTCCGTTTGTCCGTCTGTCCGTCTGTCCGTCTGTCCGTCTGTCCGTCTGTCCGTCTGTCCGTCTGTCCGTCTGTCCGTCTGTCCGTCTGTCCGTCTGTCCGTCTGTCCGTATGTCCGCCTGTCCGTCTGTCCGTCTGTCCGTCTGTCCGTCTGTCCGTCTGTCCGTCTGTCCGTCTGTCCGTCTGTCCGTCTGTCCGTCTGACCGTCTGTCCGTCTGTCCGTCTGTCCGTCTGTCCGTCTGTCCGTCTGACCGTCTGTCCGTCTGTCCGTCTGTCCGTCTGTCCGTCTGTCCGTCTGTCCGTCTGTTCGTCTGTCCGTCTGTCCGTCCGTCTGTCCGTCTGTCCGTCTGCCCGTCTGTCCGTCTGCCCGTCTGTCCGTCTATCCGTCTGTATATTTTGATAACTATAAATCGACGTGTTCGAGTATTTTCTAAAATAGCAAACCGTTCATAAGATTTTGTCATGTTTCCGTACTTTACGAGCTCACTGTGTATGACCTACTAAAAATCAAAAGTCCTTTCCCCTATTTTGCTATTCGTGTTGCGAAAGTTCCCCTCATTAAAAATATGCAATCCAACCAAAAATATATTATTTGGAACACCCGGAACCTAGGTTGCCAGCTTTATATGCCGGAGGTGACAACTTATCACGTATACATATACATATATATACATGTATATATACATATACATATATATATATATAATTCCGCATTGTATGGAATACCTAGGCACTCTGGTGCAATGCCTAGCATTATTAGGCATTGTGTATAACGAGATTAATTATTATACTTTGCCTAGGCGTTTCATACAATGCCAAAAACACATTCGGCAAAGTAGCATAATCACTTCAATGCTGCCTTCTGGTGGACTATTGATGTAGCATGAATACAAATACAACATAACCTCTAAAATCACTTCAATGCTGCCATCTGGTGGACTATTGATGTAGCATGAATACAAGTACAGTATAACCTCTAAAAATATTATAATTAATTGAAAAAGTGCTGTGAAGTATTTACTTAAATTTATCGTAGATCTAACGGAGAATGCCGAATGTTTTACACACGATAAACATTTGGTGGCATAAGTTGAAGTCGCACCGTCGCACGTCATCGGATTTAACTGTTCGCGCCAGCAATCGTACACAAGTATTAATTCTTAACCTCAAAATACGACTGGCGCTATTTCGTTAAGTATCTTCGTCTTGTTAAATATTGCTGATAGTACAAGGTGATACAGTATTTTATTTTTAACACAAGCACATCTGTTATTTTGGCATTTCTTTGTACATGAACATTTAACAAATCCGTGCTGTACATTTGTTGATTGCCTAAGTGAAATTTCTTTTTCTACTGGCACATCTTCTTTTGTTACAAAGTACATTCCTTTTAATACCCCTTCTTTGGTGCCTAGTTTATAAAATCCATTTTCTTCATTTAACACCACTGCTAACACATTCCTACCTCCTCCTTTGGATTTGTCAAGATCAGGAATAATTACACGAACTGTTGAGCCAGAATCAACGGTTGGGAATTTATTGTTGGACGATTTCAGCATATATTCAGCTTGTACCTCCAAATTACGTTTGACATCCATTTGATTTTGCAATACTTTTTCATTGTTTTTGCACAGTGGACACAGGATGTCATTATCTTCTTTTTACTTTATCATACGCAGTATGTAAAGTATTGTAATCACGCCAAAAAAATTTTTTGAGATTTTAGCGGAAATATGTCTTTTTGGGTCCCCTGAACATTTTTGACCAAGGTTAAAAAAAATGTCTGTGTGTGTGTATGTGTGTGTGTGTGTGTGTGTACCCGTTTTTTTGTGGCGACGATTCCGGAGAAACTACTAAAGGTATCGGGACGAAACTTCATATTTAAAAGTTTCATAACCAAACTTAGAGCTGAAAAGCTTTCTGTTGAAGAGGGTCCAAAGGAACTGGAGGTTTAGTCTTAGCATTTTTGAAAGATTTTGCAAATAAGCCGCCATTTCTGGAATTTTGTCGAAATAGTTAAATAATAAATTAAAGATGAGGAAATTCTGAATAATTTATTACCATGACATTTTTTGGTACAATCAATAGTTTAGCTGCATGAGCAAATTCTATTTCTACGAGATCGGTCGTACTGCATGAAAACTAGTAGCCAGGATTTGTCAGATTTTTTTTATTCTAATGACAGTAGGTAGTCTTGGTGTCAAACGCTAATGTTTTGACAATAACATCTATCAATATAAGCTGCGTTCGCATATTGCATTAGACTTTTTACACCCAATAACACGTAAGTGTCATTTGGACGGTGTACCCGGTGTCAACGGAGTACAATATCCGAACGCAGCTTTAATCGACATATCTGTCTAGTTCTAGTAGTTTTATTTTAATGCAGGCATGGCCGATGTCGATCAAATAGAGTCTCATGCAGCTAAACTATTAATTTTATATATAGTATGATGAAGTCATGTACCTGGCCACATCAGATTTTTTAAATCCACAACTTACATGAACCCTTAACCGATTGCAGTTAACACATGTTCTGCATCCACATTTGAACAAATACAACAAAAAGTCCCATTTTGCCATCATTAGTGACATTTTCAACAGTATCATTTAAATGAACTATATTATCCACCTGCACTTCATTTAATTCTACAGAATGAGTTCTTTCGACACTCTTAGCATTGTCAATGCTTTCACAGTCAACCACATCATGTAATTGAACCATATCTGCTATTCCCTTTAAATTGTCTTCTTCTGTGATATTACTTAATACGTCACTTGGGAAATTTGATGTCCTTAGTCCAATTTTCATCTTTCTGCCAAATAATGCTTCATGCGGTGCGGTGTTATTTTTATACTCGCATGATAAGCATTGTTTTTCATTAATTGTACAAATTTGATTTTTTTTCATTAGCCCAGTGCGAATCGTTTTCCTGCATCCATGTGAAAAGCATATTTACAACATCTTGGTTTACTCTTTCAACACTCCCCTGACTTTGGGAGTGCCTAGGTTCTCCATGCACAATTTTAAAATCTGGCCAGAATAATGTTAAGTTGTTTAAAATTTTGTTGACAAACTCCTTACCATTATCAGACTGTAAAACTGTTGGAGCACCAAAATTTGTGAAAATATCCAACAGATGTTGTACAACTTCTTCTGCAGATTTTGTCTACAGACTCTTAATAGCACAAATTTTGTGAGGTGATCTTGATAAACCAATACAGATTTATATTCTCCATCCGGAAATGTCTGATAGTCAATCAAGTCAACTTGACAACGAGAATTGAATTTGGAAAAAATTAATGGTTTAACAACAACTCCCTTTTTGTACATTTTCCTTTTTTCTGACAATCCTCACATACATGTAGAAATAGTTCAACGTCACTTCGGGTAATATTCTTGACAATTCCTTTAACATTCGGTCTCTTCCTCCGTGGTCAGTTATAGAGTGTGTCGAAGATAATACTTCAAATAACTCACCATCGTGTACATAATATAATATGTTTTCGTTTCTTTCGTTTAGAGGTACTATCAGTTTATTAACATTTTGGATATTGATGAGATCAAATTTTTTCAGTAACCAAATGTCTTAGTTCCTTTTTATTTTTTGTTTTAGCTGCTTCTATGTCGGAACACATTTTGATATAAGACTCTTTCGTAAACAGCAGCATTTTTAGATGCAGTTTGTCGGCGCTCATTAAGTAGAATTTATATAAGTTACTGTTTTATAATAATATGATTTATGTTGACCAACCTTATGCTGATATATTGTGTTAAAGGCTCACAATGTGTTAGGTGGTTCGCATCTCTTGCTGCCTATGATGATTCCAGTTCTTTATATGTGGGGTTAAGTTAATTTTCAAATCGCTTGCAGTCTTGATATCTTAAATTGATATAATTTAATACTTTATAAATAATATAGTGTAATTATCTACCATTATGATCTTTCTAATTCGCACTTAACTGAACAGTGTCACCTTGTACTATCAGCAATATTCAACAAGACGAAGATACTTAACGAAATAGCGCCAGTCGTATTTTGAGGTTAAGAATTAATACTTGTGTACGATTGCTGGCGCAAACAGTTAAATCCGATGACGTGCGACGGTGCGACTTCAACTTATGCCACCAAATGTTTATCGTGTGTAAAACATTCGGCATTCTCCGTTAGATCTACGATAAATTTAAGTAAACACTTCACAGCACTTTTTCAATTAATTATAATATTTTTAGAGGTTATATTGTACTTGTATTCATGCTACATCAATAGTCCACCAGATGGCAGCATTGAAGTGATTTTAGAGGTTATGTTGTATTTGTATTCATGCTACATCAATAGTCCACCAGAAGGCAGCATTGAAGTGATTATGCTACTTTGCCGAATGTGTTTTTGGCATCGTACACAAGTATTAATTCTTAACCTCAAAATACGACTGGCGCTATTTCGTTAACTATCTTCGTCTTGTTGAATATTGCTGATAGTACAAGGTGACACTGTTCAGTTAAGTGCGAATTAGAAAGATCATAATGGTAGATAATTACACTATATTATTTATAAAGTATTAAATATCAATTTAAGATTTCAAGACTGCAAGCGATTTGAAAATTAACTTAACCCCACATATAAAGAACTGGAATCATCATAGGCAGCAAGAGATGCGAACCACCTAACACATTGTGAGCCTTTAACACAATATATCAGCATAAGGTTGGTCAACATAAATCATATTATTATAAAACAGTAACTTATATAAATTCTACTTAATGAGCGCCGACAAACTGCATCTAAAAATGCTGCTGTTTACGAAAGAGTCTTATATCAAAATGTGTTCCGACATAGAAGCAGCTAAAACAAAAAATAAAAAGGAACTAAGACATTTGGTTAATGAAAAAATTTGATCTCATCAATATCCAAAATGTTAATAAACTGATAGTACCTCTAAACGAAAGAAACGAAAACATATTATATTATGTACACGATGGTGAGTTATTTGAAGTATTATCTTCGACACACTCTATAACTGGCCACGGAGGAAGAGACCGAATGTTAAAGGAATTGTCAAGAATATTACCCGAAGTGACGTTGAACTATTTCCACATGTATGTGAGGATTGTCAGAAAAAAGGAAAATGTACAAAAAGGGAGTTGTTGTTAAACCATTAATGTTTTCCAAATTCAATTCTCGTTGTCAAGTTGACTTGATTGACTATCACACATTTCCGGGTGGAGAATATAAATCTGTATTGGTTTATCAAGATCACCTCACAAAATTTGTGCTATTAAGAGTCTATAGACAAAATCTGCAGAAGAAGTTGTACAACATCTGTTGGATATTTTCACAAATTTTGGTGCTCCAACAGTTTTACAGTCTGATAATGGTAAGGAGTTTGTCAACAAAATTTTAAACAACTTAACATTATTCTGGCCAGATTTTAAAATTGTGCATGGAGAACCTAGGCACTCCCAAAGTCAGGGGAGTGTTGAAAGAGTAAACCAAGATGTTGTAAATATGCTTTTCACATGGATGCAGGAAAACGATTCGCACTGGGCTAATGAAAAAAAATCAAATTTGTACAATTAATGAAAAACAATGCTTATCATGCGAGTATAAAAATAACACCGCACCGCATGAAGCATTATTTGGCAGAAAGATGAAAATTGGACTAAGGACATCAAATTTCCCAAGTGACGTATTAAGTAATATCACAGAAGAAGACAATTTAAAGGGAATAGCAGATATGGTTCAATTACATGATGTGGTTGACTGTGAAAGCATTGACAATGCTAAGAGTGTCGAAAGAACTCATTCTGTAGAATTAAATGAAGTGCAGGTGGATAATATAGTTCATTTAAATGATACTGTTGAAAATGTCACTAATGATGGCAAAATGGGATTTTTTGTTGTATTTGTTCAAATGTGGATGCAGAACATGTGTTAACTGCAATCGGTTAAGGGTTCATGTAAGTTGTGGATTTAAAAAAGAAGATAATGGCATCCTGTGTCCACTGTGCAAAAACATTGCAAAATCAAATGGATGTCAAACGTAATTTGGAGGTACAAGCTGAATATATGCTGAAATCGTCCAACAATAAATTCCCAACCGTTGATTCTGGCTCAACAGTTCGTGTAATTATTCCTGATGTTGACAAATCCAATGTGTTAGCAGTGGTGTTAAATGAAGAAAATGGATTTTATAAACTAGGCACCAAAGAAGGGGTTTTAAAAGGAATGTACTTTGTAACAAAAGAAGATGTGCCAGTAGAAAAAGAAATTTCACTTAGGCAATCAACAAATGTACAGCAAGGATTTGTTAAATGTTCATGTACAAAGAAATGCCAAAATAACAAATGTGCTTGTGTTAAAAATAAAATACTGTGCAATTCTAAATGCCATTCTAGCAATTCATGTTGCATTAAATAATATTGCCATTGTTTTGTATTTGCCTATGATTTGTATTACTAATTATTATCTAAGTTTATTTGTGATACAATATTGGAGTATTATTTTTATATATTATTATTTTTATTTGCACTTGCCGTACCTACACCGGTAATGTATGTGAGAGTAAGATATTTTTATTTATAATAATTAAGAGTATTATTTGTATTTGTAAGGTTTATTTATGAGAATATAATATTTTTGTTAAATAAATGTTACTTGTTTTGCAAGTTTCGATTCTTATTCACATTTTCCTATATGTGCTCTGCCTACTGAATATCTGGCATTGTACACAATGCCTAGGTATTCTATACACGGGCTAGGTTATGTATGTTAAATCATTATTATTTTATACTTCCCAAATTGCACGCGGTATTGCATAGAATGCCTAGGCATTTCATGGAATGCGGAATTATACAGATTGCCGCTAACATATACATAAATACATACATTTAAAATTAATTAAAAAATACGGTCAGCCCGGACTCAAACCGGGGTCTTTAAATTTACTTCTCACCTGGTTTCTCTTTCGGAATTATTCCATGTGTACCTTATATTCAAACCGACTAAACTAGATTCCTACTTTCCAATAGCAAGATTTGCGACAAACTTGACATATCCGTGAACCAATTTCTATCAGTGTCCAATAGATGTCATGATAAGGTTAGTTAAACGGCAACCCTCACTGTTACTCTCCTTTGAAATGACGAATTAAATCTATTCCTTGTCACAGACCTCGGTATCTTAGCGTTATAGGCAGAAGACCCCGATTCGATTCCGAGCTGAGACCGTATCTTTTAATTAATTTTAAATTTACTTCTCACCTCTGAATTCTTCGATAACAGATGCAATATGATGGAAATTATTTCCAGCACCTGGTGGACCGATCAATAGTCTTAAGCGGGATCGCTTAAAAAGAACGTGTTGGTAGATACCAACTCGTTGATGTCGTCTCAGTATATTTTTATTTTACACCTTCCTCTTATTGAAGTCCATTTGAAGTCCATCCCCAATCTTCTTCCTTCTTGTGATAGGACTGTCAAAATTAGCTGATTTTTCAACCAAGCGCTTTATAGTTTTACTGTATTTAAGCCTTTTACTCCTCCTATTTTGACCATCCTCAATATGTCTATAGCGAGACGGAGGCTTGGTAAGAACCATTGCACCTAGGCCTCAGTAAGCCCTTTATGTAAACCTCCCCTGCTCACTCTGGTCTCGTAAGCCAGCCCAGGCCCTATACAAAGGCAACGAAGAACGGTAGAGGAGGGGCAATCGCACAGGATGTGTCTTACCGTCTCGTCGTCCTGCTCGCCGTCCGGCAGGCGGCAAGTTAGGGTGTCTGGCAGACGCAAATTGTACATATTCTTCCAAAGTCTGAAGGTTTCTAGTAGCCCCGTAATACGGGTTTCTGGGGAGCTGCGTATATTTTCTGGCTTCTTTTATGGACGAATACTTGATCGTTTCCTTGACCAGCTTTGGCTGATATCCCGCATCGTGTGCTGAAAGCGGTGTTGTAAGGCAGGATGAAAGGTTCAGGTGCAATGGCCGCATGCCGTCCAGCTTGCCTGCTAAACTATCGGCGTGGTGATTATCTTTGTTCTTGGAGTGGCTTTTGATCCAGGTGGGGGTGATTGTAATTTCTAGCTGCCTATACTAGGGATTGGTGACATTCCAATGCTAACCCTGAGGTGAAACGACACCTTTCTAGAGCAAGGGTGGATTGCCTACTGTCAGTGAATATCACTATTTTCCTGTCTGACTTGTTGGATTCGATGATTGTGTCAGAAGCAGTTTTAATGGCGAAAATTTCCGCCTGGACAACAAAGTAATTTACCGAGTGACAGAAGACACCCGCACCAGTACCGTTCTATTTCGTTGAGCCATTCGTGTAGAATTTAACTATCTTCAATAAGTCTACGTTTATGTACGCTTGTTAAATTTATTATTTCACCGTATGTATATGTATGGGGTACTGACGGGTTTCTTTGGGTTTCTTTAGAAATATTAATTGACATAATCCTTTGTTTCCATGGAAAGTATTTCTTGATCGATAATGATTTTATCTCCTGAAAATTCAATGAATTCCAAATCCAATATCCAACTATCGTAAGCATTATTTAACAGTACTCCAAAGCCCTTTTCTAATCGTTCTTCTCTAACGGTGACATATAATTCTTGTTATAAAAATAAGCAGTTGATTTAAGTACAAACAAAATAAACACGCATTTTCTATTTTAGCTCCGTCAAATTGTGACCATAAGTCCAGCTCATGGAACCATGTCCAATAGTCGATCAACAGGAGGGGGAACCATGCTCAGGTTGTTGGGCGCTGCTCAGAAACGTGAAGTGAAGGCCACTCAAAACCTATCAATCATCGTAACGTTTTTTATGGTGTGTTGGATACCACTGTATACAATCAATTGCATTATAGCATTCTGCGCCAACTGTACCATCAACGAAACTTTTATGTCTCTTTGCATTATATTGTCACACGCAAATTCAGCTGGAAATCCTATCCTGTACGCTTACCACTTGAAAGATTTTCGTGAGGCAATGAAAAACTTTATATTCAGCATGATTGGCCAAAATGTTCAAAATGGAAGATTGTCATTTACGTATAATAATAATTATAATCACTGCAGGGATTATTCGTTCAAAGATTCTCGATTGTTGCATTATTCCCAGAGTAAACGGTACGTGGAGTCGCCCATATATTTCAAGACGACTAAGTCGATGAGTTTACCTACACCACCTAAATTATTTTCCATCATATCAACTTCTGTTAACTTAGCTGCTGCTGCAACAACAGTAGACAATGTGGATAATTGGAGGATTTCCGAAGTACCATCACTATTAGAGAATGAATCCAACAATGAAAGTTCTGTGGTCCAGACTCAACAATTCATACCTCCAGATAAGAAATACTCCGGCAGTTCCCACAGCTTTAAAAATTGCTCCTACCCCAACGACACCAACTACAACGATGGTGCCGATGCATTCTTCGATGATATCATTCCACGAACGGAATTCAATAACAACGGCAATTTGTCAAACAGCATTAAAATAATCGAGCAGCAGCCGCATGTACGAGAACTGAAAATACAGAACTTGTCATCGTCGTCGCCACAATTATCTACAAATTTGCTTCTAGTTGAAATGGAAGTGACAGGTACTAATGGCATCATAGAAAGCGGTGATATAAATGCAAAAAAATGGTTTTCGACTGGGAATTGTCCAGCCAGAAACACAAGATTAAGCCCTTTCTGAACGATGAGTAGGACCTTTCCAATGTGTTCGAGTTTGAGCGATAACCATATCACCAACAATAACGTCCACCAATACGTCGCCAGTTGGGCGAGATAATTACTGTGTTGGATGTTAGATTGCTTGTTATTACGTGTAATATTATGTAAAAGATGTTTGTGAACAGTGTAATTTGTATATCGTATATAATGCGTATACGTAATGTTCATGCAGTAAATTGAAGTTTTTCTTGTATCGTATTCAGGGCGATCCTAACCACAGGGCTAAATGGGCTATAGCCCCGGGGCGCAAACATTTTGGGGCGGCAATTGTTAAGTGCCAGCCCAGTGTTGCCAGATTTTATTTATCAAAATATATGAGACTTCTAGTACAAATCTAAGAAGTCATAAAAATATATGATTATAGTGGATCAACTTGATCACGGTTTCATTGTTGCACAGAAAACTTTTTTCGAAAATCTTACGCGAGACTCCGATTCGTATTCAGGGCAACTAATTATATCCACAACGCATTTCCATATACTATTTAGAATATCCATATTCCCTAGAGTTATCAATATTTTGCAGTCTTCAATTCTGTTTGTCACAAAAAAATTCATGTATAAGACTATTGAAATTTTTCCGCACCATCAAGACTATTAAAAGCTTTACCAAAATCACTAAGAACAATATGGGATTGCCATTTAAAGCAAATGTTGATGATGCCAGAAATATATGAAGGTCGAAAATTTAATTTTACATATAAATGTTTTTTGATAGTTGAATATCAACGAAACTTCTGTAAAGTAACAAACGGTCTCAAAGCTTTTCTCATGTGTCCATACTTTAAGCGCTCGCACTGTATACATAAAATAAATATAAAAATTAACAACTGCCACTCAAATGTTGAATAACATCGCGTCGGTCTGATACTCATATGGCTTAAATCCAAAATAATAAAATTTAGAGAAAAACGGTTCAGATTTGTATAGAACCAGAAGGAACAAGGTGCTTTATTTATTGGGGATGCACATTCTTATACTATAAATTATTATGATACGTATTATGTATTATTATAATTTAGCTAGCCTTACTCGATGAGAAGTTTGCTTATTAAATTATGCAACACAGCTATTTTGGCAAAAAAATTGAGTTAGACAATTTTCGTACTACAAACTATTCTCAGCTTATTCCCTAACAAGGGAATTTATAGGAATTCACGAATTCCCACTACAGGAACCGAATTATGCGTTCCTAAGATCTTATTGCAAATCTAATCAAATGTTTAACTGATTTTTATGTGTGATTTTTAGCAGCACTTGAATCATAAATTCTAATGTAAAGTAGTTTCGTTTTTGCCAATTTTAGGACAATAATGGACCCAAAAATATAGTCTACATTATATAACGCAGCACTGCGCATTTTGTAAGTTGTCACTACAAATTGCAGCTGCGAAAAATCTTTTTCAATACTGAAAAAGATAACAAATTATAAACGATCTTCTCTGAGGGAAAGAACTTTAAATGATTTGAGTACTTTATCCATTTAATAACTTAAATGCGTGTGGTATCAATTTGGAACAGAAAAACCTAGGACAATACATATACATATATGTTACTTCCTACTACTTTTTTTTAATTTTGTATGAATTTTATGTTTTGTTTAGTTTAATGGTAATGAATTGCCTTTTTCTAGTTCTGACACTTTTGTATAACTTTGCCGGTCACCCCGTTTTCGCGAGCCATCCAGTGTATTTTCGTATGAAGAGGCGCAAAACAGGTCAAAAAATCGGAAGAAATTAACAAAGATCAAGTTCTGCACTGTTGAGGTTTTTAAATATTAAAGATATTTTAGTTGCGACTAGTTTCGCCTAAAAAGGCATTATTATAAAAAGCCTAACGCTAAAACAAAACAGAAAATACATTACAGAACCGATCATTCAAGGAGACTCGTTGTCAAAAAATCCTAATTAAAGCTCAATTTTTTGCTTTTTCTAGAAATTTTCTTAACACGTAACCTAAAAATAACACGCAATTTAATAACAAAATCAAATCAAAGAAAATCTAGACTAAAAAACGAAACATAAGTCAAATTACCTAGTGGCATTAAATAAACCTCAAACAATTTCTGTCGGAGAACGTAAAAATCGGTAAAAAAAATCTGATGTGGCCAGGCACATGACTTTATCATACTATATATAAAATTAATAGTTTAGCTGCATGAGATTCTATTTGATCGAGATCGGCTATGTCTGCATTAAAATAAAACTAGTAGAACTAGACAGATATCTCGATTAAAGCTGCGTTCGGATATTGTACTCCGTTGACACCGGGTCCACCGTCCTAATGACACTTACGTGTTAGTGAGTGTAAAAACTGTAACGGTGTTCAATATCCGAAAGCAGCCTATATTGACAGTAGTATTTTCAAAACATTAGCGTTTGACACTAGCTACTGTCATTAGAATCAAAAAATCTGACATATCCTGGCTACTAGTTTTAAAGCAGTACGACCGATCTCGATGAAATAGAATTTGCTCATGCAGCTAAACTATAAATTCTACCAAAAAGTGTCATATACATAAATTATAGAAAATTTCCTCTCCTTTAATTTATTATTTAACTATTTTGACGACATTACACAAATAGCGGCTCATTTACAAAATCTTCGAAAAATGCTGAGAGTAAACCACCAGTTCCTTTGGACCCTTTTCAACAGAAAGCTTTTCAGCTCTAAGTTTGGTTATGAAACTTCTAAATATGAAGTTTTGTCCCGATACCTTTAGTAGTTTCTCCTGCATCGTCTCCACAAAAACGGGTACACACACACACATAGACACACACACACACACACAGACATTTTTTTGTACTTTGGTCAAAAATGTTCAGGGGACCCAAAAAGACATATTTCCGCTAAAATCTCAAAAATTTCTTTTGGCATGATTACAATACTTTACATACTGCGTATGATAAAGTAAAAACGATTAATGACAGAATGGACGTAGCACCATAACGAATACAAAACCGAGCAATTTACAGCCAGTAATTATGCAACCAGAAGTACAAAAGCGAGCGGAAAAGCATAAATACAAAAATATAAAATTTCGTTACAACTTAACAATTTCAAACAGAGACCAAACAAAATCCTTTGAACGTCAAGTTAGAAATATCAGAGGGGCCGCAGAACATGATAAAAATGGGGAAAAAACAATAAATCATCAACAGGCTTTAAACAGTGGTTCCTTACACTGTTGTAAAAATTCGGAATTTCGCGCGTAAGTTTGAACGGAGATTTGAATTCAAACGATGTTTTGTGTTAAGTTGGTATTAGCCACGAGAATTGGCGGCAAACGATAACGGTTGTTTTGAATGGTTCAAAATATTACCGCGACGGGGTGGAATAGCGCGTTCGACTTTCGAAGCATCCGAGAAACCCTTCTTGTTTCGTCGTTTGACCTAGACGGTCAAGTTTTCAGAGCTGGTCCCTCTATAGAGGGGCTAAGCTATAAAATGGTGTTTCGCGCTGCCGTCGTCTCATCCAATGTTTTAAAAGTGCGTAAGTTTATTAGAATTTAATTGATTCATATTGTTGTCTGACCATCTCTAGCATTTTTTCATTCTAGTATAAAATATAAACCTGTTCTTTTTATGGAGAAGCATTTTGGCTTTCAAGTGGTATACATTGATAAGTTAGGGTTTCATGTTTCTCTAACAAAGTCTTAGAGAAAGAGCTCGCGCAATTTTAAGCCTCCGTAAGAGAGACATAATTAATTCACGCTACCGTAAGTAAAATCAAGTAAATTAGAGGATTTAAGTCAAGTTAGAAAATGAGTTTCAAAATGGCGGACCAAGGGTCGCTTGGGGGTCGCCACCTTCAACATGTGGTTTAAGGTTAGGTTCTTGAGCGAAGCCCTAACAGTTTAGGGTTGATTTAAATAATAATATTTAGAAGGAACTATTCGCTCCATTACATTTGTTGGCTAGCGGTTGGGATAATTTAAGACATTTCAAATGATTATTCCAGTAGATTGTGAAGAAAGCACCCCAGTTAGATTTGTTTGTAAATTCTAGAAGAAAATTGTGTCACGCATGCTTAAAAAAGCATGCATTGTAGAGACTATGGTTAAAGCAAAGTAAGGCAAACGACCCTTTAAAGAAAGTGGTGTTGGGGCTGGCTTAAGCGTCCCTGTGGAAATTGCGCGTGACATTCCAAGAATTTTGTTTGTTGCTTTTGAGATCGACATTTTGTTTGATAAATGTCGATATAGATATACAGGGTGAGTTATTAGTATCCCGGCGGTCGATAGTTAATAAATCGTTTGAGAAAGAAAAAAATATTTTATACAAAAGTAGTTTGACCCGCCATTTTCTATAACGTGAAATTATTTTCATTTATACAGGGTGTTGCATTTAGGTGTGACGGAAAGTATGTACATTTTTTTAAATGGAACATCTTGTATATTTTATTATATTATGAATACTACTAAATTTAACTAAAGAAGCGAATGATAATTAATCCAGGTGAGGATAATTTTTGGAAAAAGCACCTCCGCCTGGATTTGAACCAGGACCCCTCCAATTTCCGGTTGACTGCTCTCCCATTTGAGCTACAGAGGTAGTGGAAATTTATAGGTTTTATACTACTAAATTTGTTCATCCAACCGTGTATGTTGCTAATAAGTCTCAGCGTTAATAGTTCCAGATATTCAATTGTTGTTCCAAAATATGCCCGTCGCAGGATCTTTTTCAAAACTCTGTAAAATCGACATTTTTGCCTATTATAAACTATGTGAGCCAATAGTCAAAGCCAGTAGGTAGATGATAGTCTCCAAAGATATTAGATACACTATACAGGGTGTTCATTAAACTTAATATCTTTTGACGCTTTTCAAATGGGGTTTTCTCGAGTTTTTTTAAATCTAGCGCCCTGTATAATATGTCTTGGCTGTAATAACTTTTTATTTCGCTCAATTTACATCCAGTATGTCATGGACCAAATGTTATTATTTTTTGTGATATTTGCAATTTTACGAAAATGTAATGCAATTGTAAATTTTAATATTGCTGTGAATAAGGTATTTTGTAGTTAGATGTAAAGTCTTCAAGTGGCGATAGAAGAGATAATTTAGAAACGATTTAACCAGCTTCATCCTTATACAAAGTATTACCATTATCAACATATTAACAATTTTATATGTAAGTTTGTAAGTATATTTTGTCGTATGGCAACCGAACGAACACGCAATTTAAAAATTTCAAATTACTGCTTGAGTAAACCCTAAACCCTGTACTTTTAGATTTTCTTTGATGTGATTTATGAGCTCACACACAATAACCAAATATGCAACAAAAAGAAACTGATAGGCATTGTTAGATTCAGATTTTCATTCATAGCAAAAAAAAAATCTATTAAAAACACTTCCAAATAACCTACATTCCATTTACATTACTCACATATTACTCATACTATCATTCATATTATCCCAATTTTGAATTGTCTCTCCAGAAAAATACCCTATTTTAATCCAATTAACAATAATTGTAAGTAGATATTGTTGGTTGTTTTTTGTACTGAATACAAATCCGTTCTCAAACGTAGCTCATGAAGACAGGTTTTAGCGTTTCTCTTTGTTTTTGTGTGTGAGCGCACATACTATTACAATGAAACGTATCCGCACAATTTTCACAATATGAACAATGTTTCATGATTGTACCACTAAAATTACACTGTTTTTTGTTTACTTCGGAGTCCAACTGAAGTCACTAGGTCTTCAGGCTCGCCTGCAGTACGTTTTTAACAATTGTAAAACATACTTATAAAATTGTGTAATACCTTGATAACCGTAATATTTTTTATATGAATAAATCGAGTTAGATAGGTTCTAAATGGCTTCTTCTATAACCCTTTGAATATTTTACATCATGCTACCCAGGACACTGTATACAGAGCAATAATAATAAGATACTAAATAGCATACTACTCTTTATATTACAAATATCACAAAAAACAGTAAAATAGATATACGATATAGTGAATATAAATAACAAAGAATTTAAGAGACATTTCAATTAGCCAATAATATACAGGGCGTTCCATTTAAAAATCTCAGGAAAAAGTCATTTAAGGCCGTCTGCACATGGGGCAACCGAAACGAAACTGTAGTAGCGTGGATACCAGGAGACTGGGCGACTGGGGTACTCAAGTTGCGCCTTGTCCGCCCACGGTCTATCACACAGCTGCGATCCAAATCAGTTTACTCATCTCTGCCCTTAAATTAGTACATTCTTGGATGTAATCATGGAAGCAGAGCCCTCACAGCAATCATTGTCCTACGTAGTGGATAATAATGATTTCAGTAATAATTCCAGTGATGAGGATTTGTTACTATACTACTATTATCGTCGCAGAAGAAATGGAATAAAAAGAAGATTCTAGGTCCCCCAATATATCAAAAGAAATTCCACTACCGATTATTCGTTGCAGCAAAAGAACTCAATATTTCAGATAGTAATTTTTAAAGCTTCTATCGTATGTCGAACCAGAGTTATTTAGAATTGGTGCGATTTTTCCCCAGGCCTACATAAAGAAAGTACCAACATGAGGGAATGCGTGAGTGCTGAGGAGCGGATATTAAAAGCACATTGACTTCTTTTCCCACATCACTCCAAGCTTTGTCCGTGACATATTTTGTTGTGTAGCCCTTTTCTTTATAATTGTACAGCACAGGATACTTTTATACCAAACTCACAAATTTTACGTTCAACTGCTGCTCCATGTTCAGTACTGTCAGCTGTCAATATAAGCGCGTCACGAAGAGACTGGGCAACGCGCGACCCAACATGTCAGGTCTCTGATACTCGAATCGCGTCGTCTCCCAGTCGCCGGTACTCGGGTTGCCCCGTGTGTGTTGAGTCATTGAAATATACATGCACGTAGCCTAGTCGCGCAGTCTCCTGGTATCCACGCTACTACAGTTTCTTTTCGGTTGCCCCATGTGCATACGGCCTAAAAATGCTTATAAACTAGTGCATGCTACGATCACCCTGTATACCGCATCTAATTTTTCATATCAGCATCTAGCTATGGGTTTAATTATTATGTAACAAAATGTTTAGGATAAAATCTTCAAAAATGTAGTATTAACGTAGTTTTTAAGAAAGGCCAATCTTTTCAATTGCCAATCTTTTGACAAACAATTGAATATCTCAGAAACTATTTACTTTACACCGGTACAACTTACACAGTTGGAAAGACAACTTCCTTAGTATTCATAATATGGTATGATATACAGGGCGTTCCATTTAAAAAAAGTACTGATTTTCCGTCACGCCTAAATGCAATACCCATGTATAAATGAAAATAATTTTACGTTATAGAAACTAATGAGTCAAACAATTCTTGTATAAAACATTTATTTCTTTCTCAAACGATTAGATTACTTATAGTCGTGAATTTGTGTTAGGAAATGTACTACTGGTGGCAGCATAATAATTAAATATTTGCAGTATAATTTCTTCTCAGTGCTTGAATTGTTTTTGAAAGAAATGTCTTAATTCTCGAGACCGTTCGTTAGAGAAAGTTTGAATCAGATTGTGTTAGACAGGGCTTTAGTTGTGGCTTTATAGCGATATGCAGAACATGTAGCTTGAAATTGAATTTTGAGGAATTCTTTTATAAAGTTAAAAGATGGCAGGTAGAGATGGCGACAGGAAACAATAAACAGAAAAATAATAGAGCCGTCACTGGTCGATTTACTGAAAGCAAAGTAAGGATAGGATAGAAGCATTGCCCAAGTACTTTGTTTGGTAAATTTTGAGGAAATTGAACTGAATTTAAAGATTGAAACAAGTTACGGTTTTATTGAAAGCATTTTTGCAAATTGCGGCTTTGAGCGGAGCGACACGAGACAGACACGCGATAATTAATTAATAATTAATTAAAGTTAAGGGGTGTACTGTTGCAACTGTATTTTATAAGTTAAAAATAAAGCCGTTATTAACAGAAGTTGCAGTATTGTTTGTTGTATTGAAGTTGAGTATCGTTTTATTTTTATTTTAGTACTTCGCGTAAAAATCATGAGTCGGGACATACAACAGAAATGTAGGTATAAGCAGATATTCCGAAGACTTAGAGGTTCCGCATATCCGGCCAAGATGACGTAAATGGAAAATCCCCAGGCAGTGCAGGTTGTTGGATCCCCGAGGTCATGCGGCGTGGTCTATGTGTGGAAACAGCTCGTTCTCCCGTTACCGTAAGAAGCCGATATGGTATAATGAGAGTAGAGGTGGCCGCGTAACCGCCCGCGAGAGACTTTGTACGTCGAAATTAGTGCCGGTAGATTTATAAAGGGTTGTAATCTACAGCAAGAGAAGCCCTGTGCGTCTCGAAAATGTTGTGACCGCAAAAGACGCCCAAAGGGAGGCGTAGGCGTAGGGTAAAAAAAATTACAAAGTGACAGATGACAGAATTCCTGCACTTTGTTCATCGATGGTGTTAGAAGAAAAGTGACTACATGGACGCAAAGGGATGTCTTACCAGGGCCTCAGTGTCTGGACAATATCCACACATCGTGTAGGTCATCTACGAGGTAAACGATACCTTTCGGAAAAGGAGACGACGGACGCCGCTGGAAATTAAAGGACCACCGATGACGCTAGGAGGAAAATGGACGGAACAAAACCGAGGCGAGGAGTGAGGGAAGTCATTTCACGATACCGGCTGTATTTGAAGATGGATGAAAGGTAATGTAAGTTATGATATAAACGGACAGTAGTTCTTTAGTGCCGGTTGTGGATCAATTTGCATATTTGTCTATGGGAAAAATGGCTATACTCAGATCTAAGAAAATTGAAACTTTTTAATTTTATGCACAGATTTATTAATGCATAGATTGGAGGGGTGCTGCCCACTGGGGTGCATAATAATGAGGTGTCTACTAGGGGTGCATATTAATTAGGGTTGTGTGTGTGTGTGTGTGGTGATTATTGGAGTGTGACATCTTAATTGAGTGATAGGGGCATCATCTAGATAAAGATCTTAGAGTTGAGTAAAATTGTGAAATATCTTGAAAATAGCGGAGGGGTGAATATTAATCGGGCAATATTGGTTGATTAGTGGATGGTAGATTTATATGGTGGTGGCCGATGACTCTTCTTTGTGATTCTAGGAAGTTTTGCAAGTGTGTGCAGTCATGTGTGAAGGATGGGGTGCATTTTAATAAGGTAGGTAAAACATCTGTTGCATCTATTGGTTCGATCCATTGTTTCTTAGAGCTCCTTGAATTGAAATGCTTAATAAGGAGGATTAATAACACGGATAAGATGTACTAGCTGTATATAATATTTATTTGCTGTTGTTTACATGTATTATTATTGTTTCAGGAGTCTTGCAAAATTACCATTGTTTCTTATGGAAAAAGAAAACGAGCACAAATTGAGTGAAATCGAACGTCATTGTCGTCGTCGTTGTCTTTACCAGAATTAGGAATAAGCTTTATTCACATTGACTGAAAATAGCCCCTTGAATTGAAATGAGAAACAAGTAGGATTAATAAAAACAATAAGTTGTAGTTAGGCAAACAATTCAGTGCAAAACCTTCAACAATATCAATGCTAAAATTATAATAGTATTGCTATTTTTACGAATAGAAATAAGACAAGTACCATCTGGTTCATGAAGCATGTGAAATGAAAATACCGCATTTTGTTGGTAATAAAAAAAATTAGAGGATTTTACTAAAGCTAATGTTCTTTCCACTCGAATATCTACGAAGAATTGTCCTGAATTTATACTATAACACAAGCCTCCCTCAACTCTTCTATAATACTTTAAATTTTTATTTGTATGAGTATCACTTCCAGCAGTTTGAGATGTGTGTAATAGTAGTAATCTTAATTGTCGTTAATAGTGCTTGCTACTACCACTAATCAAAACGCTCTTGGTAATACTTAGTATACTTAACAAATCGATATAAAAGATGATTATTCGCTTTTTCTTTACAATATCTATCATCTGAGTTTTTATAAACATAAAATTCTGTGTGTAGACGACGACGATTATTCTTGGTAGTGATTTGTATTTCTAGATCTACTAATATGTTGATGAAACAGTTTTCAGCTTAATGCAAAATCGTAATATCAATACTTATTTCCTCATAATTCACATGTTTGCAAAATCACATACCGGTTATTCTTATTGTTCTTGTTGTTTCAGCAGAAGTCTAGCAAATTAACATTGTTTCTTATTGAAAACGAGCACAAATAACTGTTTTTAAGGAATGCGAAAGTATTGAGGGGCAGTATATTGTGAAATTAGTTTGGGGTGTCATGGTTCGGTGAGTCTTCATGTGTTCTGGAGGATGTCATCGTCGTGACATATGTTTAAAGATAGAAGGTTAACGAACAAGATGATTATTTTTACTTAATATGTGAAAAGGGTGCATATTAATTTTTTATGCATAGGAGCAACCGTCGTGTGTTGGACAAGATTCGCACGGGCTTGATTCTTTTTAGATATAAGTGGGTATAAAAATAATACAAAGTAGATACAGAACCAGAAATTTATTAAAAAAGTATTCAAAATAGTTTATTGAATATCTGCAGCCGTCTTCGTTGCTGTAGCAGTCTCTCCTCCGCTCTCCTCAGTTTCTTGGAGATGATACACAGCAGGGGGCTGAAACAAACAAAAACCAAAGTATAATTTAGTTTGAATACCGAATATTATTATATGGAAGATGATTCATACAGAGAAGCATGTAATGGTAATGTGTGGAGCAGAGCAGTGATTGATCGTTTAAGATTTAAAAAAGAATAGAAAACATTGAGACAATACTATTTAAGGTGGGGAGAAAAATGATAAATAGAGTGCATTCAGACGAAAAAACTTAGAGTCATCAGGCCCTCAGAGTTTTGCCCCCCCGAAAAAAAACCCTAAATCGCGATAATGTTCGTTCGAATAGCAAATGTATTTCATTCAGTTGCTGCAGCAAAATGTCCATAACTTTTGCAAAAATTCTTGCATAAATTTCTATCATACCTCAAATTGTAGGCAATTAAAAGTTCTAGTAGCCATCAGACCCTCAGAGTTTTGCCCCCCCGATAAAAACCCTAAATCGCGATAATGTCCGTTCGAATAGCAAACGTATTTCATTCAGTTGCTGCAGCAAAATGTCCATAACTTTTGCAAATATTCTTGCATAAATTTCTATCATACCTCCACTTGTAGGCAATTAAAAGTTCTAGTAGCCATCAGACCCTCAGAGCTTTGCCCCCCCGAAAAAAACTCTAAAGCGCGATAATATCCGTTCGAATAGCAAACGTATTTCATTCAGTTGCTGCAGCAAAATGTCCATAACTTTTGCAAAAATTCTTGCATACATTTCTATCATACTTCAAATTGTAGGTAATTAAAAGTTCTAGTAGCCATCAGACCCTCAGAGTTTTGCCCCCCCGAAAAAAAACCCCAAATCGCGATAATGTCCGTTGGAATAGCAAACGTATTTCATTCAGTTGCTGCAGCAAAATGTCCATAACGTTTGCAAATTTTCTTCCATAAATTTCTATCATACCTCAAATTGTAGGTAATTAAAAGTTCTAGTAGCCATCAGACCATCAGAGTTTTGCCCCCTCGAAAAAAAACCCTAAATCGCGATAATGTCCGTCCGAATAGCAAACGTATTTCATTCGGTTGCTGCAGCAAAATGTCCATAACTTTTGCAAATATTCTTGCATAAATTTCTGTCATACCTCCAATTGTAGGTAATTAAAAGTTCTAGTAGCCATCAGACCCTCAGAGTTTTGCCCCCCCCCGAAAAAAAAACCCTAAATCGCGATAATGTCCGTTCGAATAGCAAACGTATTTCATTCAGTTGCTGCAGCAAAATGTCCATAACTTTTGCAAATATTCTTGCATAAATTTTTATCATACCTCAAATTGTATGTAATTAAAAGATCTAGTAGCCATCAGACCCTCAGAGTTTTGCCCCCCCGAAAAAAAAACCTAAATCGCGATAATGTCTGTTCGAATAGCAAACGTATTTCATTCAGTTGCTGCAGCAAAATGTCCATAACTTTTGCAAATATTCTTGCATAAATTTCTATCATACCTCCAATTGTAGGTAATTAAAAGTTCTAGTAGCCATCAGACCCTCAGAGTTTTACCCCCCCGAAAAAAAACTAAATCGCGATAATGTCCGTTCGAATAGCAAACGTAATTCATTCAGTTGCTGCAGCAAAATGTCCATAACTTTTGCAAATATTCTTGCATAATTTTCTACCATACCTCAAATTGTAGGTAATTAAAAGTTCTAGTAGCCATCAGACCCTCAGAGTTTTGCCCCCCCGAAAAAAAACCCTAAATCGCGATAATGTCCGTTCGAATAGCAAACGTATTTCATTCAGTTGCTGCAGCAAAATGTCCATAACTTTTGCAAAAATTCTTGCATAAATTTCTATCATACCTCAAATTGTAGGTAATTAAAAGTTCTAGTAGCCATCAGACCCTCAAAGTTTTTCCCCCCCGAAAAAGAAAACCCTAAATCGCGATAATGTCCGTTCGAATAGCAAACGTATTTCATTCAGTTGCTGCAGCAAAATGTCCATAACTTTTGCAAAAATTCCTGCATAAATTTCTATAATACCTCAAATTGTAGGTAATTAAAAGTTCTAGTAGCCATCAGACCCTCAGAGTATTGCCCCCCCAAAAAAAACCCTAAATCGCGATAATGTCCGTTCGAATAGCAAACGTATTTCATTCAGTTGTTGCAGAAAAATGTCCATAACTTTTGCAAAAATTCTTGCATAAATTTCTATCATACCTCAAATTGTAGGTAATTAAAAGTTCTAGTAGCCACTAGGCCCTCAGAGATTTGCCCCCCCGAAAAAAACCCCTAAATCGCGATAATGTCCGTTCGAATAGCAAACGTATTTCATTCAGTTGCTGCAGCAAAATGTCCATAACTTTTGCAAATATTCTTGCATACATTTCTATCATACCTCCAATTGTAGGTAATTAAAAGTTCTAGTAGCCATCAGGCCCTCAGAGTTTTGCCCCTCCGAAAAAAAACCCTAAATCGCGATAATGTCCGTTCGAATAGCAAACGTATTTCATTCAGTTGCTGCAGCAAAATGTCCATAACTTTTGCAAATATTCTTGCATAAATTTCTATCATACCTCAAATTGTAGGTAATTAAGAGTTCTAGTAGCCATCAGGCCCTCAGAGTTTTGCCCCCCCGAAAAAAAACCCTAAATCGCGATAATGTCCGTTCGAATAGCAAATGTATTTCATTCAGTTGCTGCAGCAAAATGTCCATAACTTTTGCAAAAATTCTTGCATAAATTTCTATCATACCTCAAATTGTAGGTAATTAAAAGTTCTAGTAGCCATCAGACCCTCAGAGTTTTGCCCCCCCGATAAAAACCCTAAATCGCGATAATGTCCGTTCGAATAGCAAACGTATTTCATTCAGTTGCTGCAGCAAAATGTCCATAACTTTTGCAAATATTCTTGCATAAATTTCTATCATACCTCCACTTGTAGGAAATTAAAAGTTCTAGTAGCCATCAGACCCTCAGAGCTTTGCCCCCCCGAAAAAAAACTCTAAATCGCGATAATATCCGTTCGAATAGCAAACGTATTTCATTCAGTTGCTGCAGCAAAATGACCATAACTTTTGCAAAAATTCTTGCATACATTTCTATCATACCTCAAATTGTAGGTAATTAAAAGTTCTAGTAGCCATCAGACCATCAGAGTTTTGCCCCCCCGAAAAAAAACCCAAAATCGCGATAATGTCCGTTCGAATAGCAAACGTATTTCATTCAGTGGCTGCAGCAAAATGTCCATAACTTTTGCAAAGATTCTTGCATAAATTTCTATCATACCTCAAATTGTAGGTAATTAAAAGTTCTAGTAGCCATCAGACTCTCAGAGTTTTGCCCCCCCCCCCGAAAAAAACCCCTAAATCGCGATAATGTCCGTTCGAATAGCAAACGTATTTCATTCAGTTGCTGCAGCAAAATGTCGATAACTTTTGCAAAAATTCTTGCATACATTTCTATCATACCTCAAATTGTAGGTAATTAAAAGTTCTAGTAGCCATCAGACCCTCAGAGTTTTGCCCCCCCCCCCGAAAAAAAACCCTAAATCGCGATAATGTCCGTTCGAATAGCAAACGTATTTCATTCAGTTGCTGCAGCAAAATGTCTATAACTTTTGCAAATATTCTTGCATAAATTTCTATCATACCTCAAATTGTAGGTAATTAAAAGTTCTAGTAGCCACTAGACCCTCAGAGTTTTGCCCCCCCCGAAAAGAACCCCTAAATCGCGATAATGTCCGTTCGAATAGCAAACGTATTTCATTCAGTTGCTGCAGCAAAATGTCCATAACTTTTGCAAATATTCTTGTATAAATTTCTATCATACCTCCAATTGTAGGTAATTAAAAGTTCTAGTAGCCATCAGACCCTCAGAGTTTTGCCCCTCCGAAAAAAAACTCTAAATCGCGATAATATCCGTTCGAATAGCAAACGTATTTCATTCAGTTGCTGCAGCAAAATGACCATAACTTTTGCAAAAATTCTTGCATACATTTCTATCATACCTCAAATTGTAGGTAATTAAAAGTTCTAGTAGCCATCAGACCATCAGAGTTTTGCCCCCCCGAAAAAAAACCCAAAATCGCGATAATGTCCGTTCGAATAGCAAACGTATTTCATTCAGTGGCTGCAGCAAAATGTCCATAACTTTTGCAAAGATTCTTGCATAAATTTCTATCATACCTCAAATTGTAGGTAATTAAAAGTTCTAGTAGCCATCAGACTCTCAGAGTTTTGCCCCCCCCCCCGAAAAAAACCCCTAAATCGCGATAATGTCCGTTCGAATAGCAAACGTATTTCATTCAGTTGCTGCAGCAAAATGTCGATAACTTTTGCAAAAATTCTTGCATACATTTCTATCATACCTCAAATTGTAGGTAATTAAAAGTTCTAGTAGCCATCAGACCCTCAGAGTTTTGCCCCCCCCCCCGAAAAAAAACCCTAAATCGCGATAATGTCCGTTCGAATAGCAAACGTATTTCATTCAGTTGCTGCAGCAAAATGTCTATAACTTTTGCAAATATTCTTGCATAAATTTCTATCATACCTCAAATTGTAGGTAATTAAAAGTTCTAGTAGCCACTAGACCCTCAGAGTTTTGCCCCCCCCGAAAAGAACCCCTAAATCGCGATAATGTCCGTTCGAATAGCAAACGTATTTCATTCAGTTGCTGCAGCAAAATGTCCATAACTTTTGCAAATATTCTTGTATAAATTTCTATCATACCTCCAATTGTAGGTAATTAAAAGTTCTAGTAGCCATCAGACCCTCAGAGTTTTGCCCCTCCGAAAAAAAACCCTAAATCGCGATAATGTCCGTTCGAATAGCAAACGTATTTCATTCAGTTGCTGCAGCAAAATGTCCATAACTTTTGCAAATATTCTTGCATAAATTTCTATCATACCTCAAATTGTAGGTAATTAAAAGTTCTAGTAGCCATCAGACCATCAGAGTTTTGCCCCCCCGAAAAAAAACCCTAAATCGCGATAATGTCCGTTCGAATAGCAAACGTATTTCATTCAGTTGCCGCAGCAAAATGTCCATAACTTTTGCAAATATTCTTGCATAAATTTCTATCATACCTCCACTTGTAGGTAATTAAAAGTTCTAGTAGCCATCAGACCCTCAGAGTTTTGCCCCCCCGAAAAAAAACTCTAAATCGCGATAATATCCGTTCGAATAGCAAACGTATTTCATTCAGTTGCTGCAGCAAAATGTCCATAACTTTTGCAAAAATTCTTGCATACATTTCTATCATACCTCAAATTGTAGGTAATTAAAAGTTCTAGTAGCCATCAGACCCTCAGAGTTTTGCACCCCCCCGAAAAAAAAACCCTAAATCGCGATAAAGTCCGTTCGAATAGCAAACGTATTTCATTCAGTTGCTGCAGCAAAATGTCCATAACTTTTGCAAAAATTCTTGCATACATTTCTATCATACCTCAAATTGTAGGTAATTAAAAGTTCTAGTAGCCACTAGACCCTCAGAGTTTTGCCCACCCGAAAAGAACCCCTAAATCGCGATAAAGTCCGTTCGAATAGCAAACGTATTTCATTCAGTTGCTGCAGCAAAATGTCCATAACTTTTGCAAATATTCTTGCATAAATTTCTATCATACCTCCAATTGTAGGTAATTAAAAGTTCTAGTAGCCATCAGACCCTCAGAGTTTTGCCCCTCCGAAAAAAAAACCCTAAATCGCGATAATGTCCGTTCGAATAGCAAACGTATTTCATTCAGTTGCTGCAGCAAAATGTCCATAACTTTTGCAAATATTCTTGCATAAATTTCTATCATACCTCAAATTGTAGGTAATTAAAAGTTCTAGTAGCCACTAGACTCTCAGAGTTTTGCCCCCCCGAAAAAAACCCCTAAATCGCGATAATGTCCGTTCGAATAGCAAACGTATTTCATTCAGTTGCTGCAGCAAAATGTCCATAACTTTTGCAAATATTCTTGCATAAATTTCTATCATACCTCCAATTGTAGGTAATTAAAAGTTCTAGTAGCCATCAGACCCTCAGAGTTTTGCCCATCCGAAAAAAAACCCTAAATCGCGATAATGTCCGTTCGAATAGCAAACGTATTTCATTCAGTTGCTGCAGCAAAATGTCCATAACTTTTGCAAATATTCTTGCATAAATTTCTATCATACCTCAAATTGTAGGTAATTAAGAGTTCTAGTAGCCGTCAGACCCTCAGAGTTTTGCCCCCCCGAAAAAAAACCCTAAATCGCGATAATGTCCGTTCGAATAGCAAATGTATTTCATTCAGTTGCTGCAGCAAAATGTCCATAACTTTTGCATAAATTCTTGCATAAATTTCTATCATACCTCAAATTGTAGGTAATTAAATGTTCTAGTAGCCGCTAGACCCTCAGAGTTTTGCCCCCCCGATAAAAACCCCTAAATCGCGATAATGTCCGTTCGAATAGCAAACGTATTTCATTCAGTTGCTGCAGCAAAATGTCCATAACTTTTGCAAATATTCTTGCATAAATTTCTATCATACCTCCACTTGTAGGTAATTAAAAGTTCTAGTAGCCATCAGACCCTCAGAGTTTTGCCCCCCCGAAAAAAAACTCTAAATCGCGATAATATCCGTCCGAATAGCAAACGTATTTCATTCAGTTGCTGCAGCAAAATGTCCATAACGTTTGCAAATATTCTTGCATAAATTTCTATCATACCTCAAATTGTAGGTAATTAAAAGTTCTAGTAGCCATCGGACCATCAGAGTTTTGCCCCCCCGAAAAAAAACCCTAAATCGCGATAATGTCCGTTCGAATAGCAAACGTATTTCATTCAGTTGCTGCAGCAAAATGTCCATAACTTTTGAAAAGATTCTTGCATAAATTTCTATCATACCTGAAATTGTAGGTAATTAAAAGTTCTAGTAGCCATCAGACTCTCAGAGTTTTGCCCCCCCGAAAAAAAACTCTAAATCGCGATAATATACGTTCGAATAGCAAACGTATTTCATTCAGTTGCTGCAGCAAAATGTCCACAACTTTTGCAAAAATTCTTGCATACATTTCTATCATACCTCAAATTGTAGGTAATTAAAAGTTCTAGTAGCCATCAGACCCTCAGAGTTTTGCCCCCCGAAAAAAAACCCTAAATCGCGATAATGTCCGTTCGAATAGCAAACGTATTTCATTCAGTTGCTGCAGCAAAATGTCCATAACTTTTGCAAATATTCTTGCGTAAATTTCTATCATACCTCCAATTGTAGGTAACTGAAAGTTCTAGTAGCCATCAGACCCTCAGAGTTTTGCCCCCCCGAAAAGGAACCCTAAATCGCGATAATGTCCGTTCGAATAGCAAACGTATTTCATTCAGTTGCTGCAGCAAAATGACAATAACTTTTGCAAAAATTCTTACATACATTTCTATCATACCTCAAATTGTAGGTAATTAAAAGTTCTAGTAGCCATCAGACCCTCAGAGTTTTGCCCCCCCGAAAAAAAACCCTAAATCGCGATAATGTCCGTTCGAATAGCAAACGTTTTTCATTCAGTTGCTGCAGCAAAATGTCCATAACTTTTGCAAATATTCTTGCATAAATTTCTATCATACCTCAAATTGTAGGTAATTAAAAGTTCTAGTAGCCATCAGACCCTCAGAGTTTTGCCCCCCCCGAAAAAAAACCCTAAATCGCGATAATGTCCGTTCGAATAGCAAACGTATTTCATTCAGTTGCTGCAGCAAAATGTCCATAACTTTTGCAAAAATTCTTGCATAAATTTCTATCATACCTCAAATTGTAGGTAATTAAAAGTTATAGTAGCCATCAGACCCTCAGAGTTTTGCCCCCCCGAAAAAAACCCTAAATCGCGATAATGTCCGTTCAAATAGCAAACGTATTTCATTCAGTTGCTGCAGCAAAATGTCCATAACTTTTGCAAAAATTCTTGCATAAATTTCTATCATACCTCAAATTGTAGGTAATTAAAAGTTCTGGTAGCCACTAGACCCTCAGAGTTTTGCCCCCCCGAAAAGAACCCCTAAATCGCGATAATGTCCGTTCGAATAGCAAACGTATTTCATTCAGTTGCTGCAGCAAAATATCCATAACTTTTGCAAATATTCTTGCATAAATTTCTATCATACCTCCAATTGTAGGTAATTAAAAGTTCTAGTAGCCATCAGACCCTCAGAGTTTTGCCCCTCCGAAAAAAATCCCTAAATCGCGATAATGTCCGTTCGAATAGCAAACGTATTTCATTCAGTTGCTGCAGCAAAATGTCCATAACTTTTGCAAATATTCTTGCATAAATTTCTATCATACCTCAAATTGTAGGTAATTAAAAGTTCTAGTAGCCACTAGACCCTCAGAGTTTTGCCCCCCCGAAAAAAACCCCTAAATCGCGATAATGTCCGTTCGAATAGCAAACGTATTTCATTCAGTTGCTGCAGCAAAATGTCCATAACTTTTGCAAATATTCTTGCATAAATTTCTATCATACCTCTAATTGTAGGTAATTAAAAGTTCTAGTAGCCATCAGACCCTCAGAGTTTTGCCCCTCCGAAAAAAAACCCTAAATCGCGATAATGTCCGTTCGAATAGCAAACGTATTTCATTCAGTTGCTGCAGCAAAATGTCCATAACTTTTGCAAATATTCTTGCATAAATTTCTATCATACCTCAAATTGTAGGTAATTAAGAGTTCCAGTAGCCGTCAGACCCTCAGAGTTTTGCCCCCGAAAAAAACCCTAAATCGCGATAATGTCCGTTCGAATAGCAAATGTATTTCATTCAGTTGCTGCTGCAAAATGTCCATAACTTTTGCAAAAATTCTTGCATAAATTTCTATCATACCTCAAATTGTAGGTAATTAAAAGTTCTAGTAGCCATCAGACCTTCAGAGTTTTGCCCCCCCGATAAAAACCCTAAATCGCGATAATGTCCGTTCGAATAGCAAACGTATTTCATTCAGTTGCTGCAGCAAAATGTCCATAACTTTTGCAAATATTCTTGCATAAATTTCTATCATACCTCCACTTGTAGGTAATTAAAAGTTCTAGTAGCCATCAGACCCTCAGAGTTTTGCCCCCCCGAAAAAAAACCCTAAATCGCGATAATGTCCGTTCGAATAGCAAACGTATTTCATTCAGTTGCTGCAGCAAAATGTCCATAACTTTTGCAAAAATTCTTGCATAAATTTCTATCATACCTCAAATTGTAGGTAATTAAAAGTTCTAGTAGCCGCTAGACCCTCAGAGTTTTGCCCCCCCGAAAAGAACCCCTAAATCGCGATAATGTCCGTTCGAATAGCAAACGTATTTCATTCAGTTGATGCAGCAAAATGTCCATAACTTTTGCAAATATTCTTGCATAAATTTCTATCATACCTCCACTTGTAGGTAATTAAAAGTTCTAGTAGCCATCAGACCCTCAGAGTTTAGCCCCTCCGAAAAAAAACCCTAAATCGCGATAATGTCCGTTCGAATAGCAAACGTATTTCATTCAGTTGCTGCAGCAAAATGTCCATAACTTTTGCAAATATTCTTGCATGAATTTCTATCATACCTCAAATTGTAGGTAATTAAAAGTTCTAGTAGCCACTATACCCTCAGAGTTTTACCCCCCCGAAAAAAACCCCTAAATCGCGATAATGTCCGTTCGAATAGCAAACGTATTTCATTCAGTTGCTGCAGCAAAATGTCGATAACTTTTGCAAATATTCTTGCATAAATTTCTATCATACCTCCAATTGTAGGTAATTAAAAGTTCTAGTAGCCATCAGACCCTCAGAGTTTTGCCCCTCCGAAAAAAAACCCTAAATCGCGATAATGTCCGTTCGAATAGCATACGTATTTCATTCAGTTGCTGCAGCAAAATGTCCATAACTTTTGCAAATATTCTTGCATAAATTTCTATCATACCTCAAATTGTAGGTAATTAAGAGTTCTAGTAGCCGTCAGACCCTCAGAGTTTTGCCCCCCCGAAAAAAAACCCTAAATCGCGATAATGTCCGTTCGAATAGCAAATGTATTTCATTCAGTTGCTGCTGCAAAATGTCCATAACTTTTGCAAAAATTCTTGCATAAATTTTTATCATACCTCAAATTGTAGGTAATTAAAAGTTCTAGTAGCCATCAGACCCTCAGAGTTTTGCCCCCCCGATAAAAACCCTAAATCGCGATAATGTCCGTTCGAATAGCAAACGTATTTCATTCAGTTGCTGCAGCAAAATGTCCATAACTTTTGCAAATATTCTTGCATAAATTTCTATCATACCTCCACTTGTAGGTAATTAAAAGTTCTAGTAGCCATCAGACCCTCAGAGTTTTGCCCCCCCCCGAAAAAAAACTCTAAATCGCGATAATATCCGTTCGAATAGCAAACGTATTTCATTCAGTTGCTGCAGCAAAATGTCTATAACTTTTGCAAAAATTCTTGCATACATTTCTATCATACCTCAAATTGTAGGTAATTAAAAGTTCTAGTAGCCATCAGACCCTCAGAGTTTTGCCCCCCCCGAAAAAAAACCCTAAATCGCGATAATGTCCGTTTGAATAGCAAACGTATTTCATTCAGTTGCTGCAGCAGAATGTCCATAACGTTTGCAAATATTCTTGCATACATTTCTATCATACCTCAAATTGTAGGTAATTAAAAGTTCTAGTAGCCATCAGACCCTCAGAGTTTTGCCCCCCCGATAAAAAGCCTAAATCGCGATAATGTCCGTTCGAATAGCAAACGTATTTCATTCAGTTGATGCAGCAAAATGTCCATAACGTTTGCAAATATTCTTGCATAAATTTCTATCATACCTCAAATTGTAGGTAATTAAAAGTTCTAGTAGCCATCAGACCATCAGAGTTTTGCCCCCCCGAAAAAAAACCCTAAATCGCGATAATGTCCGTTCGAATAGCAAACGTATTTCATTCAGTTGCTGCAGCAAAATGTCCATAACTTTTGCAAAGATTCTTGCATAAATTTCTATCATACCTCAAATTGTAGGTAATTAAAAGTTCTAGTAGCCATCAGACTCTCAGAGTTTTGCCCCCCCGAAAAAAAAACTCTAAATCGCGATAATATACGTGCGAATAGCAAACGTATTTCATTCAGTTGCTGCAGCAAAATGTCCATAACTTTTGCAAATATTCTTGCGCAAATTTCTATCATACCTCCAATTGTAGGTAACTGAAAGTTCTAGTAGCCATCAGACCCTCAGAGTTTTGCCCCCCCGAAAAAGAACCCTAAATCGCGATAATGTCCGTTCGAATAGCAAACGTATTTCATTCAGTTGCTGCAGCAAAATGTCCATAACTTTTGCAAAAATTCTTGCATACATTTCTATCATACCTCAAATTGTAGGTAATTAAAAGTTCTAGTAGCCATCAGACCCTCAGAGTTTTGCCCCCCCGAGAAAAAAACCCTAAATCGCGATAATGTCCGTTCGAATAGCAAACGTTTTTCATTCAGTTGCTGCAGCAAAATGTCCATAACTTTTGCAAATATTCTTGCATAAATTTCTATCATACCTCAAATTGTAGGTAATTAAAAGTTCTAGTAGCCATCAGACCCTCAGAGTTTTGCCCCCCCCGAAAAAAAATCCTAAATCGCGATAATGTCCGTTCGAATAGCAAACGTATTTCATTCAGTTGCCGCAGCAAAATGTCCATAACTTTTGCAAATATTCTTGCATAAATTTCTATCATACCTCAAATTGTAGGTAATTAAAAGTTCTAGTAGCCACTAGACCCTCAGAGTTTTGCCCCCCCGAAAAAAAACCCTAAATCGCGATAATGTCCGTTCGAATAGCAAACGTATTTCATTCAGTTGCTGCAGCAAAATGACCATAACTTTTGCAAAAATTCTTGCATACATTTCTATCATACCTCAAATTGTAGGTAATTAAAAGTTCTAGTAGCCATCAGACCCTCAGAGTTTTGGCCCCCCGAAAAAAAACCCTAAATCGCGATAATATCCGTTCGAATAGCAAACGTATTTCATTCAGTTGCTGCAGCAAAATGTCCATAACGTTTGCAAATATTCTTGCATAAATTTCTATCATACCTCAAATTGTAGGTAATTAAAAGTTCTAGTAGCCATCAGACCATCAGAGTTTTGCCCCCCCGAAAAAAAACCCTAAATCGCGGTAATGTCCGTCCGAATAGCAAACGTATTTCATTCAGTTGCTGCAGCAAAATGTCCATAACTTTTGCAAAGATTCTTGCATAAATTTCTATCATACCTCAAATTGTAGGTAATTAAAAGTTCTAGTAGCCATCAGACTCTCAGAGTTTTGCCCCCCCCCCCCCCCCCGAAAAAAAACCCTAAATCGCGATAATGTCCGTTCGAATAGCAAACGTATTTCATTCAGTTGCCGCAGCAAAATGTCCATAACTTTTGCAAATATTCTTGCATAAATTTCTATCATACCTCCACTTGTAGGTAATTAAAAGTTCTAGTAGCCATCAGACCCTCAGAGTTTTGCCCCCCCCCGAAAAAAAACTCTAAATCGCGATAATATCCGTTCGAATAGCAAACGTATTTCATTCAGTTGCTGCAGCAAAATGTCCATAACTTTTGCAAAAATTCTTGCATACATTTCTATCATACCTCAAATTGTAGGTAATTAAAAGTTCTAGTAGCCACTAGACCTTCAGAGTTTTGCCCCCCCCGAAAAGAACCCCTAAATCGCGATAATGTCCGTTCGAATAGCAAACGTATTTCATTCAGTTGCTGCAGCAAAATGTCCATAACTTTTGCAAATATTCTTGCATAAATTTCTATCATACCTCCAATTGTAGGTAATTAAAAGTTCTAGTAGCCATCAGACCCTCAGAGTTTTGCCCCTCCGAAAAAAAACCCTAAATCGCGATAATGTCCGTTCGAATAGCAAACGTATTTCATTCAGTTGCTGCAGCAAAATGTCCATAACTTTTGCAAATATTCTTGCATAAATTTCTATCATACCTCAAATTGTAGGTAATTAAAAGTTCTAGTAGCCACTAGACTCTCAGAGTTTTGCCCCCCCGAAAAAAACCCCTAAATCGCGATAATGTCCGTTCGAATAGCAAACGTATTTCATTCAGTTGCTGCAGCAAAATGTCCATAACTTTTGCAAATATTCTTGCATAAATTTCTATCATACCTCCAATTGTAGGTAATTAAAAGTTCTAGTAGCCATCAGACCCTCAGAGTTTTGCCCCTCCGAAAAAAAACCCTAAATCGCGATAATGTCCGTTCGAATAGCAAACGTATTTCATTCAGTTGCTGCAGCAAAATGTCCATAACTTTTGCAAATATTCTTGCATAAATTTCTATCATACCTCAAATTGTAGGTAATTAAGAGTTCTAGTAGCCGTCAGACCCTCAGAGTTTTGCCCCCCCGAAGAAAAACCCTAAATCGCGATAATGTCCGTTCGAATAGCAAATGTATTTCATTCAGTTGCTGCAGCAAAATGTCCATTACTTTTGCAAAAATTCTTGCATAAATTTCTATCATACCTCAAATTGTAGGTAATTAAATGTTCTAGTAGCCATCAGACCCTCAGAGTTTTGCCCCCCCGATAAAAACCCTAAATCGCGATAATGTCCGTTCGAATAGCAAACGTATTTCATTCAGTTGCTGCAGCAAAATGTCCATAACTTTTGCAAATATTCTTGCATAAATTTCTATCATACCTCCACTTGTAGGTAATTAAAAGTTGTAGTAACCATCAGACCCTCAGAGTTTTGCCCCCCCGAAAAAAAACTCTAAATCGCGATAATATCCGTCCGAATAGCAAACGTATTTCATTCAGTTGCTGCAGCAAAATGTCCATAACGTTTGCAAATATTCTTGCATAAATTTCTATCATACCTCAAATTGTAGGTAATTAAAAGTTCTAGTAGCCATCAGACCATCAGAGTTTTGCCCCCCCGAAAAAAAACCCTAAATCGCGATAATGTCCGTTCGAATAGCAAACGTATTTCATTCAGTTGCTGCAGCAAAATGTCCATAACTTTTGCAAAGATTCTTGCATAAATTTCTATCATATCTCAAATTGTAGGTAATTAAAAGTTCTAGTAGCCATCAGACTCTCAGAGTTTTGCCCCCCGAAAAAAAAACTCTAAATCGCGATAATATACGTTCGAATAGCAAACGTATTTCATTCAGTTGCTGCAGCAAAATGTCCACAACTTTTGCAAAAATTCTTGCATACATTTTTATCATACCTCAAATTGTAGGTAATTAAAAGTTCTAGTAGCCATCAGACCCTCAGAGTTTTGCCCCCCGAAAAAAAACCCTAAATCGCGATAATGTCCGTTCGAATAGCAAACGTATTTCATTCAGTTGCTGCAGCAAAATGTCCATAACTTTTGCAAATATTCTTGCGTAAATTTTTATCATACCTCCAATTGTAGGTAACTGAAAGTTCTAGTAGCCATCAGACCCTCAGAGTTTTGCCCCCCCGAAAAAGAACCCTAAATCGCGATAATGTCCGTTCGAATAGCAAACGTATTTCATTCAGTTGCTGCAGCAAAATGTCCATAACTTTTGCAAAAATTCTTGCATACATTTCTATCATACCTCAAATTGTAGGTAATTAAAAGTTCTAGTAGCCATCAGACCCTCAGAGTTTTGCCCCCCCGAAAAAAAAACCCTAAATCGCGATAATGTCCGTTCGAATAGCAAACGTTTTTCATTCAGTTGCTGCAGCAAAGTGTCCATAACTTTTGCAAATATTCTTGCATAAATTTCTATCATACCTCAAATTGTAGGTAATTAAAAGTTCTAGTAGCCATCAGACCCTCAGAGTTTTGCCCCCCCCGAAAAAAAACCCTAAATCGCGATAATGTCCGTTCGAATAGCAAACGTATTTCATTCAGTTGCTGCAGCAAAATGTCCATAACTTTTGCAAATATTCTTGCATAAATTTCTATCATACCTCAAATTGTAGGTAATTAAAAGTTCTAGTAGCCACTAGACCCTCAGAGTTTTGCCCCCCCGAAAAAAACCCCTAAATCGCGATAATGTCCGTTCGAATAGCAAACGTATTTCATTCAGTTGCTGCAGCAAAATGACCATAACTTTTGCAAAAATTCTTGCATACATTTCTATCATACCTCAAATTGTAGGTAATTAAAAGTCCTAGTAGCCATCAGACCCTCAGAGTTTTGCCCCCCCGAAAAAAAACCCTAAATCGCGATAATATCCGTTCGAATAGCAAACGTATTTCATTCAGTTGCTGCAGCAAAATGTCCATAACGTTTGCAAATATTCTTGCATAAATTTCTATCATACCTCAAATTGTAGGTAATTAAAAGATCTAGTAGCCACCAGACCATCAGAGTTTTGCCCCCCCGAAAAAGAACCCTAAATCGCGATAATGTCCGTTCGAATAGCAAACGTATTTCATTCAGTTGCTGCAGCAAAATGACAATAACTTTTGCAAAAATTCTTGCATACATTTCTATCATACCTCAAATTGTAGGTAATTAAAAGTTCTAGTAGCCATCAGACCCTCAGAGTTTTGCCCCCCCGAAAAAAAACCCTAAATCGCGATAATGTCCGTTCGAATAGCAAACGTTTTTCATTCAGTTGCTGCAGCAAAATGTCCATAACTTTTGCAAATATTCTTGCATAAATTTCTATCATACCTCAAATTGTAGGTAATTAAAAGTTCTAGTAGCCATCAGACCCTCAGAGTTTTGCCCCCCCGAAAAAAAACCCTAAATCGCGATAATGTCCGTTCGAATAGCAAACGTATTTCATTCAGTTGCTGCAGCAAAATGTCCATAACTTTTGCAAAAATTCTTGCATAAATTTCTATCATACCTCAAATTGTAGGTAATTAAAAGTTCTAGTAGCCATCAGACCCTCAGAGTTTTGCCCCCCCGAAAAAAACCCTAAATCGCGATAATGTCCGTTCGAATAGCAAACGTATTTCATTCAGTTGCTGCAGCAAAATGTCCATAACTTTTGCAAAGATTCTTGCATAAATTTCTATCATACCTCAAATTGTAGGTAATTAAAAGTTCTAGTAGCCATCAGACTCTCAGAGTTTTGCCCCCCCGAAAAAAAAACTCTAAATCGCGATAATATACGTTCGAATAGCAAACGTATTTCATTCAGTTGCTGCAGCAAAATGTCCATAACTTTTGCAAATATTCTTGCATAAATTTCTATCATACCTCAAATTGTAGGTAATTAAAAGTTCTAGTAGCCACTAGACTCTCAGAGTTTTGCCCCCCGAAAAAAACCCCTAAATCGCGATAATGTCCGTTCGAATAGCAAACGTATTTCATTCAGTTGCTGCAGCAAAATGTCCATAACTTTTGCAAATATTCTTGCATAAATTTCTATCATACCTCCAATTTAAGGTAATTAAAAGTTCTAGTAGCCATCAGACCCTCAGAGTTTTGCCCCTCCGAAAAAAAACCCTAAATCGCGATAATGTCCGTTCGAATAGCAAACGTATTTCATTCAGTTGCTGCAGCACAATGTCCATAACTTTTGCAAATATTCTTGCATAAATTTCTATCATACCTCAAATTGTAGGTAATTAAGAGTTCTAGTAGCCGTCAGACCCTCAGAGTTTTGCCCCCCCGAAAAAAAACCCTAAATCGCGATAATGTCCGTTCGAATAGCAAATGTATTTCATCAGTTGCCGCAGCAAAATGTCCATAACTTTTGCAAAAATTCTTGCATAAATTTCTATCATACCTCAAATTGTAGGTAATTAAATGTTCTAGTAGCCATCAGACCCTCAGAGTTTTGCCCCCCCCGATAAAAGCCCTAAATCGCGATAATGTCCGTTCGAATAGCAAACGTATTTCATTCAGTTGCTGCAGCAAAATGTCCATAACTTTTGCAAATATTCTTGCATAAATTTCTATCATACCTCCACTTGTAGGTAATTAAAAGTTGTAGTAGCCATCAGACCCTCAGAGTTTTGCCCCCCCGAAAAAAAACTCTAAATCGCGATAATATCCGTCCGAATAGCAAACGTATTTCATTCAGTTGCTGCAGAAAAATGTCCATAACGTTTGCAAATATTCTTGCATAAATTTCTATCATACCTCAAATTGTAGGTAATTAAAAGTTCTAGTAGCCATCAGACCATCAGAGTTTTGCCCCCCGAAAAAAAACCCTAAATCGCGATAATGTCCGTTCGAATAGCAAACGTATTTCATTCAGTTGCTGCAGCAAAATGTCCATAACTTTTGCAAAGATTCTTGCATAAATTTCTATCATACCTCAAATTGTAGGTAATTAAAAGTTCTAGTAGCCATCAGACTCTCAGAGTTTTGCCCCCCCCGAAAAAAAAACTCTAAATCGCGATAATATACGTTCGAATAGCAAACGTATTTCATTCAGTTGCTGCAGCAAAATGTCCACAACTTTTGCAAAAATTCTTGCATACATTTCTATCATACCTCAAATTGTAGGTAATTAAAAGTTCTAGTAGCCATCAGACCCTCAGAGTTTTGCCCCCCGAAAAAAAACCCTAAATCGCGATAATGTCCGTTCGAATAGCAAACGTATTTCATTCAATTGCTGCAGCAAAATGTCCATAACTTTTGCAAATATTCTTGCGTAAATTTCTATCATACCTCCAATTGTAGGTAACTGAAAGTTCTAGTAGCCATCAGACCCTCAGAGTTTTGCCCCCCCGAAAAAGAACCCTAAATCGCGATAATGTCCGTTCGAATAGCAAACGTATTTCATTCAGTTGCTGCAGCAAAATGACAATAACTTTTGCAAAAATTCTTGCATACATTTCTATCATACCTCAAATTGTAGGTAATTAAAAGTTCTAGTAGCCATCAGACCCTCAGAGTTTTGCCCCCCCGAAAAAAAACCCTAAATCGCGATAATGTCCGTTCGAATAGCAAACGTTTTTCATTCAGTTGCTGCAGCAAAATGTCCATAACTTTTGCAAATATTCTTGCATAAATTTCTATCATACCTCAAATTGTAGGTAATTAAAAGTTCTAGTAGCCATCAGATCCTCAGAGTTTTGCCCCCCGAAAAAAAACCCTAAATCGCGATAATGTCCGTTCGAATAGCAAACGTATTTCATTCAGTTGCTGCAGCAAAATGTCCATAACTTTTGCAAAAATTCTTGCATAAATTTCTATCATACCTCAAATTGTAGGTAATTAAAAGTTCTAGTAGCCATCAGACCCTCAGAGTTTTGCCCCCCCGAAAAAAACCCTAAATCGCGATAATGTCCGTTCAAATAGCAAACGTATTTCATTCAGTTGCTGCAGCAAAATGTCCATAACTTTTGCAAAAATTCTTGCATAAATTTCTATCATACCTCAAATTGTAGGTAATTAAAAGTTCTAGTAGCCATTAGACCCTCAGAGTTTTGCCCCCCCGAAAAGAACCCCTAAATCGCGATAATGTCCGTTCGAATAGCAAACGTATTTCATTCAGTTGCTGCAGCAAAATGTCCATAACTTTTGCAAATATTCTTGCATAAATTTCTATCATACCTCCAATTGTAGGTAATTAAAAGTTCTACTAGCCATCAGACCCTCAGAGTTTTGCCCCTCCGAAAAAAAACCCTAAATCGCGATAATGTCCGTTCGAATAGCAAACGTATTTCATTCAGTTGCTGCAGCAAAATGTCCATAACTTTTGCAAATATTCTTGCATGAATTTCTATCATACGTCAAATTGTAGGTAATTAAAAGTTCTAGTAGCCACTAGACCCTCAGAGTTTTGCCCCCCCGAAAAAATACCCTAAATCGCGATAATGTCCGTTCGAATAGCAAACGTATTTCATTCAGTTGCTGCAGCAAAATGTCCATAACTTTTGCAAATATTCTTGCATAAATTTCTATCATACCTCCAATTGTAGGTAATTAAAAGTTCTAGTAGCCATCAGACCCTCAGAGTTTTGCCCCTCCGAAAAAAGGCCCTAAATCGCGATAATGTCCGTTCGAATAGCAAACGTATTTCATTCAGTTGCTGCAGCAAAATGTCCATAACTTTTGCAAATATTCTTGCATAAATTTCTATCATACCTCAAATTGTAGGTAATTAAGAGTTCTAGTAGCCGTCAGACCCTCAGAGTTTTGCCCCCGAAAAAAAACCCTAAATCGCGATAATGTCCGTTCGAATAGCAAATGTATTTCATTCAGTTGCTGCTGCAAAATGTCCATAACTTTTGCAAAAATTCTTGCATAAATTTCTATCATACCTCAAATTGTAGGTAATTAAAAGTTCTAGTAGCCATCAGACCCTCAGAGTTTTGCCCCCCCCCGATAAAAACCCTAAATCGCGATAATGTCCGTTCGAATAGCAAACGTATTTCATTCAGTTGCTGCAGCAAAATGTCCATAACTTTTGCAAATATTCTTGCATAAATTTCTATCATACCTCCACTTGTAGGTAATTAAAAGTTCTAGTAGCCATCAGACCCTCAGAGTTTTGCCCCCCCGAAAAAAAACTCTAAATCGCCATAATATCCGTTCGAATAGCAAACGTATTTCATTCAGTTGCTGCAGCAAAATGTCCATAACTTTTGCAAAAATTCTTGCATACATTTCTATCATACCTCAAATTGTAGGTAATTAAAAGTTCTAGTAGCCATCAGACCCTCAGAGTTTTGCCCCCCCGAAAAAAAAACCCTAAATCGCGATAATGTCCGTTCGAATAGCAAACGTATTTCATTCAGTTGCTGCAGAAAAATGTCCATAACTTTTGCAAAAATTCTTGCATAAATTTCTATCATACCTCAAATTGTAGGTAATTAAAAGTTCTAGTAGCCACTAGACCCTCAGAGTTTTGCCCCCCCGAAAAGAACCCCTAAATCGCGATAATGTCCGTTCGAATAGCAAACGTATTTCATTCAGTTGATGCAGCAAAATGTCCATAACTTTTGCAAATATTCTTGCATAAATTTCTATCATACCTCCAATTGTAGGTAATTAAAAGTTCTAGTAGCCATCAGACCCTCAGAGTTTTGCCCCTCCGAAAACAAACCCTAAATCGCGATAATGTCCGTTCGAATAGCAAACGTATTTCATTCAGTTGCTGCAGCAAAATGTCCATAACTTTTGCAAATATTCTTGCATAAATTTCTATCATACCTCAAATTGTAGGTAATTAAAAGTTCTAGTAGCCACTAGACCCTCAGAGTTTTGCCCCCCCGAAAAAAAACCCCTAAATCGCGATAATGTCCGTTCGAATACCAAACGTATTTCATTCAGTTGCTGCAGCAAAATGTCCATAACTTTTGCAAATATTCTTGCATAAATTTCTATCATACCTCCAATTGTAGGTAATTAAAAGTTCTAGTAGCCATCAGACCCTCAGAGTTTTGCCCCTCCGAAAAAAAACCCTAAATCGCGATAATGTCCGTTCGAATAGCAGACGTATTTCATTCAGTTGCTGCAGCAAAATGTCCATAACTTTTGCAAATATTCTTGCATAAATTTCTATCATACCTCAAATTGTAGGTAATTAAGAGTTCTAGTAGCCGTCAGACCCTCAGAGTTTTGCCCCCCGAAAAAAAACCCTAAATCGCGATAATGTCCGTTCGAATAGCAAATGTATTTCATTCAGTTGCTGCTGCAAAATGTCCATAACTTTTGCAAAAATTCTTGCATAAATTTCTATCATACCTCAAATTGTAGGTAATCAAAAGTTCTAGTAGCCATCAGACCCTCAGAGTTTTGCCCCCCCGAAAAAAAACTCTAAATCGCGATAGTATCCGTTCGAATAGCAAACGTATTTCATTCAGTTGCTGCAGCAAAATGTCTATAACTTTTGCAAAAATTCTTGCATACATTTCTATCATACCTCAAATTGTAGGTAATTAAAAGTTCTAGTAGCCATCAGACCCTCAGAGTTTTGCCCCCCCGAAAAAAAACCCTAAATCGCGATAATGTCCGTTCGAATAGCAAACGTATTTCATTCAGTTGCTGCAGCAGAATGTCCATAACGTTTGCAAATATTCTTGCATAAATTTCTATCATACCTCAAATTGTAGGTAATTAAAAGTTCTAGTAGCCATCAGACCCTCAGAGTTTTGCCCCCCCGATAAAAACCCTAAATCGCGATAATGTCCGTTCGAATAGCAAACGTATTTCATTCAGTTGATGCAGCAAAATGTCCATAACGTTTGCAAATATTCTTGCATAAATTTCTATCATACCTCAAATTGTAGGTAATTAAAAGTTCTAGTAGCCATCAGACCATCAGAGTTTTGCCCCCCCGAAAAATAACCCTAAATCGCGATAATGTCCGTTCGAATAGCAAACGTATTTCATTCAGTTGCTGCAGCAAAATGTCCATAACTTTTGCAAAGATTCTTGCATAAATTTCTATCATACCTCAAATTGTAGGTAATTAAAAGTTCTAGTAGCCATCAGACTCTCAGAGTTTTGCCCCCCCGAAAAAAAACTCTAAATCGCGATAATATACGTTCGAATAGCAAACGTATTTCATTCAGTTGCTGCAGCAAAATGTCCACAACTTTTGCAAAAATTCTTGCATACATTTCTATCATACCTCAAATTGTAGGTAATTAAAAGTTCTAGTAGCCATCAGACCCTCAGAGTTTTGCCCCCCCGAAAAAAACCCCTAAATCGCGATAATGTCCGTTCGAATAGCAAACGTATTTCATTCAGTTGCTGCAGCAAAATGTCCATAACTTTTGCAAATATTCTTGCGTAAATTTCTATCATACCTCCAATTGTAGGTAACTGAAAGTTCTAGTAGCCATCAGACCCTCAGAGTTTTGCCCCCCCGAAAAAGAACCCTAAATCGCGATAATGTCCGTTCGAATAGCAAACGTATTTCATTCAGTTGCTGCAGCAAAATGTCCATAACTTTTGCAAAAATTCTTGCATACATTTCTATCATACCTCAAATTGTAGGTAATTAAAAGTTCTAGTAGCCATCAGACCCTCAGAGTTTTGCCCCACCGAAAAAAAACCCTAAATCGCGATAATGTCCGTTCGAATAGCAAACGTTTTTCATTCAGTTGCTGCAGCAAAATGTCCATAACTTTTGCAAATATTCTTGCATAAATTGCTATCATACCTCAAATTGTAGGTAATTAAAAGTTCTAGTAGCCATCAGACCCTCAGAGTTTTGCCCCCCCCGAAAAAAAACCCTAAATCGCGATAATGTCCGTTCGAATAGCAAACGTATTTCATTCAGTTGCTGCAGCAAAATGTCCATAACTTTTGTAAAAATTCTTGCATACATTTCTATCATACCTCAAATTGTAGGTAATTAAAAGTTATAGTAGCCATCAGACCCTCAGAGTTTTGCCCCCCCGAAAAAAAACCCTAAATCGCGATAATGTCCGTTCGAATAGCAAACGTTTTTCATTCAGTTGCTGCAGCAAAATGTCCATAACTTTTGCAAATATTCTTGCATAAATTTCTATCATACCTCAAATTGTAGGTAATTAAAAGTTCTAGTAGCCATCAGACCCTCAGAGTTTTGCCCCCCCCCCGAAAAAAAACCCTAAATCGCGATAATGTCCGTTCGAATAACAAACGTATTTCATTCAGTTGCTGCAGCAAAATGTCCATAACTTTTGCAAATATTCTTGCATAAATTTTTATCATACCTCAAATTGTAGGTAATTAAAAGATCTAGTAGCCATCAGACCCTCAGAGCTTTGCCCCCCCGAAAAAAAACCTAAATCGCGATAATGTCCGTTCGAATAGCAAACGTATTTCATTCAGTTGCTGCAGCAAAATGTCCATAACTTTTGCAAATATTCTTGCATAAATTTCTATCATACCTCCAATTGTAGGTAATTAAAAGTTCTAGTAGCCATCAGACCCTCAGAGTTTTGCCCCCCCGAAAAAAAACCCTAAATCGCGATAATGTCCGTTCGAATAGCAAACGTATTTCATTCAGTTGCTGCAGCAAAATGTCCATAACTTTTGCAAAAATTCTTGCATAAATTTCTATCATACCTCAAATTGTAGGTAATTAAAAGTTCTAGTAGCCATCAGACCCTCAGAGTTTTTCCCCCTCGAAAAAAAAACCCTAAATCGTGATAATATCCGTTCGAATAGCAAACGTATTTCAATCAGTTGCTGCAGCAAAATGACCATAACTTTTGCAAAAATTCTTGCATAAATTTCTATCATACCTCAAATTGTAAGTAATTAAAAGTTCTAGTAGCCATCAGACCCTCAGAGTTTTGCCCCCCCGAAAAAAAACCCTAAATCGCGATAATGTCCGTTAGAATAGCAAACGTATTTCATTCAGTTGCTGCAGCAAAATGTCCATAACTTTTGCAAATATTCTTGCATAAATTTCGATCATACCTCAAATTGTAGGTAATTAAAAGTTCTAGTAGCCATCAGACCCTCAGAGTTTTGCCCCCCCGAAAAAAAAACACTAAATCGCGATAATGTCCGTTCGAATAGCAAACGTATTTCATTCAGTTGCTGCAGCAAAATGTCCATAACTTTTGCAAAAATTCTTGCATAAATTTCTATCATACCTCAAATTGTAGGTAATTAAAAGTTCTAGTAGCCATCAGACCCTCAGAGTTTTGCCCCCCCAAAAAAAACCCTAAATCGCGATAATGTCCGTTCGAATAGCAAACGTATTTCATTCAGTTGCTGCAGAAAAATGTCCATAACTTTTGCAAAAATTCTTGCATAAATTTCTATCATACCTCAAATTGTAGGTAATTAAAAGTTCTAGTAGCCATCAGACCCTCAGAATTTTGCCCCCCCGAAAAAAAACCCTAAATCGCGATAATGTCCGACGAATAGCAAACGTATTTCATTCAGTTGCTGCAGCAAAATGTCCATAACTTTTGCAAAAATTCTTGCATAAATTTCTATCATACCTCAAATTGTAGGTAATTAAAAGTTCTAGTAGCCATCAGACCCTCAGAGTTTTTCCCCCCCGAAAAAAAAACCCTAAATCGCGATAATGTCCGTTCGAATAGCAAACGTATTTCATTCAGTTGCTGCAGCAAAATGTCCATAACTTTTGCAAAAATTCTTGGATAAATTTCTATCATACCTCAAATTGTAAGTAATTAAAAGTTCTAGTAGCCATCAGACCCTCAGAGTTTTGCCCCCCCGAAAAAAAAACCTAAATCGCGATAATGTCCGTTAGAATAGCAAACGTATTTCATTCAGTTGCTGCAGCAAAATGTCCATAACTTTTGCAAATATTCTTGCATAAATTTCTATCATACCTCAAATTGTAGGTAATTAAAAGTTCTAGTAGCCATCAGACCCTCAGAGTTTTGCCCCCCCGAAAAAAAACCCTAAATCGCGATAATGTCCGTTCGAATAGCAAACGTATTTCATTCAGTTACTGCAGCAAAATGTCCATAACTTTTGCAAAAATTCTTGCATAAATTTCTATCATACCTCAAATTGTAGGTAATTAAAAGTTCTAGTAGCCATCAGACCCTCAGAGTTTTGCCCCCCCAAAAAAACCCCTAAATCGCGATAATGTCCGTTCGAATAGCAAACGTATTTCATTCAGTTGCTGCAGCAAAATGTCCATAATTTTTGCAAAAATTCTTGCATAAATTTCTATCATACCTCAAATTGTAGGTAATTAAAAGTTCTAGTAGCCATCAGACCCTCAAAGTTTTGCCCCCGAAAAATAACCCTAAATCGCGATAATGTCCGTTCGAATAGCAAACGTATTTCATTCAGTTGCTGCAGCAAAATGTCCATAACTTTTGCAAATATTCTTGCGTAAGTTTCTATCATACCTCCAATTGTAGGTAATTAAAAGTTCTAGTAGCCATCAGACCCTCAGAGTTTTGCCCCTCCGAAAAAAAACCCTAAAACTCGATAATGTCCGTTCGAATAGCAAACGTATTTCATTCAGTTGCTGCAGCAAAATGTCCATAACTTTTGCAAATATTCTTGCATAAATTTCTATCATACCTCAAATTGTTGGTAATTAAGAGTTCTAGTAGCCATCAGACCCTCAGAGTTTTGCCCCCCCGAAAAAAAACCCTAAATCGCGATAATGTCCGTTCGAATAGCAAACGTATTTCATTCAGTTGCTGCAGCAAAATATCCATAACTTTTGCAAATATTCTTGCATAAATTTCTATCATACCTCCAATTGTAGGTAATTAAAAGTTCTAGTAGCCATCAGACCCTCAGAGTTTTGCCCCCCCGAAAAAAAACCCTAAATCGCGATAATGTCCGTTCGAATAGCAAACGTATTTCATTCAGTTGCTGCAGCAAAATGTCCATAACTTTTGCAAATATTCTTGCAAAAATTTCTACCATACCTCAAATTGTAAGTAATTAAAAGTTCTAGTAGCCATCAGACCCTCAGAGTTTTGCCCCCCCGAAGAAAAACCCTAAATCGCGATAATGTCCGTTCGAATAGCAAACGTATTTCATTCAGTTGATGCAGCAAAATGTCCATAACTTTTGCAAAAATTCTTGCATAAATTTCTATCATACCTCAAATTGTAGGTAATTAAAAGTTCTAGTAGCCATCAGACCCTCAGAGTTTTGACCCCCCGAAAAAAAACCCTAAATCGCGATAATGTCCGTACGAATAGCAAACGTATTTCATTCAGTTGCTGCAGCAAAATGTCCATAACTTTTGCAAATATTCTTGCATAAATTTCTATCGTACCTCAAATTGTAGGTAATTAAAAGTTCTAGTAGCCATCAGACCCTCAGAGTTTTGCCCCCCCGAAAAAAAAACCCTAAATCGCGATAATGTCCGTTCGAATAGCAAACGTATTTCATTCAGTTGCTGCAGCAAAATGTCCATAACTTTTGCAAAAATTCTTGCATAAATTTCTATCATACCTCAAATTGTAGGTAATTAAAAGTTCTAGTAGCCATCAGACTCTCAGAGTTTTGCCCCCCCCAAAAAAAAAACCCTAAATCGCGATAATGTCCGTTCGAATGGCAAACGTATTTCATTCAGTTGCTGCAGCAAAATGTCAATAACTTTTGCAAATATTCTTGCATAAATTTCTATCATACCTCAAGTTGTAGGTAATTAAAAGTTCTAATAGCCATCAGACCCTCAGAGTTTTGCCCCCCCAAAAAAAACCCTAAATCGCGATAATGTCCGTTCGAATAGCAAACGTATTTCATTCAGTTGCTGCAGCAAAATGTCCATAACTTTTGCAAATATTCTTGCATAAATTTCTATCATACCTCTAATTGTAGGTAATTAAATGTTCTAGTAGCCATCAGACCCTCAGAGTTTTGCCCCCCCGAAAAAAAACCCTAAATCGCTATAATGTCCGTTCGAATAGCAAACGTATTTCATTCAGTTGCTGCAGCAAAATGTCCATAACTTTTGCAAATATTCTTGCATAAATTTCTATCATACCTCCAATTATAGGTAATTAAAAGTTCTAGTAGCCATCAGACCCTCAGAGTTTTGCCCCCCCGAAAAAAAACCTTAAATCGCGATAATGTCCGTTCGAATAGCAAACGTATTTCATTCAGTTGCTGCAGCAAAATGTCCATAACGTTTGCAAATATTCTTGCATAAATTTGTACCATACCTCAAATTGTAGGTAATTAAAAGTTCTAGTAGCCGTCAGACCCTCAGAGTTTTGCCCCCCGAGAAAACACCCTAAATCGCGATAATGTCCGTTCGAATAGCAAACGTATTTCATTCAGTTGCTGCAGAAAAATGTGCATAACTTTTGCAAGAATTCTTGCATAAATTTCTATCATACCTCAAATTGTAGGTAATTAAAAGTTCTAGTAGCCATCAGACCCTCAGAGTTTTGCCCCCCCGAAGAAAAACCCTAAATCGCGATAATGTCCGTTCGAATAGCAAACGTATTTCATTCAGTTGCTGCAGCAAAATGTCCATAACTTTTGCAAAAATTCTTGCATAAATTTCTATCATACCTCAAATTGTAGGTAATTAAAAGTTCTAGTAGCCATCAGACCCTCAGAGTTTTTCCCCCCCGAAAAAAAAACCCTAAATCGCGATAATGTCCGTTCGAACAGCAAACGTATTTCATTCAGTTGCTGCAACAAAATGTCCATAACTTTTGCAAAAATTCTTGCATAAATTTCTATCATACCTCAAATTGTAGGTAAGTAAAAGTTCTAGTAGCCGTCAGACCCTCAGAGTTTTGCCCCCCCGAAAAAAAACCCTAAATCGCGATAATGTCCGTACGAATAGCAAACGTATTTCATTCAGTTGCTGCAGCAAAATGTCCATAACTTTTGCAAATATTCTTGCATAAATTTCTATCATACCTCAAATTGTAGGTAATTAAAAGTTCTAGTAGCCATCAGACCCTCAGAGTTTTGCCCCCCCGAAAAAAAAAACCTAAATCGCGATAATGTCCGTTCGAATAGCAAACGTATTTCATTCAGTTGCTGCAGCAAAATGTCCATAACTTTTGCAAAAATTCTTGCATAAATTTCTATCATACCTCAAATTGTAGGTAATTAAAAGCTCTAGTAGCCATCAGACTCTCAGAGTTTTGCCCCCCCGAAAAAAAAACCCTAAATCGCGATAATGTCCGTTCGAATGGCAAACGTATTTCATTCAGTTGCTGCAGCAAAATGTCAATAACTTTTGCAAATATTCTTGCATAAATTTCTATCATACCTCAAATTGTAGGTAATTAAAAGTTCTAGTAGCCATCAGACCCTCAGAGTCTTGCCCCCCCCAAAAAAAACCCTAAATCGCGATAATGTCCGTTCGAATAGCAAACGTATTTCATTTAGTTGCTGGAGCAAAATGTTCATAACTTTTGCAAAAATTCTTGCATAAATTTCTATCATACCTCAAATTGTAGGTAATTAAAAGTTCTAGTAGCCATCAGACCCTCAGAGTTTTGCCCCCCGAAAAAAAACCCTAAATCGCGATAATGTCCGTTCGAATAGCAAACGTATTTCATTTAGTTGCTGGAGCAAAATGTTCATAACTTTTGCAAAAATTCTTGCATAAATTTCTATCATACCTCAAATTGTAGGTAATTAAAAGTTCTAGTAGCCATCAGACCCTCAGAGTTTTGCCCCCCGAAAAAAAACCCTAAATCGCGATAATGTCCGTTCGAATAGCAAACGTATTTCATTTAGTTGCTGGAGCAAAATGTTCATAACTTTTGCAAAAATTCTTGCATAAATTTCTATCATACCTCAAATTGTAGGAAATTAAAAGTTCTAGTAGCCATCAGACCCTCAGAGTTTTGCCCCCCCCCCCCAAAAAAAACCCTAAATCGCGATAATGTCCGTTCGAATAGCAAACGTATTTCATACAGTTGTTGCAGAAAAATGTCCATAACTTTTGCAAAAATTCTTGCATAAATTTCTATCATACCTCAAATTGTAGGTAATTAAAAGTTCTAGTAGCCATCAGACCCTCAGGGTTTTGTCCCTCCGGAAAAAAACCCTAAATCGCGATAATGTCCGTTCGAATAGCAAACGTATTTCATTCGGTTGCTGCAGCAAAATGTCCATAACTTTTGCATATATTCTTGCATAAATTTCTGTCATACCTCCAATTGTAGGTAATTAAAAGTTCTAGTAGCCATCAGACCCTCAGAGTTTTGCCCCCCCCCCCGAAAAAACCCTAAATCGCGATAATGTCCGTTCGAATAGCAAACGTATTTCATTCAGCTTCTGCAGCAAAATGTCCATAACTTTTGCATATATTCTTGCATAAATTTCTATCACACCTCAAATTGTAGGTAATAAAAGATCTAGTAGCCATCAGACCCTCAGAGTTTTACCCCCTCGAAAAAAAAAACTAAATCGCGATAATGTCCGTTCGAATAGCAAACGTATTTCATTCAGTTGCTGCAGCAAAATGTCCATAACTTTTGCAAATATTCTTGCATAATTTTCTACCATACCTCAAATTGTAGGTAATTAAAAGTTCTAGTAGCCATCAGACCCTCAGAATTTTGCCCCCCCGAAAAAAAACCCTAAATCGCGATAACGTCCGTTCGAATAGCAAACGTATTTCATTCAGTTGCTGCAGAGAAATGACCATAACTTTTGCAAAAATTCTTGCATAAAATTCTATCATACCTCAAATTGTAGGTAATTAAAAGTTCTAGTAGCCATCAGACCCTCAGAGTTTTGCCCCCCCGAAAAAAAACCCTAAATCGCGATAATGTCCGTTCGAATAGCAAACGTATTTCATTCAGTTGCTGCAGCAAAATGTCCATAACTTTTGCAAATATTCTTGCATAAATTTCTATCATACCTCCAATTGTAGGTAATTAAAAGTTCTAGTAGCCACCAGACCCTCAGAGTTTTGCCCCCCCCCCCGAAAAAAACCCTAAATCGCGATAATGTCCGTTCGAATAGCAAACGTATTTCATTCAGTTGCTGCAGCAAAATGTCCATAACTTTTGCAAATATTCTTGCATAAATTTCTATCATACCTCAAATTGTTGGTAATTATGAGTTCTAGTAGCCATCAGACCCTCAGAGTTTTGCCCCCCCGAAAAAAAACCCTAAATCGCGAAAATGTCCGTTCGAATAGCAAACGTATTTCATTCAGTTGCTGCAGCAAAATATCCATAACTTTTGCAAATATTCTTGCATAAATTTCTATCATACCTCCAATTGTAGGTAATTAAAAGTTCTAGTAGCCATCAGACCCTCAGAGTTTTGCCCCCCCGAAAAAAAACCCTAAATCGCGATAATGTCCGTTCGAATAGCAAACGTATTTCATTCAGTTGCTGCAGCAAAATGTCCATAACTTTTGCAAATATTCTTGCATAAATTTCTACCATACCTCAAATTGTAGGTAATTAAAAGTTCTAGTAGCCATCAGACCCTCAGAGTTTTTCCCCCCCGAAAAAAAACCCTAAATCGCGATAATGTCCGTTCGAACAGCAAACGTATTTCATTCAGTTGCTGCAGCAAAATGTCCATAACTTTTGCAAAAATTCTTGCATAAATTTCTATCATACCTCAAATTGTAGGTAATTAAAAGTTCTAGTAGCCATCAGACCCTCAGAGTTTTGCCCCCCCGAAAAAAAACCCTAAATCGCGATAATGTCCGTACGAATAGCAAACGTATTTCATTCAGTTGCTGCAGCCAAATGTCCATAACTTTTGCAAATATTCTTGCATAAATTTCTATCATACCTCAAATTGTAGGTAATTAAAAGTTCTAGTAGCCATCAGACCCTCAGAGTTTTGCCCCCCCGAAAAAAAAAACCCTAAATCGCGATAATGTCCGTTCGAATAGCAAACGTATTTCATTAAGTTGCTGCAGCAAAATGTCCATAACTTTTGCAAAAATTCTTGCATAAGTTTCTATCATACCTCAAATTGTAGGTAATTAAAAGTCCTAGTAGCCATCAGACTCTCAGAGTTTTGCCCCCCCGAAAAAAAACCCTAAATCGCGATAATGTCCGTTCGAATAGCAAACGTATTTCATTCACTTGCTGCAGCAAAATGTCCATAACTTTTGCAAAAATTCTTGCATAAATTTCTTTCATGCCTCAAATTGTAGGTAATTAAAAGTTCTAGTAGCCATCAGACCCTCAGAGTTTTGCCCCCCCGAAAAAAAACCCTAAATCGCGATAATGTCCGTTCGAATAGCAAACGTATTTCATTCATTTGCTGCAGCAAAATGTCCATAACTTTTGCAAATATTCTTGCATAAATTTCTACCATACCTCAAATTGTAGGTAATTAAAAGTTCTAGTAGCCGTCAGACCCTCAGAGTGTTGCCCCCCCGAGAAAAAGCCCTAAATCGCGATTTGCCCCCCCGAGAAAAAACCCTAAATCGCGATAATGTCCGTTCGAATAGCAAACGTATTTCATTCAGTTGCTGCAGAAAAATGTCCATAACTTTTGCAAAAATTCTTGCATAAATTTCTATCATACCTCAAATTGTAGGTAATTAAAAGTTCTAGTAGCCATCAGACCCTCAGAGTTTTGCCCCCCCAAAAAAAAAACCCTAAATCGCGATAATGTCCGTTCGAATAGCAAACTTATTTCATTCAGTTGCTGCAGCAAAATGTCCATAACTTTTGCAAAAATTCTTGCATAAATTTCTATCATACCTCAAAATTGTAGGTAATTAAAAGTTCTAGTAGCCATCAGACCCTCACAGTTCCCCCCCCCCCCGAAAAAAAACCCTCAATCGCGATACTGTCCGTTCGAATAGCAAACGTATTTCATTCAGTTGCTGCAGCAAAATGTCCATAACTTTTGCAAAAATTCTTGCATAAATTTCTATCATACCTCAAATTGTAGGTAATTAAAAGTTCTAGTAGCCATCAGACTCTCAGAGTTTTGCCCCCCCGAAAAAAAACCCTAAATCGCGATAATGTCCGTTCGAATAGCAAACGTATTTCATTCAGTTGCTGCAGCAAAATGTCCATAACTTTTGCAAATATTCTTGCATAAATTTCTATCATACCTCCACTTGTAGGTAATTAAAAGTTCTAGTAGCCATCAGACCCTCAGAGTTTTGCCCCCCCCGAAAAAAACCCTAAATCGCGATAATATCCGTTCGAATAGCAAACGTATTTCATTCAGTTGCTGCAGCAAAATGTCCATAACTTTTGCAAAAATTCTTGCATACATTTCTATCATACCTCAAATTGTAGGTAAATAAAAGTTCTAGTAGCCATCAGACCCTCAGAGTTTTGCCCCCCCGAAAAAAAACCCTAAATCCCGATAATGGCCGTTCGAATAGCAAACGTATTTCATTCAGTTGCTGCAGCAAAATGTCCATAACTTTTGCAAATATTCTTGCATAAATTTCTATCATACCTCAAATTGTAGGTAATTAAAAGTTCTAGTAGCCATCAGACCCTCAGAGTTTTGCCCACCCGAAAAAAAAACCCTAAATCGCGATAATGTCCGTTCGAATAGCAAACGTATTTCATTCAGTTGCTGCAGCAAAATGTCCATAACTTTTGCAAAAATTCTTGCATAAATTTCTATCATACCTCAAATTGTAGGTAATTAAAAGTTCTAGTAGCATCAGACCCTCAGAGCTTTGCCCCCCCGAAAAAAAACCCTAAATCGCGATAATGTCCGTTCGAACAGCAAACGTATTTCATTCAGTTGCTGGAGCAAAATGTCCATAACTTTTGCAAAAATTATTGCATAAATTTCTATCATACCTCAAATTGTAGGTAATTAAAAGTTCTAGTAGCCATCAGACCCTCAGAGTTTTGCCCCCCCGAAAAAAAAACCCTAAGTCGCGATAATGTCCGTTCGAATAGCAAACGTATTTCATTCAGTTTCTGCAGCAAAATGTCCATAACTTTTGCAAAAATTCTTGCATAAATTTCTATCATACCTCAAATTGTAGGTAATTAAAAGTTCTAGTAGCCATCAGACCCTCAGAGTTTTGCCCCCCCCGAAAAAAACCTTGCATAAAAAAACCCCGAAAAAATTCTTGCATAAATTTCTATCATACCTCAAATTGTAGGTAATTAAAAGTTCTAGTAGCCATCAGACCCTCAGAGTTTTGCCCCCCCCGAAAAAAAACCCTAAATCGCGATAATGTCCGTTCGAATAGCAAACGAATTTCATTTAGTTGCTGGAGCAAAATGTCCATAACTTTTGCAAAAATTCTTGCATAAATTTCTATCATACCTCAAATTGTAGGTAATTAAAAGTTCTAGTAGCCATCAGACCCTCAGAGTTTTGCCCCCCCGAAAAAAAACCCTAAATCGCGATAATGTCCGTTCGAATAGCAAACGTATTTCATTCAGTTGCTGCAGCAAAATGTCCATAACTTTTGCAAAAGTTCTTGAATAAATTTCTATCATACCTCAAATTGTAGGTAATTAAAAGTTCTAGTAGCCATCAGACCCTCAGAGTTTTGCCCTCCCCCGAAAAAAAACCCTAAATCGCGATAATGTCCGTTCGAATAGCAAACGTATTTCATTCACTTGCTGCAGCAAAATGTCCATAACTTTTGCAAAAATACTTGCATAAATTTCTTTCATGCCTAAAATTGTAGGTAATTAAAAGTTCTAGTAGCCATCAGACCCTCAGAGTTTTGCCCCCCCCGAAAAAAAACCCTAAATCGCGATAATGTCCGTTCGAATAGCAAACGTATTTCATTCATTTGCTGCAGCAAAATGTCCATAACTTTTGCAAATATTCTTGCATAAATTTCTACCATACCTCAAATTGTAGGTAATTAAAAGTTCTAGTAGCCGTCAGACCCTCAGAGTGTTGCCCCCCGAGAAAAAACCCTAAATCGCGATTTGCCCCCCCGAGAAAAAACCCTAAATCGCGATAATGTCCGTTCGAATAGCAAACGTATTTCATTCAGTTGCTGCAGAAAAATGTCCATAACTTTTGCAAAAATTCTTGCATAAATTTCTATCATACCTCAAATTGTAGGTAATTAAAAGTTCTAGTAGCCATCAGACCCTCAGAGTTTTGCCCCCCCAAAAAAAAACCCTAAATCGCGATAATGTCCGTTCGAATAGCAAACTTATTTCATTCAGTTGCTGCTGCAAAATGTCCATAACTTTTGCAAAAATTCTTGCATAAATTTCTATCATACCTCAAAATTGTAGGTAATTAAAAGTTCTAGTAGCCATCAGACCCTCACAGTTCCCCCCCCCCGAAAAAAAACCCTAAATCGCGATACTGTCCGTTCGAATAGCAATCGTATTTCATTCAGTTGCTGCAGCAAAATGTCCATAACTTTTGCAAAAATTTTTGCATAAATTTCTATCATACCTCAAATTGTAGGTAATTAAAAGTTCTAGCAGCCATCAGACTCTCAGAGTTTTGCCCCCCCGAAAAAAAACCCTAAATCGCGATAATGTCCGTTCGAATAGCAAACGTATTTCATTCAGTTGCTGCAGCAAAATGTCCATAACTTTTGCAAATATTCTTGCATAAATTTCTATCATACCTCCACTTGTAGGTAATTAAAAGTTCTAGTAGCCATCAGACCCTCAGAGTTTTGCCCCCCCCGAAAAAAAAACCCTAAATCGCGATAATATCCGTTCGAATAGCAAACGTATTTCATTCAGTTGCTGCAGCAAAATGTCCATAACTTTTGCAAAAATTCTTGCATACATTTCTATCATACCTCAAATTGTAGGTAAATAAAAGTTCTAGTAGCCATCAGACCCTCAGAGTTTTGCCCCCCCGAAAAAAAACCCTAAATCCCGATAATGGCCGTTCGAATAGCAAACGTATTTCATTCAGTTGCTGCAGCAAAATGTCCATAACTTTTGCAATTATTCTTGCATAAATTTCTATCATACCTCAAACTGTAGGTAATTAAAAGTTCTAGTAGCCATCAGACCCTCAGAGTTTTGCCCCCCTGAAAAAAAACCCTAAATCGCGATAATGTCCGTTCGAATAGCAAACGTATTTCATTCAGTTGCTGCAGCAAAATGTCCATAACTTTTGCAAATATTCTTGCATAAATTTCTATCATACCTCCACTTGTAGGTAATTAAAAGTTCTAGTAGCCATCAGACCCTCAGAGTTTTGCCCCCCCCGAAAAAAAAACCCTAAATCGCGATAATATCCGTTCGAATAGCAAACGTATTTCATTCACTTGCTGCAGCAAAATGTCCATAACTTTTGCAAAAGTTCTTGCATAAATTTCTATCATACCTCAAATTGTAGGTAATTAAAAGTTCTAGTAGCCATCAGACCCTCAGAGTTTTGCCCTCCCCCGAAAAAAAACCCTAAATCGCGATAATGTCCGTTCGAATAGCAAACGTGTTTCATTCACTTGCTGCAGCAAAATGTCCATAACTTTTGCAAAAATTCTTGCATAAATTTCTTTCATGCCTCAAATTGTAGGTAATTAAAAGTTCTAGTAGCCATCAGACCCTCAGAGTTTTGCCCCCCCGAAAAAAAACCCTAAATCGCGATAATGTCCGTTCGAATAGCAAACGTATTTCATTCATTTGCTGCAGCAAAATGTCCATAACTTTTGCAAATATTCTTGCATAAATTTCTACCATACCTCAAATTGTAGGTAATTAAAAGTTCTAGTAGCCGTCAGACCCTCAGAGTGTTGCCCCCCGAGAAAAAACCCTAAATCGCGATTTGCCCCCCCGAGAAAAAACCCTAAATCGCGATAATATCCGTTCGAATAGCAAACGTATTTCATTCAGTTGCTGCAGCAAAATGTCCATAACTTTTGCAAAAATTCTTGCATAAATTTCTATCATACCTCAAATTGTAGGTAATTAAAAGTTCTAGTAGCCATCAGACCCTCAGAGTTTTGCCCTCCCCCAAAAAAAAACCCTAAATCGCGATAATGTCCGTTCGAATAGCAAACGTATTTCATTCACTTGCTGCAGCAAAATGTCCATAACTTTTGCAAAAATTCTTGCATAAATTTCTTTCATGCCTCAAATTGTAGGTAATTAAAAGTTCTAGTAGCCATCAGACCCTCAGAGTTTTGCCCCCCCGAAAAAAAACCCTAAATCGCGATAATGTCCGTTCGAATAGCAAACGTATTTCATTCATTTGCTGCAGCAAAATGTCCATAACTTTTGCAAATATTCTTGCATAAATTTCTACCATACCTCAAATTGTAGGTAATTAAAAGTTCTAGTAGCCGTCAGACCCTCAGAGTGTTGCCCCCCCGAGAAAAAACCCTAAATCGCGATTTGCCCCCCCGAGAAAAAACCCTAAATCGCGATAATGTCCGTTCGAATAGCAAACGTATTTCATTCAGTTGCTGCAGAAAAATGTCCATAACTTTTGCAAAAATTCTTGCATAAATTTCTATCATACCTCAAATTGTAGGTAATTAAAAGTTCTAGTAGCCATCAGACCCTCAGAGTTTTGCCCCCCCAAAAAAAAACCCTAAATCGCGATAATGTCCGTTCGAATAGCAAACTTATTTCATTCAGTTGCTGCAGCAAAATGTCCATAACTTTTGCAAAAATTCTTGCATAAATTTCTATCATACCTCAAAATTGTAGGTAATTAAAACTTCTAGTAGCCATCAGACCCTCACAGTTCCCCCCCCCCCCCCGAAAAAAAACCCTAAATCGCGATACTGTCCGTTCGAATAGCAAACGTATTTCATTCAGTTGCTGCAGCAAAATGTCCATAACTTTTGCAAAAATTCTTGCATAAATTTCTATCATACCTCAAATTGTAGGTAATTAAAAGTTCTAGGAGCCATCAGACTCTCAGAGTTTTGCCCCCCCGAAAAAAAACCCTAAATCGCGATAATGTCCGTTCGAATAGCAAACGTATTTCATTCAGTTGCTGCAGCAAAATGTCCATAACTTTTGCAAATATTCTTGCATAAATTTCTATCATACCTCCACTTGTAGGTAATTAAAAGTTCTAGTAGCCATCAGACCCTCAGAGTTTTGCCCCCCCCGAAAAAAAAACCCTAAATCGCGATAATATCCGTTCGAATAGCAAACGTATTTCATTCAGTTGCTGCAGCAAAATGTCCATAACCTTTGCAAAAATTCTTGCATACATTTCTATCATACCTCAAATTGTAGGTAAATAAAAGTTCTAGTAGCCATCAGACCCTCAGAGTTTTGCCCCCCCGAAAAAAAACCCTAAATCGCGATAATGTCCGTTCGAATAGCAAACGTATTTCATTCAGTTGCTGCAGCAAAATGTCCATAACTTTTGCAAATATTCTTGCATAAATTTCTATCATACCTCCACTTGTAGGTAATTAAAAGTTCTAGTAGCCATCAGACCCTCAGAGTTTTGCCCCCCCCCGAAAAAAAACCCTAAATCGCGATAATATCCGTTCGAATAGCAAACGTATTTCATTCACTTGCTGCAGCAAAATGTCCATAACTTTTGCAAAAGTTCTTGCATAAATTTCTATCATACCTCAAATTGTAGGTAATTAAAAGTTCTAGTAGCCATCAGACCCTCAGAGTTTTGCCCTCCCCCGAAAAAAAACCCTAAATCGCGATAATGTCCGTTCGAATAGCAAACGTGTTTCATTCACTTGCTGCAGCAAAATTTCCATAACTTTTGCAAAAATTCTTGCATAAATTTCTTTCATGCCTCAAATTGTAGGTAATTAAAAGTTCTAGTAGCCATCAGACCCTCAGAGTTTTGCCCCCCGAAAAAAAACCCTAAATCGCGATAATGTCCGTTCGAATAGCAAACGTATTTCATTCATTTGCTGCAGCAAAATGTCCATAACTTTTGCAAATATTCTTGCATAAATTTCTACCATACCTCAAATTGTAGGTAATTAAAAGTTCTAGTAACCGTCAGACCCTCAGAGTGTTGCCCCCCGAGAAAAAACCCTAAATCGCGATTTGCCCCCCCGAGAAAAAACCCTAAATCGCGATAATGTCCGTTCGAATAGCAAACGTATTTCATTCAGTTGCTGCAGAAAAATGTCCATAACTTTTGCAAAAATTCTTGCATAAATTTCTATCATACCTCAAATTGTAGGTAATTAAAAGTTCTAGTAGCCATCAGACCCTCAGAGTTTTGCCCCCCCAAAAAAAAACCCTAAATCGCGATAATGTCCGTTCGAATAGCAAACTTATTTCATTTAGTTGCTGCAGCAAAATGTCCATAACTTTTGCAAAAATTCTTGCATAAATTTCTATCATACCTCAAAATTGTAGGTAATTAAAAGTTCTAGTAGCCATCAGACCCTCACAGTTCCCCCCCCCGAAAAAAAACCCTAAATCGCGATACTGTCCGTTCGAATAGCAATCGTATTTCATTCAGTTGCTGCAGCAAAATGTCCATAACTTTTGCAAATATTCTTGCATAAATTTCTATCATACCTCAAATTGTAGGTAATTAAAAGTTCTAGTAGCCATCAGACTCTCAGAGTTTTGCCCCCCCGAAAAAAACCCTAAATCGCGATAATGTCCGTTCGAATAGCAAACGTATTTCATTCAGTTGCTGCAGCAAAATGTCCATAACTTTTGCAAATATTCTTGCATAAATTTCTATCATACCTCCACTTGTAGGTAATTAAAAGTTCTAGTAGCCATCAGACCCTCAGAGTTTTCCCCCCCCGAAAAAAAAACCCTAAATCGCGATAATATCCGTTCGAATAGCAAACGTATTTCATTCAGTTGCTGCAGCAAAATGTCCATAACTTTTGCAAAAATTCTTGCATACATTTCTATCATACCTCAAATTGTAGGTAAATAAAAGTTCTAGTAGCCATCAGACCCTCAGAGTTTTGCCCCCCCGAAAAAAAACCCTAAATCCCGATAATGGCCGTTCGAATAGCAAACGTATTTCATTCAGTTGCTGCAGCAAAATGTCCATAACTTTTGCAAATATTCTTGCATAAATTTCTATCATACCTCAAATTGTAGGTAATTAAAAGTTCTAGTAGCCATCAGACCCTCAGAGTTTTGCCCCCCCCGAAAAAAAACCCTAAATCGCGATAATGTCCGTTCGAATAGCAAACGTATTTCATTCAGTTGCTGCAGCAAAATGTCCATAACTTTTGCAAATATTCTTGCATAAATTTCTATCATACCTCCACTTGTAGGTAATTAAAAGTTCTAGTAGCCATCAGACCCTCAGAGTTTTGCCCCCCCCCCGAAAAAAAAACCCTAAATCGCGATAATATCCGTTCGAATAGCAAACGTATTTCATTCAGTTGCTGCAGCAAAATGTCCATAACTTTTGCAAAAATTCTTGCATAAATTTCTATCATACCTCAAATTGTAGGTAATTAAAAGTTCTAGTAGCCATCAGACCCTCAGAGTTTTGCCCTCCCCCGAAAAAAAACCCTAAATCGCGATAATGTCCGTTCGAATAGCAAACGTATTTCATTCACTTGCTGCAGCAAAATGTCCATAACTTTTGCAAAAATTCTTGCATAAATTTCTTTCATGCCTCAAATTGTAGGTAATTAAAAGTTCTAGTAGCCATCAGACCCTCAGAGTTTTGCCCCCCCGAAAAAAAACCCTAAATCGCGATAATGTCCGTTCGAATAGCAAACGTATTTCATTCATTTGCTGCAGCAAAATGTCCATAACTTTTGCAAATATTCTTGCATAAATTTCTACCATACCTGAAATTGTAGGTAATTAAAAGTTCTAGTAGCCGTCAGACCCTCAGAGTGTTGCCCCCCCGAGAAAAAACCCTAAATCGCGATTTGCCCCCCCGAGAAAAAACCCTAAATCGCGATAATGTCCGTTCGAATAGCAAACGTATTTCATTCAGTTGCTGCAGAAAAATGTCCATAACTTTTGCAAAAATTCTTGCATAAATTTCTATCATACCTCAAATTGTAGGTAATTAAAAGTTCTAGTAGCCATCAGACCCTCAGAGTTTTGCCCCCCCAAAAAAAAACCCTAAATCGCGATAATGTCCGTTCGAATAGCCAACTTATTTCATTCAGTTGCTGCAGCAAAATGTCCATAACTTTTGCAAAAATTCTTGCATAAATTTCTATCATACCTCAAAATTGTAGGTAATTAAAAGTTCTAGTAGCCATCAGACCCTCACAGTTCCCCCCCCCCCCCCGAAAAAAAACCCTAAATCGCGATACTGTCCGTTCGAATAGCAAACGTATTTCATTCAGTTGCTGCAGCAAAATGTCCATAACTTTTGCAAAAATTCTTGCATAAATTTCTATCATACCTCAAATTGTAGGTAATTAAAAGTTCTAGGAGCCATCAGACTCTCAGAGTTTTGCCCCCCCCGAAAAAAAACCCTAAATCGCGATAATGTCCGTTCGAATAGCAAACGTATTTCATTCAGTTGCTGCAGCAAAATGTCCATAACTTTTGCAAATATTCTTGCATAAATTTCTATCATACCTCCACTTGTAGGTAATTAAAAGTTCTAGTAGCCATCAGACCCTCAGAGTTTTGCCCCCCCCGAAAAAAAAACCCTAAATCGCGATAATATCCGTTCGAATAGCAAACGTATTTCATTCAGTTGCTGCAGCAAAATGTCCATAACTTTTGCAAAAATTCTTGCATACATTTCTATCATACCTCAAATTGTAGGTAAATAAAAGTTCTAGTAGCCATCAGACCCTCAGAGTTTTGCCCCCCCGAAAAAAAACCCTAAATCCCGATAATGGCCGTTCGAATAGCAAACGTATTTCATTCAGTTGCTGCAGCAAAATGTCCATAACTTTTGCAAATATTCTTGCATAAATTTCTATCATACCTCAAATTGTAGGTAATTAAAAGTTCTAGTAGCCATCAGACCCTCAGAGTTTTGCCCACCCGAAAAAAAAACCCTAAATCGCGATAATGTCCGTTCGAATAGCAAACGTATTTCATTCAGTTGCTGCAGCAAAATGTCCATAACTTTTGCAAAAATTCTTGCATAAATTTCCATCATACCTCAAATTGTAGGTAATTAAAAGTTCTAGTAGCATCAGACCCTCAGAGTTTTGCCCCCCCGAAAAAAAACCCTAAATCGCGATAATGTCCGTTCGAATAGCAAACGTATTTCATTCAGTTGCTGGAGCAAAATGTCCATAACTTTTGCAAAAATTATTGCATAAATTTCTATCATACCTCAAATTGTAGGTAATTAAAAGTTCTAGTAGCCATCAGAGCCTCAGAGTTTTGCCCCCCCGAAAAAAAAACCCTAAGTCGCGATAATGTCCGTTCGAATAGCAAACGTATTTCATTCAGTTTCTGCAGCAAAATGTCCATAACTTTTGCAAAAATTCTTGCATAAATTTCTATCATACCTCAAATTGTAGGTAATTAAAAGTTCTAGTAGCCATCAGACCCTCAGAGTTTTGCCCCCCCCGAAAAAAACCCCTAAATCGCGATAATGTCCGTTCGAATAGCAAACGTATTTCATTCAGTTGCTGCAGCAAAATGTCCATAACTTTTGCAAATATTCTTGCATAAATTTCTATCATACCTCCAATTGTAGGTAATTAAAAGTTCTAGTAGCCATCAGACCCTCAGAGTTTTGCCCCTCCGAAAAAAAACCCTAAATCGCGATAATGTCCGCTCGAATAGCAAACGTATTTCATTCAGTTGCTGCAGAAAAATGTCCATAACTTTTGCAAGAATTCTTGTATAAATTTCTATCATACCTCAAATTGTAGGTAATTAAAAGTTCTAGTAGCCATCAGACCCTCAGAGTTTTGCCCCCCCGAAGAAAAACCCTAAATCGCGATAATGTCCGTTCGAATAGCAAACGTATTTCATTCAGTTGCTGCAGCAAAATGTCCATAACTTTTGCAAAAATTCTTGCATAAATTTCTATCATACCTCAAATTGTAGGTAATTAAAAGTTCTAGTAGCCATCAGACCCTCAGAGTTTTTCCCCCCCGAAAAAAAAACCCTAAATCGCGATAATGTCCGTTCGAACAGCAAACGTATTTCATTCAGTTGCTGCAGCAAAATGTCCATAACTTTTGCAAAAATTCTTGCATAAATTTCTATCATACCTCAAATTGTAGGTAATTAAAAGTTCTAGTAGCCATCAGACTCTCAGAGTTTTGCCCCCCCGAAAAAGAAAACCCTAAATCGCGATAATGTCCGTTCGAATGGCAAACGTATTTCATTCAGTTGCTGCAGCAAAATGTCAATAACTTTTGCAAATATTCTTGCATAAATTTCTATCATACCTCAAATTGTAGGTATTTAAAAGTTCTAGTAGCCATCAGACCCTCAGAGTTTTGCCCCCCAAAAAAAAAACCCTAAATCGCGATAATGTCCGTTCGAATAGCAAACGTATTTCATTCAGTTGCTGCAGCAAAATGTCCATAACTTTTGCAAAAATTCTTGCATAAATTTCTATCATACCTCAAATTGTAGGTAATTAAAAGTTCTAGTAGCCATCAGACCCTCAGAGTTTTGCCCCCCCCCCGAAAAAAAACCCTAAATCGCGATAATGTCCGTTCGAATAGCAAACGTATTTCATTCACTTGCTGCAGCAAAATGTCCATAACTTTTGCAAAAATTCTTGCATAAATTTCTATCATGCCTCAAATTGTAGGTAATTAAAAGTTCTAGTAGCCATCAGACCCTCAGAGTTTTGCCCCCCCGAAAAAAAACCCTAAATCGCGATAACGTCCGTTCGAATAGCAAACGTATTTCATTCAGTTGCTGCAGCAAAATGTCCATAACGTTTGCAAAAATTCTTGCATAAATTTCTATCATACCTCAAATTGTAGGTAATTAAAAGTTCTAGTAGCCATCAGACCCTCAGAGTTTTGCCCCCCGAAAAAAAACCCTAAATCGCGATAATGTCCGTTCGAATAGCAAATGTATTTCATTCAGTTGCTGCAGCAAAATGTCCCATTCAGTTGTTGCAGAAAAATGTCCATAACTTTTGCAAAAATTCTTGCATAAATTTCTATCATACCTCAAATTGTAGGTAATTAAAAGTTCTAGTAGCCATCAGACCCTCAGAGTTTTGCCCCCCCCCCCCGAAAAAAAACCCTAAATCGCGATAATGTCCGTTCGAATAGCAAACGTATTTCATTCAGTTGCTGCAGCAAAATGTCCATAACTTTTGCAAATATTCTTGCATAAATTTCTATCATACCTCTAATTGTAGGTAATTAAATGTTCTAGTAGCCATCAGATCCTCAGAGTTTTGCCCCCCCGAAAAAAAACCCTAAATCGCGATCATGTCCGTTCGAATAGCAAACGTATTTCATTCAGTTGCTGCAGCAAAATGTCCATAACTTTTGCAAATATTCTTGCATAAATTTCTATCAAACCTCCAATTGTAGGTAATTAAAAGTTCTAGTAGCCATCAGACCCTCAGAGTTTTACCCCCCCGAAAAAAAACTAAATCGCGATAATGTCCGTTCGAATAGCAAACGTAATTCCTTCAGTTGCTGCAGCAAAATGTCCATAACTTTTGCAAATATTCTTGCATAATTTTCTACCATACCTCAAATTGTAGGTAATTAAAAGTTCTAGTAGCCATCAGACCCTCAGAATTTTGCCCCCCCGAAAAAAAAACCCTAAATCGCGATAACGTCCGTTCGAATAGCAAACGTATTTCATTCAGTTGCTGCAGAAAAATGTCCATAACTTTTGCAAAAATTCTTGCATAAATTTCTATCATACCTCAAATTGTAGGTAATTAAAAGTTCTAGTAGCCATCAGACCCTCAGAGTTTTGCCCCCCCGAAAAAAAAAACCTAAATCGCGATAATGTCCGTTCGAATAGCAAACGTATTTCATTCAGTTGCTGCAGCAAAATGTCCATAACTTTTGAAAAAATTCTTGCATAAATTTCTATCATAACTCAAATTGTAGGTAATTAAAAGTTCTAGTAGCCATCAGACCCTCAGAGTTTTTCCCCAACGAAAAAAAAACCCTAAATCGCGATAGTGTCCGTTCGAATAGCAAACGTATTTCATTCAGTTGCTGCAGCAAAATGTCCATAACTTTTGCAAAAATTCTTGGATAACTTTCTATCATACCTCAAATTGTAAGTAATTAAAAGTTCTAGTAGCCATCAGACCCTCAGAGTTTTGCCCCCCCGGAAAAAAAACCTAAATCGCGATAATGTCCGTTAGAATAGCAAACGTATTTCATTCAGTTGCTGCAGCAAAATGTCCATAACTTTTGCAAATATTCTTGCATAAATTTCTATCATACCTCAAATTGTAGGTAATTAAAAGTTCTAGTAGCTATCAGACCCTCAGAGTTTTGCCCCCCCGAAAAAAAACCCTAAATCGCGATAATGTCCGTTCGAATAGCAAACGTATTTCATTCAGTTGCTGCAGCAAAATGTCCATAACTTTTGCAAAAATTCTTGCATAAATTTCTATCATACCTCAAATTGTAGGTAATTAAAAGTTCTAGTAGCCATCAGACCCTCAGAGTTTTGCCCCCCCCCGAAAAAAAACCCTAAATCGCGATAATGTCCGTTCGAATAGCAAACGTATTTCATTCACTTGCTGCAGCAAAATGTCCATAACTTTTGCAAAAATTCTTGCATAAATTTCTATCATGCCTCAAATTGTAGGTAATTAAAAGTTCTAGTAGCCATCAGACCCTCAGAGTTTTGCCCCCCCGAAAAAAAACCCTAAATCGCGATAACGTCCGTTCGAATAGCAAACGTATTTCATTCAGTTGCTGCAGCAAAATGTCCATAACTTTTGCAAAAATTCTTGCATAAATTTCTATCATACCTCAAATTGTAGGTAATTAAAAGTTCTAGTAGCCATCAGACCCTCAGAGTTTTGCCCCCCGAAAAAAAACCCTAAATCGCGATAATGTCCGTTCGAATAGCAAATGTATTTCATTCAGTTGCTGCAGCAAAATGTCCCATTCAGTTGTTGCAGAAAAATGTCCATAACTTTTGCAAAAATTCTTGCATAAATTTCTATCATACCTCAAATTGTAGGTAATTAAAAGTTCTAGTAGCCATCAGACCCTCAGAGTTTTGCCCCCCCCCCCCGAAAAAAAACCCTAAATCGCGATAATGTCCGTTCGAATAGCAAACGTATTTCATTCAGTTGCTGCAGCAAAATGTCCATAACTTTTGCAAATATTCTTGCATAAATTTCTATCATACCTCTAATTGTAGGTAATTAAATGTTCTAGTAGCCATCAGATCCTCAGAGTTTTGCCCCCCCGAAAAAAAACCCTAAATCGCGATCATGTCCGTTCGAATAGCAAACGTATTTCATTCAGTTGCTGCAGCAAAATGTCCATAACTTTTGCAAATATTCTTGCATAAATTTCTATCATACCTCCAATTGTAGGTAATTAAAAGTTCTAGTAGCCATCAGACCCTCAGAGTTTTACCCCCCCGAAAAAAAAACTAAATCGCGATAATGTCCGTTCGAATAGCAAACGTAATTCCTTCAGTTGCTGCAGCAAAATGTCCATAACTTTTGCAAATATTCTTGCATAATTTTCTACCATACCTCAAATTGTAGGTAATTAAAAGTTCTAGTAGCCATCAGACCCTCAGAATTTTGCCCCCCCGAAAAAAAAACCCTAAATCGCGATAACGTCCGTTCGAATAGCAAACGTATTTCATTCAGTTGCTGCAGAAAAATGTCCATAACTTTTGCAAAAATTCTTGCATAAATTTCTATCATACCTCAAATTGTAGGTAATTAAAAGTTCTAGTAGCCATCAGACCCTCAGAGTTTTGCCCCCCCGAAAAAAAAACCCTAAATCGCGATAATGTCCGTTCGAATAGCAAACGTATTTCATTCAGTTGCTGCAGCAAAATGTCCATAACTTTTGAAAAAATTCTTGCATAAATTTCTATCATAACTCAAATTGTAGGTAATTAAAAGTTCTAGTAGCCATCAGACCCTCAGAGTTTTTCCCCAACGAAAAAAGAACCCTAAATCGCGATAGTGTCCGTTCGAATAGCAAACGTATTTCATTCAGTTGCTGCAGCAAAATGTCCATAACTTTTGCAAAAATTCTTGGATAAATTTCTGTCATACCTCAAATTGTAAGTAATTAAAAGTTCTAGTAGCCATCAGACCCTCAGAGTTTTGCCCCCCCGGAAAAAAAACCTAAATCGCGATAATGTCCGTTAGAATAGCAAACGTATTTCATTCAGTTGCTGCAGCAAAATGTCCATAACTTTTGCAAATATTCTTGCATAAATTTCTATCATACCTCAAATTGTAGGTAATTAAAAGTTCTAGTAGCTATCAGACCCTCAGAGTTTTGCCCACCCGAAAAAAAACCCTAAATCGCGATAATGTCCGTTCGAATAGCAAACGTATTTCATTCAGTTGCTGCAGCAAAATGTCCATAATTTTTGCAAAAATTCTTGCATAAATTTCTATCATACCTCAAATTGTAGGTAATTAAAAGTTCTAGTAGCCATCAGACCCTCAGAGTTTTGCCCCCCCAAAAAAACCCCTAAATCGCGATAATGTCCGTTCGAATAGCAAACGTATTTCATTCAGTTGCTGCAGCAAAATGTCCATAACTTTTGCAAAAATTCTTGCATAAATTTCTATCATACCTCAAATTGTAGGTAATTAAAAGTTCTAGTAGCCATCAGACCCTCAAAGTTTTGCCCCCGAAAAAAAACCCTAAATCGCGATAATGTCCGTTCGAATAGCAAACGTATTTCATTCAGTTGCTGCAGCAAAATGTCCATAACTTTTGCAAAAATTCTTGCATAAATTTCTATCATACCACAAATTGTAGGTAATTAAAAGTTCTAGTAGCCATCAGACCCTCAGAGTTTTGCCCCCCGAAAAAAACCCTAAATCGCGATAACGTCCGTTCGAATAGCAAACGTATTTCATTCAGTTGCTGCAGCAAAATGTCCATAACTTTTGCAAAAATTCTTGCATAAATTTCTATCATACCTCAAATTGTAGGTAATTAGAAGTTCTAGTAGCCATCAGACCCTCAGACTTTTGCCCCCCCGAAAAAAAACCCTAAATCGCGATAATGTCCGTTCGAATAGCAAATGTATTTCATTCAGTTGCTGCAGCAAAATGTCCCATTCAGTTGTTGCAGAAAAATGTCCATAACTTTTGCAAAAATTCTTGCATAAATTTCTATCATACCTCAAATTGTAGGTAATTAAAAGTTCTAGTAGCCGTCAGACCCTCAGAGTTTTGCCCCCCCCCCGAAAAAAAGCCCTAAATCGCGATAATGTCCGTTCGAATAGCAAACGTATTTCATTCAGTTGCTGCAGCAAAATGTCCATAACTTTTGCAAATATTCTTGCATAAATTTCTATCATACCTCTAATTGTAGGTAATTAAATGTTCTAGTAGCCATCAGACCCTCAGAGTTTTGCCCGCCCGAAAAAAAACCCTAAATCGCGATAATGTCCGTTCGAATAGCAAACGTATTTCATTCAGTTGCTGCAGCAAAATGTCCATAACTTTTGCAAATATTCTTGCGTAAATTTCTATCATACCTCCAATTGTAGGTAATTAAAAGTTCTAGTAGCCATCAGACCCTCAGAGTTTTGCCCCCCCGAAAAAAAACCCTAAATCGCGATAATGTCCGTTCGAATAGCAAACGTATTTCATTCATTTGCTGCAGCAAAATGTCCATAACTTTTGCAAATATTCTTGCATAAATTTCTACCATACCTCAAATTGTAGGTAATTAAAAGTTCTAGTAGCCATCAGACTCTCAGAGTTTTGCCCCCCCGAAAAAAAACCCTAAATCGCGATAATGTCCGTTCGAATAGCAAACGTATTTCATTCAGTTGCTGCAGCAAAATGTCCATAACTTTTGCAAATATTCTTGCATAAATTTCTATCATACCTCCACTTGTAGGTAATTAAAAGTTCTAGTAGCCATCAGACCCTCAGAGTTTTGCCCCACCCGAAAAAGAAACCCTAAATCGCGATAATATCCGTTCGAATAGCAAACGTATTTCATTCAGTTGCTGCAGCAAAATGTCCATAACTTTTGCAAAAATTCTTGCATACATTTCTATCATACCTCAAATTGTAGGTAAATAAAAGTTCTAGTAGCCATCAGACCCTCAGAGTTTTGCCCCCCCGAAAAAAAACCCTAAATCCCGATAATGGCCGTTCGAATAGCAAACGTATTTCATTCAGTTGCTGCAGCAAAATGTCCATAACTTTTGCAAATACTCTTGCATAAATTTCTATCATACCTCAAATTGTAGGTAATTAAAAGTTCTAGTAGCCATCAGACCCTCAGAGTTGTGCCCACCCGAAAAAAAAAACCCTAAATCGCGATAATGTCCGTTGGAATAGCAAACGTATTTCATTCAGTTGCTGCAGCAAAATGTCCATAACTTTTGCAAAAATTCTTGCATAAATTTCTATCATACCTCAAATTGTAGGTAATTAAAAGTTCTAGTAGCGTCAGACCCTCAGAGTTTTTCCCCCCCGAAAAAAAACCCTAAATCGCGATAATGTCCGTTCGAATAGCAAACGTATTTCATTCAGTTGCTGGAGCAAAATGTCCATAACTTTTGCAAAAATTATTGCATAAATTTCTATCATACCTCAAATTGTAGGTAATTAAAAGTTCTAGTACCCATCAGACCCTCAGAGTTTTGCCCCCCCGAAAAAAAAACCCTAAGTCGCGATAATGTCCGTTCGAATAGCAAACGTATTTCATTCAGTTGCTGCAGCAAAATGTCCATAACTTTTGCAAAAATTCTTGCATAAATTTCTATCATACCTCAAATTGTAGGTAATTAACAGTTCTAGTAGCCATCAGACCCTCAGAGTTTTGCCCCCCCCCCCCGAAAAAAAACCCTAAATCGCGATAATGTCCGTTCGAATAGCAAACGTATTTCATTCAGTTGCTGCAGCAAAATGTCCATAACTTTTGCAAATATTCTTGCATAAATTTCTATCATACCTCCAATTGTAGGTAATTAAAAGTTCTAGTAGCCATCAGACCCTCAGAGTTTTGCCCCTCCGAAAAAAAACCCTAAATCGCGATAATGTCCGCTCGAATAGCAAACGTATTTCATTCAGTTGCTGCAGCAAAATGTCCATAACTTTTGCAAATATTCTTGCATAAATTTCTACCATACCTCAAATTGTAGGTAATTAAAAGTTCTAGTAGCCATCAGACCCTCAGAGTTTTGCCCCCCCGAAAAAACCCTAAATCGCGATAATGTCCGTTCGAACAGCAAACGTATTTCATTCAGTTGCTGCAGCAAAATGTCCATAACTTTTGCAAAAATTCTTGCATAAATTTCTATCATACCTCAAATTGTAGGTAATTAAAAGTTCTAGTAGCCATCAGACTCTCAGAGTTTTGCCCCCCCGAAAAAAAAAACCCTAAATCGCGATAATGTCCGTTCGAATGGCAAACGTATTTCATTCAGTTGCTGCAGCAAAATGTCAATAACTTTTGCAAATATTCTTGCATAAATTTCTATCATACCTCAAATTGTAGGTAATTAAAAGTTCTAGTAGCCATCAGACCCTCAGAGTTTTGCCCCCCAAAAAAAAAAACCCTAAATCGCGATAATGTCCGTTCGAATAGCAAACGTATTTCATTTAGTTGCTGCAGCAAAATGTCCATAACTTTTGCAAAAATTCTTGCATAAATTTCTATCATACCACAAATTGTAGGTAATTAACAGTTCTAGTAGCCATCAGACCCTCAGAGTTTTGACCCCCCCCCGAAAAAAAACCCTAAATCGCGATAATGTCCGTTCGAATAGCAAACGTATTTCATTCAGTTGCTGCAGCAAAATGTCCATAACTTTTGCAAATATTCTTGCATAAATTTCTATCATACCTCCAATTGTAGGTAATTAAAAGTTCTAGTAGCCATCAGACCCTCAGAGTTTTGCCCCTCCGAAAAAAAACCCTAAATCGCGATAATGTCCGCTCGAATAGCAAACGTATTTCATTCAGTTGCTGCAGCAAAATGTCCATAACTTTTGCAAATATTCTTGCATAAATTTCTACCATACCTCAAATTGTAGGTAATTAAAAGTTCTAGTAGCCATCAGACCCTCAGAGTTTTGCCCCCCCGAAAAAACCCTAAATCGCGATAATGTCCGTTCGAATAGCAAACGTATTTCATTCAGTTGCTGCAGCAAAATGTCCATAACTTTTGCAAAAATTCTTGCATAAATTTCTATCATACCTCAAATTGTAGGTAATTAAAAGTTCTAGTAGCCATCAGACCCTCAGAGTTTTTCCCCCCCGAAAAAAAAACCCTAAATCGCGATAATGTCCGTTCGAACAGCAAACGTATTTCATTCAGTTGCTGCAGCAAAATGTCTATAACTTTTGCAAAAATTCTTGCATAAATTTCTATCATACCTCAAATTGTAGGTAATTAAAAGTTCTAGTAGCCATCAGACTCTCAGAGTTTTGCCCCCCCGAAAAAAAAAACCCTAAATCGCGATAATGTCCGTTCGAATGGCAAACGTATTTCATTCAGTTGCTGCAGCAAAATGTCAATAACTTTTGCAAATATTCTTGCATAAATTTCTATCATACCTCAAATTGTAGGTAATTAAAAGTTCTAGTAGCCATCAGACCCTCAGAGTTTTGCCCCCCAAAAAAAAAAACCCTAAATCGCGATAATGTCCGTTCGAATAGCAAACGTATTTCATTTAGTTGCTGCAGCAAAATGTCCATAACTTTTGCAAAAATTCTTGCATGAATTTCTATCATACCTCAAATTGTAGGTAATTAAAAGTTCTAGTAGCCATCAGACCCTCAGAGTTTTGCCCCCCCCGAAAAAAAACCCTAAATCGCGATAATGTCCGTTCGAATAGCAAACGTATTTCATTTAGTTGCTGGAGCAAAATGTCCATAACTTTTGCAAAAATTCTTGCATAAATTTCTATCATACCTCAAATTGTAGGTAATTAAAAGTTCTAGTAGCCATCAGACCCTCAGAGTTTTGCCCCCCCGAAAAAAAACCCTAAATCGCGATAATGTCCGTTCGAATAGCAAACGTATTTCATTCAGTTGCTGCAGCAAAGTGTCCATAACTTTTGCAAAAATTCTTGCATAAATTTCTATCATACCTCAAATTGTAGGTAATTAAAAGTTCTAGTAGCCATCAGACCCTCAGAGTTTTGCCCCCCCCCCCCGAAAAAAAACCTAAATCGCGATAATGTCCGTTCGAATAGCAAACGTATTTCATTCACTTGCTGCAGCAAAATGTCCATAACTTTTGCAAAAATTCTTGCATAAATTTCTATCATGCCTCAAATTGTAGGTAATTAAAAGTTCTAGTAGCCATCAGACCCTCAGAGTTTTGCCCCCCCGAAAAAAAACCCTAAATCGCGATAACGTCCGTTCGAATAGCAAACGTATTTCATTCAGTTGCTGCAGCAAAATGTCCATAACTTTTGCAAAAATTCTTGCATAAATTTCTATCATACCTCAAATTGTAGGTAATTAAAAGTTCTAGTAGCCATCAGACCCTCAGAGTTTTGCCCCCCGAAAAAAAACCCTAAATCGCGATAATGTCCGTTCGAATAGCAAATGTATTTCATTCAGTTGCTGCAGCAAAATGTCCCATTCAGTTGTTGCAGAAAAATGTCCATAACTTTTGCAAAAATTCTTGCATAAATTTCTATCATACCTCAAATTGTAGGTAATTAAAAGTTCTAGTAGCCATCAGACCCGCAGAGTTTTGCCCCCCCCCCCCGAAAAAAAACCCTAAATCGCTATAATGTCCGTTCGAATAGCAAACGTATTTCATTCAGTTGCTGCAGCAAAATGTCAATAACTTTTGCAAATATTCTTGCATAAATTTCTATCATACCTCAAATTGTAGGTAATTAAAAGTTCTAGTAGCCATCAGACCCTCAGAGTTTTGCCCCCCAAAAAAAAAAACCCTAAATCGCGATAATGTCCGTTCGAATAGCAAACGTATTTCATTTAGTTGCTGCAGCAAAATGTCCATAACTTTTGCAAAAATTCTTGCATGAATTTCTATCATACCTCAAATTGTAGGTAATTAAAAGTTCTAGTAGCCATCAGACCCTCAGAGTTTTGCCCCCCCCGAAAAAAAACCCTAAATCGCGATAATGTCCGTTCGAATAGCAAACGTATTTCATTTAGTTGCTGGAGCAAAATGTCCATAACTTTTGCAAAAATTCTTGCATAAATTTCTATCATACCTCAAATTGTAGGTAATTAAAAGTTCTAGTAGCCATCAGACCCTCAGAGTTTTGCCCCCCCGAAAAAAAAACCCTAAGTCGCGATAATGTCCGTTCGAATAGCAAACGTATTTCATTCAGTTGCTGCAGCAAAATGTCCATAACTTTTGCAAAAATTCTTGCATAAATTTCTATCATACCTCAAATTGTAGGTAATTAACATTTCTAGTAGCCATCAGACCCTCAGAGTTTTGCCCCCCCCCCGAAAAAAAACCCTAAATCGCGATAATGTCCGTTCGAATAGCAAACGTATTTCATTCAGTTGCTGCAGCAAAATGTCCATAACTTTTGCAAATATTCTTGCATAAATTTCTATCATACCTCCAATTGTAGGTAATTAAAAGTTCTAGTAGCCATCAGACCCTCAGAGTTTTGCCCCTCCGAAAAAAAACCCTAAATCGCGATAATGTCCGCTCGAATAGCAAACGTATTTCATTCAGTTGCTGCAGCAAAATGTCCATAACTTTTGCAAATATTCTTGCATAAATTTCTACCATACCTCAAATTGTAGGTAATTAAAAGTTCTAGTAGCCATCAGACCCTCAGAGTTTTGCCCCCCCGAAAAAACCCTAAATCGCGATAATGTCCGTTCGAACAGCAAACGTATTTCATTCAGTTGCTGCAGCAAAATGTCCATAACTTTTGCAAAAATTCTTGCATAAATTTCTATCATACCTCAAATTGTAGGTAATTAAAAGTTCTAGTAGCCATCAGACTCTCAGAGTTTTGCCCCCCCGAAAAAAAAAACCCTAAATCGCGATAATGTCCGTTCGAATGGCAAACGTATTTCATTCAGTTGCTGCAGCAAAATGTCAATAACTTTTGCAAATATTCTTGCATAAATTTCTATCATACCTCAAATTGTAGGTAATTAAAAGTTCTAGTAGCCATCAGACCCTCAGAGTTTTGCCCCCCAAAAAAAAAAACCCTAAATCGCGATAATGTCCGTTCGAATAGCAAACGTATTTCATTTAGTTGCTGCAGCAAAATGTCCATAACTTTTGCAAAAATTCTTGCATAAATTTCTATCATACCTCAAATTGTAGGTAATTAACAGTTCTAGTAGCCATCAGACCCTCAGAGTTTTGCCCCCCCCCCGAAAAAAAACCCTAAATCGCGATAATGTCCGTTCGAATAGCAAACGTATTTCATTCAGTTGCTGCAGCAAAATGTCCATAACTTTTGCAAATATTCTTGCATAAATTTCTATCATACCTCCAATTGTAGGTAATTAAAAGTTCTAGTAGCCATCAGACCCTCAGAGTTTTGCCCCTCCGAAAAAAAACCCTAAATCGCGATAATGTCCGCTCGAATAGCAAACGTATTTCATTCAGTTGCTGCAGCAAAATGTCCATAACTTTTGCAAATATTCTTGCATAAATTTCTACCATACCTCAAATTGTAGGTAATTAAAAGTTCTAGTAGCCATCAGACCCTCAGAGTTTTGCCCCCCCGAAAAAACCCTAAATCGCGATAATGTCCGTTCGAATAGCAAACGTATTTCATTCAGTTGCTGCAGCAAAATGTCCATAACTTTTGCAAAAATTCTTGCATAAATTTCTATCATACCTCAAATTGTAGGTAATTAAAAGTTCTAGTAGCCATCAGACCCTCAGAGTTTTTCCCCCCCGAAAAAAAAACCCTAAATCGCGATAATGTCCGTTCGAACAGCAAACGTATTTCATTCAGTTGCTGCAGCAAAATGTCTATAACTTTTGCAAAAATTCTTGCATAAATTTCTATCATACCTCAAATTGTAGGTAATTAAAAGTTCTAGTAGCCATCAGACTCTCAGAGTTTTGCCCCCCCGAAAAAAAAAACCCTAAATCGCGATAATGTCCGTTCGAATGGCAAACGTATTTCATTCAGTTGCTGCAGCAAAATGTCAATAACTTTTGCAAATATTCTTGCATAAATTTCTATCATACCTCAAATTGTAGGTAATTAAAAGTTCTAGTAGCCATCAGACCCTCAGAGTTTTGCCCCCCAAAAAAAAAAACCCTAAATCGCGATAATGTCCGTTCGAATAGCAAACGTATTTCATTTAGTTGCTGCAGCAAAATGTCCATAACTTTTGCAAAAATTCTTGCATGAATTTCTATCATACCTCAAATTGTAGGTAATTAAAAGTTCTAGTAGCCATCAGACCCTCAGAGTTTTGCCCCCCCCGAAAAAAAACCCTAAATCGCGATAATGTCCGTTCGAATAGCAAACGTATTTCATTTAGTTGCTGGAGCAAAATGTCCATAACTTTTGCAAAAATTCTTGCATAAATTTCTATCATACCTCAAATTGTAGGTAATTAAAAGTTCTAGTAGCCATCAGACCCTCAGAGTTTTGCCCCCCCGAAAAAAAACCCTAAATCGCGATAATGTCCGTTCGAATAGCAAACGTATTTCATTCAGTTGCTGCAGCAAAGTGTCCATAACTTTTGCAAATATTCTTGCATAAATTTCTATCATACCTCAAATTGTAGGTAATTAAAAGTTCTAGTAGCCATCAGACCCTCAGAGTTTTGCCCCCCCCCCGAAAAAAAACCTAAATCGCGATAATGTCCGTTCGAATAGCAAACGTATTTCATTCACTTGCTGCAGCAAAATGTCCATAACTTTTGCAAAAATTCTTGCATAAATTTCTATCATGCCTCAAATTGTAGGTAATTAAAAGTTCTAGTAGCCATCAGACCCTCAGAGTTTTGCCCCCCCGAAAAAAAACCCTAAATCGCGATAACGTCCGTTCGAATAGCAAACGTATTTCATTCAGTTGCTGCAGCAAAATGTCCATAACTTTTGCAAAAATTCTTGCATAAATTTCTATCATACCTCAAATTGTAGGTAATTAAAAGTTCTAGTAGCCATCAGACCCTCAGAGTTTTGCCCCCCGAAAAAAAACCCTAAATCGCGATAATGTCCGTTCGAATAGCAAATGTATTTCATTCAGTTGCTGCAGCAAAATGTCCCATTCAGTTGTTGCAGAAAAATGTCCATAACTTTTGCAAAAATTCTTGCATAAATTTCTATCATACCTCAAATTGTAGGTAATTAAAAGTTCTAGTAGCCATCAGACCCTCAGAGTTTTGCCCCCCCCCCCCCGAAAAAAAGCCCTAAATCGCTATAATGTCCGTTCGAATAGCAAACGTATTTCATTCAGTTGCTGCAGCAAAATGTCCATAACCTTTGCAAATATTCTTGCATACATTTCTATCATACCTCTAATTGTAGGTAATTAAATGTTCTAGTAGCCATCAGACCCTCAGAGTTTTGCCCCCCCGAAAAAAAACCCTAAATCGCGATAATGTCCGTTCGAATAGCAAACGTATTTCATTCAGTTGCTGCAGCAAAATGTCCATAACTTTTGCAAATATTCTTGCATAATTTTCTACCATACCTCAAATTGTAGGTAATTAAAAGTTCTAGTAGCCATCAGACCCTCAGAATTTTGCCCCCCCGAAAAAAAAACCCTAAATCGCGATAACGTCCGTTCGAATAGCAAACGTATTTCATTCAGTTGCTGCAGAAAAATGTCCATAACTTTTGCAAAAATTCTTGCATAAATTTCTATCATACCTCAAATTGTAGGTAATTAAAAGTTCTAGTAGCCATCAGACCCTCAGAGTTTTGCCCCCCCGAAAAAAAACCCTAAATCGCGATAATGTCCGTTCGAATAGCAAACGTATTTCATTCAGTTGCTGCAGCAAAATGTCCATAACTTTTGAAAAAATTCTTGCATAAATTTCTATCATACCTCAAATTGTAGGTAATTAAAAGTTCTAGTAGCCATCAGACCCTCAGAGTTTTTCCCCCCCGAAAAAAAAACCCTAAATCGCGATAATGTCCGTTCGAATAGCAAACGTATTTCATTCAGTTGCTGCAGCAAAATGTCCATAACTTTTGCAAAAATTCTTGGATAAATTTCTATCATACCTCAAATTGTAAGTAATTAAAAGTTCTAGTAGCCATCAGACCCTCAGAGTTTTGCCCCCCCGGAAAAAAAACCTAAATCGCGATAATGTCCGTTAGAATAGCAAACATATTTCATTCAGTTGCTGCAGCAAAATGTCCATAACTTTTGCAAATATTCTTGCATAAATTTCTATCATACCTCAAATTGTAGGTAATTAAAAGTTCTAGTAGCCATCAGACCCTCAGAGTTTTGCCCCCCCGAAAAAAAACCCTAAATCGCGATAATGTCCGTTCGAATAGCAAACGTATAACATTCAGTTGCTGCAGCAAAATGTCCATAACTTTTGCAAAAATTCTTGCATAAATTTCTATCATACCTCAAATTGTAGGTAATTAAAAGTTCTAGTAGCCATCAGACGCTCAGAGTTTTGCCCCCCCAAAAAAAAACCCTAAATCGCGATAATGTCCGTTCGAATAGCAAACGTATTTCATTCAGTTGCTGCAGCAAAATGTCCATAACTTTTGCAAAAATTCTTGCATAAATTTCTATCATACCTCAAATTGTAGGTAATTAAAAGTTCTAGTAGCCATCAGACCCTCAAAGTTTTGCCCCCGAAAAAAAACCCTAAATCGCGATAATGTCCGTTCGAATAGCAAACGTATTTCATTCAGTTGCTGCAGCAAAATGTCCATAACTTTTGCAAAAATTCTTGCATAAATTTCTATCATACCTCAAATTGTAGGTAATTAAAAGTTCTAGTAGCCATCAGACCCTCAGAGTTTTGCCCCCCGAAAAAAAACCCTAAATCGAGATAACGTCCGTTCGAATAGCAAACGTATTTCATTCAGTTGCTGCAGCAAAATGTCCATAACTTTTGCAAAAATTCTTGCATAAATTTCTATCATACCTCAAATTGTAGGTAATTAGAAGTTCTAGTAGCCATCAGACCCTCAGAGTTTTGCCCCGCGAAAAAAAACCCTAAATCGCGATAATGTCCGTTCGAATAGCAAATGTATTTCATTCAGTTGCTGCAGCAAAATGTCCCATTCAGTTGTTGCAGAAAAATGTCCATAACTTTTGCAAAAATTCTTGCATAAATTTCTATCATACCTCAAATTGTAGGTAATTAAAAGTTCTAGTAGCCATCAGACCCTCAAAGTTTTGCCCCCGAAAAAAAACCCTAAATCGCGATAATGTCCGTTCGAATAGCAAACGTATTTCATTCAGTTGCTGCAGCAAAATGTCCATAACTTTTGCAAATATTCTTGCATAAATTTCTATCATACCTCTAATTGTAGGTAATTAAATGTTCTAGTAGCCATCAGACCCTCAGAGTTTTGCCCGCCCGAAAAAAAACCCTAAATCGCGATAATGTCCGTTCGAATAGCAAACGTATTTCATTCAGTTGCTGCAGCAAAATGTCCATAACTTTTGCAAATATTCTTGCATAAATTTCTATCATACCTCCAATTGTAGGTAATTAAAAGTTCTAGTAGCCATCAGACCTTCAGAGTTTTGCCCCCCCGAAAAAAAACCCTAAATCGCGATAATGTCCGTTCGAATAGCAAACGTATTTCATTCATTTGCTGCAGCAAAATGTCCATAACTTTTGCAAATATTCTTGCATAAATTTCTACCATACCTCAAATTGTAGGTAATTAAAAGTTCTAGTAGCCGTCAGACCCTCAGAGTTTTTCCCCCCCGAGAAAAAACCCTAAATCGCGATAATGTCCGTTCGAATAGCAAACGTACTTCATTCACTTGCTGCAGAAAAATGTCCATAACTTTTGCAAAAATTCTTGCATAAATTTCTATCATACCTCAAATTGTAGGTAATTAAAAGTTCTAGTAGCCATCAGACCCTCAGAGTTTTGCCCCCCCAAAAAAAAACCTAAATCGCGATAATGTCCGTTCGAATAGCAAACTTATTTCATTCAGTTGCTGCAGCAAAATGTCCATAACTTTTGCAAAAATTCTTGCATAAATTTCTATCATACCTCAAAATTGTAGGTAATTAAAAGTTCTAGTAGCCATCAGACCCTCAGAGTTTCCCCCCCCCCCGAAAAAAAACCCTAAATCGCGATACTGTCCGTTCGAATAGCAAACGTATTTCATTCAGTTGCTGCAGCAAAATGTCCATAACTTTTGCAAAAATTCTTGCATAAATTTCTATCATACCTCAAATTGTAGGTAATTAAAAGTTCTAGTAGCCATCAGACTCTCAGAGTTTTGCCCCCCCGAAAAAAAACCTTAAATCGCGATACTGTCCGTTCGAATAGCAAACGTATTTCATTCAGTTGCTGCAGCAAAATGTCCATAACTTTTGCAAAAATTCTTGCATAAATTTCTATCATACCTCAAATTGTAGGTAATTAAAAGTTCTAGTAGCCATCAGACTCTCAGAGTTTTGCCCCCCCGAAAAAAAACCCTAAATCGCGATAATGTCCGTTCGAATAGCAAACGTATTTCATTCAGTTGCTGCAGCAAAATGTCCATAACTTTTGCAAATATTCTTGCATAAATTTCTATCATACCTCCACTTGTAGGTAATTAAAAGTTCTAGTAGCCATCAGACCCTCAGAGTTTTGCCCCCCCGAAAAAAAAACCCTAAATCGCGATAATATCCGTTCGAATAGCAAACGTATTTCATTCAGTTGCTGCAGCAAAATGTCCATAACTTTTGCAAAAATTCTTGCATACATTTCTCTCGTACCTCAAATTGTAGGTAATTAAAAGTTCTAGTAGCCATCAGACCCTCAGAGTTTTGCCCCCCCGAAAAAAAACCCTAAATCCCGATAATGACCGTTCGAATAGCAAACGTATTTCATTCAGTTGCTGCAGCAAAATGTCCATAACTTTTGCAAATATTCTTGCATAAATTTCTATCATACCTCAAATTGTAGGTAATTAAAAGTTCTAGTAGCCATCAGACCCTCAGAGATTTGCCCACCCGAAAAAAAAACCCTAAATCGCGATAATATCCGTTCGAATAGCAAACGTATTTCATTCAGTTGCTGCAGCAAAATGTCCATAACTTTTGTAAAAATTCTTGCATAAATTTCTATCATACCTCAAATTGTAGGTAATTAAAAGTTCTAGTAGCATCAGACCCTCAGAGTTTTGCCCCCCCGAAAAAAAACCCTACATCGCGATAATGTCCGTTCGAATAGCAAACGTATTTCATTCAGTTGCTGGAGCAAAATGTCCATAACTTTTGCAAAAATTATTGCATAAATTTCTATCATACCTCAAATTGTAGGTAATTAAAAGTTCTAGTAGCCATCAGACCCTCAGAGTTTTGCCCCCCCGAAAAAAAAACCCTAAGTCGCCATAATGTCCGTTCGAATAGCAAACGTATTTCATTCAGTTGCTGCAGCAAAATGTCCATAACTTTTGCAAAAATTCTTGCATAAATTTCTATCATACCTCAAATTGTAGGTAATTAAAAGTTCTAGTAGCCATCAGACCCTCAGAGTTTTGCCCTCCGAAAAAAAACCCTAAATCGCGATAATGTCCGCTCGAATAGCAAACGTATTTCATTCAGTTGCTGCAGCAAAATGTCCATAACTTTTGCAAATATTCTTGCATAAATTTCTACCATACCTCAAATTGTAGGTAATTAAAAGTTCTAGTAGCCATCAGACCCGCAGAGTTTTGCCCCCCCGAAAAAAAAACCCTAAATCGCGATAATATCCGTTCGAATAGCAAACGTATTTCATTCAGTTGCTGCAGCAAAATGTCCATAACTTTTGCAAAAATTCTTGCATACATTTCTCTCGTACCTCAAATTGTAGGTAATTAAAAGTTCTAGTAGCCATCAGACCCTCAGAGTTTTGCCCCCCCGAAAAAAAACCCTAAATCCCGATAATGTCCGTTCGAATAGCAAACGTATTTCATTGAGTTGCTGCAGCAAAATGTCCATAACTTTTGCAAATATTCTTGCATAAATTTCTATCATACCTCAAATTGTAGGTAATTAAAAGTTCTAGTAGCCATCAGACCCTCAGAGTTTTGCCCCCCCGAAGAAAAACCCTAAATCGCGATAATGTCCGTTCGAATAGCAAACGTATTTCATTGAGTTGCTGCAGCAAAATGTCCATAACTTTTGCAAAAATTCTTGCATAAATTTCTATCATACCTCAAATTGTAGGTAATTAAAAGTTCTAGTAGCCATCAGACCCTCAGAGTTTTTCCCCCCCGAAAAAAAAACCCTAAATCGCGATAATGTCCGTTCGAACAGCAAACGTATTTCATTCAGTTGCTGCAGCAAAATGTCCATAACTTTTGCACAAATTCTTGCATAAATTTCTATCATACCTCAAATTGTAGGTAATTAAAAGTTCTAGTAGCCATCAGACCCTCAGAGTTTTTCCCCCCCGAAAAAAAACCCTAAATCGCGATAATGTCCGTACGAATAGCAAACGTATTTCATTCAGTTGCTGCAGCAAAATGTCCATAACTTTTGCAAATATTCTTGCATAAATTTCTATCATACCTCAAATTGTAGGTAATTAAAAGTTCTAGTAGCCATCAGACCCTCAGAGTTTTGCCCCCCCGAAAAAAAACCCTAAATCGCGATAATGTCCGTTCGAATAGCAAACGTATTTCATTTAGTTGCTGGAGCAAAATGTCCATAACTTTTGCAAAAATTCTTGCATAAATTTCTATCATACCTCAAATTGTAGGTAATTAAAAGTTCTAGTAGCCATCAGACCCTCAGAGTTTTGCCCCCCCGAAAAAAAACCCTAAATCGCGATAATGTCCGTTCGAATAGCAAACGTATTTCATTCAGTTGCTGCAGCAAAATGTCCATAACTTTTGCAAAAATTCTTGCATAAATTTCTATCATACCTCAAATTGTAGGTAATTAAAAGTTCTAGTAGCCATCAGACCCTCAGAGTTTTGCCCCCCCCCCGAAAAAAAACCCTAAATCGCGATAATGTCCGTTCGAATAGCAAACGTATTTCATACAGTTGTTGCAGAAAAATGTCCATAACTTTTGCAAAAATTCTTGCATAAATTTCTATCATACCTCAAATTGTAGGTAATTAAAAGTTCTAGTAGCCATCAGACCCTCAGGGGTTTTCCCCCCCGGAAAAAAACCCTAAATCGCGATAATGTCCGTTCGAATAGCAAACGTATTTCATTCGGTTGCTGCAGCAAAATGTCCATAACTTTTGCATATATTCTTGCATAAATTTCTGTCATACCTCCAATTGTAGGTAATTAAAAGTTCTAGTAGCCATCAGACCCTCAGAGTTTTGCCCCCCCCCCGAAAAAAACCCTAAATGGCGATAATGTCCGTTCGAATAGCAAACGTATTTCATTCAGCTGCTGCAGCAAAATGTCCATAACTTTTGCATATATTCTTGCATAAATTTCTATCACACCTCAAATTGTAGGTAATAAAAGATCTAGTAGCCATCAGACCCTCAGAGTTTTGCCCCCCCGAAAAAAAAACCCTAAATCGCGATAATGTCCGTTCGAATGGCAAACGTATTTCATTCAGTTGCTGCAGCAAAATGTCAATAACTTTTGCAAATATTCTTGCATAAATTTCTATCACACCTCAAATTGTAGGTAATAATAGATCTAGTAGCCATCAGACCCTCAGAGTTTTGCCCCCCCGAAAAAAAAACCCTAAATCGCGATAATGTCCGTTCGAATGGCAAACGTATTTCATTCAGTTGCTGCAGCAAAATGTCCATAACTTTTGCAAAAATTCTTGCATAAATTTCTATCATACCTCAAATTGTAGGTAATTAAAAGTTCTAGTAGCCATCAGACCCTCAGAGTTTTGCCCCCCCCCGGAAAAAAACCCTAAATCGCGATAATGTCCGTTCGAATAGCAAACGTATTTCATACAGTTGTTGCAGAAAAATGTCCATAACTTTTGCAAAAATTCTTGCATAAATTTCTATCATACCTCAAATTGTAGGTAATTAAAAGTTCTAGTAACCATCAGACCCTCAGGGTTTTGCCCCCCCGGAAAAAAACCCTAAATCGCGATAATGTTCGTTCGAATAGCAAACGTATTTCATTCGGTTGCTGCAGCAAAATGTCCATAACTTTTGCATATATTCTTGCATAAATTTCTGTCATACCTCCAATTGTAGGTAATTAAAAGTTCTAGTAGCCATCAGACCCTCAGAGTTTTGCCCCCCCCCGAAAAAAACCCTAAATGGCGATAATGTCCGTTCGAATAGCAAACGTATTTCATTCAGCTGCTGCAGCAAAATGTCCATAACTTTTGCATATATTCTTGCATAAATTTCTATCACACCTCAAATTGTAGGTAATAAAAGATCTAGTAGCCATCAGACCCTCAGAGTTTTACCCCCCCGAAAAAAAAAACTAAATCGCGATAATGTCCGTTCGAATAGCAAACGTATTTCATTCAGTTGCTGCAGCAAAATGTCCATAACTTTTGCAAATATTCTTGCATAATTTTCTACCATACCTCAAATTGTAGGTAATTAAAAGTTCTAGTAGCCGTCAGACCCTCAGAGTTTTGCCCCCCCGAAAAAAAACCCTAAATCGCGATAATGTCCGTTCGAACAGCAAACGTATTTCATTCAGTTGCTGCAGCAAAATGTCCATAACTTTTGCAAAAATTCTTGCATAAATTTCTATCATACCTCAAATTGTAGGTAATTAAAAGTTCTAGTAGCCATCAGACCCTCAGAATTTTGCCCCCCCGAAAAAAAACCCTAAATCGCGATAACGTCCGTTCGAATAGCAAACGTATTTCATTCAGTTGCTGCAGAGAAATGACCATAACTTTTGCAAAAATTCTTGCATAAAATTCTATCATACCTCAAATTGTAGCTAATTAAAAGTTCTAGTAGCCATCAGACCCTCAGAGTTTTGCCCCCCCCCGAAAAAAAACCCTAAATCGCGATAATGTCCGCTCGAATAGCAAACGTATTTCATTCAGTTGCTGCAGCAAAATGTCCATAACTTTTGCAAATATTCTTGCATAAATTTCTACCATACCTCAAATTGTAGGTAATTAAAAGTTCTAGTAGCCATCAGACCCTCAGAGTTTTGCCCCCCCGAAAAAACCCTAAATCGCGATAATGTCCGTTCGAATAGCAAACGTATTTCATACAGTTGTTGCAGAAAAATGTCCATAACTTTTGCAAGAATTCTTGCATAAATTTCTATCATACCTCAAATTGTAGGTAATTAAAAGTTCTAGTAGCCATCAGACCCTCAGAGTTTTGCCCCCCCGAAGAAAAACCCTAAATCGCGATAATGTCCGTTCGAATAGCAAACGTATTTCATTGAGTTGCTGCAGCAAAATGTCCATAACTTTTGCAAAAATTCTTGCATAAATTTCTATCATACCTCAAATTGTAGGTAATTAAAAGTTCTAGTAGCCATCAGACCCTCAGAGTTTTTCCCCCCCGAAAAAAAAACCCTAAATCGCGATAATGTCCGTTCGAACAGCAAACGTATTTCATTCAGTTGCTGCAGCAAAATGTCCATAACTTTTGCACAAATTCTTGCATAAATTTCTATCATACCTCAAATTGTAGGTAATTAAAAGTTCTAGTAGCCATCAGACCCTCAGAGTTTTTCCCCCCCGAAAAAAAACCCTAAATCGCGATAATGTCCGTACGAATAGCAAACGTATTTCATTCAGTTGCTGCAGCAAAATGTCCATAACTTTTGCAAATATTCTTGCATAAATTTCTATCATACCTCAAATTGTAGGTAATTAAAAGTTCTAGTAGCCATCAGACCCTCAGAGTTTTGCCCCCCCGAAAAAAAACCCTAAATCGCGATAATGTCCGTTCGAATAGCAAACGTATTTCATTTAGTTGCTGGAGCAAAATGTCCATAACTTTTGCAAAAATTCTTGCATAAATTTCTATCATACCTCAAATTGTAGGTAATTAAAAGTTCTAGTAGCCATCAGACCCTCAGAGTTTTGCCCCCCCGAAAAAAAACCCTAAATCGCGATAATGTCCGTTCGAATAGCAAACGTATTTCATTCAGTTGCTGCAGCAAAATGTCCATAACTTTTGCAAAAATTCTTGCATAAATTTCTATCATACCTCAAATTGTAGGTAATTAAAAGTTCTAGTAGCCATCAGACCCTCAGAGTTTTGCCCCCCCCCCGAAAAAAAACCCTAAATCGCGATAATGTCCGTTCGAATAGCAAACGTATTTCATACAGTTGTTGCAGAAAAATGTCCATAACTTTTGCAAAAATTCTTGCATAAATTTCTATCATACCTCAAATTGTAGGTAATTAAAAGTTCTAGTAGCCATCAGACCCTCAGGGTTTTTCCCCCCCGGAAAAAAACCCTAAATCGCGATAATGTCCGTTCGAATAGCAAACGTATTTCATTCGGTTGCTGCAGCAAAATGTCCATAACTTTTGCATATATTCTTGCATAAATTTCTGTCATACCTCCAATTGTAGGTAATTAAAAGTTCTAGTAGCCATCAGACCCTCAGAGTTTTGCCCCCCCCCCGAAAAAAACCCTAAATGGCGATAATGTCCGTTCGAATAGCAAACGTATTTCATTCAGCTGCTGCAGCAAAATATCCATAACTTTTGCATATATTCTTGCATAAATTTCTATCACACCTCAAATTGTAGGTAATAAAAGATCTAGTAGCCATCAGACCCTCAGAGTTTTGCCCCCCCGAAAAAAAAACCCTAAATCGCGATAATGTCCGTTCGAATGGCAAACGTATTTCATTCAGTTGCTGCAGCAAAATGTCAATAACTTTTGCAAATATTCTTGCATAAATTTCTATCACACCTCAAATTGTAGGTAATAATAGATCTAGTAGCCATCAGACCCTCAGAGTTTTGCCCCCCCGAAAAAAAAACCCTAAATCGCGATAATGTCCGTTCGAATGGCAAACGTATTTCATTCAGTTGCTGCAGCAAAATGTCCATAACTTTTGCAAAAATTCTTGCATAAATTTCTATCATACCTCAAATTGTAGGTAATTAAAAGTTCTAGTAGCCATCAGACCCTCAGAGTTTTGCCCCCCCCCGAAAAAAAACCCTAAATCGCGATAATGTCCGTTCGAATAGCAAACGTATTTCATACAGTTGTTGCAGAAAAATGTCCATAACTTTTGCAAAAATTCTTGCATAAATTTCTATCATACCTCAAATTGTAGGTAATTAAAAGTTCTAGTAGCCATCAGACCCTCAGGGTTTTGCCCCCCCGGAAAAAAACCCTAAATCGCGATAATGTCCGTTCGAATAGCAAACGTATTTCATTCGGTTGCTGCAGCAAAATGTCCATAACTTTTGCATATATTCTTGCATAAATTTCTGTCATACCTCCAATTGTAGGTAATTAAAAGTTCTAGTAGCCATCAGACCCTCAGAGTTTTGCCCCCCCCCGAAAAAAACCCTAAATGGCGATAATGTCCGTTCGAATAGCAAACGTATTTCATTCAGCTGCTGCAGCAAAATGTCCATAACTTTTGCATATATTCTTGCATAAATTTCTATCACACCTCAAATTGTAGGTAATAAAAGATCTAGTAGCCATCAGACCCTCAGAGTTTTACCCCCCCGAAAAAAAAAACTAAATCGCGATAATGTCCGTTCGAATAGCAAACGTATTTCATTCAGTTGCTGCAGCAAAATGTCCATAACTTTTGCAAATATTCTTGCATAATTTTCTACCATACCTCAAATTGTAGGTAATTAAAAGTTCTAGTAGCCGTCAGACCCTCAGAGTTTTGCCCCCCCGAAAAAAAACCCTAAATCGCGATAATGTCCGTTCGAACAGCAAACGTATTTCATTCAGTTGCTGCAGCAAAATGTCCATAACTTTTGCAAAAATTCTTGCATAAATTTCTATCATACCTCAAATTGTAGGTAATTAAAAGTTCTAGTAGCCATCAGACCCTCAGAATTTTGCCCCCCCGAAAAAAAACCCTAAATCGCGATAACGTCCGTTCGAATAGCAAACGTATTTCATTCAGTTGCTGCAGAGAAATGACCATAACTTTTGCAAAAATTCTTGCATAAAATTCTATCATACCTCAAATTGTAGCTAATTAAAAGTTCTAGTAGCCATCAGACCCTCAGAGTTTTGCCCCCCCCGAAAAAAAACCCTAAATCGCGATAATGTCCGTTCGAATAGCAAACGTATTTCATTCAGTTGCTGCAGCAAAATGTCCATAACTTTTGCAAATATTCTTGCATAAATTTCTATCATACCTCCAATTATAGGTAATTAAAAGTTCTAGTAGCCAGCAGACCCTCAGAGTTTTGCCCCCCCCCCGAAAAAAAAACCCTAAATCGCGATAATGTCCGTTCGAATAGCAAACGTATTTCATTCAGTTGCTGCAGCAAAATGTCCATAACTTTTGCAAATATTCTTGCATAAATTTCTATCATACCTCCAATTGTAGGTAATTAAAAGCTCTAGTAGCCATCAGTCCCTCAGAGTTTTGCCCCTCCGAAAAAAAAACCCTAAAACGCGATAATGTCCGTTCGAATAGCAAACGTATTTCATTCAGTTGCTGCAGCAAAATGTCCATAACTTTTGCAAATATTCTTGCATACATTTCTATCACACCTCAAATTGTAGGTAATAAAAGATCTAGTAGCCATCAGACCCTCAGAGTTTTGCCCCCCGAAAAAAAACCCTAAATCGCGATAATGTCCGTTCGAATAGCAAACGTATTTCATTCAGTTGCTGCAGCAAAATGTCCATAACTTTTGCAAATATTCTTGCATAAATTTCTACCATACCTCAAATTGTAGGTAATTAAAAGTTCTAGTAGCCATCAGACCCTCAGAGTTTTGCCCCCCCGAAAAAAAACCCTAAATCGCGATAATGTCCGTACGAATAGCAAACGTATTTCATTCAGCTGCTGCAGCAAAATGTCCATAACTTTTGCATATATTCTTGCATAAATTTCTATCACACCGCAAATTGTAGGTAATAAAAGATCTAGTAGCCATCAGACCCTCAGAGTTTTGCCCCCCCGAAAAAAAAACCCTAAATCGCGATAATGTCCGTTCGAATGGCAAACGTATTTCATTCAGTTGCTGCAGCAAAATGTCAATAACTTTTGCAAATATTCTTGCATAAATTTCTATCATACCTCAAATTGTAGGTAATTAAAAGTTCTAGTAGCCATCAGACCCTCAGAGTTTTGCCCCCCCAAAAAAAAAACCTAAATCGCGATAATGTCCGTTCGAATAGCAAACGTATTTCATTTAGTTGCTGCAGCAAAATGTCCATAACTTTTGCAAAAATTCTTGCATAAATTTCTATCATACCTCAAATTGTAGGTAATTAAAAGTTCTAGTAGCCATCAGACCCTCAGAGTTTTGCCCCCCCCCGAAAAAAAACCCTAAATCGCGATAATGTCCGTTCGAATAGCAAACGTATTTCATTTAGTTGCTGGAGCAAAATGTCCATAACTTTTGCAAAAATTCTTGCATAAATTTCTATCATACCTCAAATTGTAGGTAATTAAAAGTTCTAGTAGCCATCAGACCCTCAGAGTTTTGCCCCCCCGAAAAAAAACCCTAAATCGCGATAATGTCCGTTCGAATAGCAAACGTATTTCATTCAGTTGCTGCAGCAAAATGTCCATAACTTTTGCAAAAATTCTTGCATAAATTTCTATCATACCTCAAATTGTAGGTAATTAAAAGTTCTAGTAGCCATCAGACCCTCAGAGTTTTGCCCCCCCCCCGAAAAAAAACCCTAAATCGCGATAATGTCCGTTCGAATAGCAAACGTATTTCATACAGTTGTTGCAGAAAAATGTCCATAACTTTTGCAAAAATTCTTGCATAAATTTCTATCATACCTCAAATTGTAGGTAATTAAAAGTTCTAGTAGCCATCAGACCCTCAGGGTTTTGCCCCCCCGGAAAAAAACCCTAAATCGCGATAATGTCCGTTCGAATAGCAAACGTATTTCATTCGGTTGCTGCAGCAAAATGTCCATAACTTTTGCATATATTCTTGCATAAATTTCTGTCATACCTCCAATTGTAGGTAATTAAAAGTTCTAGTAGCCATCAGACCCTCAGAGTTTTGCCCCCCCCCCGAAAAAAACCCTAAATGGCGATAATGTCCGTTCGAATAGCAAACGTATTTCATTCAGCTGCTGCAGCAAAATGTCCATAACTTTTGCATATATTCTTGCATAAATTTCTATCACACCTCAAATTGTAGGTAATAAAAGATCTAGTAGCCATCAGACCCTCAGAGTTTTGCCCCCCCGAAAAAAAAACCCTAAATCGCGATAATGTCCGTTCGAATGGCAAACGTATTTCATTCAGTTGCTGCAGCAAAATGTCAATAACTTTTGCAAATATTCTTGCATAAATTTCTATCACACCTCAAATTGTAGGTAATAATAGATCTAGTAGCCATCAGACCCTCAGAGTTTTGCCCCCCCGAAAAAAAAACCCTAAATCGCGATAATGTCCGTTCGAATGGCAAACGTATTTCATTCAGTTGCTGCAGCAAAATGTCCATAACTTTTGCAAAAATTCTTGCATAAATTTCTATCATACCTCAAATTGTAGGTAATTAAAAGTTCTAGTAGCCATCAGACCCTCAGAGTTTTGCCCCCCCCCGAAAAAAAACCCTAAATCGCGATAATGTCCGTTCGAATAGCAAACGTATTTCATACAGTTGTTGCAGAAAAATGTCCATAACTTTTGCAAAAATTCTTGCATAAATTTCTATCATACCTCAAATTGTAGGTAATTAAAAGTTCTAGTAGCCATCAGACCCTCAGGGTTTTGCCCCCCCGGAAAAAAACCCTAAATCGCGATAATGTCCGTTCGAATAGCAAACGTATTTCATTCGGTTGCTGCAGCAAAATGTCCATAACTTTTGCATATATTCTTGCATAAATTTCTGTCATACCTCCAATTGTAGGTAATTAAAAGTTCTAGTAGCCATCAGACCCTCAGAGTTTTGCCCCCCCCCCGAAAAAAACCCTAAATGGCGATAATGTCCGTTCGAATAGCAAACGTATTTCATTCAGCTGCTGCAGCAAAATGTCCATAACTTTTGCATATATTCTTGCATAAATTTCTATCACACCTCAAATTGTAGGTAATAAAAGATCTAGTAGCCATCAGACCCTCAGAGTTTTACCCCCCCGAAAAAAAAAACTAAATCGCGATAATGTCCGTTCGAATAGCAAACGTATTTCATTCAGTTGCTGCAGCAAAATGTCCATAACTTTTGCAAATATTCTTGCATAATTTTCTACCATACCTCAAATTGTAGGTAATTAAAAGTTCTAGTAGCCGTCAGACCCTCAGAGTTTTGCCCCCCCGAAAAAAAACCCTAAATTGCGATAATGTCCGTTCGAACAGCAAACGTATTTCATTCAGTTGCTGCAGCAAAATGTCCATAACTTTTGCAAAAATTCTTGCATAAATTTCTATCATACCTCAAATTGTAGGTAATTAAAAGTTCTAGTAGCCATCAGACCCTCAGAATTTTGCCCCCCCGAAAAAAAACCCTAAATCGCGATAACATCCGTTCGAATAGCAAACGTATTTCATTCAGTTGCTGCAGAGAAATGACCATAACTTTTGCAAAAATTCTTGCATAAAATTCTATCATACCTCAAATTGTAGCTAATTAAAAGTTCTAGTAGCCATCAGACCCTCAGAGTTTTGCCCCCCCCGAAAAAAAACCCTAAATCGCGATAATGTCCGTTCGAATAGCAAACGTATTTCATTCAGTTGCTGCAGCAAAATGTCCATAACTTTTGCAAATATTCTTGCATAAATTTCTATCATACCTCCAATTATAGGTAATTAAAAGTTCTAGTAGCCAGCAGACCCTCAGAGTTTTGCCCCCCCCCGAAAAAAAAACCCTAAATCGCGATAATGTCCGTTCGAATAGCAAACGTATTTCATTCAGTTGCTGCAGCAAAATGTCCATAACTTTTGCAAAAATTCTTGCATAAATTTCTATCATACCTCAAATTGTAGGTAATTAAAAGTTCTAGTAGCCATCAGACCCTCAGAGTTTTGCCCTCCGAAAAAAAACCCTAAATCGCGATAATGTCCGCTCGAATAGCAAACGTATTTCATTCAGTTGCTGCAGCAAAATGTCCATAACTTTTGCAAATATTCTTGCATAAATTTCTACCATACCTCAAATTGTAGGTAATTAAAAGTTCTAGTAGCCATCAGACCCTCAGAGTTTTGCCCCCCCGAAAAAAAAACCCTAAATCGCGATAATATCCGTTCGAATAGCAAACGTATTTCATTCAGTTGCTGCAGCAAAATGTCCATAACTTTTGCAAAAATTCTTGCATACATTTCTCTCGTACCTCAAATTGTAGGTAATTAAAAGTTCTAGTAGCCATCAGACCCTCAGAGTTTTGCCCCCCCGAAAAAAAACCCTAAATCCCGATAATGTCCGTTCGAATAGCAAACGTATTTCATTGAGTTGCTGCAGCAAAATGTCCATAACTTTTGCAAATATTCTTGCATAAATTTCTATCATACCTCAAATTGTAGGTAATTAAAAGTTCTAGTAGCCATCAGACCCTCAGAGTTTTGCCCCCCCGAAGAAAAACCCTAAATCGCGATAATGTCCGTTCGAATAGCAAACGTATTTCATTGAGTTGCTGCAGCAAAATGTCCATAACTTTTGCAAAAATTCTTGCATAAATTTCTATCATACCTCAAATTGTAGGTAATTAAAAGTTCTAGTAGCCATCAGACCCTCAGAGTTTTTCCCCCCCGAAAAAAAAACCCTAAATCGCGATAATGTCCGTTCGAACAGCAAACGTATTTCATTCAGTTGCTGCAGCAAAATGTCCATAACTTTTGCACAAATTCTTGCATAAATTTCTATCATACCTCAAATTGTAGGTAATTAAAAGTTCTAGTAGCCATCAGACCCTCAGAGTTTTTCCCCCCCGAAAAAAAACCCTAAATCGCGATAATGTCCGTACGAATAGCAAACGTATTTCATTCAGTTGCTGCAGCAAAATGTCCATAACTTTTGCAAATATTCTTGCATAAATTTCTATCATACCTCAAATTGTAGGTAATTAAAAGTTCTAGTAGCCATCAGACCCTCAGAGTTTTGCCCCCCCGAAAAAAAACCCTAAATCGCGATAATGTCCGTTCGAATAGCAAACGTATTTCATTTAGTTGCTGGAGCAAAATGTCCATAACTTTTGCAAAAATTCTTGCATAAATTTCTATCATACCTCAAATTGTAGGTAATTAAAAGTTCTAGTAGCCATCAGACCCTCAGAGTTTTGCCCCCCCGAAAAAAAACCCTAAATCGCGATAATGTCCGTTCGAATAGCAAACGTATTTCATTCAGTTGCTGCAGCAAAATGTCCATAACTTTTGCAAAAATTCTTGCATAAATTTCTATCATACCTCAAATTGTAGGTAATTAAAAGTTCTAGTAGCCATCAGACCCTCAGAGTTTTGCCCCCCCCCCGAAAAAAAACCCTAAATCGCGATAATGTCCGTTCGAATAGCAAACGTATTTCATACAGTTGTTGCAGAAAAATGTCCATAACTTTTGCAAAAATTCTTGCATAAATTTCTATCATACCTCAAATTGTAGGTAATTAAAAGTTCTAGTAGCCATCAGACCCTCAGGGGTTTTCCCCCCCGGAAAAAAACCCTAAATCGCGATAATGTCCGTTCGAATAGCAAACGTATTTCATTCGGTTGCTGCAGCAAAATGTCCATAACTTTTGCATATATTCTTGCATAAATTTCTGTCATACCTCCAATTGTAGGTAATTAAAAGTTCTAGTAGCCATCAGACCCTCAGAGTTTTGCCCCCCCCCCGAAAAAAACCCTAAATGGCGATAATGTCCGTTCGAATAGCAAACGTATTTCATTCAGCTGCTGCAGCAAAATGTCCATAACTTTTGCATATATTCTTGCATAAATTTCTATCACACCTCAAATTGTAGGTAATAAAAGATCTAGTAGCCATCAGACCCTCAGAGTTTTGCCCCCCCGAAAAAAAAACCCTAAATCGCGATAATGTCCGTTCGAATGGCAAACGTATTTCATTCAGTTGCTGCAGCAAAATGTCAATAACTTTTGCAAATATTCTTGCATAAATTTCTATCACACCTCAAATTGTAGGTAATAATAGATCTAGTAGCCATCAGACCCTCAGAGTTTTGCCCCCCCGAAAAAAAAACCCTAAATCGCGATAATGTCCGTTCGAATGGCAAACGTATTTCATTCAGTTGCTGCAGCAAAATGTCCATAACTTTTGCAAAAATTCTTGCATAAATTTCTATCATACCTCAAATTGTAGGTAATTAAAAGTTCTAGTAGCCATCAGACCCTCAGAGTTTTGCCCCCCCCCGGAAAAAAACCCTAAATCGCGATAATGTCCGTTCGAATAGCAAACGTATTTCATACAGTTGTTGCAGAAAAATGTCCATAACTTTTGCAAAAATTCTTGCATAAATTTCTATCATACCTCAAATTGTAGGTAATTAAAAGTTCTAGTAGCCATCAGACCCTCAGGGTTTTGCCCCCCCGGAAAAAAACCCTAAATCGCGATAATGTTCGTTCGAATAGCAAACGTATTTCATTCGGTTGCTGCAGCAAAATGTCCATAACTTTTGCATATATTCTTGCATAAATTTCTGTCATACCTCCAATTGTAGGTAATTAAAAGTTCTAGTAGCCATCAGACCCTCAGAGTTTTGCCCCCCCCCGAAAAAAACCCTAAATGGCGATAATGTCCGTTCGAATAGCAAACGTATTTCATTCAGCTGCTGCAGCAAAATGTCCATAACTTTTGCATATATTCTTGCATAAATTTCTATCACACCTCAAATTGTAGGTAATAAAAGATCTAGTAGCCATCAGACCCTCAGAGTTTTACCCCCCCGAAAAAAAAAACTAAATCGCGATAATGTCCGTTCGAATAGCAAACGTATTTCATTCAGTTGCTGCAGCAAAATGTCCATAACTTTTGCAAATATTCTTGCATAATTTTCTACCATACCTCAAATTGTAGGTAATTAAAAGTTCTAGTAGCCGTCAGACCCTCAGAGTTTTGCCCCCCCGAAAAAAAACCCTAAATCGCGATAATGTCCGTTCGAACAGCAAACGTATTTCATTCAGTTGCTGCAGCAAAATGTCCATAACTTTTGCAAAAATTCTTGCATAAATTTCTATCATACCTCAAATTGTAGGTAATTAAAAGTTCTAGTAGCCATCAGACCCTCAGAATTTTGCCCCCCCGAAAAAAAACCCTAAATCGCGATAACGTCCGTTCGAATAGCAAACGTATTTCATTCAGTTGCTGCAGAGAAATGACCATAACTTTTGCAAAAATTCTTGCATAAAATTCTATCATACCTCAAATTGTAGCTAATTAAAAGTTCTAGTAGCCATCAGACCCTCAGAGTTTTGCCCCCCCCCGAAAAAAAACCCTAAATCGCGATAATGTCCGCTCGAATAGCAAACGTATTTCATTCAGTTGCTGCAGCAAAATGTCCATAACTTTTGCAAATATTCTTGCATAAATTTCTACCATACCTCAAATTGTAGGTAATTAAAAGTTCTAGTAGCCATCAGACCCTCAGAGTTTTGCCCCCCCGAAAAAACCCTAAATCGCGATAATGTCCGTTCGAATAGCAAACGTATTTCATACAGTTGTTGCAGAAAAATGTCCATAACTTTTGCAAGAATTCTTGCATAAATTTCTATCATACCTCAAATTGTAGGTAATTAAAAGTTCTAGTAGCCATCAGACCCTCAGAGTTTTGCCCCCCCGAAGAAAAACCCTAAATCGCGATAATGTCCGTTCGAATAGCAAACGTATTTCATTGAGTTGCTGCAGCAAAATGTCCATAACTTTTGCAAAAATTCTTGCATAAATTTCTATCATACCTCAAATTGTAGGTAATTAAAAGTTCTAGTAGCCATCAGACCCTCAGAGTTTTTCCCCCCCGAAAAAAAAACCCTAAATCGCGATAATGTCCGTTCGAACAGCAAACGTATTTCATTCAGTTGCTGCAGCAAAATGTCCATAACTTTTGCACAAATTCTTGCATAAATTTCTATCATACCTCAAATTGTAGGTAATTAAAAGTTCTAGTAGCCATCAGACCCTCAGAGTTTTTCCCCCCCGAAAAAAAACCCTAAATCGCGATAATGTCCGTACGAATAGCAAACGTATTTCATTCAGTTGCTGCAGCAAAATGTCCATAACTTTTGCAAATATTCTTGCATAAATTTCTATCATACCTCAAATTGTAGGTAATTAAAAGTTCTAGTAGCCATCAGACCCTCAGAGTTTTGCCCCCCCGAAAAAAAACCCTAAATCGCGATAATGTCCGTTCGAATAGCAAACGTATTTCATTTAGTTGCTGGAGCAAAATGTCCATAACTTTTGCAAAAATTCTTGCATAAATTTCTATCATACCTCAAATTGTAGGTAATTAAAAGTTCTAGTAGCCATCAGACCCTCAGAGTTTTGCCCCCCCGAAAAAAAACCCTAAATCGCGATAATGTCCGTTCGAATAGCAAACGTATTTCATTCAGTTGCTGCAGCAAAATGTCCATAACTTTTGCAAAAATTCTTGCATAAATTTCTATCATACCTCAAATTGTAGGTAATTAAAAGTTCTAGTAGCCATCAGACCCTCAGAGTTTTGCCCCCCCCCCGAAAAAAAACCCTAAATCGCGATAATGTCCGTTCGAATAGCAAACGTATTTCATACAGTTGTTGCAGAAAAATGTCCATAACTTTTGCAAAAATTCTTGCATAAATTTCTATCATACCTCAAATTGTAGGTAATTAAAAGTTCTAGTAGCCATCAGACCCTCAGGGTTTTTCCCCCCCGGAAAAAAACCCTAAATCGCGATAATGTCCGTTCGAATAGCAAACGTATTTCATTCGGTTGCTGCAGCAAAATGTCCATAACTTTTGCATATATTCTTGCATAAATTTCTGTCATACCTCCAATTGTAGGTAATTAAAAGTTCTAGTAGCCATCAGACCCTCAGAGTTTTGCCCCCCCCCCCGAAAAAAACCCTAAATGGCGATAATGTCCGTTCGAATAGCAAACGTATTTCATTCAGCTGCTGCAGCAAAATGTCCATAACTTTTGCATATATTCTTGCATAAATTTCTATCACACCTCAAATTGTAGGTAATAAAAGATCTAGTAGCCATCAGACCCTCAGAGTTTTGCCCCCCCGAAAAAAAAACCCTAAATCGCGATAATGTCCGTTCGAATGGCAAACGTATTTCATTCAGTTGCTGCAGCAAAATGTCAATAACTTTTGCAAATATTCTTGCATAAATTTCTATCACACCTCAAATTGTAGGTAATAATAGATCTAGTAGCCATCAGACCCTCAGAGTTTTGCCCCCCCGAAAAAAAAACCCTAAATCGCGATAATGTCCGTTCGAATGGCAAACGTATTTCATTCAGTTGCTGCAGCAAAATGTCCATAACTTTTGCAAAAATTCTTGCATAAATTTCTATCATACCTCAAATTGTAGGTAATTAAAAGTTCTAGTAGCCATCAGACCCTCAGAGTTTTGCCCCCCCCCGAAAAAAAACCCTAAATCGCGATAATGTCCGTTCGAATAGCAAACGTATTTCATACAGTTGTTGCAGAAAAATGTCCATAACTTTTGCAAAAATTCTTGCATAAATTTCTATCATACCTCAAATTGTAGGTAATTAAAAGTTCTAGTAGCCATCAGACCCTCAGGGTTTTGCCCCCCCGGAAAAAAACCCTAAATCGCGATAATGTCCGTTCGAATAGCAAACGTATTTCATTCGGTTGCTGCAGCAAAATGTCCATAACTTTTGCATATATTCTTGCATAAATTTCTGTCATACCTCCAATTGTAGGTAATTAAAAGTTCTAGTAGCCATCAGACCCTCAGAGTTTTGCCCCCCCCCGAAAAAAACCCTAAATGGCGATAATGTCCGTTCGAATAGCAAACGTATTTCATTCAGCTGCTGCAGCAAAATGTCCATAACTTTTGCATATATTCTTGCATAAATTTCTATCACACCTCAAATTGTAGGTAATAAAAGATCTAGTAGCCATCAGACCCTCAGAGTTTTACCCCCCCGAAAAAAAAAACTAAATCGCGATAATGTCCGTTCGAATAGCAAACGTATTTCATTCAGTTGCTGCAGCAAAATGTCCATAACTTTTGCAAATATTCTTGCATAATTTTCTACCATACCTCAAATTGTAGGTAATTAAAAGTTCTAGTAGCCGTCAGACCCTCAGAGTTTTGCCCCCCCGAAAAAAAACCCTAAATCGCGATAATGTCCGTTCGAACAGCAAACGTATTTCATTCAGTTGCTGCAGCAAAATGTCCATAACTTTTGCAAAAATTCTTGCATAAATTTCTATCATACCTCAAATTGTAGGTAATTAAAAGTTCTAGTAGCCATCAGACCCTCAGAATTTTGCCCCCCCGAAAAAAAACCCTAAATCGCGATAACGTCCGTTCGAATAGCAAACGTATTTCATTCAGTTGCTGCAGAGAAATGACCATAACTTTTGCAAAAATTCTTGCATAAAATTCTATCATACCTCAAATTGTAGCTAATTAAAAGTTCTAGTAGCCATCAGACCCTCAGAGTTTTGCCCCCCCCGAAAAAAAACCCTAAATCGCGATAATGTCCGTTCGAATAGCAAACGTATTTCATTCAGTTGCTGCAGCAAAATGTCCATAACTTTTGCAAATATTCTTGCATAAATTTCTATCATACCTCCAATTATAGGTAATTAAAAGTTCTAGTAGCCAGCAGACCCTCAGAGTTTTGCCCCCCCCCCGAAAAAAAAACCCTAAATCGCGATAATGTCCGTTCGAATAGCAAACGTATTTCATTCAGTTGCTGCAGCAAAATGTCCATAACTTTTGCAAATATTCTTGCATAAATTTCTATCATACCTCCAATTGTAGGTAATTAAAAGCTCTAGTAGCCATCAGTCCCTCAGAGTTTTGCCCCTCCGAAAAAAAAACCCTAAAACGCGATAATGTCCGTTCGAATAGCAAACGTATTTCATTCAGTTGCTGCAGCAAAATGTCCATAACTTTTGCAAATATTCTTGCATACATTTCTATCATACCTCCAATTGTAGGTAATTAAAAGTTCTAGTAGCCATCAGACCCTCAAAGTTTTGCCCCCCGAAAAAAAACCCTAAATCGCGATAATGTCCGTTCGAATAGCAAACGTATTTCATTCAGTTGCTGCAGCAAAATGTCCATAACTTTTGCAAATATTCTTGCATAAATTTCTACCATACCTCAAATTGTAGGTAATTAAAAGTTCTAGTAGCCATCAGACCCTCAGAGTTTTGCCCCCCCGAAAAAAAACCCTAAATCGCGATAATGTCCGTACGAATAGCAAACGTATTTCATTCAGCTGCTGCAGCAAAATGTCCATAACTTTTGCATATATTCTTGCATAAATTTCTATCACACCGCAAATTGTAGGTAATAAAAGATCTAGTAGCCATCAGACCCTCAGAGTTTTGCCCCCCCGAAAAAAAAACCCTAAATCGCGATAATGTCCGTTCGAATGGCAAACGTATTTCATTCAGTTGCTGCAGCAAAATGTCAATAACTTTTGCAAATATTCTTGCATAAATTTCTATCATACCTCAAATTGTAGGTAATTAAAAGTTCTAGTAGCCATCAGACCCTCAGAGTTTTGCCCCCCCAAAAAAAAAACCTAAATCGCGATAATGTCCGTTCGAATAGCAAACGTATTTCATTTAGTTGCTGCAGCAAAATGTCCATAACTTTTGCAAAAATTCTTGCATAAATTTCTATCATACCTCAAATTGTAGGTAATTAAAAGTTCTAGTAGCCATCAGACCCTCAGAGTTTTGCCCCCCCCCGAAAAAAAACCCTAAATCGCGATAATGTCCGTTCGAATAGCAAACGTATTTCATTTAGTTGCTGGAGCAAAATGTCCATAACTTTTGCAAAAATTCTTGCATAAATTTCTATCATACCTCAAATTGTAGGTAATTAAAAGTTCTAGTAGCCATCAGACCCTCAGAGTTTTGCCCCCCCGAAAAAAAAACCCTAAATCGCGATAATGTCCGTTCGAATAGCAAACGTATTTCATTCAGTTGCTGCAGCAAAATGTCCATAACTTTTGCAAAAATTCTTGCATAAATTTCTATCATACCTCAAATTGTAGGTAATTAAAAGTTCTAGTAGCCATCAGACCCTCAGAGTTTTGCCCCCCCCCCGAAAAAAAACCCTAAATCGCGATAATGTCCGTTCGAATAGCAAACGTATTTCATACAGTTGTTGCAGAAAAATGTCCATAACTTTTGCAAAAATTCTTGCATAAATTTCTATCATACCTCAAATTGTAGGTAATTAAAAGTTCTAGTAGCCATCAGACCCTCAGGGTTTTGCCCCCCCGGAAAAAAACCCTAAATCGCGATAATGTCCGTTCGAATAGCAAACGTATTTCATTCGGTTGCTGCAGCAAAATGTCCATAACTTTTGCATATATTCTTGCATAAATTTCTGTCATACCTCCAATTGTAGGTAATTAAAAGTTCTAGTAGCCATCAGACCCTCAGAGTTTTGCCCCCCCCCCGAAAAAAACCCTAAATGGCGATAATGTCCGTTCGAATAGCAAACGTATTTCATTCAGCTGCTGCAGCAAAATGTCCATAACTTTTGCATATATTCTTGCATAAATTTCTATCACACCTCAAATTGTAGGTAATAAAAGATCTAGTAGCCATCAGACCCTCAGAGTTTTGCCCCCCCGAAAAAAAAACCCTAAATCGCGATAATGTCCGTTCGAATGGCAAACGTATTTCATTCAGTTGCTGCAGCAAAATGTCAATAACTTTTGCAAATATTCTTGCATAAATTTCTATCACACCTCAAATTGTAGGTAATAATAGATCTAGTAGCCATCAGACCCTCAGAGTTTTGCCCCCCCGAAAAAAAAACCCTAAATCGCGATAATGTCCGTTCGAATGGCAAACGTATTTCATTCAGTTGCTGCAGCAAAATGTCCATAACTTTTGCAAAAATTCTTGCATAAATTTCTATCATACCTCAAATTGTAGGTAATTAAAAGTTCTAGTAGCCATCAGACCCTCAGGGTTTTGCCCCCCCGGAAAAAAACCCTAAATCGCGATAATGTCCGTTCGAATAGCAAACGTATTTCATTCGGTTGCTGCAGCAAAATGTCCATAACTTTTGCATATATTCTTGCATAAATTTCTGTCATACCTCCAATTGTAGGTAATTAAAAGTTCTAGTAGCCATCAGACCCTCAGAGTTTTGCCCCCCCCCGAAAAAAACCCTAAATGGCGATAATGTCCGTTCGAATAGCAAACGTATTTCATTCAGCTGCTGCAGCAAAATGTCCATAACTTTTGCATATATTCTTGCATAAATTTCTATCACACCTCAAATTGTAGGTAATAAAAGATCTAGTAGCCATCAGACCCTCAGAGTTTTACCCCCCCGAAAAAAAAAACTAAATCGCGATAATGTCCGTTCGAATAGCAAACGTATTTCATTCAGTTGCTGCAGCAAAATGTCCATAACTTTTGCAAATATTCTTGCATAATTTTCTACCATACCTCAAATTGTAGGTAATTAAAAGTTCTAGTAGCCGTCAGACCCTCAGAGTTTTGCCCCCCCGAAAAAAAACCCTAAATTGCGATAATGTCCGTTCGAACAGCAAACGTATTTCATTCAGTTGCTGCAGCAAAATGTCCATAACTTTTGCAAAAATTTTTGCATAAATTTCTATCATACCTCAAATTGTAGGTAATTAAAAGTTCTAGTAGCCATCAGACCCTCAGAATTTTGCCCCCCCGAAAAAAAACCCTAAATCGCGATAACGTCCGTTCGAATAGCAAACGTATTTCATTCAGTTGCTGCAGAGAAATGACCATAACTTTTGCAAAAATTCTTGCATAAAATTCTATCATACCTCAAATTGTAGCTAATTAAAAGTTCTAGTAGCCATCAGACCCTCAGAGTTTTGCCCCCCCCGAAAAAAAACCCTAAATCGCGATAATGTCCGTTCGAATAGCAAACGTATTTCATTCAGTTGCTGCAGCAAAATGTCCATAACTTTTGCAAATATTCTTGCATAAATTTCTATCATACCTCCAATTATAGGTAATTAAAAGTTCTAGTAGCCAGCAGACCCTCAGAGTTTTGCCCCCCCCCCGAAAAAAAAACCCTAAATCGCGATAATGTCCGTTCGAATAGCAAACGTATTTCATTCAGTTGCTGCAGCAAAATGTCCATAACTTTTGCAAATATTCTTGCATAAATTTCTATCATACCTCCAATTGTAGGTAATTAAAAGCTCTAGTAGCCATCAGACCCTCAGAGTTTTGCCCCTCCGAAAAAAAAACCCTAAAACGCGATAATGTCCGTTCGAATAGCAAACGTATTTCATTCAGTTGCTGCAGCAAAATGTCCATAACTTTTGCAAATATTCTTGCATACATTTCTATCATACCTCCAATTGTAGGTAATTAAAAGTTCTAGTAGCCATCAGACCCTCAAAGTTTTGCCCCCCCGAAAAAAAACCCTAAATCGCGATAATGTCCGTTCGAATAGCAAACGTATTTCATTCAGTTGCTGCAGCAAAATGTCCATAACTTTTGCAAATATTCTGGCATAAATTTCTACCATACCTCAAATTGTAGGTAATTAAAAGTTCTAGTAGCCATCAGACCCTCAGAGTTTTGCCCCCCCGAAAAAAAACCCTAAATCGCGATAATGTCCGTACGAATAGCAAACGTATTTCATTCAGCTGCTGCAGCAAAATGTCCATAACTTTTGCATATATTCTTGCATAAATTTCTATCACACCGCAAATTGTAGGTAATAAAAGATCTAGTAGCCATCAGACCCTCAGAGTTTTGCCCCCCCGAAAAAAAAACCCTAAATCGCGATAATGTCCGTTCGAATGGCAAACGTATTTCATTCAGTTGCTGCAGCAAAATGTCAATAACTTTTGCAAATATTCTTGCATAAATTTCTATCATACCTCAAATTGTAGGTAATTAAAAGTTCTAGTAGCCATCAGACCCTCAGAGTTTTGCCCCCCCAAAAAAAAAACCTAAATCGCGATAATGTCCGTTCGAATAGCAAACGTATTTCACTTAGTTGCTGCAGCAAAATGTCCATAACTTTTGCAAAAATTCTTGCATAAATTTCTATCATACCTCAAATTGTAGGTAATTAAAAGTTCTAGTAGCCATCAGACCCTCAGAGTTTTGCCCCCCCCCCGAAAAAAAACCCTAAATCGCGATAATGTCCGTTCGAATAGCAAACGTATTTCATTTAGTTGCTGGAGCAAAATGTCCATAACTTTTGCAAAAATTCTTGCATAAATTTCTATCATACCTCAAATTGTAGGTAATTAAAAGTTCTAGTAGCCATCAGACCCTCAGAGTTTTGCCCCCCCGAAAAAAAACCCTAAATCGCGATAATGTCCGTTCGAATAGCAAACGTATTTCATTCAGTTGCTGCAGCAAAATGTCCATAACTTTTGCAAATATTCTTGCATAAATTTCTATCATACCTCCAATTATAGGTAATTAAAAGTTCTAGTAGCCACCAGACCCTCATAGTTTTGCCCCCCCCCCGAAAAAAAAACCCTAAATCGCGATAATGTCCGTTCGAATAGCAAACGTATTTCATTCAGTTGCTGCAGCAAAATGTCCATAACTTTTGCAAATATTCTTGCATAAATTTCTATCATACCTCCAATTGTAGGTAATTAAAAGTTCTAGTAGCCATCAGACCCTCAGAGTTTTGCCCCTCCGAAAAAAAAACCCTAAAACGCGATAATGTCCGTTCGAATAGCAAACGTATTTCATTCAGTTGCTGCAGCAAAATGTCCATAACTTTTGCAAATATTCTTGCATAAATTTCTATCATACCTCAAATTGTTGGTAATTAAGAGTTCTAGTAGCCATCAGACCCTCAGAGTTTTGCCCCCCCGAAAAAAAACCCTAAATCGCGATAATGTCCGTTCGAATAGCAAACGTATTTCATTCAGTTGCTGCAGCAAAATATCCATAACTTTTGCAAATATTCTTGCATAAATTTCTATCATACCTCCAATTGTAGGTAATTAAAAGTTCTAGTAGCCATCAGACCCTCAGAGTTTTGCCCCCCCGAAAAAAAACCCTAAATCGCGATAATGTCCGTTCGAATAGCAAACGTATTTCATTCAGTTGCTGCAGCAAAATGTCCATAACTTTTGCAAATATTCTTGCATAAATTTCTACCATACCTCAAATTGTAGGTAATTAAAAGTTCTAGTAGCCATCAGACCCTCAGAGTTTTGCCCCCCCGAAGAAAAACCCTAAATCGCGATAATGTCCGTTCGAATAGCAAACGTCTTTCATTCAGTTGCTGCAGCAAAATGTCCATAACTTTTGCAAAAATTCTTGCATAAATTTCTATCATACCTCAAATTGTAGGTAATTAAAAGTTCTAGTAGCCATCAGACCCTCAGAGTTTTTCCCCCCCGAAAAAAAAACCCTAAATCGCGATAATGTCCGTTCGAACAGCAAACGTATTTCATTCAGTTGCTGCAGCAAAATGTCCATAACTTTTGCAAAAATTCTTGCATAAATTTCTATCATACCTCAAATTGTAGGTAATTAAAAGTTCTAGTAGCCATCAGACCCTCAGAGTTTTGCCCCCCCGAAAAAAAACCCTAAATCGCGATAATGTCCGTACGAATAGCAAACGTATTTCATTCAGTTGCTGCAGCAAAATGTCCATAACTTTTGCAAATATTCTTGCATAAATTTCTATCATACCTCAAATTGTAGGTAATTAAAAGCTCTAGTAGCCATCAGACCCTCAGAGTTTTGCCCCCCCGAAAAAAAAACCCTAAATCGCGATAATGTCCGTACGAATAGCAAACGTATTTCATTCAGTTGCTGCAGCAAAATGTCCATAACTTTTGCAAATATTCTTGCATAAATTTCTATCATACCTCCAATTGTAGGTAATTAAAAGTTCTAGTAGCCATCAGACCCTCAGAGTTTTGCCCCTCCGAAAAAAAAACCCTAAAACGCGATAATGTCCGTTCGAATGGCAAACGTATTTCATTCAGTTGCTGCAGCAAAATGTCAATAACTTTTGCAAATATTCTTGCATAAATTTCTATCATACCTCAAATTGTAGGTAATTAAAAGTTCTAGTAGCCATCAGACCCTCAGAGTTTTGCCCCCCCAAAAAAAAACCCTAAATCGCGATAATGTCCGTTCGAATAGCAAACGTATTTCATTTAGTTGCTGCAGCAAAATGTCCATAACTTTTGCAAAAATTCTTGCATAAATTTCTATCATACCTCAAATTGTAGGTAATTAAAAGTTCTAGTAGCCATCAGACCCTCAGAATTTTGCCCCCCCCGAAAAAAAACCCTAAATCGCGATAATGTCCGTTCGAATAGCAAACGTATTTCATTTAGTTGCTGGAGCAAAATGTCCATAACTTTTGCAAAAATTCTTGCATAAATTTCTATCATACCTCAAATTGTAGGTAATTAAAAGTTCTAGTAGCCATCAGACCCTCAGAGTTTTGCCCCCCCGAAAAAAACCCCTAAATCGCGATAATGTCCGTTCGAATAGCAAACGTATTTCATTCAGTTGCTGCAGCAAAATGTCCATAACTTTTGCAAAAATTCTTGCATAAATTTCTATCATACCTCAAATTGTAGGTAATTAAAAGTTCTAGTAGCCATCAGACCCTCAGAGTTTTGCCCCCCCCCCCCCCCGAAAAAAAAACCCTAAATCGCGATAATGTCCGTTCGAACAGCAAACGTATTTCATTCAGTTGCTGCAGCAAAATGTCCATAACTTTTGCAAAAATTCTTGCATAAATTTCTATCATACCTCAAATTGTAGGTAATTAAAAGTTCTAGTAGCCATCAGACCCTCAGAGTTTTGCCCCCCCGAAAAAAAACCCTAAATCGCGATAATGTCCGTACGAATAGCAAACGTATTTCATTCAGTTGCTGCAGCAAAATGTCCATAACTTTTGCAAATATTCTTGCATAAATTTCTAACATACCTCAAATTGTAGGTAATTAAAAGTTCTAGTAGCCATCAGACCCTCAGAGTTTTGCCCCCCCGAAAAAAAACCCTAAATCGCGATAATGTCCGTACGAATGGCAAACGTATTTCATTCAGTTGCTGCAGCAAAATGTCCATAACTTTTGCAAATATTCTTGCATAAATTTCTATCATACCTCCAATTGTAGGTAATTAAAAGTTCTAGTAGCCATCAGACCCTCAGAGTTTTGCCCCCCCGAAAAAAAACCCTAAATCGCGATAATGTCCGTTCGAATAGCAAACGTATTTCATTCAGTTGCTGCAGCAAAATGTCCATAACTTTTGCAAATATTCTTGCATAAATTTCTACCATACCTCAAATTGTAGGTAATTAAAAGTTCTAGTAGCCATCAGACCCTCAGAGTTTTGCCCCCCCGAAGAAAAACCCTAAATCGCGATAATGTCCGTTCGAATAGCAAACGTCTTTCATTCAGTTGCTGCAGCAAAATGTCCATAACTTTTGCAAAAATTCTTGCATAAATTTCTATCATACCTCAAATTGTAGGTAATTAAAAGTTCTAGTAGCCATCAGACCCTCAGAGTTTTTCCCCCCCGAAAAAAAAACCCTAAATCGCGATAATGTACGTTCGAACAGCAAACGTATTTCATTCAGTTGCTGCAGCAAAATGTCCATAACTTTTGCAAAAATTCTTGCATAAATTTCTATCATACCTCAAATTGTAGGTAATTAAAAGTTCTAGTAGCCATCAGACCCTCAGAGTTTTGCCCCCCCGAAAAAAAACCCTAAATCGCGATAATGTCCGTACGAATAGCAAACGTATTTCATTCAGTTGCTGCAGCAAAATGTCCATAACTTTTGCAAATATTCTTGCATAAATTTCTATCATACCTCAAATTGTAGGTAATTAAAAGCTCTAGTAGCCATCAGACCCTCAGAGTTTTGCCCCCCCGAAAAAAAAACCCTAAATCGCGATAATGTCCGTACGAATAGCAAACGTATTTCATTCAGTTGCTGCAGCAAAATGTCCATAACTTTTGCAAATATTCTTGCATAAATTTCTATCATACCTCCAATTGTAGGTAATTAAAAGTTCTAGTAGCCATCAGACCCTCAGAGTTTTGCCCCTCCGAAAAAAAAACCCTAAAACGCGATAATGTCCGTTCGAATGGCAAACGTATTTCATTCAGTTGCTGCAGCAAAATGTCAATAACTTTTGCAAATATTCTTGCATAAATTTCTATCATACCTCAAATTGTAGATAATTAAAAGTTCTAGTAGCCATCAGACCCTCAGAGTTTTGCCCCCCCCAAAAAAAAACCCTAAATCGCGATAATGTCCGTTCGAATAGCAAACGTATTTCATTTAGTTGCTGCAGCAAAATGTCCATAACTTTTGCAAAAATTCTTGCATAAATTTCTATCATACCTCAAATTGTAGGTAATTAAAAGTTCTAGTAGCCATCAGACCCTCAGAGTTTTGCCCCCCCGAAAAAAACCCCTAAATCGCGATAATGTCCGTTCGAATAGCAAACGTATTTCATTCAGTTGCTGCAGCAAAATGTCCATAACTTTTGCAAAAATTCTTGCATAAATTTCTATCATACCTCAAATTGTAGGTAATTAAAAGTTCTAGTAGCCATCAGACCCTCAGAGTTTTGCCCCCCCCCCCCCGAAAAAAAAACCCTAAATCGCGATAATGTCCGTTCGAACAGCAAACGTATTTCATTCAGTTGCTGCAGCAAAATGTCCATAACTTTTGCAAAAATTCTTGCATAAATTTCTATCATACCTCAAATTGTAGGTAATTAAAAGTTCTAGTAGCCATCAGACCCTCAGAGTTTTGCCCCCCCGAAAAAAAACCCTAAATCGCGATAATGTCCGTACGAATAGCAAACGTATTTCATTCAGTTGCTGCAGCAAAATGTCCATAACTTTTGCATATATTCTTGCATAAATTTCTATCACACCGCAAATTGTAGGTAATAAAAGATCTAGTAGCCATCAGACCCTCAGAGTTTTGCCCCCCCGAAAAAAAAACCCTAAATCGCGATAATGTCCGTTCGAATGGCAAACGTATTTCATTCAGTTGCTGCAGCAAAATGTCAATAACTTTTGCAAATATTCTTGCATAAATTTCTATCATACCTCAAATTGTAGGTAATTAAAAGTTCTAGTAGCCATCAGACCCTCAGAGTTTTGCCCCCCCAAAAAAAAAACCTAAATCGCGATAATGTCCGTTCGAATAGCAAACGTATTTCATTTAGTTGCTGCAGCAAAATGTCCATAACTTTTGCAAAAATTCTTGCATAAATTTCTATCATACCTCAAATTGTAGGTAATTAAAAGTTCTAGTAGCCATCAGACCCTCAGAGTTTTGCCCCCCCCGAAAAAAAACCCTAAATCGCGATAATGTCCGTTCGAATAGCAAACGTATTTCATTTAGTTGCTGGAGCAAAATGTCCATAACTTTTGCAAAAATTCTTGCATAAATTTCTATCATACCTCAAATTGTAGGTAATTAAAAGTTCTAGTAGCCATCAGACCCTCAGAGTTTTGCCCCCCCGAAAAAAAACCCTAAATCGCGATAATGTCCGTTCGAATAGCAAACGTATTTCATTCAGTTGCTGCAGCAAAATGTCCATAACTTTTGCAAAAATTCTTGCATAAATTTCTATCATACCTCAAATTGTAGGTAATTAAAAGTTCTAGTAGCCATCAGACCCTCAGAGTTTTGCCCCCCCCCGAAAAAAAACCCTAAATCGCGATAATGTCCGTTCGAATAGCAAACGTATTTCATACAGTTGTTGCAGAAAAATGTCCATAACTTTTGCAAAAATTCTTGCATAAATTTCTATCATACCTCAAATTGTAGGTAATTAAAAGTTCTAGTAGCCATCAGACCCTCAGGGTTTTGCCCCCCCGGAAAAAAACCCTAAATCGCGATAATGTCCGTTCGAATAGCAAACGTATTTCATTCGGTTGCTGCAGCAAAATGTCCATAACTTTTGCATATATTCTTGCATAAATTTCTGTCATACCTCCAATTGTAGGTAATTAAAAGTTCTAGTAGCCATCAGACCCTCAGAGTTTTGCCCCCCCCCGAAAAAAACCCTAAATGGCGATAATGTCCGTTCGAATAGCAAACGTATTTCATTCAGCTGCTGCAGCAAAATGTCCATAACTTTTGCATATATTCTTGCATAAATTTCTATCACACCTCAAATTGTAGGTAATAAAAGATCTAGTAGCCATCAGACCCTCAGAGTTTTGCCCCCCCGAAAAAAAAACCCTAAATCGCGATAATGTCCGTTCGAATGGCAAACGTATTTCATTCAGTTGCTGCAGCAAAATGTCAATAACTTTTGCAAATATTCTTGCATAAATTTCTATCACACCTCAAATTGTAGGTAATAATAGATCTAGTAGCCATCAGACCCTCAGAGTTTTGCCCCCCCGAAAAAAAAACCCTAAATCGCGATAATGTCCGTTCGAATGGCAAACGTATTTCATTCAGTTGCTGCAGCAAAATGTCCATAACTTTTGCAAAAATTCTTGCATAAATTTCTATCATACCTCAAATTGTAGGTAATTAAAAGTTCTAGTAGCCATCAGACCCTCAGAGTTTTGCCCCCCCCCGAAAAAAAACCCTAAATCGCGATAATGTCCGTTCGAATAGCAAACGTATTTCATACAGTTGTTGCAGAAAAATGTCCATAACTTTTGCAAAAATTCTTGCATAAATTTCTATCATACCTCAAATTGTAGGTAATTAAAAGTTCTAGTAGCCATCAGACCCTCAGGGTTTTGCCCCCCCGGAAAAAAACCCTAAATCGCGATAATGTCCGTTCGAATAGCAAACGTATTTCATTCGGTTGCTGCAGCAAAATGTCCATAACTTTTGCATATATTCTTGCATAAATTTCTGTCATACCTCCAATTGTAGGTAATTAAAAGTTCTAGTAGCCATCAGACCCTCAGAGTTTTGCCCCCCCCCGAAAAAAACCCTAAATGGCGATAATGTCCGTTCGAATAGCAAACGTATTTCATTCAGCTGCTGCAGCAAAATGTCCATAACTTTTGCATATATTCTTGCATAAATTTCTATCACACCTCAAATTGTAGGTAATAAAAGATCTAGTAGCCATCAGACCCTCAGAGTTTTACCCCCCCGAAAAAAAAAACTAAATCGCGATAATGTCCGTTCGAATAGCAAACGTATTTCATTCAGTTGCTGCAGCAAAATGTCCATAACTTTTGCAAATATTCTTGCATAATTTTCTACCATACCTCAAATTGTAGGTAATTAAAAGTTCTAGTAGCCGTCAGACCCTCAGAGTTTTGCCCCCCCGAAAAAAAACCCTAAATTGCGATAATGTCCGTTCGAACAGCAAACGTATTTCATTCAGTTGCTGCAGCAAAATGTCCATAACTTTTGCAAAAATTCTTGCATAAATTTCTATCATACCTCAAATTGTAGGTAATTAAAAGTTCTAGTAGCCATCAGACCCTCAGAATTTTGCCCCCCCGAAAAAAAACCCTAAATCGCGATAACGTCCGTTCGAATAGCAAACGTATTTCATTCAGTTGCTGCAGAGAAATGACCATAACTTTTGCAAAAATTCTTGCATAAAATTCTATCATACCTCAAATTGTAGCTAATTAAAAGTTCTAGTAGCCATCAGACCCTCAGAGTTTTGCCCCCCCCGAAAAAAAACCCTAAATCGCGATAATGTCCGTTCGAATAGCAAACGTATTTCATTCAGTTGCTGCAGCAAAATGTCCATAACTTTTGCAAATATTCTTGCATAAATTTCTATCATACCTCCAATTATAGGTAATTAAAAGTTCTAGTAGCCAGCAGACCCTCAGAGTTTTGCCCCCCCCCCGAAAAAAAAACCCTAAATCGCGATAATGTCCGTTCGAATAGCAAACGTATTTCATTCAGTTGCTGCAGCAAAATGTCCATAACTTTTGCAAATATTCTTGCATAAATTTCTATCATACCTCCAATTGTAGGTAATTAAAAGCTCTAGTAGCCATCAGACCCTCAGAGTTTTGCCCCTCCGAAAAAAAAACCCTAAAACGCGATAATGTCCGTTCGAATAGCAAACGTATTTCATTCAGTTGCTGCAGCAAAATGTCCATAACTTTTGCAAATATTCTTGCATACATTTCTATCATACCTCCAATTGTAGGTAATTAAAAGTTCTAGTAGCCATCAGACCCTCAAAGTTTTGCCCCCCCGAAAAAAAACCCTAAATCGCGATAATGTCCGTTCGAATAGCAAACGTATTTCATTCAGTTGCTGCAGCAAAATGTCCATAACTTTTGCAAATATTCTGGCATAAATTTCTACCATACCTCAAATTGTAGGTAATTAAAAGTTCTAGTAGCCATCAGACCCTCAGAGTTTTGCCCCCCCGAAAAAAAAACCCTAAATCGCGATAATGTCCGTACGAATAGCAAACGTATTTCATTCAGCTGCTGCAGCAAAATGTCCATAACTTTTGCATATATTCTTGCATAAATTTCTATCACACCGCAAATTGTAGGTAATAAAAGATCTAGTAGCCATCAGACCCTCAGAGTTTTGCCCCCCCGAAAAAAAAACCCTAAATCGCGATAATGTCCGTTCGAATGGCAAACGTATTTCATTCAGTTGCTGCAGCAAAATGTCGATAACTTTTGCAAATATTCTTGCATAAATTTCTATCATACCTCAAATTGTAGGTAATTAAAAGTTCTAGTAGCCATCAGACCCTCAGAGTTTTGCCCCCCCAAAAAAAAAACCTAAATCGCGATAATGTCCGTTCGAATAGCAAACGTATTTCACTTAGTTGCTGCAGCAAAATGTCCATAACTTTTGCAAAAATTCTTGCATAAATTTCTATCATACCTCAAATTGTAGGTAATTAAAAGTTCTAGTAGCCATCAGACCCTCAGAGTTTTGCCCCCCCCCCGAAAAAAAACCCTAAATCGCGATAATGTCCGTTCGAATAGCAAACGTATTTCATTTAGTTGCTGGAGCAAAATGTCCATAACTTTTGCAAAAATTCTTGCATAAATTTCTATCATACCTCAAATTGTAGGTAATTAAAAGTTCTAGTAGCCATCAGACCCTCAGAGTTTTGCCCCCCCGAAAAAAAACCCTAAATCGCGATAATGTCCGTTCGAATAGCAAACGTATTTCATTCAGTTGCTGCAGCAAAATGTCCATAACTTTTGCAAATATTCTTGCATAAATTTCTATCATACCTCCAATTATAGGTAATTAAAAGTTCTAGTAGCCACCAGACCCTCATAGTTTTGCCCCCCCCCCGAAAAAAAAACCCTAAATCGCGATAATGTCCGTTCGAATAGCAAACGTATTTCATTCAGTTGCTGCAGCAAAATGTCCATAACTTTTGCAAATATTCTTGCATAAATTTCTATCATACCTCCAATTGTAGGTAATTAAAAGTTCTAGTAGCCATCAGACCCTCAGAGTTTTGCCCCTCCGAAAAAAAAACCCTAAAACGCGATAATGTCCGTTCGAATAGCAAACGTATTTCATTCAGTTGCTGCAGCAAAATGTCCATAACTTTTGCAAATATTCTTGCATAAATTTCTATCATACCTCAAATTGTTGGTAATTAAGAGTTCTAGTAGCCATCAGACCCTCAGAGTTTTGCCCCCCCGAAAAAAAACCCTAAATCGCGATAATGTCCGTTCGAATAGCAAACGTATTTCATTCAGTTGCTGCAGCAAAATATCCATAACTTTTGCAAATATTCTTGCATAAATTTCTATCATACCTCCAATTGTAGGTAATTAAAAGTTCTAGTAGCCATCAGACCCTCAGAGTTTTGCCCCCCCGAAAAAAAACCCTAAATCGCGATAATGTCCGTTCGAATAGCAAACGTATTTCATTCAGTTGCTGCAGCAAAATGTCCATAACTTTTGCAAATATTCTTGCATAAATTTCTACCATACCTCAAATTGTAGGTAATTAAAAGTTCTAGTAGCCATCAGACCCTCAGAGTTTTGCCCCCCCGAAGAAAAACCCTAAATCGCGATAATGTCCGTTCGAATAGCAAACGTCTTTCATTCAGTTGCTGCAGCAAAATGTCCATAACTTTTGCAAAAATTCTTGCATAAATTTCTATCATACCTCAAATTGTAGGTAATTAAAAGTTCTAGTAGCCATCAGACCCTCAGAGTTTTGCCCCCCCCCCCCCCCGAAAAAAAAACCCTAAATCGCGATAATGTCCGTTCGAACAGCAAACGTATTTCATTCAGTTGCTGCAGCAAAATGTCCATAACTTTTGCAAAAATTCTTGCATAAATTTCTATCATACCTCAAATTGTAGGTAATTAAAAGTTCTAGTAGCCATCAGACCCTCAGAGTTTTGCCCCCCCGAAAAAAAACCCTAAATCGCGATAATGTCCGTACGAATAGCAAACGTATTTCATTCAGTTGCTGCAGCAAAATGTCCATAACTTTTGCAAAAATTCTTGCATAAATTTCTATCATACCTCAAATTGTAGGTAATTAAAAGTTCTAGTAGCCATCAGACCCTCAGAGTTTTGCCCCCCCGAAAAAAAACCCTAAATCGCGATAATGTCCGTTCGAACAGCAAACGTATTTCATTCAGTTGCTGCAGCAAAATGTCCATAACTTTTGCAAAAATTCTTGCATAAATTTCTATCATACCTCAAATTGTAGGTAATTAAAAGTTCTAGTAGCCATCAGACCCTCAGAGTTTTGCCCCCCCGAAAAAAAACCCTAAATCGCGATAATGTCCGTACGAATAGCAAACGTATTTCATTCAGTTGCTGCAGCAAAATGTCCATAACTTTTGCAAATATTCTTGCATAAATTTCTATCATACCTCAAATTGTAGGTAATTAAAAGCTCTAGTAGCCATCAGACCCTCAGAGTTTTGCCCCCCCGAAAAAAAAACCCTAAATCGCGATAATGTCCGTACGAATAGCAAACGTATTTCATTCAGTTGCTGCAGCAAAATGTCCATAACTTTTGCAAATATTCTTGCATAAATTTCTATCATACCTCCAATTGTAGGTAATTAAAAGTTCTAGTAGCCATCAGACCCTCAGAGTTTTGCCCCTCCGAAAAAAAAAACCTAAAACGCGATAATGTCCGTTCGAATGGCAAACGTATTTCATTCAGTTGCTGCAGCAAAATGTCAATAACTTTTGCAAATATTCTTGCATAAATTTCTATCATACCTCAAATTGTAGATAATTAAAAGTTCTAGTAGCCATCAGACCCTCAGAGTTTTGCCCCCCCCAAAAAAAAACCCTAAATCGCGATAATGTCCGTTCGAATAGCAAACGTATTTCATTTAGTTGCTGCAGCAAAATGTCCATAACTTTTGCAAAAATTCTTGCATAAATTTCTATCATACCTCAAATTGTAGGTAATTAAAAGTTCTAGTAGCCATCAGACCCTCAGAGTTTTGCCCCCCCGAAAAAAACCCCTAAATCGCGATAATGTCCGTTCGAATAGCAAACGTATTTCATTCAGTTGCTGCAGCAAAATGTCCATAACTTTTGCAAAAATTCTTGCATAAATTTCTATCATACCTCAAATTGTAGGTAATTAAAAGTTCTAGTAGCCATCAGACCCTCAGAGTTTTGCCCCCCCCCCCCCCGAAAAAAAAACCCTAAATCGCGATAATGTCCGTTCGAACAGCAAACGTATTTCATTCAGTTGCTGCAGCAAAATGTCCATAACTTTTGCAAAAATTCTTGCATAAATTTCTATCATACCTCAAATTGTAGGTAATTAAAAGTTCTAGTAGCCATCAGACCCTCAGAGTTTTGCCCCCCCGAAAAAAAACCCTAAATCGCGATAATGTCCGTACGAATAGCAAACGTATTTCATTCAGTTGCTGCAGCAAAATGTCCATAACTTTTGCAAATATTGTTGCATAAATTTCTAACATACCTCAAATTGTAGGTAATTAAAAGTTCTAGTAGCCATCAGACCCTCAGAGTTTTGCCCCCCCGAAAAAAAACCCTAAATCGCGATAATGTCCGTACGAATGGCAAACGTATTTCATTCAGTTGCTGCAGCAAAATGTCCATAACTTTTGCAAATATTCTTGCATAAATTTCTATCATACCTCCAATTGTAGGTAATTAAAAGTTCTAGTAGCCATCAGACCCTCAGAGTTTTGCCCCCCCGAAAAAAAAAAACCTAAATCGCGATAATATCCGTTCGAATAGCAAACGTATTTCATTCAGTTGCTGCAGCAAAATGTCCATAACTTTTGCAAAAATTCTTTCATAAACTTCTATCATACCTCAAATTGTAGGTAATTAAAAGTTCTAGTAGCCATCAGACTCTCAGAGTTTTGCCCCCCCGAAAAAAAAACCCTAAATCGCGATAATGTCCGTTCGAATGGCAAACGTATTTCATTCAGTTGCTGCAGCAAAATGTCAATAACTTTTGCAAATATTCTTGCATAAATTTCTATCATACCTCAAATTGTAGGTAATTAAAAGTTCTAGTAGCCATCAGACCCTCAGAGTTTTGCCCCCCCAAAAAAAAACCCTAAATCGCGATAATGTCCGTTCGAATAGCAAACGTATTTCATTTAGTTGCTGCAGCAAAATGTCCATAACTTTTGCAAAAATTCTTGCATAAATTTCTATCATACCTCAAATTGTAGGTAATTAAAAGTTCTAGTAGCCATCAGACCCTCAGAGTTTTGCCCCCCCCCGAAAAAAAACCCTAAATCGCGATAATGTCCGTTCGAATAGCAAACGTATTTCATTTAGTTGCTGGAGCAAAATGTCCATAACTTTTGCAAAAATTCTTGCATAAATTTCTATCATACCTCAAATTGTAGGTAATTAAAAGTTCTAGTAGCCATCAGACCCTCAGAGTTTTGCCCCCCCGAAAAAAACCCTAAATCGCGATAATATCCGTTCGAATAGCAAACGTATTTCATTCAGTTGCTGCAGCAAAATGTCCATAACTTTTGCAAAAATTCTTGCATAAATTTCTATCATACCTCAAATTGTAGGTAATTAAAAGTTCTAGTAGCCATCAGACCCTCAGAGTTTTGCCCCCCCCCCGAAAAAAAACCCTAAATCGCGATAATGTCCGTTCGAATAGCAAACGTATTTCATACAGTTGTTGCAGAAAAATGTCCATAACTTTTGCAAAAATTCTTGCATAAATTTCTATCATACCTCAAATTGTAGGTAATTAAAAGTTCTAGTAGCCATCAGACCCTCAGGGTTTTGCCCCCCCGGAAAAAAACCCTAAATCGCGATAATGTCCGTTCGAATAGCAAACGTATTTCATTCGGTTGCTGCAGCAAAATGTCCATAACTTTTGCATATATTCTTGCATAAATTTCTGTCATACCTCCAATTGTAGGTAATAAAAGATCTAGTAGCCATCAGACCCTCAGAGTTTTACCCCCCCGAAAAAAAAACTAAATCGCGATAATGTCCGTTCGAATAGCAAACGTATTTCATTCAGTTGCTGCAGCAAAATGTCCATAACTTTTGCAAATATTCTTGCATAATTTTCTACCATACCTCAAATTGTAGGTAATTAAAAGTTCTAGTAGCCATCAGACCCTCAGAATTTTGCCCCCCCGAAAAAAAAACCCTAAATCGCGATAACGTCCGTTCGAATAGCAAACGTATTTCATTCAGTTGCTGCAGAGAAATGACCATAACTTTTGCAAAAATTCTTGCATAAAATTCTATCATACCTCAAATTGTAGGTAATTAAAAGTTCTAGTAGCCATCAGACCCTCAGAGTTTTGCCCCCCCGAAAAAAAACCCTAAATCGCGATAACGTCCGTTCGAATAGCAAGCGTATTTCATTCAGTTGCTGCAGCAAAATGTCCATAACTCTTGCAAATATTCTTGCATAAATTTCTATCATACCTCCAATTGTAGGTAATTAAAAGTTCTAGTAGCCACCAGACCCTCAGAGTTTTGCCCCCCCCCCCCCCGAAAAAAAACCCTAAATCGCGATAATGTCCGTTCGAATAGCAAACGTATTTCATTCAGTTGCTGCAGCAAAATGTCCATAACTTTTGCAAATATTCTGGCATAAATTTCTATCATACCTCCAATTGTAGGTACTTAAAAGTTCTAGTAGCCATCAGACCCTCAGAGTTTTGCCCCTCCGAAAAAAAAACCCTAAAACGCGATAATGTCCGTTCGAATAGCAAACGTATTTCATTCAGTTGCTGCAGCAAAATGTCCATAACTTTTGCAAATATTCTTGCATAAATTTCTATCATACCTCAAATTGTTGGTAATTAAGAGTTCTAGTAGCCATCAGACCCTCAGAGTTTTGCCCCCCCGAAAAAAAACCCTAAATCGCGATAATGTCCGTTCGAATAGCAAACGTATTTCATTCAGTTGCTGCAGCAAAATATCCATAACTTTTGCAAATATGCTTGCATAAATTTCTATCATACCTCCAATTGTAGGTAATTAAAAGTTCTAGTAGCCATCAGACCCTCAGAGTTTTGCCCCCCCGAAAAAAAGCCCTAAATCGCGATAATGTCCGTTCGAATAGCAAAAGTATTTCATTCAGTTGCTGCAGCAAAATGTCCATAACTTTTGCAAATATTCTTGCATAAATTTCTACCATACCTCAAATTGTAGGTAATTAAAAGTTCTAGTAGCCATCAGACCCTCAGAGTTTTGCCTCCCCGAAGAAAAACCCTAAATCGCGATAATGTCCGTTCGAATAGCAAACGTATTTCATTCAGTTGCTGCAGCAAAATGTCCATAACTTTTGCAAAAATTCTTGCATAAATTTCTAACATACCTCAAATTGTAGGTAATTAAAAGTTCTAGTAGCCATCAGACCCTCAGAGTTTTTCCCCCCCGAAAAAAAAACCCTAAATCGCGATAATGTCCGTTCGAACAGCAAACGTGTTTCATTCAGTTGCTGCAGCAAAATGTCCATAACTTTTGCAAAAATTCTTGCATAAATTTCTATCATACCTCAAATTGTAGGTAATTAAAAGTTCTAGTAGCCATCAGACCCTCAGAGTTTTGCCCCTCCGAAAAAGAACCCTAAATCGCGATAATGTCCGTACGAATAGCAAACGTATTTCATTCAGTTGCTGCAGCAAAATGTCCATAACTTTTGCAAATATTCTTGCATAAATTTCTATCATACCTCAAATTGTAGGTAATTAAAAGTTCTAGTAGCCATCAGACCCTCAGAGTTTTGCCCCCCCGAAAAAAAAACCCTAAATCGCGATAATGTCCGTTCGAATAGCAAACGTATTTCATTCAGTTGCTGCAGCAAAATGTCCATAACTTTTGCAAATATTCTTGCATAAATTTCTATCATACCTCCAATTGTAGGTAATTAAAAGTTCTAGTAGCCATCAGACCCTCAGAGTTTTGCCCCTCCGAAAAAAAACCCTAAAACGCGATAATGTCCGTTCGAATAGCAAACGTATTTCATTCAGTTGCTGCAGCAAAATGTCCATAACTTTTGCAAATATTCTTGCATAAATTTCTATCATACCTCAAATTGTTGGTAATTAAGAGTTCTAGTAGCCATCAGACCCTCAGAGTTTTGCCCCCCCGAAAAAAAACCCTAAATCGCGATAATGTCCGTTCGAATAGCAAACGTATTTCATTCAGTTGCTGCAGCAAAATATCCATAACTTTTGCAAATATTCTTGCATAAATTTCCATCATACCTCCAATTGTAGGTAATTAAAAGTTCTAGTAGCCATCAGACCCTCAGAGTTTTGCCCCCCCCGAAAAAAAACCCTAAATCGCGATAATGTCCGTTCGAATAGCAAACGTATTTCATTCAGTTGCTGCAGCAAAATGTCCATAACTTTTGCAAATATTCTTGCATAAATTTCTACCATACCTCAAATTGTAAGTAATTAAAAGTTCTAGTAGCCATCAGACCCTCAGAGTTTTGCCCCCCCGAAGAAAAACCCTAAATCGCGATAATGTCCGTTCGAATAGCAAACGTATTTCATTCAGTTGATGCAGCAAAATGTCCATAACTTTTGCAAAAATTCTTGCATAAATTTCTATCATACCTCAAGTTGTAGGTAATTAAAAGTTCTAGTAGCCATCAGACTCTCAGAGTTTTGCCCCCCCGAAAAAAAACCCTAAATCGCGATAATGTCCGTACGAATAGCAAACGTATTTCATTCAGTTGCTGCAGCAAAATGTCCATAACTTTTGCAAATATTCTTGCATAAATTTCTATCATACCTCAAATTGTAGGTAATTAAAAGTTCTAGTAGCCATCAGACCCTCAGAGTTTTGCCCCCCCGAAAAAAAACCTAAATCGCGATAATGTCCGTTCGAATAGCAAACGTATTTCATTCAGTTGCTGCAGCAAAATGTCCATAACTTTTGCAAAAATTCTTGCATAAATTTCTATCATACCTCAAATTGTAGGTAATTAAAAGTTCTAGTAGCCATCAGACTCTCAGAGTTTTGCCCCCCCAAAAAAAAAAACCCTAAATCGCGATAATGTCCGTTCGAATGGCAAACGTATTTCATTCAGTTGCTGCAGCAAAATGTCAATAACTTTTGCAAATATTCTTGCATAAATTTCTATCATACCTCAAGTTGTAGGTAATTAAAAGTTCTAATAGCCATCAGACCCTCAGAGTTTTGCCCCCCCAAAAAAAAACCCTAAATCGCGATAATGTCCGTTCGAATAGCAAACGTATTTCATTCAGTTGCTGCAGCAAAATGTCCATAACTTTTGCAAATATTCTTGCATAAATTTCTATCATACCTCTAATTGTAGGTAATTAAATGTTCTAGTAGCCATCAGACCCTCAGAGTTTTGCACCCCCGAAAAAAGACCCTAAATCGCTATAATGTCCGTTCGAATAGCAAACGTATTTCATTCAGTTGCTGCAGCAAAATGTCCATAACTTTTGCAAATATTCTTGCATAAATTTCTATCATACCTCCAATTGTAGGTAATTAAAAGTTCTAGTAGCCATCAGACCCTCAGAGTTTTGCCCCCCCGAAAAAAAACCTTAAATCGCGATAATGTCCGTTCGAATAGCAAACGTATTTCATTCAGTTGCTGCAGCAAAATGTCCATAACGTTTGCAAATATTCTTGCATAAATTTCTACCATACCTCAAATTGTAGGTAATTAAAAGTTCTGGTAGCCGTCAGACCCTCAGAGTTTTGCCCCCCGAGAAAAAACCCTAAATCGCGATAATGTCCGTTCGAATAGCAAACGTATTTCATTCAGTTGCTGCAGAAAAATGTGCATAACTTTTGCAAGAATTCTTGCATAAATTTCTATCATACCTCAAATTGTAGGTAATTAAAAGTTCTAGTAGCCATCAGACCCTCAGAGTTTTGCCCCCCCGAAGAAAAACCCTAAATCGCGATAATGTCCGTTCGAATAGCAAACGTATTTCATTCAGTTGCTGCAGCAAAATGTCCATAACTTTTGCAAAAATTCTTGCATAAATTTCTATCATACCTCAAATTGTAGGTAATTAAAAGTTCTAGTAGCCATCAGACCCTCAGAGTATTTCCCCCCCGAAAAAAAAACCCTAAATCGCGATAATGTCCGTTCGAACAGCAAACGTATTTCATTCAGTTGCTGCAGCAAAATGTCCATAACTTTTGCAAAAATTCTTGCATAAATTTCTATCATACCTCAAATTGTAGGTAATTAAAAGTTCTAGTAGCCATCAGACCCTCAGAGTTTTGCCCCCCCCGAAAAAAAACCCTAAATCGCGATAATGTCCGTACGAATAGCAAACGTATTTCATTCAGTTGCTGCAGCAAAATGTCCATAAGTTTTGCAAATATTCTTGCATAAATTTCTATCATACCTCAAATTGTAGGTAATTAAAAGTTCTAGTAGCCATCAGACCCTCAGAGTTTTGCCCCCCCGAAAAAAAAAACCTAAATCGCGATAATGTCCGTTCGAATAGCAAACGTATTTCATTCAGTTGCTGCAGCAAAATGTCCATAACTTTTGCAAAAATTCTTGCATAAATTTCTATCATACCTCAAATTGTAGGTAATTAAAAGTTCTAGTAGCCATCAGACTCTCAGAGTTTTGCCCCCCCGAAAAAAAAACCCTAAATCGCGATAATGTCCGTTCGAATGGCAAACGTATTTCATTCAGTTGCTGCAGCAAAATGTCCATAACTTTTGCAAATATTCTTGCATAAATTTCTATCATACCTCAAATTGTAGGTAATTAAAAGTTCTAGTAGCCATCAGACCCTCAGAGTTTTGCCCCCCCGAAAAAAAACCTAAATCGCGATAATGTCCGTTCGAATAGCAAACGTATTTCATTCAGTTGCTGCAGCAAAATGTCCATAACTTTTGCAAAAATTCTTGCATAAATTTCTATCATACCTCAAATTGTAGGTAATTAAAAGTTCTAGTAGCCATCAGACTCTCAGAGTTTTGCCCCCCCAAAAAAAAAAACCCTAAATCGCGATAATGTCCGTTCGAATGGCAAACGTATTTCATTCAGTTGCTGCAGCAAAATGTCAATAACTTTTGCAAATATTCTTGCATAAATTTCTATCATACCTCAAGTTGTAGGTAATTAAAAGTTCTAATAGCCATCAGACCCTCAGAGTTTTGCCCCCCCAAAAAAAAACCCTAAATCGCGATAATGTCCGTTCGAATAGCAAACGTATTTCATTCAGTTGCTGCAGCAAAATGTCCATAACTTTTGCAAATATTCTTGCATAAATTTCTATCATACCTCTAATTGTAGGTAATTAAATGTTCTAGTAGCCATCAGACCCTCAGAGTTTTGCACCCCCGAAAAAAGACCCTAAATCGCTATAATGTCCGTTCGAATAGCAAACGTATTTCATTCAGTTGCTGCAGCAAAATGTCCATAACTTTTGCAAATATTCTTGCATAAATTTCTATCATACCTCCAATTGTAGGTAATTAAAAGTTCTAGTAGCCATCAGACCCTCAGAGTTTTGCCCCCCCGAAAAAAAACCTTAAATCGCGATAATGTCCGTTCGAATAGCAAACGTATTTCATTCAGTTGCTGCAGCAAAATGTCAATAACGTTTGCAAATATTCTTGCATAAATTTCTACCATACCTCAAATTGTAGGTAATTAAAAGTTCTGGTAGCCGTCAGACCCTCAGAGTTTTGCCCCCCGAGAAAAAACCCTAAATCGCGATAATGTCCGTTCGAATAGCAAACGTATTTCATTCAGTTGCTGCAGAAAAATGTGCATAACTTTTGCAAGAATTCTTGCATAAATTTCTATCATACCTCAAATTGTAGGTAATTAAAAGTTCTAGTAGCCATCAGACCCTCAGAGTTTTGCCCCCCCGAAGAAAAACCCTAAATCGCGATAATGTCCGTTCGAATAGCAAACGTATTTCATTCAGTTGCTGCAGCAAAATGTCCATAACTTTTGCAAAAATTCTTGCATAAATTTCTATCATACCTCAAATTGTAGGTAATTAAAAGTTCTAGTAGCCATCAGACCCTCAGAGTATTTCCCCCCCGAAAAAAAAACCCTAAATCGCGATAATGTCCGTTCGAACAGCAAACGTATTTCATTCAGTTGCTGCAGCAAAATGTCCATAACTTTTGCAAAAATTCTTGCATAAATTTCTATCATACCTCAAATTGTAGGTAATTAAAAGTTCTAGTAGCCATCAGACCCTCAGAGTTTTGCCCCCCCCGAAAAAAAACCCTAAATCGCGATAATGTCCGTACGAATAGCAAACGTATTTCATTCAGTTGCTGCAGCAAAATGTCCATAAGTTTTGCAAATATTCTTGCATAAATTTCTATCATACCTCAAATTGTAGGTAATTAAAAGTTCTAGTAGCCATCAGACCCTCAGAGTTTTGCCCCCCCGAAAAAAAAAACCTAAATCGCGATAATGTCCGTTCGAATAGCAAACGTATTTCATTCAGTTGCTGCAGCAAAATGTCCATAACTTTTGCAAAAATTCTTGCATAAATTTCTATCATACCTCAAATTGTAGGTAATTAAAAGTTCTAGTAGCCATCAGACTCTCAGAGTTTTGCCCCCCCGAAAAAAAAACCCTAAATCGCGATAATGTCCGTTCGAATGGCAAACGTATTTCATTCAGTTGCTGCAGCAAAATGTCAATAACTTTTGCAAATATTCTTGCATAAATTTCTATCATACCTCAAATTGTAGGTAATTAAAAGTTCTAGTAGCCATCGGACCCTCAGAGTTTTGCCCCCCCCCAAAAAAAACCCTAAATCGCGATAATGTCCGTTCGAATTGCAAACGTATTTCATTTAGTTGCTGGAGCAAAATGTTCATAACTTTTGCAAAAATTCTTGCATAAATTTCTATCATACCTCAAATTGTAGGTAATTAAAAGTTCTAGTAGCCATCAGACCCTCATAGTTTTGCCCCCCGAAAAAAAACCCTAAATCGCGATAATGTCCGTTCGAATAGCAAACGTATTTCATTCAGTTGCTGCAGCAAAATGTCCATAACTTTTGCAAAAATTCTTGCATAAATTTCTATCATACCTCAAATTGTAGGTAATTAAATGTTCTAGTAGCCATCAGACCCTCAGAGTTTTGCCCCCCCCCCAAAAAAAAACCCTAAATCGCGATAATGTCCGTTCGAATAGCAAACGTATTTCATACAGTTGTTGCAGAAAAATGTCCATAACTTTTGCAAAAATTCTTGCATAAATTTCTATCATACCTCAAATTGTAGGTAATTAAAAGTTCTAGTAGCCATCAGACCCTCAGGGTTTTGTCCCCCCGGAAAAAAACCCTAAATCGCGATAATGTCCGTTCGAATAGCAAACGTATTTCATTCGGTTGCTGCAGCAAAATGTCCATAACTTTTGCATATATTCTTGCTTAAATTTCTGTCATACCTCCAATTGTAGGTAATTAAAAGTTCTAGTAGCCATCAGACCCTCAGAGTTTTGCCCCCCCCCCGAAAAAAACCCTAAATCGCGATAATGTCCGTTCGAATAGCAAACGTATTTCATTCAGCTTCTGCAGCAAAATGTCCATAACTTTTGCATATATTCTTGCATAAATTTCTATCACACCTCAAATTGTAGGTAATAAAAGATCTAGTAGCCATCAGACCCTCAGAGTTTTACCCCCCCGAAAAAAAAAAACTAAATCGCGATAATGTCCGTTCGAATAGCAAACGTATTTCATTCAGTTGCTGCAGCAAAATGTCCATAACTTTTGCAAATATTCTTGCATAATTTTCTACCATACCTCAAATTGTAGGTAATTAAAAGTTCTAGTAGCCATCAGACCCTCAGAATTTTGCCCCCCCGAAAAAAAACCCTAAATCGCGATAACGTCCGTTCGAATAGCAAACGTATTTCATTCAGTTGCTGCAGAAAAATGTGCATAACTTTTGCAAGAATTCTTGCATAAATTTCTATCATACCTCAAATTGTAGGTAATTAAAAGTTCTAGTAGCCATCAGACCCTCAGAGTTTTGCCCCCCCGAAGAAAAACCCTAAATCGCGATAATGTCCGTTCGAATAGCAAACGTATTTCATTCAGTTGCTGCAGCAAAATGTCCATAACTTTTGCAAAAATTCTTGCATAAATTTCTATCATACCTCAAATTGTAGGTAATTAAAAGTTCTAGTAGCCATCAGACCCTCAGAGTATTTCCCCCCCGAAAAAAAAAACCCTAAATCGCGATAATGTCCGTTCGAACAGCAAACGTATTTCATTCAGTTGCTGCAGCAAAATGTCCATAACTTTTGCAAAAATTCTTGCATAAATTTCTATCATACCTCAAATTGTAGGTAATTAAAAGTTCTAGTAGCCATCAGACCCTCAGAGTTTTGCCCCCCCCCCGAAAAAAAACCCTAAATCGCGATAATGTCCGTACGAATAGCAAACGTATTTCATTCAGTTGCTGCAGCAAAATGTCCATAACTTTTGCAAATATTCTTGCATAAATTTCTATCATACCTCAAATTGTAGGTAATTAAAAGTTCTAGTAGCCATCAGACCCTCAGAGTTTTGCCCCCCGAAAAAAAAAACCTAAATCGCGATAATGTCCGTTCGAATAGCAAACGTATTTCATTCAGTTGCTGCAGCAAAATATCCATAACTTTTGCAAATATTCTTGCATAAATTTCTATCATACCTCCAATTGTAGGTAATTAAAAGTTCTAGTAGCCATCAGACCCTCAGAGTTTTGCCCCCCCGAAAAAAAACCCTAAATCGCGATAATGTCCGTTCGAATAGCAAACGTATTTCATTCAGTTGCTGCAGCAAAATGTCCATAACTTTTGCAAATATTCTTGCATGAATTTCTACCATACCTCAAATTGTAGGTAATTAAAAGTTCTAGTAGCCATCAGACCCTCAGAGTTTTGCCCCCCCGAAGAAAAACCCTAAATCGCGATAATGTCCGTTCGAATGGCAAACGTATTTCATTCAGTTGCTGCAGCAAAATGTCCATAACTTTTGCAAATATTCTTGCATAATTTTCTACCATACCTCAAATTGTAGGTAATTAAAAGTTCTAGTAGCCATCAGGCCCTCAGAATTTTGCCCCCCCGAAAAAAAAAACCCTAAATCGCGATAACGTCCGTTCGAATAGCAAACGTATTTCATTCAGTTGCTGCAGAGAAATGACCATAACTTTTGCAAAAATTCTTGCATAAAATTCTGTCATACCTCAAATTGTAGGTAATTAAAAGTTCTAGTAGCCACCAGACCCTCAGAGTTTTGCACCCCCCCCGAAAAAAAACCCTAAATCGCGATAATGTCCGTTCGAATAGCAAACGTATTTCATTCAGTTGCTGCAGCAAAATGTCCATAACTTTTGCAAATATTCTTGCATAAATTTCTATCATACCTCCAATTGTAGGTAATTAAAAGTTCTAGTAGCCACCAGACCCTCAGAGTTTTGCCCCCCCCCCCCCGAAAATAAACCCTAAATCGCGATAATGTCCATTCGAATAGCAAACGTATTTCATTCAGTTGCTGCAGCAAAATGTCCATAACTTTTGCAAATATTCTTGCATAAATTTCTATCATACCTCCAATTGTAGGTAATTAAAAGTTCTAGTAGCCATCAGACCCTCAGAGTTTTGCCCCTCCGAAAAAAAAACCCTAAAACGCGATAATGTCCGTTCGAATGGCAAACGTATTTCATTCAGTTGCTGCAGCAAAATGTCCATAACTTTTGCAAATATTCTTGCATAAATTTCTATCATACCTCAAATTGTTGGTAATTAAGAGTTCTAGTAGCCATCAGACCCTCAGAGTTTTGCCCCCCCGAAAAAAAACCCTAAATCGCGATAATGTCCGTTCGAATAGCAAACGTATTTCATTCAGTTGCTGCTGCAAAATATCCATAACTTTTGCAAATATGCTTGCATAAATTTCTATCATACCTCCAATTGTAGGTAATTAAAAGTTCTAGTAGCCATCAGACCCTCAGAGTTTTGCCCCCCCGAAAAAAAACCCTAAATCGCGATAATGTCCGTTCGAATAGCAAACGTATTTCATTCAGTTGCTGCAGCATAATGTCCATAACTTTTGCAAATATTCTTGCATAAATTTCTACCATACCTCAAATTGTAGGTAATTAAAAGTTCTAGTAGCCATCAGACCCTCAGAGTTTTGCCTCCCCGAAGAAAAACCCTAAATCGCGATAATATCCGTTCGAATAGCAAACGTATTTCATTCAGTTGCTGCAGCAAAATGTCCATAACTTTTGCAAAAATTCTTGCATAAATTTCTATCATACCTCAAATTGTAGGTAATTAAAAGTTCTAGTAGCCATCAGACCCTCAGAGTTTTTCCCCCCCGAAAAAAAAACCCTAAATCGCGATAATGTCCGTTCGAACAGCAAACGTGTTTCATTCAGTTGCTGCAGCAAAATGTCCATAACTTTTGCAAAAATTCTTGCATAAATTTCTATCATACCTCAAATTGTAGGTAATTAAAAGTTCTAGTAGCCATCAGACCCTCAGAGTTTTGCCCCCCCGAAAAAGAACCCTAAATCGCGATAATGTCCGTACGAATAGCAAACGTATTTCATTCAGTTGCTGCAGCAAAATGTCCATAACTTTTGCAAATATTCTTGCATAAATTTCTATCATACCTCAAATTGTAGGTAATTAAAAGTTCTAGTAGCCATCAGACCCTCAGAGTTTTGCCCCACCGAAAAAAAAACCCTAAATCGCGATAATGTCCGTTCGAATAGCAAACGTATTTCATTCAGTTGCTGCAGCAAAATGTCCATAACTTTTGCAAATATTCTTGCATAAATTTCTATCATACCTCCAATTGTAGGTAATTAAAAGTTCTAGTAGCCATCAGACCCTCAGAGTTTTGCCCCTCCGAAAAAAAACCCTAAAACGCGATAATGTCCGTTCGAATAGCAAACGTATTTCATTCAGTTGCTGCAGCAAAATGTCCATAACTTTTGCAAATATTCTTGCATAAATTTCTATCATACCTCAAATTGTTGGTAATTAAGAGTTCTAGTAGCCATCAGACCCTCAGAGTTTTGCCCCCCCGAAAAAAAACCCTAAATCGCGATAATGTCCGTTCGAATAGCAAACGTATTTCATTCAGTTGCTGCAGCAAAATATCCATAACTTTTGCAAATATTCTTGCATAAATTTCTATCATACCTCCAATTGTAGGTAATTAAAAGTTCTAGTAGCTATCAGACCCTCAGAGTTTTGCCCCCCCGAAAAAAAACCCAAAATCGCGATAATGTCCGTTCGAATAGCAAACGTATTTCATTCAGTTGCTGCAGCAAAATGTCCATAACTTTTGCAAATATTCTTGCATAAATTTCTACCATACCTCAAATTGTAAGTAATTAAAACTTCTAGTAGCCATCAGACCCTCAGAGTTTTGCCCCCCCGAAGAAAAACCCTAAATCGCGATAATGTCCGTTCGAATAGCAAACGTATTTCATTCAGTTGATGCAGCAAAATGTCCATAACTTTTGCAAAAATTCTTGCATAAATTTCTATCATACCTCAAATTGTAGGTAATTAAAAGTTCTAGTAGCCATCAGACCCTCAGAGTTTTGCCCCCCCGAAAAAAAACCCTAAATCGCGATAATGTCCGTACGAATAGCAAACGTATTTCATTCAGTTGCTGCAGCAAAATGTCCATAACTTTTGCAAATATTCTTGCATAAATTTCTATCATACCTCAAATTGTAGGTAATTAAAAGTTCTAGTAGCCATCAGACCCTCAGAGTTTTGCCCCCCCGAAAAAAAAACCCTAAATCGCGATAATGTCCGTTCGAATAGCAAACGTATTTCATTCAGTTGCTGCAGCAAAATGTCCATAACTTTTGCAAATATTCTTGCATAAATTTCTATCATACCTCAAATTGTAGGTAATTAAAAGTTCTAGTAGCCATCAGACCCTCAGAGTTTTGCCCCACCGAAAAAAAACCCTAAATCGCGATAATGTCCGTTCGAATAGCAAACGTATTTCATTCAGTTGCTGCAGCAAAATGTCCATAACGTTTGCAAATATTCTTGCATAAATTTCTACCATACCTCAAATTGTAGGTAATTAAAAGTTCTAGTAGCCGTCAGACCCTCAGAGTTTTGCCCCCCCGAGAAAACACCCTAAATCGCGATAATGTCCGTTCGAATAGCAAACGTATTTCATTCAGTTGCTGCAGAAAAATGTGCATAACTTTTGCAAGAATTCTTGCATAAATTTCTATCATACCTCAAATTGTAGGTAATTAAAAGTTCTAGTAGCCATCAGACCCTCAGAGTTTTGCCCCCCCGAAGAAAAACCCTAAATCGCGATAATGTCCGTTCGAATAGCAAACGTATTTCATTCAGTTGCTGCAGCAAAATGCCCATAACTTTTGCAAAAATTCTTGCATAAATTTCTATCATACCTCAAATTGTAGGTAATTAAAAGTTCTAGTAGCCATCAGACCCTCAGAGTTTTTCCCCCCCGAAAAAAAAACCCTAAATCGCGATAATGTCCGTTCGAACAGCAAACGTATTTCATTCAGTTGCTGCAGCAAAATGTCCATAACTTTTGCAAAAATTCTTGCATAAATTTCTATCATACCTCAAATTGTAGGTAAGTAAAAGTTCTAGTAGCCATCAGACGCTCAGAGTTTTGCCCCCCCGAAAAAAAAACCCTAAATCGCGATAATGTCCGTACGAATAGCAAACGTATTTCATTCAGTTGCTGCAGCAAAATGTCCATAACTTTTGCAAATATTCTTGCATAAATTTCTATCATACCTCAAATTGTAGGTAATTAAAAGTTCTAGTAGCCATCAGACCCTCAGAGTTTTGCCCCCCCGAAAAAAAAAACCTAAATCGCGATAATGTCCGTTCGAATAGCAAACGTATTTCATTCAGTTGCTGCAGCAAAATGTCCATAACTTTTGCAAAAATTCTTGCATAAATTTCTATCATACCTCAAATTGTAGGTAATTAAAAGTTCTAGTAGCCATCAGACTCTCAGAGTTTTGCCCCCCCCGAAAAAAAAACCCTAAATCGCGATAATGTCCGTTCGAATGGCAAACGTATTTCATTCAGTTGCTGCAGCAAAATGTCAATAACTTTTGCAAATATTCTTGCATAAATTTCTATCATACCTCAAATTGTAGGTAATTAAAAGTTCTAGTAGCCATCAGACCCTCAGAGTTTTGCCCCCCCCAAAAAAAACCCTAAATCGCGATAATGTCCGTTCGAATAGCAAACGTATTTCATTTAGTTGCTGGAGCAAAATGTTCATAACTTTTGCAAAAATTCTTGCATAAATTTCTATCATACCTCAAATTGTAGGTAATTAAAAGTTCTAGTAGCCATCAGACCCTCAGAGTTTTGCCCCCCGAAAAAAAAACCCTAAATCGCGATAATGTCCGTTCGAATGGCAAACGTATTTCATTCAGTTGCTGCAGCAAAATGTCCATAACTTTTGCAAAAATTCTTGCATAAATTTCTATCATACCTCAAATTGTAGGTAATTAAAAGTTCTAGTAGCCATCAGACCCTCAGAGTTTTGCCCCCCCCCCAAAAAAAAACCCTAAATCGCGATAATGTCCGTTCGAATAGCAAACGTATTTCATACAGTTGTTGCAGAAAAATGTCCATAACTTTTGCAAAAATTCTTGCATAAATTTCTATCATACTTCAAATTGTAGGTAATTAAAAGTTCTAGTAGCCATCAGACCCTCAGGGTTTTGTCCCCCCGGAAACAAACCCTAAATCGCGATAATGTCCATTCGAATAGCAAACGTATTTCATTCGGTTGCTGCAGCAAAATGTCCATAACTTTTGCATATATTCTTGCATAAATTTCTGTCATACCTCCAATTGTAGGTAATTAAAAGTTCTAGTAGCCATCAGACCCTCAGAGTTTTGCCCCCCCCCCCGAAAAAACCCTAAATCGCGATAGTGTCCGTTCGAATAGCAAACGTATTTCATTCAGCTTCTGCAGCAAAATGTCCATAACTTTTGCATATATTCTTGCATAAATTTCTATCACACCTCAAATTGTAGGTAATAAAAGATCTAGTAGCCATCAGACCCTCAGAGTTTTACCCCCCCGAAAAAAAAACTAAATCGCGATAATGTCCGTTCGAATAGCAAACGTATTTCATTCAGTTGCTGCAGCAAAATGTCCATAACTTTTGCAAATATTCTTGCATAATTTTCTACCATACCTCAAATTGTAGGTAATTAAAAGTTCTAGTAGCCATCAGACCCTCAGAATTTTGCCCCCCCGAAAAAAAACCCTAAATCGCGATAACGTCCGTTCGAATAGCAAACGTATTTCATTCAGTTGCTGCAGAGAAATGACCATAACTTTTGCAAAAATTCTTGCATAAAATTCTATCATACCTCAAATTGTAGGTAATTAAAAGTTCTAGTAGCCATGAGACCCTCAGAGTTTTGCCCCCCCGAAAAAAAACCCTAAATCGCGATAATGTCCGTTCGAATAGCAAACGTAGTTCATTCAGTTGCTGCAGCAAAATGTCCATAACTTTTGCAAATATTCTTGCATAAATTTCTATCATATCTCCAATTGTAGGTAATTAAAAGTTCTAGTAGCCACCAGACCCTCAGAGTTTTGCCCCCCCCCCCCCGAAAAAAAACCCTAAATCGCGATAATGTCCGTTCGAATAGCAAACGTATTTCATTCAGTTGCTGCAGCAAAATGTCCATAACTTTTGCAAATATTCTTGCATAAATTTCTACCATACCTCAAATTGTAGGTAATTAAAAGTTCTAGTAGCCATCAGACCCTCAGAGTTTTGCCCCTCCGAAGAAAAACCCTAAATCGCGATAATGTCCGTTCGAATAGCAAACGTATTTCATTCAGTTGCTGCAGCAAAATGTCCATAACTTTTGCAAAAATTCTTGCATAAATTTCTATCATACCTCAAATTGTAGGTAATTAAAAGTTCTAGTAGCCATCAGACCCTCAGAGTTTTGCCCCCCCGAAAACAAAACCTAAATCGCGATAATGTCCGTTCGAATAGCAAACGTATTTCATTCAGTTGCTGCAGCAAAATGTCCATAACTTTTGCAAAAATTCTTGCATAAATTTCTATCATACCTCAAATTGTAGGTAATTAAAAGTTCTAGTAGCCATCAGACCCTCAGAGTTTTGCCCCCCCGAAAAAAAAACCCTAAATCGCGATAATGTCCGTTCGAATAGCAAACGTATTTCATTTAGTTGCTGGAGCAAAATGTCCATAACTTTTGCAAAAATTCTTGCATAAATTTCTATCATACCTCAAATTGTAGGTAATTAAAAGTTCTAGTAGCCATCAGACCCTCAGAGTTTGGCCCCCCGAAAAAAAACCCTAAATCGCGATAATGTCCGTTCGAATAGCAAACGTATTTCATTCAGTTGCTGCAGCAAAATGTCCATAACTTTTGCAAAAATTCTTGCATAAATTTCTATCATACCTCAAATTGTAGGTAATTAAAAGTTCTAGTAGCCATCAGACCCTCAGAGTTTTGCCCCCCCCGAAAAAAAACCCTAAATCGCGATAATGTCCGTTCGAATAGCAAACGTATTTCATTCAGTTGTTGCAGAAAAATGTCCATAACTTTTGCAAAAATTCTTGCATAAATTTCTATCATACCTCAAATTGTAGGTAACTAAAAGTTCTAGTAGCCATCAGACCTTCAGGGTTTTGCCCCCCCGGAAAAAAACCCTAAATCGCGATAATGTCCGTTCGAATAGCAAACGTATTTCATTCGGTTGCTGCAGCAAAATGTCCATAACTTTTGCATATATTCTTGCATAAATTTCTGTCATACCTCCAATCGTAGGTAATTAAAAGTTCTAGTAGCCATCAGGCCCTCAGAGTTTTGCCCCCCCGAAAAAAAACCCTAAATCGCGATAATGTCCGTTCGAATAGCAAACGTATTTCATTCAGCTGCTGCAGCAAAATGTCCATAACTTTTGCAAATATTCTTGCATAAATTTCTATCACACCTCAAATTGTAGGTAATAAAAGATCTAGTAGCCATCAGACCCTCAGAGTTTTGCCCCCCCGAAAAAAAAACCTAAATCGCGATAATGTCCGTTCGAATAGCAAACGTATTTCATTCAGTTGCTGCAGCAAAATGTCCATAACTTTTGCAAAAATTCTTGCATAAATTTCTATCATACCTCAAATTGTAGGTAACTAAAAGTTCTAGTAGCCATCAGACCCTCAGGGTTTTGCCCCCCCGGAAAAAAACCCTAAATCGCGATAATGTCCGTTCGAATAGCAAACGTATTTCATTCGGTTGCTGCAGCAAAATGTCCATAACTTTTGCATATATTCTTGCATAAATTTCTGTCATACCTCCAATTGTAGGTAATTAAAAGTTCTAGTAGCCATCAGACCCTCAGAGTTTTGCCCCCCCCGAAAAAAAACCCTAAATCGCGATAATGTCCGTTCGAATAGCAAACGTATTTCATTCAGCTGCTGCAGCAAAATGTCCATAACTTTTGCAAATATTCTTGCATAAATTTCTATCACACCTCAAATTGTAGGTAATAAAAGATCTAGTAGCCATCAGACCCTCAGAGTTTTGCCCCCCCGAAAACAAAACCTAAATCGCGATAATGTCCGTTCGAATAGCAAACGTATTTCATTCAGTTGCTGCAGAAAAATGACCATAACTTTTGCAAAAATTCTTGCATAAAATTCTATCATACCTCAAATTGTAGGTAATTAAAAGTTCTAGTAGCCATCAGTCCCTCAGAGTTTGCCCCCCCGAAAAAAAACCCTAAATCGCGATAATGTCCGTTCGAATAGCAAACGTATTTCATTCAGTTGCTGCAGCAAAATGTCCATAACTTTTGCAAAAATTCTTGCATAAATTTCTATCATACCTCAAATTGTAGGCAATTAAAAGTTCTAGTAGCCATCAGACCCTTAGAGTTTCCCCCCCCCGAAAAAAAACCCTAAATCGCGATAATGTCCGTTCGAATAGCAAACGTATTTCATTCAGTTGCTGCAGCAAAATGTCCATAACTTTTGCAAAAATTCTTGCATAAATTTCTATCATACCTCAAATTGTAGGTAATTAAAAGTTCTAGTAGCCATTAGACCCTCAGAGTTTTGCCCCCCCGAAAAAAGACCCTAAATCGCGATAATGTCCGTTCGAATAGCAAACGTATTTCATTCAGTTGCTGCAGCAAAATGTCCATAACTTTTGCAAATATTCTTGCATAAATTTCTATCATACCTCAAATTGTAGGTAATTAAAAGTTCTAGTAGCCATCAGACCCTCAGAGTTTTGCCCCCCCGAAAAAAAAACCATAAATCGCGATAATGTCCGTTCGAATAGCAAACGTATTTCATTCAGTTGCTGCAGCAAAATTTCCATAACTTTTGCAAAAATTCTTGCATAAATTTCTATCATACCTCAAATTGTAGGTACTTAAAAGTTCTAGTAGCCATCAGACCCTCAGAGTTTTGCCCCCCCCCGAAAAAACCCTAAATCGCGATAATGTCCGTTCGAATAGCAAACGTATTTCATTCGGTTGCTGCAGCAAAATGTCCATAACTTTTGCATATATTCTTGCATAAATTTCTGTCATACCTCCAATTGTAGGTAATTAAAAGTTCTAGTAGCCATCAGACCCTCAGAGTTTTGCCCCCCCCCCCGAAAAAAACCCTAAATCGCGATAATGTCCGTTCGAATAGCAAACGTATTTCATTCGGTTGCTGCAGCAAAATGTCCATAACTTTTGCATATATTCTTGCATAAATTTCTGTCATACCTCCAATTGTAGGTAATTAAAAGTTCTAGTAGCCATCAGACCCTCAGAGTTTTGCCCCCCCCGAAAAAAAACCCTAAATCGCGATAATGTCCGTTCGAATAGCAAACGTATTTCATTCAGTTGCTGCAGCAAAATATCCATAACTTTTGCAAATATTCTTGCATAAATTTCTATCATACCTCCAATTGTAGGTAATTAAAAGTTCTAGTAGCCATCAGACCCTCAGAGTTTTGCCCCCCCGAAAAAAAAACCCTAAATCGCGATAATGTCCGTTCGAATAGCAAACGTATTTCATTCAGTTGCTGCAGCAAAATGTCCATAACTTTTGCAAATATTCTTGCATAAATTTCTACCATACCTCAAATTGTAGGTAATTAAAAGTTCTAGTAGCCATCAGACCCTCAGAGTTTTGCCCCCCCGAAGAAAAACCCTAAATCGCGATAATGTTCGTTCGAATAGCAAACGTATTTCATTCAGTTGCTGCAGCAAAATGTCCATAACTTTTGCAAAAATTCTTGCATAAATTTCTATCATACCTCAAATTGTAGGTAATTAAAAGTTCTAGTAGCCATCAGACCCTCAGAGTTTTTCCCCCCCGAAAAAAAAACCCTAAATCGCGATAATGTCCGTTCGAACAGCAAACGTATTTCATTCAGTTGCTGCAGCAAAATGTCCATAACTTTTGCAAAAATTCTTGCATAAATTTCTATCATACCTCAAATTGTAGGTAATTAAAAGTTCTAGTAGCCGTCAGACCCTCAGAGTTTTGCCCCCCCGAAAAAAAACCCTAAATCGCGATAATGTCCGTACGAATAGCAAACGTATTTCATTCAGTTGCTGCAGCAAAATGTCCATAACTTTTGCAAATATTCTTGCATAAATTTCTATCATACCTCAAATTGTAGGTAATTAAAAGTTCTAGTAGCCATCAGACCCTCAGAGTTTTGCCCCCCGAAAAAAAATCCCTAAATCGCGTTAATGTCCGTTCGAATAGCAAACGTATTTCATTCAGTTGCTGCAGCAAAATGTCCATAACTTTTGCAAAAATTCTTGCATAAATTTCTATCATACCTCAAATTGTAGGTAATTAAAAGTTCTAGTAGCCATCGGACTCTCAGAGTTTTGCCCCCCCGAAAAAAAACCCTAAATCGCGATAATGTCCGTTCGAATGGCAAACGTATTTCATTCAGTTGCTGCAGCAAAATGTCAATAACTTTTGCAAATATTCTTGCATAAATTTCTATCGTACCCCAAGTTGTAGGTAATTAAAAGTTCTAGTAGCAATCAGACCCTCAGAGTTTTGCCCCCCCAAAAAAAACCCTAAATCGCGATAATGTCCGTTCGAATAGCAAACGTATTTCATTCAGTTGCTGCAGCAAAATGTCCATAACTTTTGCAAAAATTCTTGCATAAATTTCTATCATACCTCAAATTGTAGGTAATTAAAAGTTCTAGTAGCCATCAGACCCTCAGAGTTTTACCCCCCCGAAAAAAAAACCCTAAATCGCGATAATGTCCGTTCGAATAGCAAACGCATTTCATTTAGTTGCTGGAGAAAAATGTCCATAACTTTTGCAAAAATTCTTGCATAAATTTCTATCATACCTCAAATTGTAGGTAATTAAAAGTTCTAGTAGCCATCAGACCCTCAGAGTTTTGCCCCCCCGAAAAAAAACCCTAAATCGCGATAATGTCCGTTCGAATAGCAAACGTATTTCATTCAGTTGCTACAGCAAAATGTCCATAACTTTTGCAAAAATTCTTGCATAAATTTCTATCATACCTCAAATTGTAGGTAATTAAAAGTTCTAGTAGCCACGAGACCCTCAGAGTTTTGCCCCGCCCCCGAAAAAAAACCCTAAATCGCGATAATGTCCGTTCGAATAGCAAACGTATTTCATTCAGTTGCTGCAGCAAAATGTCCATAACTTTTGCAAATATTCTTGCATAAATTTCTATCATACCTCCAATTGTAGGTAATTAAAAGTTCTAGTAGCCATCAGACCCTCAGAGTTTTGCCCCTCCGAAAAAAAAACCCTAAAGCGCGATAATGTCCGTTCGAATAGCAAACGTATTTCATTCAGTTGCTGCAGCAAAATGTCCATAACTTTTGCAAATATTCTTGCATAAATTTCTATCATACCTCAAATTGTTGGTAATTAAGAGTTCTAGTAGCCATCAGACCCTCAGAGTTTTGCCCCCCCCGAAAAAAAACCCTAAATCGCGATAATGTCCGTTCGAATAGCAAACGTATTTCATTCAGTTGCTGCAGCAAAATATCCATAACTTTTGCAAATATTCTTGCATAAATTTCTATCATACCTCCAATTGTAGGTAATTAAAAGTTCTAGTAGCCATCAGACCCTCAGAGTTTTGCCCCCCGAAAAAAAACCCTAAATCGCAATAATGTCCGTTCGAATAGCAAACGTATTTCATTCAGTTGCTGCAGCAAAATGTCCATAACTTTTGCAAATATTCTTGCATAAATTTCTACCATACCTCAAATTGTAGGTAATTAAAAGTTCTAGTAGCCATCAGACCCTCAGAGTTTTGCCCCCCCGAAAAAAAACCCTAAATCGCGATAATGTCCGTTCGAATAGCAAACGTATTTCATTCAGTTGCTGCAGCAAAATGTCCATAACTTTTGCAAAAATTCTTGCATAAATTTCTATCATACCTCCAATTGTAGGTAATTAAAAGTTCTAGTAGCCATCAGACCCTCAGAGTTTTGCTCCTCCGAAAAAAAAACCCTAAAACGCGATAATGTCCGTTCGAATAGCAAACGTATTTCATTCAGTTGCTGCAGCAAAATGTCCATAACTTTTGCAAATATTCTTGCATAGATTTCTATCATACCTCAAATTGTTGGTAATTAAGAGTTCTAGTAGCCATCAGACCCTCAGAGTTTTGCCCCCCCCGAAAAAAAAACCCTAAATCGCGATAATGTCCGTTCGAATAGCAAACGTATTTCATTCAGTTGCTGCAGCAAAATATCCATAACTTTTGCAAATATTCTTGCATAAATTTCTACCATACCTCAAATTGTAGGTAATTAAAAGTTCTAGTAGCCATCAGACCCTCAGAGTTTTGCTCCTCCGAAAAAAAACCCTAAAACGCGATAATGTCCGTTCGAATAGCAAACGTATTTCATTCAGTTGCTGCAGCAAAATGTCCATAACTTTTGCAAATATTCTTGCATAAATTTCTATCATACCTCCAATTGTAGGTAATTAAAAGTTCTAGTAGCCATCAGACCCTCAGAGTTTTGCCCCCCCGAAAAAAAACCCTAAATCGCGATAATGTCCGTTCGAATAGCAAACGTATTTCATTCAGTTGCTGCAGCAAAATGTCCATAACTTTTGCAAATATTCTTGCATAAATTTCTACCATACCTCAAATTGTAGGTAATTAAAAGTTCTAGTAGCCATCAGACCCTCAGAGTTTTGCCCCCCCGAAGAAAAACCCTAAATCGCGATAATGTCCGTTCGAATAGCAAACGTATTTCATTCAGTTGCTGCAGCAAAATGTCCATAACTCTTGCAAAAATTCTTGCATAAATTTCTATCATACCTCAAATTGTAGGTAATTAAAAGTTCTAGTAGCCATCAGACCCTCAGAGTATTTCCCCCCCGAAAAAAAAACCCTAAATCGCGATAATGTCCGTTCGAACAGCAAACGTATTTCATTCAGTTGCTGCAGCAAAATGTCCATAACTTTTGCAAAAATTCTTGCATAAATTTCTATCATACCTCAAATTGTAGGTAATTAAAAGTTCTAGTAGCCATCAGACCCTCAGAGCTTTTCCCCCCCGAAAAAATAACCCTAATTCGCGATAATGTCCGTTCGAACAGCAAACGTATTTCATTCAGTTGCTGCAGCGAAATGTCCATAACTTTTGCAAAAATTCTTGCATAAATTTCTATCATACCTCAAATTGTAGGTAACTAAAAGTTCTAGTAGCCATCAGACCTTCAGGGTTTTGCCCCCCCGGAAAAAAACCCTAAATCGCGATAATGTCCGTTCGAATAGCAAATGTATTTCATTCGGTTCCTGCAGCAAAATGTCCATAACTTTTGCATATATTCTTGCATAAATTTCTGTCACACCTCCAATTGTAGGTAATTAAAAGTTCTAGTAGCCATCAGGCCCTCAGAGTTTTGCCCCCCCGAAAAAAAACCCTAAATCGCGATAATGTCCGTTCGAATAGCAAACGTATTTCATTCAGCTGCTGCAGCAAAATGTCCATAACTTTTGCAAATATTCTTGCATAAATTTCTATCACACCTCAAATTGTAGGTAATAAAAGATCTAGTAGCCATCAGAACCTCAGAGTTTTGCCCCCCCGAAAAAAAAACCTAAATCGCGATAATGTCCGTTCGAATAGCAAACGTATTTCATTCAGTTGCTGCAGCAAAATGTCCATAACTTTTGCAAATATTCTTGCATAAATTTCTATCATACCTCCAATTGTAGGTAATTATAAGTTCTAGTAGCCATCAGACCCTCAGAGTTTTACCCCCCCCGAAAAAAAAAACTAAATCGCGATAATGTCCGTTAGAATAGCAAACGTATTTCATTCAGTTGCTGCAGCAAAATGTCCATAACTTTTGCAAAAATTCTTGCATAAATTTCTATCATACCTCAAATTGTAGGTAACTAAAAGTTCTAGTAGCCATCAGACCCTCAGGGTTTGCCCCCCCGGAAAAAAACCCTAAATCGCGACAATGTCCGTTCGAATAGCAAACGTATTTCATTCGGTTGCTGCAGCAAAATGTCCATAACTTTTGCATATATTCTTGCATAAATTTCTGTCATACCTCCAATTGTAGGTAATTAAAAGTTCTAGTAGCCATCAGACCCTCAGAGTTTTGCCCCCCCGAAAAAAAACCCTAAATCGCGATAATGTCCGTTCGAATAGCAAACGTATTTCATTCAGCTGCTGCAGCAAAATGTCCATAACTTTTGCAAATATTCTTGCATAAATTTCTATCACACCTCAAATTGTAGGTAATAAAAGATCTAGTAGCCATCAGACCCTCAGAGTTTTGCCCCCCCGAAAACAAAACCTAAATCGCGATAATGTCCGTTCGAATAGCATACGTATTTCCTTCAGTTGCTGCAGCAAAATGTCCATAACTTTTGCAAATATTCTTGCATAAATTTCTATCATACCTCCAATTGTAGGTAATTAAAAGTTCTAGTAGTCATCAGACCCTGAGAGTTTTACCCCCCCGAAAAAAAAAAACTAAATCGCGATAATGGCCGTTCGAATAGCAAACGTATTTCATTCAGTTGCTGCAGCAAAATGTCCATAACTTTTGCAATATTCTTGCATAATTTTCTACCATACCTCAAATTGTAGGTAATTAAAAGTTCTAGTAGCCATCAGACCCTCAGAATTTTGCCCCCCCGAAAAAAAAACCCTAAATCGCGATAACGTCCGTTCGAATAGCAAACGTATTTCATTCAGTTGCTGCAGAAAAATGGCCATAACTTTTGCAAAAATTCTTGCATAAAATTCTATCATACCTCAAATTGTAGGTAATTAAAAGTTCTAGTAGCCATCAGACCCTCAGAGCTTGCCCCCCCGAAAAAAACCCTAAATCGCGATAATGTCCGTTCGAATAGCAAACGTATTTCATTCAGTTGCTGCAGCAAAATGTCCATAACTTTTGCAAAAATTCTTGCATAAATTTCTATCATACCTCAAATTGTAGGCAATTAAAAGTTCTAGTAGCCATCAGACCCTTAGAGTTCCCCCCCCCCCCCCGAAAAAAAACCCTAAATCGCGATAATGTCCGTTCGAATAGCAAACGTACTTCATTCAGTTGCTGCAGCAAAATGTCCATAACTTTTGCAAAAATTCTTGCATAAATTTCTATCATACCTCAAATTGTAGGTAATTAAAAGTTCTAGTAGCCATCAGACCCTCAGAGTTTTTCCCCCCCGAAAAAAAACCCTAAATCGCGATAATGTCCGTTCGAATAGCAAACGTATTTCATTCAGTTGCTGCAGCAAAATGTCCATAACTTTTGCAAATATTCTTGCATAAATTTCTATCACACCTCAAATTGTAAGTAATAAAAGATCTAGTAGCCATCAGACCCTCAGAGTTTTACCTCCCCGAAAAAAAAAAACTAAATCGCGATAATGTCCGTTCGAATAGCAAACGTATTTCATTCTGCTGCTGCAGCAAAATGTCCATAACTTTTGCAAATATTCTTGCATAATTTTCTACCATACCTCAAATTGTAGGTAATTAAAAGTTCTAGTAGCCATCAGACCCTCAGAATTTTGCCCCCCCCGAAAAAAAACCCTAAATCGCGATAACGTCCGTTCGAATAGCAAACGTATTTCATTCAGTTGCTGCAGAGAAATGACCATAACTTTTGCAAAAATTCTTGCATAAATTTCTATCATACCTCAAATTGTAGGTAATAAAAAGTTCTAGTAGCCATCAGACCCTCAGAGTTTTGCCCCCCCGAAAAAAAACCCTAAATCGCGATAATGTCCGTTCGAATAGCAAACGTATTTCATTCAGTTGCTGCAGCAAAATGTCCATAACTTTTGCAAATATTCTTGCATAAATTTCTATCATACCTCCAATTGTAGGTAATTAAAAGTTCTAGTAGCCACCAGACCCTCAGAGTTTTGCCCCGCCCCCGAAAAAAAACCCTAAATCGCGATAATGTCCGTTCGAATAGCAAACGTATTTCATTCAGTTGCTGCAGCAAAATGTCCATAACTTTTGCAAATATTCTTGCATAAATTTCTATCATACCTCCAATTGTAGGTAATTAAAAGTTCTAGTAGCCATCAGACCCTCAGAGTTTTGCCCCTCCGAAAAAAAAACCCTAAAACGCGATAATGTCCGTTCGAATAGCAAACGTATTTCATTCAGTTGCTGCAGCAAAATGTCCATAACTTTTGCAAATATTCTTGCATAAATTTCTATCATACCTCAAATTGTTGGTAATTAAGAGTTCTAGTAGCCATCAGACCCTCAGAGTTTTGCCCCCCCCGAAAAAAACCCTAAATCGCGATAATGTCCGTTCGAATAGCAAACGTATTTCATTCAGTTGCTGCAGCAAAATATCCATAACTTTTGCAAATATTTTTGCATAAATTTCTATCATACCTCCAATTGTAGGTAATTAAAAGTTCTAGTAGCCATCAGACCCTCAGAGTTTTGCCCCGCCCCCGAAAAAAAACCCTAAATCGCGATAATGTCCGTTCGAATAGCAAACGTATTTCATTCAGTTGCTGCAGCAAAATGTCCATAACTTTTGCAAATATTCTTGCATAAATTTCTATCATACCTCCAATTGTAGGTAATTAAAAGTTCTAGTTAGCCATCAGACCCTCAGAGTTTTGCCCCTCCGAAAAAAAAACCCTAAAACGCGATAATGTCCGTTCGAATAGCAAACGTATTTCATTCAGTTGCTGCAGCAAAATGTCCATAACTTTTGCAAATATTCTTGCATAAATTTCTATCATACCTCAAATTGTTGGTAATTAAGAGTTCTAGTAGCCATCAGACCCTCAGAGTTTTGCCCCCCCCGAAAAAAAACCCTAAATCGCGATAATGTCCGTTCGAATAGCAAACGTATTTCATTCAGTTGCTGCAGCAAAATATCCATAACTTTTGCAAATATTTTTGCATAAATTTCTATCATACCTCCAATTGTAGGTAATTAAAAGTTCTAGTAGCCATCAGACCCTCAGAGTTTTGCCCCCCCGAAAAAAAACCCTAAATCGCGATAATGTCCGTTCGAATAGCAAACGTATTTCATTCAGTTGCTGCAGCAAAATGTCCATAACTTTTGCAAATATTCTTGCATAAATTTCTACCATACCTCAAATTGTAGGTAATTAAAAGCTCTAGTAGCCATCAGACCCTCAGAGTTTTGCCCCCCCGAAGAAAAACCCTAAACCGCGATAATGTCCGTTCGAATAGCAAACGTATTTCATTCAGTTGCTGCAGCAAAATGTCCATAACTTTTGCAAAAATTCTTGCATAAATTTCTATCATACCTCAAATTGTAGGTAATTAAAAGTTCTAGTAGCCATCAGACCCTCAGAGTTTTTCCCCCCCGAAAAAAAAACCCTAAATCGCGATAATGTCCGTTCGAACAGCAAACGTATTTCATTCAGTTGCTGCAGCAAAATGTCCATAACTTTTGCAAAAATTCTTGCATAAATTTCTATCATACCTCAAATTGTAGGTAATTAAAAGTTCTAGTAGCCATCAGACCCTCAGAGTTTTGCCCCCCCGAAAAAAAACCCTAAATCGCGATAATGTCCGTACGAATAGCAAACGTATTTCATTCAGTTGCTGCAGCAAAATGTCCATAACTTTTGCAAATATTCTTGCATAAATTTCTATCATACCTCAAATTGTAGGTAATTAAAAGTTCTAGTAGCCATCAGACCCTCAGAGTTTTGCCCCCCCGAAAAAAAAACCCTAAATCGCGATAATGTCCGTGCGAATAGCAAACGTATTTCATTCAGTTGCTGCAGCAAAATGTCCATAACTTTTGCAAATATTCTTGCATAAATTTCTATCATACCTCAAATTGTAGGTAATTAAAAGTTCTAGTAGCCATCAGACTCTCAGAGTTTTGCCCCCCCGAAAAAAAACCCTAAATCGCGAAAATGTCCGTTCGAATGGCAAACGTATTTCATTCAGTTGCTGCAGCAAAATGTCAATAACTTTTGCAAATATTCTTGCATAAATTTCTATCGTACCCCAAGTTGTAGGTAATTAAAAGTTCTAGTAGCCATCAGACCCTCAGAGTTTTGCCCCCCAAAAAAAAACCCTAAATCGCGATAATGTCCGTTCGAATAGCAAACGTATTTCATTCAGTTGCTGCAGCAAAATGTCCATAACTTTTGCAAAAATTCTTGCATAAATTTCTATCATACCTCAAATTGTAGGTAATTAAAAGTTCTAGTAGCCATCAGACCCTCAGAGTTTTGCCCCCCCGAAAAAAAAACCCTAAATCGCGATAATGTCCGTTCGAATAGCAAACGTATTTCATTTAGTTGCTGGAGCAAAATGTCCATAACTTTTGCAAAAATTCTTGCATAAATTTCTATCATACCTCAAATTGTAGGTAATTAAAAGTTCTAGTAGCCATCAGACCCTCAGAGTTTTGCCCCCCCGAAAAAAAAACCCTAAATCGCGATAATGTCCGTTCGAATAGCAAACGTATTTCATTCAGTTGCTGCAGCAAAATGTCCATAACTTTTGCAAAAATTCTTGCATAAATTTCTATCATACCTCAAATTGTAGGTAATTAAAAGTTCTAGTAGCCATCAGACCCTCAGAGTTTTGCCCCCCCCCCGAAAAAAAACCCTAAATCGCGATAATGTCCGTTCGAATAGCAAACGTATTTCATTCAGTTGTTGCAGAAAAATGTCCATAACTTTTGCAAAAATTCTTGCATAAATTTCTATCATACCTCAAATTGTAGGTAACTAAAAGTTCTAGTAGCCATCAGACCTTCAGGGTTTTGCCCCCCGGAAAAAAACCCTAAATCGCGATAATATCCGTTCGAATAGCAAACGTATTTCATTCGGTTGCTGCAGCAAAATGTCCATAACTTTTGCAAAAATTCTTGCATAAATTTCTATCATACCTCAAATTGTAGGTAATTAAAAGTTCTAGTAGCCATCAGACCCTCAGAGTTTTGCCCCTCCGAAAAAAAAACCCTAAAACGCGATAATGTCCGTTCGAATAGCAAACGTATTTCATTCGGTTGCTGCAGCAAAATGTCCATAACTTTTGCATATATTCTTGCATAAACTTCTGTCATACCTCCAATTGTAGGTAATTAAAAGTTCTAGTAGCCATCAGACCCTCAGAGTTTTGCCCCCCCCCCCCCCCCGAAAAAAACCCTAAATCGCGATAATGTCCGTTCGAATAGCAAACGTATTTCATTCAGCTGCTGCAGCAAAATGTCCATAACTTTTGCATATATTCTTGCATAAATTTCTATCACACCTCAAATTGTAAGTAATAAAAGATCTAGTAGCCATCAGACCCTCAGAGTTTTACCTCCCCGAAAAAAAAAACTAAATCGCGATAATGTCCGTTCGAATGGCAAACGTATTTCATTCAGTTGCTGCAGCAAAATGTCCATAACTTTTGCAAATATTCTTGCATAATTTTCTACCATACCTCAAATTGTAGGTAATTAAAAGTTCTAGTAGCCATCAGACCTTCAGAATTTTGCCCCCCCCGAAAAAAAACCCTAAATCTCGATAACGTCCGTTCGAATAGCAAACGTATTTCATTCAGTTGCTGCAGAGAAATGACCATAACTTTTGCAAAAATTCTTGCATAAAATTCTATCATACCTCAAATTGTAGGTAATTAAAAGTTCTAGTAGCCATCAGACCCTCAGAGTTTTGCCCCCCCGAAAAAAAACCCTAAATCGCGATAATGTCCGTTCGAATAGCAAACGTATTTCATTCAGTTGCTGCAGCAAAATGTCCATAACTTTTGCAAATATTCTTGCATAAATTTCTATCATACCTCCAATTGTAGGTAATTAAAAGTTCTAGTAGCCATCAGACCCTCAGAGTTTTGCCCCTCCGAAAAAAAAACCCTAAAACGCGATAATGTCCGTTCGAATAGCAAACGTATTTCATTCAGTTGCTGCAGCAAAATGTCCATAACTTTTGCAAATATTCTTGCATAAATTTCTATCATACCTCAAATTGTTGGTAATTAAGAGTTCTAGTAGCCATCAGACCCTCAGAGTTTTGCCCCCCCCGAAAAAAAACCCTAAATCGCGATAATGTCCGTTCAATAGCAAACGTATTTCATTCGGTTGCTGCAGCAAAATGTCCATAACTTTTGCATATATTCTTGCATAAATTTCTGTCATACCTCCAATTGTAGGTAATTAAAAGTTCTAGTAGCCATCAGACCCTCAGAGTTTTGCCCCCCCGAAAAAAAACCCTAAATCGCGATAATGTCCGTTCGAATAGCAAACGTATTTCATTCAGCTGCTGCAGCAAAATGTCCATAACTTTTGCAAATATTCTTGCATAAATTTCTATCACACCTCAAATTGTAGGTAATAAAAGATCTAGTAGCCATCAGACCCTCAGAGTTTTGCCCCCCCGAAAACAAAACCTAAATCGCGATAATGTCCGTTCGAATAGCATACGTATTTCCTTCAGTTGCTGCAGCAAAATGTCCATAACTTTTGCAAATATTCTTGCATAAATTTCTATCATACCTCCAATTGTAGGTAATTAAAAGTTCTAGTAGTCATCAGACCCTCAGAGTTTTACCCCCCCGAAAAAAAAAAACTAAATCGCGATAATGGCCGTTCGAATAGCAAACGTATTTCATTCAGTTGCTGCAGCAAAATGTCCATAACTTTTGCAAATATTCTTGCATAATTTTCTACCATACCTCAAATTGTAGGTAATTAAAAGTTCTAGTAGCCATCAGACCCTCAGAATTTTGCCCCCCCGAAAAAAAAACCCTAAATCGCGATAACGTCCGTTCGAATAGCAAACGTATTTCATTCAGTTGCTGCAGAAAAATGGCCATAACTTTTGCAAAAATTCTTGCATAAAATTCTATCATACCTCAAATTGTAGGTAATTAAAAGTTCTAGTAGCCATCAGACCCTCAGAGCTTGCCCCCCCGAAAAAAACCCTAAATCGCGATAATGTCCGTTCGAATAGCAAACGTATTTCATTCAGTTGCTGCAGCAAAATGTCCATAACTTTTGCAAAAATTCTTGCATAAATTTCTATCATACCTCAAATTGTAGGCAATTAAAAGTTCTAGTAGCCATCAGACCCTTAGAGTTCCCCCCCCCCCGAAAAAAAACCCTAAATCGCGATAATGTCCGTTCGAATAGCAAACGTACTTCATTCAGTTGCTGCAGCAAAATGTCCATAACTTTTGCAAAAATTCTTGCATAAATTTCTATCATACCTCAAATTGTAGGTAATTAAAAGTTCTAGTAGCCATCAGACCCTCAGAGTTTTTCCCCCCCGAAAAAAAACCCTAAATCGCGATAATGTCCGTTCGAATAGCAAACGTATTTCATTCAGTTGCTGCAGCAAAATGTCCATAACTTTTGCAAATATTCTTGCATAAATTTCTATCACACCTCAAATTGTAAGTAATAAAAGATCTAGTAGCCATCAGACCCTCAGAGTTTTACCTCCCCGAAAAAAAAAAACTAAATCGCGATAATGTCCGTTCGAATAGCAAACGTATTTCATTCTGCTGCTGCAGCAAAATGTCCATAACTTTTGCAAATATTCTTGCATAATTTTCTACCATACCTCAAATTGTAGGTAATTAAAAGTTCTAGTAGCCATCAGACCCTCAGAATTTTGCCCCCCCCCCGAAAAAAAACCCTAAATCGCGATAACGTCCGTTCGAATAGCAAACGTATTTCATTCAGTTGCTGCAGAGAAATGACCATAACTTTTGCAAAAATTCTTGCATAAATTTCTATCATACCTCAAATTGTAGGTAATAAAAAGTTCTAGTAGCCATCAGACCCTCAGAGTTTTGCCCCCCCGAAAAAAAACCCTAAATCGCGATAATGTCCGTTCGAATAGCAAACGTATTTCATTCAGTTGCTGCAGCAAAATGTCCATAACTTTTGCAAATATTCTTGCATAAATTTCTATCATACCTCCAATTGTAGGTAATTAAAAGTTCTAGTAGCCACCAGACCCTCAGAGTTTTGCCCCGCCCCCGAAAAAAAACCCTAAATCGCGATAATGTCCGTTCGAATAGCAAACGTATTTCATTCAGTTGCTGCAGCAAAATGTCCATAACTTTTGCAAATATTCTTGCATAAATTTCTATCATACCTCCAATTGTAGGTAATTAAAAGTTCTAGTAGCCATCAGACCCTCAGAGTTTTGCCCCTCCGAAAAAAAAACCCTAAAACGCGATAATGTCCGTTCGAATAGCAAACGTATTTCATTCAGTTGCTGCAGCAAAATGTCCATAACTTTTGCAAATATTCTTGCATAAATTTCTATCATACCTCAAATTGTTGGTAATTAAGAGTTCTAGTAGCCATCAGACCCTCAGAGTTTTGCCCCCCCCCGAAAAAAAACCCTAAATCGCGATAATGTCCGTTCGAATAGCAAACGTATTTCATTCAGTTGCTGCAGCAAAATATCCATAACTTTTGCAAATATTTTTGCATAAATTTCTATCATACCTCCAATTGTAGGTAATTAAAAGTTCTAGTAGCCATCAGACCCTCAGAGTTTTGCCCCCCCGAAAAAAAACCCTAAATCGCGATAATGTCCGTTCGAATAGCAAACGTATTTCATTCAGTTGCTGCAGCAAAATGTCCATAACTTTTGCAAATATTCTTGCATAAATTTCTACCATACCTCAAATTGTAGGTAATTAAAAGCTCTAGTAGCCATCAGACCCTCAGAGTTTTGCCCCCCCGAAGAAAAACCCTAAACCGCGATAATGTCCGTTCGAATAGCAAACGTATTTCATTCAGTTGCTGCAGCAAAATGTCCATAACTTTTGCAAAAATTCTTGCATAAATTTCTATCATACCTCAAATTGTAGGTAATTAAAAGTTCTAGTAGCCATCAGACCCTCAGAGTTTTTCCCCCCCGAAAAAAAAACCCTAAATCGCGATAATGTCCGTTCGAACAGCAAACGTATTTCATTCAGTTGCTGCAGCAAAATGTCCATAACTTTTGCAAAAATTCTTGCATAAATTTCTATCATACCTCAAATTGTAGGTAATTAAAAGTTCTAGTAGCCATCAGACCCTCAGAGTTTTGCCCCCCCGAAAAAAAACCCTAAATCGCGATAATGTCCGTACGAATAGCAAACGTATTTCATTCAGTTGCTGCAGCAAAATGTCCATAACTTTTGCAAATATTCTTGCATAAATTTCTATCATACCTCAAATTGTAGGTAATTAAAAGTTCTAGTAGCCATCAGACCCTCAGAGTTTTGCCCCCCCGAAAAAAAAACCCTAAATCGCGATAATGTCCGTGCGAATAGCAAACGTATTTCATTCAGTTGCTGCAGCAAAATGTCCATAACTTTTGCAAATATTCTTGCATAAATTTCTATCATACCTCAAATTGTAGGTAATTAAAAGTTCTAGTAGCCATCAGACTCTCAGAGTTTTGCCCCCCCGAAAAAAAACCCTAAATCGCGAAAATGTCCGTTCGAATGGCAAACGTATTTCATTCAGTTGCTGCAGCAAAATGTCAATAACTTTTGCAAATATTCTTGCATAAATTTCTATCGTACCCCAAGTTGTAGGTAATTAAAAGTTCTAGTAGCCATCAGACCCTCAGAGTTTTGCCCCCCAAAAAAAAACCCTAAATCGCGATAATGTCCGTTCGAATAGCAAACGTATTTCATTCAGTTGCTGCAGCAAAATGTCCATAACTTTTGCAAAAATTCTTGCATAAATTTCTATCATACCTCAAATTGTAGGTAATTAAAAGTTCTAGTAGCCATCAGACCCTCAGAGTTTTGCCCCCCCGAAAAAAAAACCCTAAATCGCGATAATGTCCGTTCGAATAGCAAACGTATTTCATTTAGTTGCTGGAGCAAAATGTCCATAACTTTTGCAAAAATTCTTGCATAAATTTCTATCATACCTCAAATTGTAGGTAATTAAAAGTTCTAGTAGCCATCAGACCCTCAGAGTTTTGCCCCCCCGAAAAAAAAACCCTAAATCGCGATAATGTCCGTTCGAATAGCAAACGTATTTCATTCAGTTGCTGCAGCAAAATGTCCATAACTTTTGCAAAAATTCTTGCATAAATTTCTATCATACCTCAAATTGTAGGTAATTAAAAGTTCTAGTAGCCATCAGACCCTCAGAGTTTTGCCCCCCCCCCGAAAAAAAAACCTAAATCGCGATAATGTCCGTTCGAATAGCAAACGTATTTCATTCAGTTGTTGCAGAAAAATGTCCATAACTTTTGCAAAAATTCTTGCATAAATTTCTATCATACCTCAAATTGTAGGTAACTAAAAGTTCTAGTAGCCATCAGACCTTCAGGGTTTTGCCCCCCGGAAAAAAACCCTAAATCGCGATAATATCCGTTCGAATAGCAAACGTATTTCATTCGGTTGCTGCAGCAAAATGTCCATAACTTTTGCAAAAATTCTTGCATAAATTTCTATCATACCTCAAATTGTAGGTAATTAAAAGTTCTAGTAGCCATCAGACCCTCAGAGTTTTGCCCCTCCGAAAAAAAAAACCCTAAAACGCGATAATGTCCGTTCGAATAGCAAACGTATTTCATTCGGTTGCTGCAGCAAAATGTCCATAACTTTTGCATATATTCTTGCATAAACTTCTGTCATACCTCCAATTGTAGGTAATTAAAAGTTCTAGTAGCCATCAGACCCTCAGAGTTTTGCCCCCCCCCCCCCCCCCGAAAAAAACCCTAAATCGCGATAATGTCCGTTCGAATAGCAAACGTATTTCATTCAGCTGCTGCAGCAAAATGTCCATAACTTTTGCATATATTCTTGCATAAATTTCTATCACACCTCAAATTGTAAGTAATAAAAGATCTAGTAGCCATCAGACCCTCAGAGTTTTACCTCCCCGAAAAAAAAAACTAAATCGCGATAATGTCCGTTCGAATGGCAAACGTATTTCATTCAGTTGCTGCAGCAAAATGTCCATAACTTTTGCAAATATTCTTGCATAATTTTCTACCATACCTCAAATTGTAGGTAATTAAAAGTTCTAGTAGCCATCAGACCTTCAGAATTTTGCCCCCCCCGAAAAAAAACCCTAAATCTCGATAACGTCCGTTCGAATAGCAAACGTATTTCATTCAGTTGCTGCAGAGAAATGACCATAACTTTTGCAAAAATTCTTGCATAAAATTCTATCATACCTCAAATTGTAGGTAATTAAAAGTTCTAGTAGCCATCAGACCCTCAGAGTTTTGCCCCCCCGAAAAAAAACCCTAAATCGCGATAATGTCCGTTCGAATAGCAAACGTATTTCATTCAGTTGCTGCAGCAAAATGTCCATAACTTTTGCAAATATTCTTGCATAAATTTCTATCATACCTCCAATTGTAGGTAATTAAAAGTTCTAGTAGCCATCAGACCCTCAGAGTTTTGCCCCTCCGAAAAAAAAACCCTAAAACGCGATAATGTCCGTTCGAATAGCAAACGTATTTCATTCAGTTGCTGCAGCAAAATGTCCATAACTTTTGCAAATATTCTTGCATAAATTTCTATCATACCTCAAATTGTTGGTAATTAAGAGTTCTAGTAGCCATCAGACCCTCAGAGTTTTGCCCCCCCCGAAAAAAAACCCTAAATCGCGATAATGTCCGTTCGAATAGCAAACGTATTTCATTCAGTTGCTGCAGCAAAATATCCATAACTTTTGCAAATATTCTTGCATAAATTTCTATCATACCTCCAATTGTAGGTAATTAAAAGTTCTAGTAGCCATCAGACCCTCAGAGTTTTGCCCCCCCGAAAAAAAACCCTAAATCGCGATAATGTCCGTTCGAATAGCAAACGTATTTCATTCAGTTGCTGCAGCAAAATGTCCATAACTTTAGCAAATATTCTTGCATAAATTTCTACCATACCTCAAATTGTAGGTAATTAAAAGTTCTAGTAGCCATCAGACCCTCAGAGTTTTGCCCCCCCGAAGAAAAACCCTAAATCGCGATAATGTCCGTTCGAATAGCAAACGTATTTCATTCAGTTGCTGCAGCAAAATGTCCATAACTTTTGCAAAAATTCTTGCATAAATTTCTATCATACCTCAAATTGTAGGTAATTAAAAGTTCTAGTAGCCATCAGACCCTCAGAGTTTCCCCCCCCCGAAAAAAAAACCCTAAATCGCGATAATGTCCGTTCGAACAGCAAACGTATTTCATTCAGTTGCTGCAGCAAAATGTCCATAACTTTTGCAAAAATTCTTGCATAAATTTCTATCATACCTCAAATTGTAGGTAATTAAAAGTTCTAGTAGCCATCAGACCCTCAGAGTTTTGCCCCCCCGAAAAAAAACCCTAAATCGCGATAATGTCCGTACGAATAGCAAACGTATTTCATTCAGTTGCTGCAGCAAAATGTCCATAACTTTTGCAAATATTCTTGCATAAATTTCTATCATACCTCAAATTGTAGGTAATTAAAAGTTCTAGTAGCCATCAGACCCTCAGAGTTTTGCCCCCCCGAAAAAAAAACCCTAAATCGCGATAATGTCCGTTCGAATAGCAAACGTATTTCATTCAGTTGCTGCAGCAAAATGTCCATAACTTTTGCAAAAATTCTTGCATAAATTTCTATCATACCTCAAATTGTAGGTAATTAAAAGTTCTAGTAGCCATCAGACCCTCAGAGTTTTGCCCCCCCGAAAAAAAAACCCTAAATCGCGATAATGTCCGTTCGAATAGCAAACGTATTTCATTCAGTTGCTGCAGCAAAATGTCCATAACTTTTGCAAAAATTCTTGCATAAATTTCTATCATACCTCAAATTGTAGGTAATTAAAAGTTCTAGTAGCCATCAGACCCTCAGAGTTTTGCCCCCCCCCCGAAAAAAAACCCTAAATCGCGATAATGTCCGTTCGAATAGCAAACGTATTTCATTCAGTTGTTGCAGAAAAATGTCCATAACTTTTGCAAAAATTCTTGCATAAATTTCTATCATACCTCAAATTGTAGGTAACTAAAAGTTCTAGTAGCCATCAGACCTTCAGGGTTTTGCCCCCCGGAAAAAAACCCTAAATCGCGATAATATCCGTTCGAATAGCAAACGTATTTCATTCGGTTGCTGAAGCAAAATGTCCATAACTTTTGCAAAAATTCTTGCATAAATTTCTATCATACCTCAAATTGTAGGTAATTAAAAGTTCTAGTAGCCATCAGACCCTCAGAGTTTTGCCCCTCCGAAAAAAAAACCCTAAAACGCGATAATGTCCGTTCGAATAGCAAACGTATTTCATTCGGTTGCTGCAGCAAAATGTCCATAACTTTTGCATATATTCTTGCATAAACTTCTGTCATACCTCCAATTGTAGGTAATTAAAAGTTCTAGTAGCCATCAGACCCTCAGAGTTTTGCCCCCCCCCCCCCCCCCCCGAAAAAAACCCTAAATCGCGATAATGTCCGTTCGAATAGCAAACGTATTTCATTCAGCTGCTGCAGCAAAATGTCCATAACTTTTGCATATATTCTTGCATAAATTTCTATCACACCTCAAATTGTAAGTAATAAAAGATCTAGTAGCCATCAGACCCTCAGAGTTTTACCTCCCCGAAAAAAAAAACTAAATCGCGATAATGTCCGTTCGAATGGCAAACGTATTTCATTCAGTTGCTGCAGCAAAATGTCCATAACTTTTGCAAATATTCTTGCATAATTTTCTACCATACCTCAAATTGTAGGTAATTAAAAGTTCTAGTAGCCATCAGACCTTCAGAATTTTGCCCCCCCCGAAAAAAAACCCTAAATCTCGATAACGTCCGTTCGAATAGCAAACGTATTTCATTCAGTTGCTGCAGAGAAATGACCATAACTTTTGCAAAAATTCTTGCATAAAATTCTATCATACCTCAAATTGTAGGTAATTAAAAGTTCTAGTAGCCATCAGACCCTCAGAGTTTTGCCCCCCCGAAAAAAAACCCTAAATCGCGATAATGTCCGTTCGAATAGCAAACGTATTTCATTCAGTTGCTGCAGCAAAATGTCCATAACTTTTGCAAATATTCTTGCATAAATTTCTATCATACCTCCAATTGTAGGTAATTAAAAGTTCTAGTAGCCATCAGACCCTCAGAGTTTTGCCCCTCCGAAAAAAAAACCCTAAAACGCGATAATGTCCGTTCGAATAGCAAACGTATTTCATTCAGTTGCTGCAGCAAAATGTCCATAACTTTTGCAAATATTCTTGCATAAATTTCTATCATACCTCAAATTGTTGGTAATTAAGAGTTCTAGTAGCCATCAGACCCTCAGAGTTTTGCCCCCCCCGAAAAAAAAACCCTAAATCGCGATAATGTCCGTTCGAATAGCAAACGTATTTCATTCAGTTGCTGCAGCAAAATATCCATAACTTTTGCAAATATTCTTGCATAAATTTCTATCATACCTCCAATTGTAGGTAATTAAAAGTTCTAGTAGCCATCAGACCCTCAGAGTTTTGCCCCCCCGAAAAAAAACCCTAAATCGCGATAATGTCCGTTCGAATAGCAAACGTATTTCATTCAGTTGCTGCAGCAAAATGTCCATAACTTTAGCAAATATTCTTGCATAAATTTCTACCATACCTCAAATTGTAGGTAATTAAAAGTTCTAGTAGCCATCAGACCCTCAGAGTTTTGCCCCCCCGAAGAAAAACCCTAAATCGCGATAATGTCCGTTCGAATAGCAAACGTATTTCATTCAGTTGCTGCAGCAAAATGTCCATAACTTTTGCAAAAATTCTTGCATAAATTTCTATCATACCTCAAATTGTAGGTAATTAAAAGTTCTAGTAGCCATCAGACCCTCAGAGTTTCCCCCCCCCGAAAAAAAAACCCTAAATCGCGATAATGTCCGTTCGAACAGCAAACGTATTTCATTCAGTTGCTGCAGCAAAATGTCCATAACTTTTGCAAAAATTCTTGCATAAATTTCTATCATACCTCAAATTGTAGGTAATTAAAAGTTCTAGTAGCCATCAGACCCTCAGAGTTTTGCCCCCCCGAAAAAAAACCCTAAATCGCGATAATGTCCGTACGAATAGCAAACGTATTTCATTCAGTTGCTGCAGCAAAATGTCCATAACTTTTGCAAATATTCTTGCATAAATTTCTATCATACCTCAAATTGTAGGTAATTAAAAGTTCTAGTAGCCATCAGACCCTCAGAGTTTTGCCCCCCCGAAAAAAAAACCCTAAATCGCGATAATGTCCGTTCGAATAGCAAACGTATTTCATTCAGTTGCTGCAGCAAAATGTCCATAACTTTTGCAAAAATTCTTGCATAAATTTCTATCATACCTCAAATTGTAGGTAATTAAAAGTTCTAGTAGCCATCAGACTCTCAGAGTTTTGCCCCCCCGAAAAAAAACCCTAAATCGCGATAATGTCCGTTCGAATGGCAAACGCATTTCATTCAGTTGCTGCAGCAAAATGTCAATAACTTTTGCAAATATTCTTGCATAAATTTCTATCGTACCCCAAGTTGTAGGTAATTAAAAGTTCTAGTAGCCATCAGACCCTCAGAGTTTTGCCCCCCAAAAAAAACCCTAAATCGCGATAATGTCCGTTCGAATAGCAAACGTATTTCATTCAGTTGCTGCAGCAAAATGTCCATAACTTTTGCAAAAATTCTTGCATAAATTTCTATCATACCTCAAATTGTAGGTAATTAAAAGTTCTAGTAGCCATCAGACCCTCAGAGTTTTGCCCCCCCGAAAAAAAAACCCTAAGTCGCGATAATGTCCGTTCGAATAGCAAACGTATTTCATTTAGTTGCTGGAGCAAAATGTCCATAACTTTTGCAAAAATTCTTGCATAAATTTCTATCATACCTCAAATTGTAGGTAATTAAAAGTTCTAGTAGCCATCAGACCCTCAGAGTTTTGCCCCCCCGAAAAAAAACCCTAAATCGCGATAATGTCCGTTCGAATAGCAAACGTATTTCATTCAGTTGCTGCAGCAAAATGTCCATAACTTTTGCAAAAATTCTTGCATAAATTTCTATCATACCTCAAATTGTAGGTAATTAAAAGTTCTAGTAGCCATCAGACCCTCAGAGTTTTGCCCCCCCCGAAAAAAAACCCTAAATCGCGATAATGTCCGTTCGAATAGCAAACGTATTTCATTCAGTTGCTGCAGCAAAATGTCCATAACTTTAGCAAATATTCTTGCATAAATTTCTACCATACCTCAAATTGTAGGTAATTAAAAGTTCTAGTAGCCATCAGACCCTCAGAGTTTTGCCCCCCCGAAGAAAAACCCTAAATCGCGATAATGTCCGTTCGAATAGCAAACGTATTTCATTCAGTTGCTGCAGCAAAATGTCCATAACTTTTGCAAAAATTCTTGCATAAATTTCTATCATACCTCAAATTGTAGGTAATTAAAAGTTCTAGTAGCCATCAGACCCTCAGAGTTTCCCCCCCCCCGAAAAAAAAACCCTAAATCGCGATAATGTCCGTTCGAACAGCAAACGTATTTCATTCAGTTGCTGCAGCAAAATGTCCATAACTTTTGCAAAAATTCTTGCATAAATTTCTATCATACCTCAAATTGTAGGTAATTAAAAGTTCTAGTAGCCATCAGACCCTCAGAGTTTTGCCCCCCCGAAAAAAAACCCTAAATCGCGATAATGTCCGTACGAATAGCAAACGTATTTCATTCAGTTGCTGCAGCAAAATGTCCATAACTTTTGCAAATATTCTTGCATAAATTTCTATCATACCTCAAATTGTAGGTAATTAAAAGTTCTAGTAGCCATCAGACCCTCAGAGTTTTGCCCCCCCGAAAAAAAAACCCTAAATCGCGATAATGTCCGTTCGAATAGCAAACGTATTTCATTCAGTTGCTGCAGCAAAATGTCCATAACTTTTGCAAAAATTCTTGCATAAATTTCTATCATACCTCAAATTGTAGGTAATTAAAAGTTCTAGTAGCCATCAGACTCTCAGAGTTTTGCCCCCCCGAAAAAAACCCTAAATCGCGATAATGTCCGTTCGAATGGCAAACGTATTTCATTCAGTTGCTGCAGCAAAATGTCAATAACTTTTGCAAATATTCTTGCATAAATTTCTATCGTACCCCAAGTTGTAGGTAATTAAAAGTTCTAGTAGCCATCAGACCCTCAGAGTTTTGCCCCCCAAAAAAAACCCTAAATCGCGATAATGTCCGTTCGAATAGCAAACGTATTTCATTCAGTTGCTGCAGCAAAATGTCCATAACTTTTGCAAAAATTCTTGCATAAATTTCTATCATACCTCAAATTGTAGGTAATTAAAAGTTCTAGTAGCCATCAGACCCTCAGAGTTTTGCCCCCCCGAAGAAAAAACCCTAAGTCGCGATAATGTCCGTTCGAATAGCAAACGTATTTCATTTAGTTGCTGGAGCAAAATGTCCATAACTTTTGCAAAAATTCTTGCATAAATTTCTATCATACCTCAAATTGTAGGTAATTAAAAGTTCTAGTAGCCATCAGACCCTCAGAGTTTTGCCCCCCCGAAAAAAAACCCTAAATCGCGATAATGTCCGTTCGAATAGCAAACGTATTTCATTCAGTTGCTGCAGCAAAATGTCCATAACTTTTGCAAAAATTCTTGCATAAATTTCTATCATACCTCAAATTGTAGGTAATTAAAAGTTCTAGTAGCCATCAGACCCTCAGAGTTTTGCCCCCCCCGAAAAAAAACCCTAAATCGCGATAATGTCCGTTCGAATAGCAAACGTATTTCATTCAGTTGTTGCAGAAAAATGTCCATAACTTTTGCAAAAATTCTTGCATAAATTTCTATCATACCTCAAATTGTAGGTAACTAAAAGTTCTAGTAGCCATCAGACCTTCAGGGTTTTGCCACCCGGAAAAAAAACCCTAAATCGCGATAATATCCGTTCGAATAGCAAACGTATTTCATTCGGTTGCTGCAGCAAAATGTCCATAACTTTTGCATATATTCTTGCATAAATTTCTGTCATACCTCCAATTGTAGGTAATTAAAAGTTCTAGTAGCCACCAGACCCTCAGAGTTTTGCCCCCCCCGAAAAAAACCCCTAAATCGCGATAATGTCCGTTCGAATAGCAAACGTATTTCATTCAGTTGCTGCAGCAAAATGTCCATAACTTTTGCAAATATTCTTGCATAAATTTCTATCATACCTCAAATTGTAGGTAATTAAGAGTTCTAGTAGCCATCAGACCCTCAGAGTTTTGCCCCCCCGAAAAAAAAACCTAAATCGCGATAATTTCCGTTCGAATGGCAAACGTATTTCATTCAGTTGCTGCAGCAAAATATCCATAACTTTTGCAAATATTCTTGCATGAATTTCTATCATACCTCCAATTGTAGGTAATTAAAAGTTCTAGTAGCCATCAGACCCTCAGAGTTTTGCCCCCCGAAAAAAAAACCCTAAATCGCGATAATGTCCGTTCGAATAGCAAACGTATTTCATTCAGTTGCTGCAGCAAAATGTCCATAACTTTTGCAAATATTCTTGCATAAATTTCTACCATACCTCAAATTGTAGGTAATTAAAAGTTCTAGTAACCATCAGACCCTCAGAGTTTTGCCCCCCCGAAAAAAACCCTAAATCGCGATAATGTCCGTTCGAACAGCAAACGTATTTCATTCAGTTGCTGCAGCAAAATGTCCATGACTTTTGCAAATATTCTTGCATAAATTTCTATCATACCTCAAATTGTAGGTAATTAAAAGTTCTAGGAGCCATCAGACCCTCAGAGTTTTGCCCCCCCCCCCCGAAAAAAAAACCTAAATCGCGATGTCTGTACGAATAGCAAACGTATTTCATTCAGTTGCTGCAGCAAAATGTCCATAACTTTTGCAAATATTCTTGCATAAAGTTCTATCATACCTAAAATTGTAGGTAATTAAAAGTTCTAGTAGCCATCAGACCCTCAGAGTTTTGCCCCCCCGAAAAAAAAACCCTAAATCGCGATAATGTCCGTTCGAATAGCAAACGCATTTCATTCAGTTGCTGCAGCAAAATGTCCATAACTTTTGCAAAAATTCTTGCATAAATTTCTATCATACCCCAAATTGTAGGTAATTAAAAGTTCTAGTAGCCATCAGACTCTCAGAGTTTTGCCCCCCCGAAAAAAACCCTAAATCGCGATAATGTCCGTTAGAATAACAAACGTATTTCATTCAGTTGCTGCAGCAAAATGTCAATAACTTTTGCAAATATTCTTGCTTAAATTTCTATCATACCTCAAATTGTAGGTAATTAAAAGTTCTAGTAGCCATCAGACCCTCAGAGTTTTGCCCCCCCCGAAGAAAAACCCTAAATCGCGATAATGTCCGTTCGAATAGCAAACGTATTTCATTCAGTTGCTGCAGCAAAATGTCCATAACTTTTGCAAAAATTCTTGCATAAATTTCTATCATACCTCAAATTGTAGGTAATTAAAAGTTCTAGTAGCCATCAGACCCTCAGAGTTTTTCCCCCCCGAAAAAAAACCCTAAATCGCGATAATGTCCGTTCGAACAGCAAACGTATTTCATTCAGTTGCTGCAGCAAAATGTCCATTACTTTTGCAAAAATTCTTGCATAAATTTCTATCATACCTCAAATTGTAGGTAATTAAAAGTTCTAGTAGCCATCAGACCCTCAGAGTTTTGCCCCCCCCCGAAAAAAAACCCTAAATCGCGATAATGTCTGTACGAATAGCAAACGTATTTAATTCAGTTGCTGCAGCAAAATGTCCATAACTTTTGCAAATATTCTTGCGTAAATTTCTATCATACCTCAAATTGTAGGTAATTAAAAGTTCTAGTAGCCATCAGACCCTCAGAGTATTGCCCCCACGAAAAAAAAACCCTAAATCGCGATAATGTCCGTTCGAATAGCAAACGTATTTCATTCAGTTGCTGCAGCAAAATGTCCATAACTTTTGCAAAAATTCTTGCATAAATTTCTATCATACCTCAAATTGTAGGTAATTAAAAGTTCTAGTAGCCATCAGACTCTCAGAGTTTTGCCCCCATGAAAAAAAACCCTAAATCGCGATAATGTCCGTTCGAACAGCAAACGCATTTCATTCAGTTGCTGCAGCAAAATGTCCATGACTTTTGCAAATATTCTTGCATAAATTTCTATCGTACCTCAAATTGTAGGTAATTAAAAGTTCTAGTAGCCATCAGACCCTCAGAGTTTTGCCCCCCTCCGAAAAAAAAACCTAAATCGCGATAATGTCTGTACGAATAGCAAACGTATTTCATTCAGTTGCTGCGGCAAAATGTCCATAACTTTTGCAAATATTCTTGCATAAATTTCTATCATACCTCAAATTGTAGGTAATTAAAAGTTCTAGTAGCCATCAGACCCTCAGAGTTTTGCCCCCCCGAAAAAAAAACCCTAAATCGCGATAATGTCCGTTCGAATAGCAAACGCATTTCATTCAGTTGCTGCAGCAAAATGTCCATAACTTTTGCAAAAATTCTTGCATAAATTTCTATCATACCCCAAATTGTAGGTAATTAAAAGTTCTAGTAGCCATCAGACTCTCAGAGTTTTGCCCCCCCGAAAAAAAACCCTAAATCGCGATAATGTCCGTTAGAATGGCAAACGTATTTCATTCAGTTGCTGCAGCAAAATGTCAATAACATTTGCAAATATTCTTGCTTAAATTTCTATCATACCTCAAATTGTAGGTAATTAAAAGTTCTAGTAGCCATCAGACCCTCAGAGTTTTGCCCCCCCCCAAAAAAAACCCTAAATCGCGATAATGTCCGTTCGAATAGCAAACGTATTTCATTCAGTTGCTGCAGCAAAATGTCCATAACTTTTGCAAAAATTCTTGCATAAATTTCTATCATACCTCAAATTGTAGGTAATTAAAAGTTCTAGTAGCCATCAGACCCTCAGAGTTTTGCCCCCCCGAAAAAAAACCCTAAATCGCGATAATGTCCGTTCGAATAGCAAACGTATTTCATTTAGTTGCTGGAGCAAAATGTCCATAACTTTTGCAAAAATTCTTGCATAAATTTCTATCATACCTCAAATTGTAGGTAATTAAAAGTTCTAGTAGCCATCAGACCCTCAGAGTTTTGCCCCCCCCGAAAAAAAAACCCTAAATCGCGATAATGTCTGTACGAATAGCAAACGTATTTCATTCAGTTGCTGCAGCAAAATGTCCATAACTTTTGAAAATATTCTTGCATAAATTTCTATCATACCTCAAATTGTAGGTAATTAAAAGTTCTAGTAGCCATCAGACCCTCAGAGTATTGCCCCCACGAAAAAAAAACCCTAAATCGCGATAATGTCCGTTCGAATAGCAAACGTATTTCATTCAGTTGCTGCAGCAAAATGTCCATAACTTTTGCAAAAATTCTTGCATAAATTTCTATCATACCTCAAATTGTAGGTAATTAAAAGTTCTAGTAGCCATCAGACTCTCAGAGTTTTGCCCCCCCGAAAAAAAACCCTAAATCGCGATAATGTCCGTTCGAACAGCAAACGTATTTCATTCAGTTGCTGCAGCAAAATGTCCATGACTTTTGCAAATATTCTTGCATAAATTTCTATCATACCTCAAATTGTAGGTAATTAAAAGTTCTAGTAGCCATCAGACCCTCAGAGTTTTGCCCCCCTCCGAAAAAAAAACTTAAATCGCGATAATGTCTGTACGAATAGCAAACGTATTTCATTCAGTTGCTGCAGCAAAATGTCCATAACTTTTGCAAATATTCTTGCATAAATTTCTATCATACCGCAAATTGTAGGTAATTAAAAGTTCTAGTAGCCATCAGACCCTCAGAGTTTTGCCCCCCCGAAAAAAAAACCCTAAATCGCGATAATGTCCGTTCGAATAGCAAACGTATTTCATTCAGTTGCTGCAGCAAAATGTCCATAACTTTTGCAAAAAGTCTTGCATAAATTTCTATCATAAGCCAAATTGTAGGTAATTAAAAGTTCTAGTAGCCATCAGACTCTCAGAGTATGGCCCCCCCGAAAAAAAACCCTAAATCGCGATAATGTCCGTTAGAATGGCAAACGTATTTCATTCAGTTGCTGCAGCAAAATGTCAATAACTTTTGCAAATATTCTTGCTTAAATTTCTATCATACCTCAAATTGTAGGTAATTAAAAGTTCTAGTAGCCATCAGACCCTCAGAGTTTTGCCCCCCCAAAAAAAAACCCTAAATCGCGATAATGTCCGTTCGAATAGCAAACGTATTTCATTCAGTTGCTGCAGCAAAATGTCCATAACTTTTGCAAAAATTCTTGCATAAATTTCTATCATACCTCAAATTGTAGGTAATTAAAAGTTCTAGTAGCCATCAGACCCTCAGAGTTTTGCCCCCCCGAAAAAAAACCCTAAATCGCGATAATGTCCGTTCGAATAGCAAACGTATTTCATTTAGTTGCTGGAGCAAAATGTCCATAACTTTTGCAAAAATTCTTGCATAAATTTCTATCATACCTCAAATTGTAGGTAATTAAAAGTTCTAGTAGCCACCAGACCCTCAGAGTTTTGCCCCCCCGAAAAAAAACCCTAAATCGCGATAATGTCCGTTCGAATAGCAAACGTATTTCATTCAGTTGCTGCAGCAGAATGTCCATAACTTTTGCAAAAATTCTTGCATAAATTTCTATCATACCTCAAATTGTAGGTAATTAAAGGTTCTAGTAGCCATCAGACCCTCAGAGTTTTGCCCCCGCCCCGAAAAAAAAAACCCTAAATCGCGATAATGTCCGTTCGAATAGCAAACGTATTTCATTCAGTTGATGCAGAAAAATGTCCATAACTTTTGCAAAAATTCTTGCATAAATTTCTATCATACCTCAAATTGTAGGTAATTAAAAGTTCTAGTAGCCATCAGACCGTCAGGGTTTTGCCCCCCCGGAAAAAAACCCTAAATCGCGATAATGTGCGTTCGAATAGCAAACGTATTTCATTCAGTTGCTGCAGCAAAATGTCCATAACTTTTGCAAATATTCTTGCATAAATTTCTATCATACCTAAAATTGTAGGTAATTAAAAGTTCTAGTAGCCATCAGACCCTCAGAGTTTTGCCCCCCCGAAAAAAAAACCCTAAATCGCGATAATGTCCGTTCGAATAGCAAACGCATTTCATTCAGTTGCTGCAGCAAAATGTCCATAACTTTTGCAAAAATTCTTGCATAAATTTCTATCATACCCCAAATTGTAGGTAATTAAAAGTTCTAGTAGCCATCAGACTCTCAGAGTTTTGCCCCCCCGAAAAAAAACCCTAAATCGCGATAATGTCCGTTAGAATGGCAAACGTATTTCATTCAGTTGCTGCAGCAAAATGTCAATAACTTTTGCAAATATTCTTGCTTAAATTTTTATCATACCTCAAATTGTAGGTAATTAAAAGTTCTAGTAGCCATCAGACCCTCAGAGTTTTGCCCCTCCGAAGAAAAACCCTAAATCGCGATAATGTCCGTTCGAATAGCAAGCGTATTTCATTCAGTTGCTGCAGCAAAATGTCCATAACTTTTGCAAAAATTCTTGCATAAATTTCTATCATACCTCAAATTGTAGGTAATTAAAAGTTCTAGTAGCCATCAGACCCTCAGAGTTTTTCCCCTCCGAAAAAAAACCCTAAATCGCGATAATGTCCGTTCGAACAGCAAACGTATTTCATTCAGTTGCTGCAGCAAAATGTCCATTACTTTTGCAAATATTCTTGCATAAATTTCTATCATACCTCAAATTGTAGGTAATTAAAAGTTCTAGTAGCCATCAGACCCTCAGAGTTTTGCCCCCCCCGAAAAAAAACCCTAAATCGCGATAATGTCTGTACGAATAGCAAACGTATTTAATTCAGTTGCTGCAGCAAAATGTCCATAACTTTTGCAAATATTCTTGCATAAATTTCTATCATACCTCAAATTGTAGGTAATTAAAAGTTCTAGTAGCCATCAGACCCTCAGAGTATTGCCCCCACGAAAAAAAAACCCTAAATCGCGATAATGTCCGTTCGAATAGCAAACGTATTTCATTCAGTTGCTGCAGCAAAATGTCCATAACTTTTGCAAAAATTCTTGCATAAATTTCTATCATACCTCAAATTGTAGGTAATTAAAAGTTCTAGTAGCCATCAGACTCTCAGAGTTTTGCCCCCATGAAAAAAAACCCTAAATCGCGATAATTTCCGTTCGAACAGCAAACGTATTTCATTCAGTTGCTGCAGCAAAATGTCCATGACTTTTGCAAATATTCTTGCATAAATTTCTATCGTACCTCAAATTGTAGGTAATTAAAAGTTCTAGTAGCCATCAGACACTCAGAGTTTTGCCCCCCTCCGAAAAAAAAACCTAAATCGCGATAATGTCTGTACGAATAGCAAACGTATTTCATTCAGTTGCTGCAGCAAAATGTCCATAACTTTTGCAAATATTCTTGCATAAATTTCTATCATACCTCAAATTGTAGGTAATTAAAAGTTCTAGTAGCCATCAGACCCTCAGAGTTTTGCCCCCCCGAAAAAAAAACCCTAAATCGCGATAATGTCCGTTCGAATAGCAAACGTATTTCATTCAGTTGCTGCAGCAAAATGTCCATAACTTTTGCAAAAGTTCTTGCATAAATTTCTATCATACCCCAAATTGTAGGTAATTAAAAGTTCTAGTAGCCATCAGACTCTCAGAGTTTTGCCCCCCCGAAAAAAAACCCTAAATCGCGATAATGTCCGTTAGAATGGCAAACGTATTTCATTCAGTTGCTGCAGCAAAATGTCAATAACTTTTGCAAATATTCTTGCTTAAATTTCTATCATACCTCAAATTGTAGGTAATTAAAAGTTCTAGTAGCCATCAGACCCTCAGAGTTTTGCCCCCCCAAAAAAAACCCTAAATCGCGATAATGTCCGTTCGAATAGCAAACGTATTTCATTCAGTTGCTGCAGCAAAATGTCCATAACTTTTGCAAAAATTCTTGCATAAATTTCTATCATACCTCAAATTGTAGGTAATTAAAAGTTCTAGTAGCCATCAGACCCTCAGAGTTTTGCCCCCCCGAAAAAAAACCCTAAATCGCGATAATGTCCGTTCGAATAGCAAACGTATTTCATTTAGTTGCTGGAGCAAAATGTCCATAACTTTTGCAAAAATTCTTGCATAAATTTCTATCATACCTCAAATTGTAGGTAATTAAAAGTTCTAGTAGCCATCAGACCCTCAGAGTATTGCCCCCACGAAAAAAAAACCCTAAATCGCGATAATGTCCGTTCGAATAGCAAACGTATTTCATTCAGTTGCTGCAGCAAAATGTCCATAACTTTTGCAAAAATTCTTGCATAAATTTCTATCATACCTCAAATTGTAGGTAATTAAAAGTTCTAGTAGCCATCAGACTCTCAGAGTTTTGCCCCCCCGAAAAAAAAACCCTAAATCGCGATAATGTCCGTTCGAACAGCAAACGTATTTCATTCAGTTGCTGCAGCAAAATGTCCATGACTTTTGCAAATATTCTTGCATAAATTTCTATCATACCTCAAATTGTAGGTAATTAAAAGTTCTAGTAGCCATCAGACCCTCAGAGTTTTGCCCCCCTCCGAAAAAAAAACCTAAATCGCGATAATGTCTGTACGAATAGCAAACGTATTTCATTCAGTTGCTGCAGCAAAATGTCCATAACTTTTGCAAATATTCTTGCATAAATTTCTATCATACCTCAAATTGTAGGTAATTAAAAGTTCTAGTAGCCATCAGACCCTCAGAGTTTTGCCCCCCCGAAAAAAAAACCCTAAATCGCGATAATGTCCGTTCGAATAGCAAACGTATTTCATTCAGTTGCTGCAGCAAAATGTCCATAACTTTTGCAAAAATTCTTGCATAAATTTCTATCATACCCCAAATTGTAGGTAATTAAAAGTTCTAGTAGCCATCAGACTCTCAGAGTTTTGCCCCCCCGAAAAAAAACCCTAAATCGCGATAATGTCCGTTAGAATGGCAAACGTATTTCATTCAGTTGCTGCAGCAAAATGTCAATAACTTTTGCAAATGTTCTTGCTTAAATTTCTATCATACCTCAAATTGTAGGTAATTAAAAGTTCTAGTAGCCATCAGACCCTCAGAGTTTTGCCCCCCCAAAAAAAAACCCTAAATCGCGATAATGTCCGTTCGAATAGCAAACGTATTTCATTCAGTTGCTGCAGCAAAATGTCCATAACTTTTGCAAAAATTCTTGCATAAATTTCTATCATACCTCAAATTGTAGGTAATTAAAAGTTCTAGTAGCCATCAGACCCTCAGAGTTTTGCCCCCCCGAAAAAAAACCCTAAATCGCGATAATGTCCGTTCGAATAGCAAACGTATTTCATTTAGTTGCTGGAGCAAAATGTCCATAACTTTTGCAAAAATTCTTGCATAAATTTCTATCATACCTCAAATTGTAGGTAATTAAAAGTTCTAGTAGCCACCAGACCCTCAGAGTTTTGCCCCCCCGAAAAAAAACCCTAAATCGCGATAATGTCCGTTCGAATAGCAAACGTATTTCATTCAGTTGCTGCAGCAGAATGTCCATAACTTTTGCAAAAATTCTTGCATAAATTTCTATCATACCTCAAATTGTAGGTAATTAAAGGTTCTAGTAGCCATCAGACCCTCAGAGTTTTGCCCCCCCCCCCCCCCGAAAAAAAAACCCTAAATCGCGATAATGTCCGTTCGAATAGCAAACGTATTTCATTCAGTTGCTGCAGAAAAATGTCCATAACTTTTGCAAAAATTCTTGCATAAATTTCTATCATACCTCAAATTGTAGGTAATTAAAAGTTCTAGTAGCCATCAGACCGTCAGGGTTTTGCCCCCCCGGAAAAAAACCCTAAATCGCGATAATGTCCGTTCGAATAGCAAACGTATTTCATTCGGTTGCTGCAGCAAAATGTCCATAACTTTTGCATATATTCTTGCATAAATTTCTGTCATACCTCCAATTGTAGGTAATTAAAAGTTCTAGTAGCCATCAGACCCTCAGAGTTTTGCCCCCCCGAAAAAAAACCCTAAATCGCGATAATGTCCGTTCGAATAGCAAACGTATTTCATTCAGCTGCTGCAGCAAAATGTCCATAACTTTTGCAAATATTCTTTCATAAATTTCTATCATACCTCAAATTGTAGGTAATTAAAAGATCTAGTAGCCATCAGACCCTCAGAGTTTTGCCCCCCCGAAAAAAAAACCTAAATCGCGATAATGTCCGTTCGAATAGCAAACGTATTTCATTCAGTTGCTGCAGAAAAATGTCCATAACTTTTGCAAAAATTCCTGCATAAATTTCTATCATACCTCAAATTGTAGGTAATTAAAAGTTCTAGTAGCCATCAGACCCTCAGAGTTTTGCCCCCCCGAAGAAAAACCCTAAATCGCGATAATGTCCGTTCGAATATCAAACGTATTTCATTCAGTTGCTGCAGCAAAATGTCCATAACTTTTGCAAAAATTCTTGCATAAATTTCTATGATACCTCAAATTGTAGGTAATTAAAAGTTCTGGTAGCCATCAGACCCTCAGAGTTTTTCCCCCCCGAAAAAAAAAACCCTAAATCGCGATAATGTCCGTTCGAACAGCAAACGTATTTCATTCAGTTGCTGCAGCAAAATGTCCATTACTTTTGCAAAAATTCTTGCATAAATTTCTATCATACCTCAAATTGTAAGTAATTAAAAGTTCTAGTAGCCATCAGACCCTCAGAGTTTTGCCCCCCCCGAAAAAAAACCCTAAATCGCGATAATGTCTGTACGAATAGCAAACGTATTTCATTCAGTTGCTGCAGCAAAATGTCCATAACTTTTGCAAATATTCTTGCATAAATTTCTATCATACCTCAAATTGTAGGTAATTAAAAGTTCTAGTAGCCATCAGACCTTCAGAGTTTTGCCGCCCCCCGAAAAAAAGCCTAAATCGCGATGTCTGTACGAATAGCAAACGTATTTCATTCAGTTGCTGCAGCAAAATGTCCATAACTTTTGCAAATATTCTTGCATAAATTTCTATCATACCTCAAATTGTAGGTAATTAAAAGTTCTAGTAGCCATCAGACCCTCAGAGTTTTGCCCCCCCAAAAAAAAACCCTAAATCGCGATAATGTCCGTTCGAATAGCAAACGTATTTCATTCAGTTGCTGCAGCAAAATGTCCATAACTTTTGCAAAAATTCTTGCATAAATTTCTATCATACCCCAAATTGTAGGTAATTAAAAGTTCTAGTAGCCATCAGACCCTCAGAGTTTTGCCCCCCCGAAAAAAAACCCTAAATCGCGATAATGTCCGTTCGAATAGCAAACGTATTTCATTCAGTTGCTGCAGCAAAATGTCCATAACTTTTGCAAAAATTCTTGCATAAATTTCTATCATACCTCAAATTGTAGGTAATTAAAAGTTCTAGTAGCCATCAGACCCTCAGAGTTTTGCCCCCCCGAAAAAAAACCCTAAATCGCGATTATGTCCGTTCGAATAGCAAACGTATTTCATTTAGTTGCTGGAGCAAAATGTCCATAACTTTTGCAAAAATTCTTGCATAAATTTCTATCATACCTCAAATTGTAGGTAATTAAAAGTTCTAGTAGCCACCAGACCCTCAGAGTTTTGCCCCCCCGAAAAAAAACCCTAAATCGCGATAATGTCCGTTCGAATAGCAAACGTATTTCATTCAGTTGCTGCAGCAGAATGTCCATAACTTTTGCAAAAATTCTTGCATAAATTTCTATCATACCTCAAATTGTAGGTAATTAAAGGTTCTAGTAGCCATCAGACCCTCAGAGTTTTGCCCCCCCCCCCCCCGAAAAAAAAACCCTAAATCGCGATAATGTCCGTTCGAATAGCAAACGTATTTCATTCAGTTGCTGCAGAAAAATGTCCATAACTTTTGCAAAAATTCTTGCATAAATTTCTATCATACCTCAAATTGTAGGTAATTAAAAGTTCTAGTAGCCATCAGACCGTCAGGGTTTTGCCCCCCCGGAAAAAAACCCTAAATCGCGATAATGTCCGTTCGAATAGCAAACGTATTTCATTCGGTTGCTGCAGCAAAATGTCCATAACTTTTGCATATATTCTTGCATAAATTTCTGTCATACCTCCAATTGTAGGTAATTAAAAGTTCTAGTAGCCATCAGACCCTCAGAGTTTTGCCCCCCCGAAAAAAAACCCTAAATCGCGATAATGTCCGTTCGAATAGCAAACGTATTTCATTCAGCTGCTGCAGCAAAATGTCCATAACTTTTGCAAATATTCTTTCATAAATTTCTATCATACCTCAAATTGTAGGTAATTAAAAGATCTAGTAGCCATCAGACCCTCAGAGTTTTGCCCCCCCGAAAAAAAAACCTAAATCGCGATAATGTCCGTTCGAATAGCAAACGTATTTCATTCAGTTGCTGCAGAAAAATGTCCATAACTTTTGCAAAAATTCCTGCATAAATTTCTATCATACCTCAAATTGTAGGTAATTAAAAGTTCTAGTAGCCATCAGACCCTAAGAGTTTTGCCCCCCCGAAGAAAAACCCTAAATCGCGATAATGTCCGTTCGAATATCAAACGTATTTCATTCAGTTGCTGCAGCAAAATGTCCATAACTTTTGCAAAAATTCTTGCATAAATTTCTATGATACCTCAAATTGTAGGTAATTAAAAGTTCTAGTAGCCATCAGACCCTCAGAGTTTTTCCCCCCCGAAAAAAAAAACCCTAAATCGCGATAATGTCCGTTCGAACAGCAAACGTATTTCATTCAGTTGCTGCAGCAAAATGTCCATTACTTTTGCAAAAATTCTTGCATAAATTTCTATCATACCTCAAATTGTAAGTAATTAAAAGTTCTAGTAGCCATCAGACCCTCAGAGTTTTGCCCCCCCCGAAAAAAAACCCTAAATCGCGATAATGTCTGTACGAATAGCAAACGTATTTCATTCAGTTGCTGCAGCAAAATGTCCATAACTTTTGCAAATATTCTTGCATAAATTTCTATCATACCTCAAATTGTAGGTAATTAAAAGTTCTAGTAGCCATCAGACCCTCAGAGTATTGTCCCCCCGAAAAAAAAAACCCTAAATCGCGATAATGTCCGTTCGAATAGCAAACGTATTTCATTCAGTTGCTGCAGCAAAATGTCCATAACTTTTGCAAAAATTCTTGCATAAATTTCTATCATACCTCAAATTGTAGGTAATTAAAAGTTCTAGTAGCCATCAGACTCTCAGAGTTTTGCCCCCCCGAAAAAAAACCCTAAATCGCGATAATGTCCGTTCGAACAGCAAACGTATTTCATTCAGTTGCTGCAGCAAAATGTCCATGACTTTTGCAAATATTCTTGCATAAATTTCTATCATACCTCAAATTGTAGGTAATTAAAAGTTCTAGTAGCCATCAGACCTTCAGAGTTTTGCCGCCCCCCGAAAAAAAGCCTAAATCGCGATGTCTGTACGAATAGCAAACGTATTTCATTCAGTTGCTGCAGCAAAATGTCCATAACTTTTGCAAATATTCTTGCATAAATTTCTATCATACCTCAAATTGTAGGTAATTAAAAGTTCTAGTAGCCATCAGACCCTCAGAGTTTTGCCCCCCCAAAAAAAAACCCTAAATCGCGATAATGTCCGTTCGAATAGCAAACGTATTTCATTCAGTTGCTGCAGCAAAATGTCCATAACTTTTGCAAAAATTCTTGCATAAATTTCTATCATACCCCAAATTGTAGGTAATTAAAAGTTCTAGTAGCCATCAGACTCTCAGAGTTTTGCCCCCCCGAAAAAAAAACCCTAAATCGCGATAATGTCCGTTAGAATGGGAAACGTATTTCATTCAGTTGCTGCAGCAAAATGTCAATAACTTTTGCAAATATTCTTGCTTAAATTTCTATCATACCTCAAATTGTAGGTAATTAAAAGTTCTAGTAGCCATCAGACCCTCAGAGTTTTGCCCCCCCCCCAAAAAAAAATCCTAAATCGCGATAATGTCCGTTCGAATAGCAAACGTATTTCATTCAGTTGCTGCAGCAAAATGTCCATAACTTTTGCAAAAATTCTTGCATAAATTTCTATCATACCTCAAATTGTAGGTAATTAAAAGTTCTAGTAGCCATCAGACCCTCAGAGTTTTGCCCCCCCGAAAAAAAACCCTAAATCGCGATAATTTCCGTTCGAATAGCAAACGTATTTCATTCAGTTGCTGCAGCAGAATGTCCATAACTTTTGCAAAAATTCTTGCATAAATTTCTATCATACCTCAAATTGTAGGTAATTAAAGGTTCTAGTAGCCATCAGACCCTCAGAGTTTTGCCCCCCCCCCGAAAAAAAACCCTAAATCGCGATAATGTCCGTTCGAATAGCAAACGTATTTCGTTCAGTTGTTGCAGAAAAATGTCCATAACTTTTGCAAAAATTCTTGCATAAATTTCTATCATACCTCAAATTGTAGGTAATTAAAAGTTCTAGTAGCCATCAGACCGTCAGGGTTTTGCCCCCCCGGAAAAAAACCCTAAATCGCGATAATGTCCGTTCGAATAGCAAACGTATTTCATTCGGTTGCTGCAGCAAAATGTCCATAACTTTTGCATATATTCTTGCATAAATTTCTGTCATACCTCCAATTGTAGGTAATTAAAAGTTCTAGTAGCCATCAGACCGTCAGGGTTTTGCCCCCCCGAAAAAAAACCCTAAATCGCGATAATGTCCGTTCGAATAGCAAACGTATTTCATTCAGCTGCTGCAGAAAAATGTCCATAACTTTTGCAAAAATTCTTGCATAAATTTCTATCATACCTCAAATTGTAGGTAATTAAAAGTTCTAGTAGCCATCAGACCGTCAGGGTTTTGCCCCCCCGGAAAAAAACCCTAAATCGCGATAATGTCCGTTCGAATAGCAAACGTATTTCATTCGGTTGCTGCAGCAAAATGTCCATAACTTTTGCATATATTCTTGCATAAATTTCTGTCATACCTCCAATTGTAGGTAATTAAAAGTTCTAGTAGCCATCAGACCGTCAGGGTTTTGCCCCCCCGAAAAAAAACCCTAAATCGCGATAATGTCCGTTCGAGTAGCAAACGTATTTCATTCAGCTGCTGCAGCAAAATGTCCATAACTTTTGCAAATATTCTTTCATAAATTTCTATCATACCTCAAATTGTAGGTAATTAAAAGATCTAGTAGCCATCAGACCCTCAGAGTTTTGCCCCCCCGAAAAAAAAACCTAAATCGCGATAATGTCCGTTCGAATAGCAAACGTATTTCATTCAGTTGATGCAGCAAAATGTCCATAACTTTTGCCAATATTCTTGCATAAATTTCTATCATACCTCCAATTGTAGGTAATTAAAAGTTCTAGTAGCCATCAGACCCTCAGAGTTTTACCCCCCGAAAAAAAAAACTAAATCGCGATAATGTCCGTTCGAATAGCAAACGTATTTCATTCAGTTGCTGCGGCAAAATGTCCATAACTTTTGCAAATATTCTTGCATAAATTTCTACCATACCTCAAATTGTAGGTAATTAAAAGTTCTAGTAGCCATCAGACCCTCAGAATTTTGCCCCCCCGAAAAAAGACCGTAAATCGCGATAACGTCCGTTCGAATAGCAAACGTATTTCATTCAGTTGCTGCAGAAAAATGACCATAACTTTTGCAAAAATTCTTGCATAAAATTCTATCATACCTCAAATTGTAGGTAATTAAAAGTTCTAGTAGCCATCAGACCCTCATAGTTTCCCCCCCCCCCCGAAAAAAACCGAAATCGCGATAATGTCCGTTCGAATAGCAAACGTATTTCATTCAGTTGCTGCAGCAAAATGTCCATAACTTTTGCAAATATTCTTGCATAAATTTCTATCATACCTCAAATTGTAGGTAATTAAAAGTTCTAGTAGCCACCAGACCCTCAGAGTTTTGCCCCCCCGAAAAAAAACCCTAAATCGCGATAATGTCCGTTCGAATAGCAAACGTATTTCATTCAGTTGCTGCAGCAAAATGTCCATAACTTTTGCAAAAATTCTTGCATAAATTTCTATCATACCTCAAATTGTAGGTAATTAAAAGTTCTAGTAGCCATCAGACCCTCAGAGTTTTGCCCCCGCAAAAAAAACCCTAAATCGCGATAATGTCCGTTCGAATAGCAAACGTATTTCATTCAGTTGCTGCAGCAAAATGTCCATAACTTTTGCAAATATTCTTGCATAAATTTCTACCATACCTCAAATTGTAGGTAATTAAAAGTTCTAGTAGCCATCAGACCCTCAGAGTTTTGCCCCCCCGAAGAAAAACCCTAAATCGCGATAATGTCCGTTCGAATAGCAAACGTATTTCATTCAGTTGCTGCAGCAAAATGTCCATAACTTTTGCAAAAATTCTTGCATAAATTTCTATCATACCTCAAATTGTAGGTAATTAAAAGTTCTAGTAGCCATCAGACCCTCAGAGTTTTGCCCCCCCGAAAAAAAACCCTAAATCGCGATAATGTCCGTACGAATAGCAAACGTATTTCATTCAGTTGCTGCAGCAAAATGTCCATAACTTTTGCAAATATTCTTGCATAAATTTCTATCATACCTCAAATTGTAGGTAATTAAAAGTTCTAGTAGCCATCAGACCCTCAGAATTTGCCCCCCCGAAAAAAAAAACCCTAAATCGCGATAATGTCCGTTCGAATAGCAAACGTATTTCATTCAGTTGCTGCAGCAAAATGTCCATAACTTTTGCAAAAATTCTTGCATAAATTTCTATCATAACTCAAATTGTAGGTAATTAAAAGTTCTAGTAGCCATCAGACTCTCAGAGTTTTGCCCCCGCGAAAAAAAACCCTAAATCGCGATAATGTCCGTTCGAATGGCAAACGTATTTCATTCAGTTGCTGCAGCAAAATGTCAATAACTTTTGCAAATATTCTTGCATAAATTTCTATCATACCTCAAGTTGTAGGTAATTAAAAGTTCTAGTAGCCATCAGACCCTCAGAGTTTTGCCCCCCAAAAAAAAACCCTAAATCGCGATAATGTCCGTTCGAATAGCAAACATATTTCATTCAGTTGCTGCAGCAAAATGTCCATAACTTTTGCAAAAATTCTTGCATAAATTTCTATCATACCTCAAATTGTAGGTAATTAAAAGTTCTAGTAGCCATCAGACCCTCAGAGTTTTGCTCCCCCGAAAAAAAACCCTAAATCGCGATAATGTCCGTTCGAATAGCAAACGTATTTCATTTAGTTGCTGGAGCAAAATGTTCATAACTTTTGCAAAAATTCTTGCATAAATTTCTATCATACCTCAAATTGTAGGTAATTAAAAGTTCTAGTAGCCATCAGACCCTCAGAGTTTTGCCCCCCCCCCGAAAAAAAACCCTAAGTCGCGATAATGTCCGTTCGAATAGCAAACGTATTTCATTCAGTTGTTGCATAAAAATGTCCATAACTTTTGCAAAAATTCTTGCATACATTTCTATCATACCTCAAATTGTAGGTAACTAAAAGTTCTAGTAGCCATCAGACCCCCAGGGTTTTGCCCCCCCGGAAAAAAACCCTAAATCGCGATAATGTCCGTTCGAATAGCAAACGTATTTCATTCGGTTGCTGCAGCAAAATGTCCATAACTTTTGCATATATTCTTGCATAAATTTCTGTCATACCTCCAATTGTAGGTAATTAAAAGTTCTAGTAGCCATCAGGCCCTCAGAGTTTTGCCCCCCCGAAAAAAACCCTAAATCGCGATAATGTCCGTTCGAATAGCAAACGTATTTCATTCAGCTGCTGCAGCAAAATGTCCATAACTTTTGCAAATATTCTTGCATAAATTTCTATCATACCTCCAATTGTAGGTAATTAAAAGTTCTAGTAGCCATCAGACCCTCAGAGTTTTACCCCCCCGAAAAAAAAAACTAAATCGCGATAATGTCCGTTCGAATAGCAAACGTATTTCATTCAGTTGCTGCAGCAAAATGTCCATAACTTTTGCAAAAATTCTTGCATAAATTTCTATCATACCTCAAATTGTAGGTAATTAAAAGTTCTAGTAGCCATCAGACCCTCAGAGTTTTGCCCCCCCCGAAAAAAAAACCCTAATTGGCGAATAATGTCCGTTCGAATAGCAAACGTATTTCATTCAGTTGTTGCAGAAAAATGTCCATAACTTTTGCAAAAATTCTTGCATAAATTTCTATCATACCTCAAATTGTAGGTAACTAAAAGTTCTAGTAGCCATCAGACCCTCAGGGTTTTGCCCCCCCGGAAAAAAACCCTAAATCGCGATAATGTCCGTTCTAATAGCAAACGTATTTCATTCGGTTGCTGCAGCAAAATGTCCATAACTTTTGCATATATTCTTGCATATATTTCTGTCATACCTCCAATTGTAGGTAATTAAAAGTCCTAGTAGCCATCAGACCCTCAGAGTTTTGCCCCCCGAAGAAAAACCCTAAATCGCGATAATGTCCGTTCGAATAGCAAACGTATTTCATTCAGTTGCTGCAGCAAAATGTCCATAACTTTTGCAAAAATTCTTGCATAAATTTCTATCATACCTCAAATTGTAGGTAATTAAAAGTTCTAGTAGCCATCAGACCCTCAGAGTTTTGCCCCCCCGAAAAAAAACCCTAAATCGCGATAATGTCCGTACGAATAGCAAACGTATTTCATTCAGTTGCTGCAATAAAATGTCCATAACTTTTGCAAATATTCTTGCATAAATTTCTATCATACCTCAAATTGTAGGTAATTAAAAGTTCTAGTAGCCATCAGACCCTCAGAATTTGCCCCCCCGAAAAAAAAACCCTAAATCGCGATAATGTCCGTTCGAATGGCAAACGTATTTCATTCAGTTGCTGCAGCAAAATGTCAATAACTTTTGCAAATATTCTTGCATAAATTTCTATCATACCTCAAGTTGTAGGTAATTAAAAGTTCTAGTAGCCATCAGACCCTCAGAGTTTTGCCCCCCAAAAAAAAAACCCTAAATCGCGATAATGTCCGTTCGAATAGCAAACATATTTCATTCAGTTGCTGCAGCAAAATGTTCATAACTTTTGCAAAAATTCTTGCATAAATTTCTATCATACCTCAAATTGTAGGTAATTAAAAGTTCTAGTAGCCATCAGACCCTCAGAGTTTTGCCCCCCCGAAGAAAAACCCCAAATCGCGATAATGTCCGTTCGAATAGCAAACGTATTTCATTCTGTTGCTGCAGCAAAATGTCCATAACTTTTGCAAAAATTCTTGCATAAATTTCTATCATACCTCAAATTGTAGGTAATTAAAAGTTCTAGTAGCCATCAGACCCTCAGAGTTTTGCCCCCCCCCCGAAAAAAAACCCTAAGTCGCGATAATGTCCGTTCGAATAGCAAACGTATTTCATTCAGCTGCTGCAGCAAAATGTCCATAACTTTTGCAAATATTCTTTCATAAATTTCTATCATACCTCAAATTGTAGGTAATTAAAAGATCTAGTAGCCATCAGACCCTCAGAGTTTTGCCCCCCCGAAAAAAAAACCTAAATCGCGATAATGTCCGTTCGAATAGCAAACGTATTTCATTCAGTTGATGCAGCAAAATGTCCATAACTTTTGCCAATATTCTTGCATAAATTTCTATCATACCTCCAATTGTAGGTAATTAAAAGTTCTAGTAGCCATCAGACCCTCAGAGTTTTACCCCCCGAAAAAAAAAACTAAATCGCGATAATGTCCGTTCGAATAGCAAACGTATTTCATTCAGTTGCTGCGGCAAAATGTCCATAACTTTTGCAAATATTCTTGCATAAATTTCTACCATACCTCAAATTGTAGGTAATTAAAAGTTCTAGTAGCCATCAGACCCTCAGAATTTTGCCCCCCCGAAAAAAGACCGTAAATCGCGATAACGTCCGTTCGAATAGCAAACGTATTTCATTCAGTTGCTGCAGAAAAATGACCATAACTTTTGCAAAAATTCTTGCATAAAATTCTATCATACCTCAAATTGTAGGTAATTAAAAGTTCTAGTAGCCATCAGACCCTCATAGTTCCCCCCCCCCCCCCCCCGAAAAAAACCGAAATCGCGATAATGTCCGTTCGAATAGCAAACGTATTTCATTCAGTTGCTGCAGCAAAATGTCCATAACTTTTGCAAATATTCTTGCATAAATTTCTATCATACCTCAAATTGTAGGTAATTAAAAGTTCTAGTAGCCACCAGACCCTCAGAGTTTTGCCCCCCCGAAAAAAAACCCTAAATCGCGATAATGTCCGTTCGAATAGCAAACGTATTTCATTCAGTTGCTGCAGCAAAATGTCCATAACTTTTGCAAAAATTCTTGCATAAATTTCTATCATACCTCAAATTGTAGGTAATTAAAAGTTCTAGTAGCCATCAGACCCTCAGAGTTTTGCCCCCGCAAAAAAAACCCTAAATCGCGATAATGTCCGTTCGAATAGCAAACGTATTTCATTCAGTTGCTGCAGCAAAATGTCCATAACTTTTGCAAATATTCTTGCATAAATTTCTACCATACCTCAAATTGTAGTTAATTAAAAGTTCTAGTAGCCATCAGACCCTCAGAGTTTTGCCCCCCCGAAGAAAAACCCTAAATCGCGATAATGTCCGTTCGAATAGCAAACGTATTTCATTCAGTTGCTGCAGCAAAATGTCCATAACTTTTGCAAAAATTCTTGCATAAATTTCTATCATACCTCAAATTGTAGGTAATTAAAAGTTCTAGTAGCCATCAGACCCTCAGAGTTTTGCCCCCCCGAAAAAAAACCCTAAATCGCGATAATGTCCGTACGAATAGCAAACGTATTTCATTCAGTTGCTGCAGCAAAATGTCCATAACTTTTGCAAATATTCTTGCATAAATTTCTATCATACCTCAAATTGTAGGTAATTAAAAGTTCTAGTAGCCATCAGACCCTCAGAATTTGCCCCCCCGAAAAAAAAAACCCTAAATCGCGATAATGTCCGTTCGAATAGCAAACGTATTTCATTCAGTTGCTGCAGCAAAATGTCCATAACTTTTGCAAAAATTCTTGCATAAATTTCTATCATAACTCAAATTGTAGGTAATTAAAAGTTCTAGTAGCCGTCAGACTCTCAGAGTTTTGCCCCCGCGAAAAAAAACCCTAAATCGCGATAATGTCCGTTCGAATGGCAAACGTATTTCATTCAGCTGCTGCAGCAAAATGTCAATAACTTTTGCAAATATTCTTGCATAAATTTCTATCATACCTCAAGTTGTAGGTAATTAAAAGTTCTAGTAGCCATCAGACCCTCAGAGTTTTGCCCCCCAAAAAAAAACCCTAAATCGCGATAATGTCCGTTCGAATAGCAAACATATTTCATTCAGTTGCTGCAGCAAAATGTCCATAACTTTTGCAAAAATTCTTGCATAAATTTCTATCATACCTCAAATTGTAGGTAATTAAAAGTTCTAGTAGCCATCAGACCCTCAGAGTTTTGCTCCCCCGAAAAAAAACCCTAAATCGCGATAATGTCCGTTCGAATAGCAAACGTATTTCATTTAGTTGCTGGAGCAAAATGTTCATAACTTTTGCAAAAATTCTTGCATAAATTTCTATCATACCTCAAATTGTAGGTAATTAAAAGTTCTAGTAGCCATCAGACCCTCAGAGTTTTGCCCCCCCGAAAAAAAACCCTAAATCGCGATAATGTCCGTTCGAATAGCAAACGTATTTCATTCTGTTGCTGCAGCAAAATGTCCATAACTTTTGCAAAAATTCTTGCATAAATTTCTATCATACCTCAAATTGTAGGTAATTAAAAGTTCTAGTAGCCATCAGACCCTCAGAGTTTTGCCCCCCCCCCCGAAAAAAAACCCTAAGTCGCGATAATGTCCGTTCGAATAGCAAACGTATTTCATTCAGTTGTTGCAGAAAAATGTCCATAACTTTTGCAAAAATTCTTGCATAAATTTCTATCATACCTCAAATTGTAGGTAACTAAAAGTTCTAGTAGCCATCAGACCCCCAGGGTTTTGCCCCCCCGGAAAAAAACCCTAAATCGCGATAATGTCCGTTCGAATAGCAAACGTATTTCATTCGGTTGCTGCAGCAAAATGTCCATAACTTTTGCATATATTCTTGCATAAATTTCTGTCATACCTCCAATTGTAGGTAATTAAAAGTTCTAGTAGCCATCAGGCCCTCAGAGTTTTGCCCCCCCGAAAAAAAACCCTAAATCGCGATAATGTCCGTTCGAATAGCAAACGTATTTCATTCAGCTGCTGCAGCAAAATGTCCATAACTTTTGCAAATATTCTTGCATAAATTTCTATCATACCTCCAATTGTAGGTAATTAAAAGTTCTAGTAGCCATCAGACCCTCAGAGTTTTACCCCCCCGAAAAAAAAAACTAAATCGCGATAATGTCCGTTCGAATAGCAAACGTATTTCATTCAGTTGCTGCAGCAAAATGTCCATAACTTTTGCAAAAATTCTTGCATAAATTTCTATCATACCTCAAGTTGTAGGTAATTAAAAGTTCTAGTAGCCATCAGACCCTCAGAGTTTTGCCCCCCCCGAAAAAAAAACCCTAATTGGCGAATAATGTCCGTTCGAATAGCAAACGTATTTCATTCAGTTGTTGCAGAAAAATGTCCATAACTTTTGCAAAAATTCTTGCATAAATTTCTATCATACCTCAAATTGTAGGTAACTAAAAGTTCTAGTAGCCATCAGACCCTCAGGGTTTTTCCCCCCCGGAAAAAAACCCTAAATCGCGATAATGTCCGTTCTAATAGCAAACGTATTTCATTCGGTTGCTGCAGCAAAATGTCCATAACTTTTGCATATATTCTTGCATATATTTCTGTCATACCTCCAATTTTAGGTAATTAAAAGTCCTAGTAGCCATCAGACCCTCAGAGTTTTGCCCCCCGAAGAAAAACCCTAAATCGCGATAATGTCCGTTCGAATAGCAAACGTATTTCATTCAGTTGCTGCAGTAAAATGTCCATAACTTTTGCAAAAATTCTTGCATAAATTTCTATCATACCTCAAATTGTAGGTAATTAAAAGTTCTAGTAGCCATCAGACCCTCAGAGTTTTGCCCCCCCGAAAAAAAACCCTAAATCGCGATAATGTCCGTACGAATAGCAAACGTATTTCATTCAGTTGCTGCAATAAAATGTCCATAACTTTTGCAAATATTCTTGCATAAATTTCTATCATACCTCAAATTGTAGGTAATTAAAAGTTCTAGTAGCCATCAGACCCTCAGAATTTGCCCCCCCGAAAAAAAAACCCTAAATCGCGATAATGTCCGTTCGAATGGCAAACGTATTTCATTCAGTTGCTGCAGCAAAATGTCAATAACTTTTGCAAATATTCTTGCATAAATTTCTATCATACCTCAAGTTGTAGGTAATTAAAAGTTCTAGTAGCCATCAGACCCTCAGAGTTTTGCCCCCCAAAAAAAAAACCCTAAATCGCGATAATGTCCGTTCGAATAGCAAACATATTTCATTCAGTTGCTGCAGCAAAATGTTCATAACTTTTGCAAAAATTCTTGCATAAATTTCTATCATACCTCAAATTGTAGGTAATTAAAAGTTCTAGTAGCCATCAGACCCTCAGAGTTTTGCCCCCCCGAAGAAAAACCCTAAATCGCGATAATGTCCGTTCGAATAGCAAACGTATTTCATTCTGTTGCTGCAGCAAAATGTCCATAACTTTTGCAAAAATTCTTGCATAAATTTCTATCATACCTCAAATTGTAGGTAATTAAAAGTTCTAGTAGCCATCAGACCCTCAGAGTTTTGCCCCCCCCCCGAAAAAAAACCCTAAGTCGCGATAATGTCCGTTCGAATAGCAAACGTATTTCATTCAGTTGTTGCAGAAAAATGTCCATAACTTTTGCAAAAATTCTTGCATAAATTTCTATCATACCTCAAATTGTAGGTAACTAAAAGTTCTAGTAGCCATCAGACCCTCAGGGTTTTGCCCCCCCGGAAAAAAACCCTAAATCGCGATAATGTCCGTTCGAATAGCAAACGCATTTCATTCGGTTGCTGCAGCAAAATGTCCATAACTTTTGCATATATTCTTGCATGAATTTCTGTCATACCTCCAATTGTAGGTAATTAAAAGTTCTAGTAGCCATCAGGCCCTCAGAGTTTTGCCCCCCCGAAAAAAAACCCTAAATCGCGATAATGTCCGTTCGAATAGCAAACGTATTTCATTCAGCTGCTGCAGCAAAATGTCCATAACTTTTGCAAATATTCTTGCATAAATTTCTATCATACCTCCAATTGTAGGTAATTAAAAGTTCTAGTAGCCATCAGACCCTCAGAGTCTTACCCCCCCGAAAAAAAAAACTAAATCGCGATAATGTCCGTTCGAATAGCAAACGTATTTCATTCAGTTGCTGCAGCAAAATGTCCATAACTTTTGCAAAAATTCTTGCATAAATTTCTATCATACCTCAAATTGTAGGTAATTAAAAGTTCTAGTAGCCATCAGACCCTCAGAGTTTTGCCCCCCCCCGAAAAAAAACCCTAATTCGCGATAATGTCCGTTCGAATAGCAAACGTATTTCATTCAGTTGTTGCAGAAAAATGTCCATAACTTTTGCAAAAATTCTTGCATAAATTTCTATCATACCTCAAATTGTAGGTAACTAAAAGTTCTAGTAGCCATCAGACCCTCAGGGTTTTGCCCCCCCGGAAAAAAACCCTAAATCGCGATAATGTCCGTTCTAATAGCAAACGTATTTCATTCGGTTGCTGCAGCAAAATGTCCATAACTTTTGCATATATTCTTGCATATATTTCTGTCATACCTCCAATTGTAGGTAATTAAAAGTCCTAGTAGCCATCAGACCCTCAGAGTTTTGCCCCCCGAAGAAAAACCCTAAATCGCGATAATGTCCGTTCGAATAGCAAACGTATTTCATTCAGTTGCTGCAGCAAAATGTCCATAACTTTTGCAAAAATTCTTGCATAAATTTCTATCATACCTCAAATTGTTGGTAATTAAAAGTTCTAGTAGCCATCAGACCCTCAGAGTTTTGCCCCCCCGAAAAAAACCCTAAATCGCGATAATGTCCGTACGAATAGGAAACGTATTTCATTCAGTTGCTGCAATAAAATGTCCATAACTTTTGCAAATATTCTTGCATAAATTTCTATCATACCTCAAATTGTAGGTAATTAAAAGTTCTAGTAGCCATCAGACCCTCAGAATTTGCCCCCCCCGAAAAAAAAACCCTAAATCGCGATAATGTCCGTTCGAATAGCGAACGTATTTCATTCAGTTGCTGCAGCAAACTGTCCATAACTTTTGCAAAAATTCTTGCATAAATTTCTATCATAACTCAAATTGTAGGTAATTAAAAGTTCTAGTAGCCATCAGACTCTCAGAGTTTTGCCCCCTCGGAAAAAAACCCTAAATCGCGATAATGTCCGTTCGAATGGCAAACGTATTTCATTCAGTTGCTGCAGCAAAATGTCAATAACTTTTGCAAATATTCTTGCATAAATTTCTATCATACCTCAAGTTGTAGGTAATTAAAAGTTCTAGTAGCCATCAGACCCTCAGAGTTTTGCCCCCCAAAAAAAAAACCCTAAATCGCGATAATGTCCGTTCGAATAGCAAACATATTTCATTCAGTTGCTGCAGCAAAATGTTCATAACTTTTGCAAAAATTCTTGCATAAATTTCTATCATACCTCAAATTGTAGGTAATTAAAAGTTCTAGTAGCCATCAGACCCTCAGAGTTTTGCCCCCCGAAAAAAAACCCTAAATCGCGATAATGTCCGTTCGAATAGCAAACGTATTTCATTTAGTTGCTGGAGCAAAATGTCCATAACTTTTGCAAAAATTCTTGCATAAATTTCTATCATACCTCAAATTGTAGGTAATTAAAAGTTCTAGTAGCCATCAGACCCTCAGAGTTTTGCCCCCCCGAAAAAAAACCCTAAATCGCGATAATGTCCGTTCGAATAGCAAACGTATTTCATTCTGTTGCTGCAGCAAAATGTCCATAACTTTTGCAAAAATTCTTGCATAAATTTCTATCATACCTCAAATTGTAGGTAATTAAAAGTTCTAGTAGCCATCAGACCCTCAGAGTTTTGCCCCCCCCCGAAAAAAAACCCTAAATCGCGATAATGTCCGTTAGAATAGCAAACGTATTTCATTCAGTTGTTGCAGAAAAATGTCCATAACTTTTGCAAAAATTCTTGCATAAATTTCTATCATACCTCAAATGGTAGGTAACTAAAAGTTCTAGTAGCCATCAGACCCTCAGGGTTTTGCCCCCCCGGAAAAAAACCCTAAATCGCGATAATGTCCGTTCGAATAGCAAACGTATTTCATTCGGTTGCTGCAGCAAAATGTCCATAACTTTTGCATATATTCTTGCATAAATTTCTGTCATACCTCCAATTGTAGGTAATTAAAAGTTCTAGTAGCCATCAGGCCCTCAGAGTTTTGCCCCCCCGAAAAAAAACCCTAAATCGCGATAATGTCCGTTCGAATAGCAAACGTATTTCATTCAGCTGCTGCAGCAAAATGTCCATAACTTTTGCAAAAATTCTTGCATAAATTTCTATCATACCTCAAATTGTAGGTAACTAAAAGTTCTAGTAGCCATCAGACCCTCAGGGTTTTGCCCCCACGGAAAAAAACCCTAAATCGCGATAATGTCCGTTCTAATAGCAAACGTATTTCATTCGGTTGCTGCAGCAAAATGTCCATAACTTTTGCATATATTCTTGCATATATTTCTGTCATACCTCCAATTGTAGGTAATTAAAAGTTCTAGTAGCCATCGGACCCTCAGAGTTTTGCCCCCCCGAAAAAAAAACCTAAATCGCGATAATGTCCGTTCGAATAGCAAACGTATTTCATTCGGTTGCTGCAGCAAAATGTCCATAACTTTTGCATATATTCTTGCATAAATTTCTGTCATACCTCCAATTGTAGGTAATTAAAAGTTCTAGTAGCCATCAGGCCCTCAGAGTTTTGCCCCCCCGAAAAAAAACCCTAAATCGCGATAATGTCCGTTCGAATAGCAAACGTATTTCATTCAGCTGCTGCAGCAAAATGTCCATAACTTTTGCAAATATTCTTGCATAAATTTCTATCATACCTCCAATTGTAGGTAATTAAAAGTTCTAGTAGCCATCAGACCCTCAGAGTTTTACCCCCCCGAAAAAAAAAACTAAATCGCGATAATGTCCGTTCGAATAGCAAACGTATTTCATTCAGTTGCTGCAGCAAAATGTCCATAACTTTTGCAAAAATTCTTGCATAAATTTCTATCATACCTCAAATTGTAGGTAATTAAAAGTTCTAGTAGCCATCAGACCCTCAGAGTTTTGCCCCCCCCCGAAAAAAAAACCTAATTCGCGATAATGTCCGTTCGAATAGCAAACGTATTTCATTCAGTTGTTGCAGAAAAATGTCCATAACTTTTGCAAAAATTCTTGCATAAATTTCTATCATACCTCAAATTGTAGGTAACTAAAAGTTCTAGTAGCCATCAGACCCTCAGGGTTTTGCCCCCCCGGAAAAAAACCCTAAATCGCGATAATGTCCGTTCTAATAGCAAACGTATTTCATTCGGTTGCTGCAGCAAAATGTCCATAACTTTTGCATATATTCTTGCATATATTTCTGTCATACCTCCAATTGTAGGTAATTAAAAGTCCTAGTAGCCATCAGACCCTCAGAATTTGCCCCCCCGAAAAAAAAACCCTAAATCGCGATAATGTCCGTTCGAATAGCAAACGTATTTCATTCAGTTGCTGCAGCAAAATGTCCATAACTTTTGCACAAATTCTTGCATAAATTTCTATCATACCTCAAGTTGTAGGTAATTAAAAGTTCTAGTAGCCATCAGACCCTCAGAGTTTTGCCCCCCAAAAAAAAAACCCTAAATCGCGATAATGTCCGTTCGAATAGCAAACATATTTCATTCAGTTGCTGCAGCAAGATGTTCATAACTGTTGCAAAAATTCTTGCATAAATTTCTATCATACCTCAAATTGTAGGTAATTAAAAGTTCTAGTAGCCATCAGACCCTCAGAGTTTTGCCCCCCCGAAAAAAAACCCTAAATCGCGATAATGTCCGTTCGAATAGCAAACGTATTTCATTTAGTTGCTGGAGCAAAATGTCCATAACTTTTGCAAAAATTCTTGCATAAATTTCTATCATACCTCAAATTGTAGGTAATTAAAAGTTCTAGTAGCCATCAGACCCTCAGAGTTTTGCCCCCCCGAAAAAAAACCCTAAATCGCGATAATGTCCGTTCGAATAGCAAACGTATTTCATTCTGTTGCTGCAGCAAAATGTCCATAACTTTTGCAAAAATTCTTGCATAAATTTCTATCATACCTCAAATTGTAGGTAATTAAAAGTTCTAGTAGCCATCAGACCCTCAGAGTTTTGCCCCCCCCCGAAAAAAAACCCTAAATCGCGATAATGTCCGTTAGAATAGCAAACGTATTTCATTCAGTTGTTGCAGAAAAATGTCAATAACTTTTGCAAAAATTCTTGCATAAATTTCTATCATACCTCAAATTGTAGGTAACTAAAAGTTCTAGTAGCCATCAGACCCTCAGGGTTTTGCCCCCCCGGAAAAAAACCCTAAATCGCGATAATGTCCGTTCGAATAACAAACGTATTTCATTCGGTTGCTGCAGCAAAATGTCCATAACTTTTGCATATATTCTTGCATATATTTCTGTCATACCTCCAATTGTAGGTAATTAAAAGTTCTAGTAGCCATCGGACCCTCAGAGTTTTGCCCCCCCGAAAAAAAAACCTAAATCGCGATAATGTCCGTTCGAATAGCAAACGTATTTCATTCGGTTGCTGCAGCAAAATGTCCATAACTTTTGCATATATTCTTGCATAAATTTCTGTCATACCTCCAATTGTAGGTAATTAAAAGTTCTAGTAGCCATCAGGCCCTCAGAGTTTTGCCCCCCCGAAAAAAAACCCTAAATCGCGATAATGTCCGTTCGAATAGCAAACGTATTTCATTCAGCTGCTGCAGCAAAATGTCCATAACTTTTGCAAATATTCTTGCATAAATTTCTATCATACCTCCAATTGTAGGTAATTAAAAGTTCTAGTAGCCATCAGACCCTCAGAGTTTTACCCCCCCGAAAAAAAAAACTAAATCGCGATAATGTCCGTTCGAATAGCAAACGTATTTCATTCAGTTGCTGCAGCAAAATGTCCATAACTTTTGCAAAAATTCTTGCATAAATTTCTATCATACCTCAAATTGTAGGTAATTAAAAGTTCTAGTAGCCATCAGACCCTCAGAGTTTTGCCCCCCCCCGAAAAAAAACCCTAATTCGCGATAATGTCCGTTCGAATAGCAAACGTATTTCATTCAGTTGTTGCAGAAAAATGTCCATAACTTTTGCAAAAATTCTTGCATAAATTTCTATCATACCTCAAATTGTAGGTAACTAAAAGTTCTAGTAGCCATCAGACCCTCAGGGTTTTGCCCCCCCGGAAAAAAACCCTAAATCGCGATAATGTCCGTTCTAATAGCAAACGTATTTCATTCGGTTGCTGCAGCAAAATGTCCATAACTTTTGCATATATTCTTGCATATATTTCTGTCATACCTCCAATTGTAGGTAATTAAAAGTCCTAGTAGCCATCAGACCCTCAGAGTTTTGCCCCCCGAAGAAAAACCCTAAATCGCGATAATGTCCGTTCGAATAGCAAACGTATTTCATTCAGTTGCTGCAGCAAAATGTCCATAACTTTTGCAAAAATTCTTGCATAAATTTCTATCATACCTCAAATTGTAGGTAATTAAAAGTTCTAGTAGCCATCAGACCCTCAGAGTTTTGCCCCCCCGAAAAAAAACCCTAAATCGCGATAATGTCCGTACGAATAGCAAACGTATTTCATTCAGTTGCTGCAATAAAATGTCCATAACTTTTGCAAATATTCTTGCATAAATTTCTATCATACCTCAAATTGTAGGTAATTAAAAGTTCTAGTAGCCATCAGACCCTCAGAATTTGCCCCCCCGAAAAAAAAACCCTAAATCGCGATAATGTCCGTTCGAATAGCAAACGTATTTCATTCAGTTGCTGCAGCAAAATGTCCATAACTTTTGCACAAATTCTTGCATAAATTTCTATCATAACTCAAATTGTAGGTAATTAAAAGTTCTAGTAGCCATCAGACTCTCAGAGTTTTGCCCCCTCGGAAAAAAACCCTAAATCGCGATAATGTCCGTTCGAGTGGCAAACGTATTTCATTCAGTTGCTGCAGCAAAATGTCAATAACTTTTGCAAATATTCTTGCATAAATTTCTATCATACCTCAAGTTGTAGGTAATTAAAAGTTCTAGTAGCCATCAGACCCTCAGAGTTTTGCCCCCCAAAAAAAAAACCCTAAATCGCGATAATGTCCGTTCGAATAGCAAACATATTTCATTCAGTTGCTGCAGCAAGATGTTCATAACTGTTGCAAAAATTCTTGCATAAATTTCTATCATACCTCAAATTGTAGGTAATTAAAAGTTCTAGTAGCCATCAGACCCTCAGAGTTTTGCCCCCCCGAAAAAAAACCCTAAATCGCGATAATGTCCGTTCGAATAGCAAACGTATTTCATTTAGTTGCTGGAGCAAAATGTCCATAACTTTTGCAAAAATTCTTGCATAAATTTCTATCATACCTCAAATTGTAGGTAATTAAAAGTTCTAGTAGCCATCAGACCCTCAGAGTTTTGCCCCCCCGAAAAAAAACCCTAAATCGCGATAATGTCCGTTCGAATAGCAAACGTATTTCATTCTGTTGCTGCAGCAAAATGTCCATAACTTTTGCAAAAATTCTTGCATAAATTTCTATCATACCTCAAATTGTAGGTAATTAAAAGTTCTAGTAGCCATCAGACCCTCAGAGTTTTGCCCCCCCCCGAAAAAAAACCCTAAATCGCGATAATGTCCGTTAGAATAGCAAACGTATTTCATTCAGTTGTTGCAGAAAAATGTCAATAACTTTTGCAAAAATTCTTGCATAAATTTCTATCATACCTCAAATTGTAGGTAACTAAAAGTTCTAGTAGCCATCAGACCCTCAGGGTTTTGCCCCCCCGGAAAAAAACCCTAAATCGCGATAATGTCCGTTCGAATAACAAACGTATTTCATTCGGTTGCTGCAGCAAAATGTCCATAACTTTTGCATATATTCTTGCATAAATTTCTGTCATACCTCCAATTGTAGGTAATTAAAAGTTCTAGTAGCCATCAGGCCCTCAGAGTTTTGCCCCCCCCCCGAAAAAAGACCCTAAATCGCGATAATGTCCGTTAGAATAGCAAACGTATTTCATTCAGTTGTTGCAGAAAAATGTCAATAACTTTTGCAAAAATTCTTGCATAAATTTCTATCATACCTCAAATTGTAGGTAACTAAAAGTTCTAGTAGCCATCAGACCCTCAGGGTTTTGCCCCCCCGGAAAAAAACCCTAAATCGCGATAATGTCCGTTCTAATAGCAAACGTATTTCATTCGGTTGCTGCAGCAAAATGTCCATAACTTTTGCATATATTCTTGCATATATTTCTGTCATACCTCCAATTGTAGGTAATTAAAAGTTCTAGTAGCCATCGGACCCTCAGAGTTTTGCCCCCCCGAAAAAAAACCCTAAATCGCGATAATGTCCGTTCGAATAGCAAACGTATTTCATTCAGTTGCTGCAGCAAAATGTCCATAGCTTTTGCAAATATTCTTGCATAAATTTCTATCATACCTCAAATTGTAGGTAATTAAAAGTTATAGTAGCCATCAGACCCTCAGAGTTTTGCCCCCCCCGAAAGAAAACCCTAAATCGCGATAATGTCCGTTCGAATAGCAAACGTATTTCATTCAGTTGCTGCAGCAAAATTTCCATAACTTTTGCAAAAATTCTTGCATAAATTTCTATCATACCTCAAATTGTAGGTAATTAAAAGTTCTAGTAGCCATCAGACCCTCAGAGTTTTTCCCCCCCGAAAAAAACCCTAAATCGCGATAACGTCCGTTCGAATACCAAACGTATTTCATTCAGTTGCTGCAGCAAAATGTCCATAACTTTTGCAAAAATTCTTGCATAAATTTCTATCATACCTCAAATTGTAGGTAATTAAATGTTCTAGTAGCCATCAGACCCTCAGAGTTTTGCCCCCCCGAAAAAGCCCTAAATCGCGATAATGTCCGTTCGAATAGCAAACGTATTTCATTCAGTTGCTGCAGCAAAATGTCCATAACTTTTGCAAAAATTCTTGCATAAATTTCCATCATACCTCAAATTGTAGGTAATTAAAAGTTCTAGTAGCCATCAGACCCTCAGAGTTTTGCCCCCCCGAAAAAAACCCCTAAATCGCGATAATGTCCGTTCGAATAGCAAACGTATTTCATTCGGTTGCTGCAGCAAAATGTCCATAACTTTTGCATATATTCTTGCATAAATTTCTGTCATACCTCCAATTGTAGGTAATTAAAAGTTCTAGTAGCCATGAGACCCTCAGAGTTTTGCCCCCCCGAAAAAAAACCCTAAATCGCGATAATGTCCGTTCGAATAGCAAACGTATTTCATTCAGCTGCTGCAGCAAAATGTCCATAACTTTTGCAAATATTCTTGCATAAATTTCTATCACACCTCGAATTGTAGGTAATAAAAGATCTAGTAGCCGTCAGACCCTCAGAGTTTTGCCCCCCCGAAAAAAAAACCTAAATCGCGATAATGTCCGTTCGAATAGCAAACGTATTTCATTCAGTTGCTGCAGCAAAATGCCCATAACTTTTGCAAATATTCTTGCATAAATTTCTATCATACCTCCAATTGTAGGCAATTAAAAGTTCTAGTAGCCATCAGACCCTCAGAGTTTTACCCCCCCGAAAAAAAAAACTAAATCGCGATAATGGCCGTTCGAATAGCAAACGTATTTCATTCAGTTGCTGCAGCAAAATGTCCATAACTTTTGCAAATATTCTTGCATAGATTTCTATGATACCTCCAATTGTAGGTAATTAAACGTTCTAGTAGCCGTCAGACCCTCAGAGTTTTGCCCCTCCGAAAAAAAAAACTAAATCGCGATAATGTCCGTTCGAATAGCAAACGTATTTCATTCAGTTGCTGCAGCAAAATGTCCATAACTTTTGCAAATAGTCTTGCATAATTTTCTACCATACCTCAAATTGTAGGTAATTAAAAGTTCTAGTAGCCATCAGACCCTCAGAATTTTGCCCCCCGAAAAAAAACCCTAAATCGCGATAACGTCCGTTCGAATAGCAAACGTATTTCATTCAGTTGCTGCAGAAAAATGACCATAACTTTTGCAAAAATTCTTGCATAAAATTCTATCATACCCCAAATTGTAGGTAATTAAAAGTTCTAGTAGCCATCAGACCCTCAGAGTTTTGCCCCCCCGAAAAAAAACCCTAAATCGCGATAATGTCCGTTCGAATAGCAAACGTATTTCATTCAGTTGCTGCAGCAAAATGTCCATAACTTTTGCAAAAATTCTTGCATAAATTTCTATCATACCTCAAATTGTAGGCAATTAAAAGTTCTAGTAGCTATCAGACCCTTAGAGTTTTTCCCCCCCGAAAAAAAAACCCTAAATCGCGATAATGTCCGTTCGAATAGCAAACGTATTTCATTCAGTTGCTGCAGCAAAATGTCCATAACTTTTGCAAAAATTCTTGCATAAATTTCTATCATACCTCAAATTGTAGGTAATTAAAAGTTCTAGTAGCCATCAGACCCTCAGAGTTTTGCACCCCCGAAAAAAACCCCTAAATCGCGATAATGTCCGTTCGAATAGCAAACGTATTTCATTCAGTTGCTGCAGAAAAATGACCATAACTTTTGCAAAAATTCTTGCATAAAATTCTATCATACCTCAAATTGTAGGTAATTAAAAGTTCTAGTAGCCATCAGACCCTCAGAGTTTTGCCCCCCCGAAAAAAAACCCTAAATCGCGATAATATCCGTTCGAATAGCAAACGTATTTCATTCAGTTGCTGCAGCAAAATGTCCATAACTTTTGCAAAAATTCCTGCATAAATTTCTATCATACCTCAAATTGTAGGTAATTAAAAGTTCTAGTAGCCATCAGACCCTCAGAGTTTTGCCCCCCCGAAAAAAAACCCTAAATCGCGATAATGTCCGTTCGAATAGCAAACGTATTTCATTCAGTTGCTGCAGCAAAATGTCCATAACTTTTGCAAATATTCTTGCATAAATTTCTATCATACCTCAAATTGTAGGTAATTAAAAGTTATAGTAGCCATCAGACCCTCAGAGTTTTGCCCCCCCGAAAAAAAACCCTAAATCGCGATAATGTCCGTTCGAATAGCAAACGTATTTCATTCAGTTGCTGCAGCAAAATCTCCATAACTTTTGCAAAAATTCTTGCATAAATTTCTATCATACCTCAAATTGTAGGTAATTAAAAGTTCTAGTAGCCATCAGACCCTCAGAGTTTTTCCCCCCGAAAAAAAACCCTAAATCGCGATAACGTCCGTTCGAATACCAAACGTGTTTCATTCAGTTGCTGCAGCAAAATGTCCATAACTTTTGCAAAAATTCTTGCATAAATTTCTATCATACCTAAAATTGTAGGTAATTAAAAGTTCTAGTAGCCATCAGACCCTCAGAGTTTTGCCCTCCCGAAAAAAAACCCTAAATCGCGATAATGTCCGTTCGAATAGCAAATGAATTTTATTCAGTTGCTGCAGCAAAATGTCCATAACTTTTGCAAAAATTCTTGCTTAAATTTCTATCATACCTCAAATTGTAGGTAATTAAATGTTCTAGTAGCCATCAGACCCTCAGAGTTTTGCCCCCCCGAAAAAGCCCTAAATCGCGATAACATCCGTTCGAATAGCAAACGTATTTCATTCAGTTGGTGCAGCAAAATGTCCATAACTTTTGCAAAAATTCTTGCATAAATTTCCATCATACCTCAAATTGTAGGTAATTAAAAGTTCTAGTAGCCATCAGACCCTCAGAGTTTTGCCCCCCCGAAAAAAACCCTAAATCGCGATAATGTCCGTTCGAATAGCAAACGTATTTCGTTCAGTTGCTGCAGCAAAATGTCCATAACTTTTGCAAATGTTCTTGCATAGATTTCTATGATACCTCCAATTGTAGGTAATTAAACGTTCTAGTAGCCGTCAGACCCTCAGAGTTTTGCCCCTCCGAAAAAAAAAACTAAATCGCGATAATGTCCGTTCGAATAGCAAACGTATTTCATTCAGTTGCTGCAGCAAAATGTCCATAACTTTTGCAAATAGTCTTGCATAATTTTCTACCATACCTCAAATTGTAGGTAATTAAAAGTTCTAGTAGCCATCAGACCCTCAGAATTTTGCCCCCCGAAAAAAAACCCTAAATCGCGATAACGTCCGTTCGAATAGCAAACGTATTTCATTCAGTTGCTGCAGAAAAATGACCATAACTTTTGCAAAAATTCTTGCATAAAATTCTATCATACCTCAAATTGTAGGTAATTAAAAGTTCTAGTAGCCATCAGACCCTCAGAGTTTTGCCCCCTCGAAAAAAAACCCTAAATCGCGATAATGTCCGTTCGAATAGCAAACGTATTTCATTCAGTTGCTGCAGCAAAATGTCCATAACTTTTGCAAAAATTCTTGCATAAATTTCTATCATACCTCAAATTGTAGGCAATTAAAAGTTCTAGTAGCTATCAGACCCTTAGAGTTTTTCCCCCCCGAAAAAAAAACCCTAAATCGCGATAATGTCCGTTCGAATAGCAAACGTATTTCATTCAGTTGCTGCAGCAAAATGTCCATAACTTTTGCAAAAATTCTTGCATAAATTTCTATCATACCTCAAATTGTAGGTAATTAAAAGTTCTAGTAGCCATCAGACCCTCAGAGTTTTGCCCCCCCGAAAAAAACCCCTAAATCGCGATAATGTCCGTTCGAATAGCAAACGTATTTCGTTCAGTTGCTGCAGCAAAATGTCCATAACTTTTGCAAATATTCTTGCATAAATTTCTATCATACCTCCAATTATAGGTAATTAAACGTTCTAGTAGCCGTCAGACCCTCAGAGTTTTGCCCCTCCGAAAAAACAACTAAATCGCGATAATGTCCGTTCGAATAGCAAACGTATTTCATTCAGTTGCTGCAGCAAAATGTCCATAACTTTTGCAAAAATTCTTGCATAAATTTCTATCATACCTCAAATTGTAGGTAATTAAAAGTTCTAGTAGCCATCAGACCCTCAGAGTTTTTCCCCCCCGAAAAAAAAACCCTAAATCGCGATAATGTCCGTTCGAATAGCAAACGTATTTCATTCAGTTGCTGCAGCAAAATGTCCATAACTTTTGCAAAAATTCTTGCATAAAATTCTATCATACCTCAAATTGTAGGTAATTAAAAGTTCTAGTAGCCATCAGACCCTCAGAGTCTTGCCCCCCCGAAAAAGCCCTAAATCGCGATAATGTCCGTTCGAATAGCAAACGTATTTCATTCAGTTGCTGCAGCAAAATGTCCATAACTTTTGCAAAAATTCTTGCATAAATTTCTATCATACCTCTAATTGTAGGTAATTAAAAGTTCTAGTAGCCATCAGACCCTCAGAGTTTTGCCCCCCCAAAAAAAAACCCTAAATCGCGATAATGTCCGTTCGAATAGCAAACGTATTTCGTTCGGTTGCTGCAGCAAAATGTCCATAACTTTTGCAAATATTCTTGCATAAATTTCTATCATACCTCCAATTGTAGGTAATTAAAAGTTCTAGTAGCCGTCAGACCCTCAGAGTTTTGCCCCTCCGAAAAAAGACCCTAAATTGCGATAATATCCGTTCGAATAGCAAACGTATTTCATTCAGTTGCTGCAGCAAAATGTCCATAACTTTTGCAAATATTCTTGCATATTTTCTATCATACCTCAAATTGTAGGTAATTAAGAGTTCTAGTAGCCATCAGACCCTCAGAGTTTTGCCCACCCGAAAAAAAACCCCTAAATCGCGATAATGTCCGTTCGAATAGCAAACGTATTTCATTCAGTTGCTGCAGCAAAATGTCCATAACTTTTGCAAGAATTCTTGCATAAATTTCTATCATACCTCAAATTGTAGGTAATTAAAAGTTCTAGTAGCCATCAGACCCTCAGAGTTTTTCCCCCCCGAAAAAAAACCCTAAATCGCGATAATGTCCGTTCGAATAGCAAACGTATTTCATTCAGCTGCTGGAGCAAAATGTCCATAACTTTTGCAAAAATTATTGCATAAATTTCTATCATACCTCAAATTGTAGGTAATTAAAAGTTCTAGTAGCCATCAGACCCTCAGTGTTTTGCCCCCCCGAAAAAAAACCCTAAATCGCGATAATGTCCGTTCGGATAGCAAACGTATTTCATTCAGTTGCTGCAGCAAAATGTCCATAACTTTTGCAAAAATTCTTGCATAAATTTCTATCATACCTCAAATTGTAGGTAATTAAAAGTTCTAGTAGCCATCAGACCCTCAGATTTTTGCCCCCCCAAAAAAAAGCTAAATCGCGATAATGTCAGTTCGAATAGCAAACGTATTTCATTCAGTTGTTGCAGAAAAATGTCCATAACTTTTGCAAAAATTCTTGCATAAATTTCTATCATACCTCAAATTGTAGGTAATTAAAAGTTCTAGTAGCCACCAGACCCTCAGAGTTTTGCCCCCCCCGAAAAAAACCCCTAAATCGCGATAATGTCCGTTCGAATAGCAAACGTATTTCATTCAGTTGCTGCAGCAAAATGTCCATAACTTTTGCAAATATTCTTGCATAAATTTCTATCATACCTCAAATTGTAGGTAATTAAGAGTTCTAGTAGCCATCAGACCCTCAGAGTTTTGCATCCCCGAAAAAAAAACCCTAAATCGCGATAATGTCCGTTCGAATGGCAAACGTATTTCATTCAGTTGCCGCAGCAAAATATCCATAACTTTTGCAAATATTCTTGCATGAATTTCTATCATACCTCCAATTGGAGGTAATTAAAAGTTCTAGTAGCCATCAGACCCTCAGAGTTTTGCCCCCCCGACAAAAAACCCTAAATCGCGATAATGTCCGTTCGAATAGCAAACGTATTTCATTCAGTTGCTGCAGCAAAATGTCCATAACTTTTGCAAATATTCTTGCATAAATTTCTACCATACCTCAAATTGTAGGTAATTAAAAGTTGTAGTAGCCATCAGACCCTCAGAGTTTTGCCCACCCGAAAAAAAAACCCTAAATCGCGATAATGTCCGTTCGAATAGCAAACGTATTTCATTCAGTTGCTGCAGCAAAATGTCCATAACTTTTGCAAAAATTCTTGCATAAATTTCTATCATACCTCAAATTGTAGGTAATTAAAAGTTCTAGTAGCCATCAGAGTTTTTCCCCCCCGAAAAAAAACCCTAAATCGCGATAATGTCCGTTCGAATAGCAAACGTATTTCATTCAGCTGCTGGAGCAAAATGTCCATAACTTTTGCAAAAATTATTGCATAAATTTCTATCATACCTCAAATTGTAGGTAATTAAAAGTTCTAGTAGCCATCAGACCCTCAGTGTTTTGCCCCCCCGAAAAAAAACTCTAAATCGCGATAATGTCCGTTCGGATAGCAAACGTATTTCATTCAGTTGCTGCAGCAAAATGTCCATAACTTTTGCAAAAATTCTTGCATAAATTTCTATCATACCTCAAATTGTAGGTAATTAAAAGTTCTAGTAGCCATCAGACCCTCAGATTTTTGCCCCCCCAAAAAAAAGCTAAATCGCGATAATGTCCGTTCGAATAGCAAACGTATTTCATTCAGTTGTTGCAGAAAAATGTCCATAACTTTTGCAAAAATTCTTGCATAAATTTCTATCATACCTCAAATTGTAGGTAATTAAAAGTTCTAGTAGCCACCAGACCCTCAGAGTTTTGCCCCCCCCCCCGAAAAAAAACCCTAAATCGCGATAATGTCCGTTCGAATAGCAAACGTATTTCATTCAGTTGCTGCAGCAAAATGTCCATAACTTTTGCAAATATTCTTGCATAAATTTCTATCATACCTCAAATTGTAGGTAATTAAGAGTTCTAGTAGCCATCAGACCCTCAGAGTTTTGCCCCCCCGAAAAAAAAACCCTAAATCGCGATAATGTCCGTTCGAATGGCAAACGTATTTCATTCAGTTGCTGCAGCAAAATATCCATAACTTTTGCAAATATTCTTGCATGAATTTCTATCATACCTCCAATTGGAGGTAATTAAAAGTTCTAGTAGCCATCAGACCCTCAGAGTTTTGCCCCCCCGACAAAAAACCCTAAATCGCGATAATGTCCGTTCGAATAGCAAACGTATTTCATTCAGTTGCTGCAGCAAAATGTCCATAACTTTTGCAAATAGTCTTGCATAAATTTCTACCATACCTCAAATTGTAGGTAATTAAAAGTTCTAGTAGCCATCAGACCCTCAGAGTTTTGCCCCCCCGAAGAAAAACCCTAAATCGCGATAATGTCCGTTCGAATAGCAAACGTATTTCATTCAGTTGCTGCAGCAAAATGTCCATAACTTTTGCAAAAATTCTTGCATAAATTTCTATCATACCTCAAATTGTAGGTAATTAAAAGTTATAGTAGCCATCAGACCCTCAGAGTTTTTCCCCCCCGAAAAAAAAACCCTAAATCGCGATAATGTCCGTTCGAACAGCAAACGTATTTCATTCAGTTGCTGCAGCAAAATGTCCATAACTTTTGCAAAAATTCTTGCATAAATTTCTATCATACCTCCAATTGTAGGTAATTAAAAGTTCTAGTAGCCATCAGACCCTCAGAGTTTTGCCCCTCCGAAAAAAAACCCTAAATCGCGATAATGTCCGTTCGAATAGCAAACGTATTGCATTCAGTTGCTGCAGCAAAATGTCCATAATTTTTGCAAATATTCTTGCATAAATTTCTATCATACCTCAAATTGTAGGTAATTAAAAGTTCTAGTAGCCATCAGACCCTCAGAGTTTTGCCCCCCCGAAAAAAAACCCTAAATCGCGATAATGTCCGTTCGAATAGCAAACGTATTTCATTCAGTTGCTGCAGCAAAATGTCCATAACTTTTACAAATATTCTTGCATAAATTTCTACCATACCTCAAATTGTAGGTAATTAAAAGTTCTAGTAGCCATCAGACCCTCAGAGTTTTGCCCCCGCGAAAAAAAACCCTAAATCGCGATAATGTCCGTTCGAATAGCAAACGTATTTCATTCAGTTGCTGCAGAAAAATGTCCATAACTTTTGCAAATATTCTTGCATAAATTTCTATCATACCTCCAATTGTAGGTAATTAAAAGTTCTAGTAGCCATCAGACCCCCCGAAAAAAAACCCTAAATCGCGATAATGTCCGTTCGAATAGCAAACGTATTTCATTCAGTTGCTGCAGCAAAATGTCCATAACTTTTGCAAATATTCTTGCATAAATTTCTACCATACCTCAAATTGTAGGTAATTAAAAGTTCTAGTAGCCATCAGACCCTCAGAGTTTTGCCCCCCCGAAAAAAAACCCTAAATCGCGATAATGTCCGTTCGAATAGCAAACGTATTTCATTCAGTTGCTGCAGAAAAATGTCCATAACTTTTGCAAAAATTCTTGCATAAATTTCTATCATACCTCAAATTGTAGGTAATTAAAAGTTCTAGTAGCCATCAGACCCTCAGAGTTTTGCCCCCCGAAAAAAAATCCTAAATCGCGATAATGTCCGTTCGAATAGCAAACGTATTTCATTCAGTTGCTGCAGCAAAATGTCCATAACTTTTGCAAAAATTCTTGCATAAATTTCTATCATACCTCAAATTGTAGGTAATTAAAAGTTCTAGTGGCCATCAGACCCTCAGAGTTTTTCCCCCCCGAAAAAACCCTAAATCGCGATAATGTCCGTTCGAATAGCAAACGTATTTCATTCAGTTGCTGCAGCAAAATGTCCATAACTTTTGCAAAGATTCTTGCATAAATTTTTATCATACCTCAAATTGTAGGTAATTAAAAGTTCTAGTAGCCATCAGACCCTTAGAGTTTTTCCCCCCCGAAAAAAAACCCTAAATCGCGATAATGTCCGTTCGAATAGCAAACGTATTTCATTCAGTTGCTGCAGCAAAATGTCCATAACTTTTGCAAAAATTCTTGCATAAATTTCTATAATACCTCAAATTGTAGGTAATTAAAAGTTCTAGTAGCCATCAGACTCTCAGAGTTTTGCCCCCCCGAAAAAAAAACCTAAATCGCGATAATGTCCGTTCGAATGGCAAACGTATTTCATTCAGTTGCTGCAGCAAAATGTCCATAACTTTTGCAAATATTCTTGCATAAATTTTTATCATACCTCCAATTGTAGGTAATTAAAAGTTCTAGTAGCCATGAGACCCTCAGAGTTTTGCCCCCCCGAAAAAAAACCCTAAATCGCGATAATGTCCGTTCGAATAGCAAACGTATTTCATTCAGTTGCTGCAGCAAAATGCCCATAACTTTTGCAAATATTTTTGCATAAATTTCTATCATACCTCAAATTGTAGGTAATTAAAAGTTCTAGTAGCCATCAGACCCTCAGAGTTTTGCCCCCCCGAAAAAAAACCCTAATATTTGCAAAAGTTATGGACATTTTGCTGCAGCAACTGAATGAAATACGTTTGCCATTCGAACGGACATTATCGCGATTTAGGGTTTTTTTTCGGGGGGGCAAAACTCTGAGAGTCTGATCGCTACTAGAACTTTTAATTACCTACAATTTGAGGTATGATAGAAATTTATGCAAGAATTTTTGCAAAAGTTATGGACATTTTGCTGCAGCAACTGAATGAAATACGTTTGCTATTCGAACGGCCATTATCGCGATTTAGGGTTTTTTTTCGGGGGGGCAAAACTCTGAGGGTCTGATGGCTACTAGAACTTTTAATTACCTACAATTTGAGGTATGATAGAAATTTATGCAAGAATATTTGCAAAAGTTATGGACATTTTGCTGCAGCAACTGAATGAAATACGTTTGCTATTCGAACGGACATTATCGCGATTTAGGGTTTTTTTTCGGGGGGGGGGCAAAACTCTGAGGGTCTGATGGCTACTAGAACTTTTAATTACCTACAATTTGAGGTATGATAGAAATTTATGCAAGAATTTTTGCAAAAGTTATGGACATTTTGCTGCAGCAACTGAATGAAATACGTTTGCTATTCGAACGGACATTATCGCGATTTAGGGTTTTTCTTCGGGGGGGCAAAACTCTGAGGGTCTGATGGCTACTAGAACTTTTAATTACCTACAATTTGAGGTATGATAGAAATTTATGCAAGAATTTTTGCAAAAGTTATGGATATTTTTCTGCAACAACTGAATGAAATACGTTTGCTATTCGAACGGACATTATCGCGATTTAGGGTTTTTCTTTGGGTGGGGGGGGGGGCAAAACTCTGAGGGTCTGATGGCTACTAGAACTTTTAATTACCTACAATTTGAGGTATGATAGAAATTTATGCAAAAATATTTGCAAAAGTTATGGACATTTTGCTGCAGCAACTGAATGAAATAAGTTTGCTATTCGAACGGACATTATCGCGATTTAGGTTTTTTTTTCCGGGGGGGGCAAAGCTCTGAGGGTCTGATGGCTACTAGAACTTTTAATTACCTACAATTTGAGGCATGATAGAAATTTATGCAAGAATATTTGCAAAAGTTATGGACATTTTGCTGCAGCAACTGAATGAAATACGTTTGCTATTCGAACGGACATTATCGCGATTTTGGGTTTTTTTTCGGGGGGGCAAAACTCTGAGGGTCTGATGGCTACTAGAACTTTTAATTACCTACAATTCGAGGTATGATAGAAATTTATGCAAGAATTTTTGCAAAAGTTATGGACATCTTTCTGCAACAACTGAATGAAATACGTTTGCTATTCGAACGGACATTACCGCGATTTAGGGTTTTTTTTCGGGGGGGGGGGGCAAAACTCTGAGGGTCTGATGGCTACTAGAACTTTTAATTACCTACAATTTGAGGTATGATAGAAATTTATGCAAGAATTTTTGCAAAAGTTATGGACATTTTGCTGCAGCAACTGAATGAAATACGTTTGCTATTCGAACGGACATTATCGCGATTTAAGGTTTTTTTTTCGGGGGGGCAAAACTCTGAGGGTCTGATGGCTACTAGAACTTTTAATTACCTACAATTTGAGGTATGATAGAAATTTATGCAAGAATTTTTGCAAAAGTTATGGACATTTTGCTGCAGCAACTGAATGAAATACGTTTGCTATTCGAACGGCCATTATCGCGATTTAGGGTTTTTTTTCGGGGGGGGCAAAACTCTGAGGGTCTGATGGCTACTAGAACTTTTAATTACCTACAATTTAAGGTATGATAGAAATTTATGCAAGAATATTTGCAAAAGTTATGGACATTTTGCTGCAGCAACTGAATGAAATACGTTTGCTATTCGAACGGACATTATCGCGATTTAGGGTTTTTTTTCGGGGGGGGGCAAAACTCTGAGGGTCTGATGGCTACTAGAACTTTTAATTACCTACAATTTGAGGTATGATAGAAATTTATGCAAGAATTTTTGCAAAAGTTATGGACATTTTGCTGCAGCAACTGAATGAAATACGTTTGCTATTCGAACGGACATTATCGCGATTTAGGGTTTTTCTTCGGGGGGGCAAAACTCTGAGGGTCTGATGGCTACTAGAACTTTTAATTACCTACAATTTGAGGTATGATAGAAATTTATGCAAGAATTTTTGCAAAAGTTATGGATATTTTTCTGCAACAACTGAATGAAATACGTTTGCTATTCGAACGGACATTATCGCGATTTAGGGTTTTTTTTTGGGTGGGGGGGGGGGGCAAAACTCTGAGGGTCTGATGGCTACTAGAACTTTTAATTACCTACAATTTGAGGTATGATAGAAATTTATGCAAAAATATTTGCAAAAGTTATGGACATTTTGCTGCAGCAACTGAATGAAATAAGTTTGCTATTCGAACTGACATTATCGCGATTTAGGTTTTTTTTCCGGGGGGGGGCAAAACTCTGAGGGTCTGATGGCTACTAGAACTTTTAATTACCTACAATTTGAGGTATGATAGAAATTTATGCAAGAATATTTGCAAAAGTTATGGACATTTTTCTGCAGCAACTGAATGAAATACGTTTGCTATTCGAACGGACATTATCGCGATTTTGGGTTTTTTTTCGGGGGGGCAAAACTCTGAGGGTCTGATGGCTACTAGAACTTTTAATTACCTACAATTTGAGGTATGATAGAAATTTATGCAAGAATTTTTGCAAAAGTTATGGACATCTTTCTGCAACAACTGAATGAAATACGTTTGCTATTCGAACGGACATTATCGCGATTTAGGGTTTTTTTCGGGGGGGGGGGGGGCAAAACTCTGAGGGTCTGATGGCTACTAGAACTTTTAATTACCTACAATTTGAGGTATGATAGAAATTTATGCAAGAATTTTTGCAAAAGTTATGGACATTTTGCTGCAGCAACTGAATGAAATACGTTTGCTATTCGAACGGACATTATCGCGATTTAAGGTTTTTTTTTCGGGGGGGCAAAACTCTGAGGGTCTGATGGCTACTAGAACTTTTAATTACCTACAATTTGAGGTATGATAGAAATTTATGCAAGAATTTTTGCAAAAGTTATGGACATTTTGCTCCAGCAACTGAATGAAATACGTTTGCTTTTCGAACGGACATTATCGCGATTTAGGGTTTTTTTTCGGCGGGGCAAAACTCTGAGGGTCTGATGGCTACTAGAACTTTTAATTACCTACAATTTGAGGTATGATAGAAATTTAAGCAAGAATTTTTGCAAAAGTTATGGACATTTTGCTGCAGCAACTGCATGAAATACGTTTGCTATTCGAACGGACATTATCGCGATTTAGGGTTTTTTTTCGGGGGGGGGCAAAACTCTGAGGGTCTGATGGCTACTAGAACTTTTAATTACCTACAATTTGAGTTATGATAGAAATTTATGCAAGAATATTTGCAAAAGTTATGGACATTTTGCTGCAGCAACTGAATGAAATACGTTTGCTATTCGAACGGACATTATCGCGATTTAGGGTTTTTTTTCTGGGGGGCAAAACTCTGAGGGTCTGATGGCTACTAGAACTTTTAATTACCTACAATTTGAGGTATGATAGAAATCTATGCAAGAATTTTTGCAAAAGTTATGGACATTTTGCTGCAGCAACTGAATGAAATAACTTTGCTATTCGAACGGACATTATCGCGATTTAGGGTTTTTTTTCGGGGGGGCAAAACTCAGAGGGTCTGATGGCTACCAGAACTTTTAATTACCTACAATTTGAGGTATGATAGAAATTTATGCAAGAATTTTTGCAAAAGTTATGGACATTTTTTTGCAGCAACTGAATGAAACACGTTTGCTATTCGAACGGACATTATCGCGATTTAGGGTTTTTTTTTCGGGGAGCAAAACTGTGAGGGTCTGATGGCTACTAAAACTTTTAATTACCTACAATTGGAGGTATGATAGAAATTTATGCAAGAATATTTGCAAAAGTTATGGACATTTTGCTGCAGCAACTGAATGAAATACGTTTGCTATTCGAACGGACATTATCGCGATTTAGGATTTTTTTTCGGGGGGCAAAACTCTGAGGGTCTGATGGCTACTAGAACTCTTAATTACCTACAATTTGAGGTATGATAGAAATTTATGCAAAAATATTTGCAAAAGTTATGGACATTTTGCTGCAGCAACGGAATGAAATACGTTTGCTATTCGAACGGACATTATCGCGATTTGGGGTTTTTTTTCGAAGGGGCAAAACTCTGAGGGTCTGATGGCTACTAGAACTTTTAATTACCTACAATTTGAGGTATGATAGAAATTTATGCAAGAATTTTTGCAAAAGTTTTGGACATTTTGCTGCAGCAACTGAATGAAATACGTTTGCTATTCGAACGGACATTATCGCGATTTAGGGTTTTTTTTCGGGGGGGCAAAACTCTGAGGGTCTGATGGCTACTAGAACTTTTAATTACCTACAATTTGAGGTATGATAGAAATTTATGCAAAAATATTTGCAAAAGTTATGGACATTTTGCTGCAGCAACAGAATGAAATACGTTTGCTATTCGAACGGACATTATCGCGATTCAGGGTTTTTTTTCGGGGGGGCAAAACTCTGAGGGTCTGATGGCTACTAGAACTTTTAATTACCTACAATTTGAGGTATGACAGAAATTTATGCAAGAATTTTTGCAAAAGTTATGGACATTTTGCTGCAGCAACTGAATGAAATACGTTTGCTATTCGAACGGACATTATCGCGATTTAGGGTTTTTTTCGGGGGGGAAAAACTCTGAGGGTCTGATGGCTACTAGAACTTTTAATTACCTACAATTTGAGGTATGATAGAAATTTATGCAAGAATATTTGCAAAAGTTATGGACATTTTGCTGCAGCAACTGAATGAAATACGTTTGCTATTCGAACGGACATTATCGCGATTTAGGGTTTTTTATCGGGGGGGCAAAACTCTGAGGGTCTGACGGCTACTAGAACTTTTAATTACCTACAATTTGAGGTATGATAGAAATTTATGCAAGAATTTTTGCAAAAGTTATGGACATTTTGCTGCAGCAACTGAATGAAATACGTTTGCTATTCGAACGGACATATCGCGATTTAGGGTTTTTTCGGGGGGGGGGGGGGGGGAACTCTGAGGGTCTGATGGCTACTAGAACTTTTAATTACCTACAATTTGAGGTATGATAGAAATTTATGCAAGAATTTTTGCAAAAGTTATGGACATTTTGCTGCAGCAACTGAATGAAATACGTTTGCTATTCGAACGGACATTATCGCGATTTAGGGTTTTTTTTCAAAGGGGCAAAACTCTGAGGGTCTGATGGCTACTAGAACTTTTAACTACCTACAATTTGAGGTATGATAGAAATTTATGCAAGAAATTTTGCAAAAGTTATGGACATTTTGCTCCAGCAACTGAATGAAATACGTTTGCTATTCGAACGGACATTACCGCGATTTAGGGTTTTTTTCGGGGGGGCAAAACTCTGAGGGTCTGATAGCTACTAGAACTTTTAATTACCTAGAATTTGAGGTATGATAGAAATTTATGCAAGAATTTTTGCAAAAGTTATGGACATTTTGCTGCAGCAACTGAATGAAATACGTTTGCTATTCGAACGGACATTATCGCGATTTAGGGTTTTTTTCGGGGGTGCAAAACTCTGAGGGTCTGATGGCTACTAGAACTTTTAATTACCTACAATTTGAGGTATGATAGAAATTTATGTAAGAATATTTGCAAAAGTTATGGACATTTTGCTGCAGCAACTGAATGAAATACGTTTGCTATTCGAACGGACATTATCGCGATTTAGGGTTTTTTTTCGGGGGGGCAAAACTCTGAGGGTCTGATGGCTACTAGAACTTTTAATTATCTACAATTTGAGGTATGTTAAAAATGTATGCAAGAATTTTTGAAAAAGTTATGGACATTTTGCTGCAGCAACTGAATGAAATACGTTTGCTATTCGAACGGACATTATCGCGATTTAGGGTTCTTTCTCGGGGGGGCAAAACTCTGAGGGTCTGACGGCTACTAGAACTTTTAATTACCTACAATAGGAGGTATGATAGAAATTTATGCAAGAATATTTGCAAAAGTTATGGACATTTTGCTGCAGCAACTGAATGAAATACGTTTGCTATTCGAACGGACATTATCGCGATTTAGGGTTTTTTTCGGTGGGGCAAAACTCTGAGGGTCTGATGGCTACTAGAACTTTTAATTACCTACAATTTGAGGTATGATAGAAATGTATGCAAAAATATTTGCAAAAGTTATGGATATTTTGCTGCAGCAACTGAATGAAATACGTTTGCTAGTCGAACGGACATTATCGCGATTTAGGGTTTTTTTTCGGGGGGGCAAAACTCTGCGGGTCTGATGGCTACTAGAACTTTTAATTACCTACCATTGGAGGTATGATAGAAATTTATGCAAAAATATTTGCAAAAGTTATGGACATTTTGCTGCAGCAACTGAATGAAATACGTTTGCTATTCGAACGGACATTATCGCGATTTAGGTTTTTTTTTCGGAGGGGCAAAACTCTGAGGGTCTGATGGCTACTAGAACTTTTAATTACCTACAATTGGAGGTATGATAGAAATTTATGCAAGAATATTTGCAAAAGTTATGGACATTTTGCTGCAGCAACTGAATGAAATACGTTTGCTATTCGAACGGACATTATCGCGATTTAGGGTTTTTTTCAGAGGGGCAAAACTCTGAGGGTCTGATGGCTACTAGAACTTTTAATTACCTACAATTTGAGGTATGATAGAAATTTATGCAAGAATGTTTGCAAAAGTTATGGACATTTTGCTCCAGCAACTGAATGAAATACGTTTGCTATTCGAACGGACATTACCGCGATTTAGGGTTTTTTTCGGGGGGGCAAAACTCTGAGGGTCTGATAGCTACTAGAACTTTTAATTACCTACAATTTGAGGTATGATAGAAATTTATGCAAGAATGTTTGCAAAAGTTATGGACATTTTGCTTCAGCAACTGAATGAAATACGTTTGCTATTCGAACGGACATTATCGCGATTTAGGGTTTTTTTTCGGGGGGGCAAAACTCTGAGGGTCTGATGGCTACTAGAACTTTTAATTACCTACAATTTGAGGTATGATAGAAATTTATGCAAGAATATTTGCAAAAGTTATGGACATTTTGCTGCAGCAACTGAATGAAATACGTTTGCTATTCGAACGGACATTATCGCGATTTAGGGTTTTTTTTCGGGGGGGCAAAACTCTGAGGGTCTGATGGCTACTAGAACTCTTAATTACCTACAATTTGAGGTATGATAGAAATTTATGCAAAAATATTTGCAAAAGTTATGGACATTTTGCTGCTGCAACTGAATGAAATACGTTTGCTATTCGAACGGACATTATCGCGATTTAGGGTTTTTTTTCGGAGGGGCAAAACTCTGAAGGTCTGATGGCTAGTGGAACTTTTAATTACCTACAATTGGAGGTATGATAGAAATTTATGCAAGAATATTTGCAAAAGTTATGGACATTTTGCTGCAGCAACTGAATGAAATACGTTTGCCATTCGAACGGACATTATCGCGATTTAGGGTTTTTTTTCGGGGGGGCAAAACTCTGAGAGTCTGATGGCTACTAGAACTTTTAATTACCTACAATTTGAGGTATGATAGAAATTTATGCAAGAATTTTTGCAAAAGTTATGGACATTTTGCTGCAGCAACTGAATGAAATAAGTTTGCTATTCGAACGGACATTATCGCGATTTAGGGTTTTTTTTCGGGGGGGCAAAACTCTGAGGGTCTGATGGCTACTGGAACTTTTAATTACCTACAATTTGAGGTATGATAGAAATTTATGCAAGAATTTTTGCAAAAGTTATGGACTTTTTTTTGCAGCAACTGAATGAAACACGTTTGCTATTCGAACGGACATTATCGCGATTTAGGGTTTTTTCTCGGGGGGGCAAAACTCTGAGGGTCTGATGGCTACTAGAACTTTTAATTACCTACAATTTGAGGTATGGTAGAAATTTATGCAAGAATATTTGCAAAAGTTATGGACATTTTGCTGCAGCAACTGAATGAAATACGTTTGCTATTCGAACGGACATTATCGCGATTTAGGGTTTTTTTTTCGGGGGGCAAAACTGTGAGGGTCTGATGGCTACTAGAACTTTTAATTACCTACAATTGGAGGTATGATAGAAATTTATGCAAGAATATTTGCAAAAGTTATGGACATTTTGCTGCAGCAACTGAATGAAATACGTTTGCTATTCGAACGGACATTATCGCGATTTAGGATTTTTTTTCGGGGGGGCAAAACTCTGAGGGTCTGATGGCTACTAGAACTCTTAATTACCTACAATTTGAGGTATGATAGAAATTTATGCAAAAATATTTGCAAAAGTTATGGACATTTTGCTGCAGCAACTGAATGAAATATGTTTGCTATTCGAACGGACATTATCGCGATTTAGGGTTTTTTTTCGAAGGGGCAAAACTCTGAGGGTCTGATGGCTAGTGGAACTTTTAATTACCTACAATTTGAGGTATGACAGAAATTTATGCAAGAATTTTTGCAAAAGTTGTGGACATTTTGCTGCAGCAACTGAATGAAATACGTTTGCTATTCGAACGGACATTATCGCGATTTAGGGTTTTTTTCGGGGGGGAAAAACTCTGAGGGTCTGATGGCTACTAGAACTTTTAATTACCTACAATTTGAGGTATGATAGAAATGTATGCAAGAATATTTGCAAAAGTTATGAACATTTAGCTGCAAGCAAGTGAATGAAATACGTTTGCTATTCGAACGGACATTATCGCGATTTAGGGTTTTTTTTCGGGGGGGCAAAATTCTGAGGGTCTGATGGCTACTAGAACTTTTAATTACCTACAATTTGAGGTATGATAGAAATTTATGCAAGAATTTTTGCAAAAGTTATGGACATTTTTCTGCAGCAACTGAATGAAATACGTTTGCTATTCGAACGGACATTATCGCGATTTAGGGTTTTTTTTCGGGGGGGCAAAACTCTGAGGGTCTGATGGCTACTAGAACTTTTAATTACCTACAATTTGAGGTATGGTAGAAATTTATGCAAGAATATTTGCAAAAGTTATGGACATATTGCTGCAGCAACTGAATGAAATACGTTTGCTATTCGAACGGACATTATCGCGATTTAGGGTTTTTTTTCGGGGGGGCAAAACTCTGAGGGTCTGATGGCTACTAGAACTTTTAATTACCTACAATTGGAGGTATGATAGAAATTTATGCAAGAATATTTGCAAAAGTTATGGTCATTTTGCTGCAGCAACTGAATGAAATACGTTTGCTATTCGAACGGACATTATCGCGATTTAGGGTTTTTTTTCAGAGGGGCAAAACTCTGAGGGTCTGATGGCTACTAGAACTTTTAATTACCTACAATTTGAGGTATGATAGAAATTTATGCAAGAAATTTTGCAAAAGTTATGGACATTTTGCTCCAGCAACTGAATGAAATACGTTTGCTATTCGAACGGACATTACCGCGATTTAGGGTTTTTTTCGGGGGGGCAAAACTCTGAGGGTCTGATAGCTACTAGAACTTTTAATTACCTAGAATTTGAGGTATGATAGAAATTTATGCAAGAATTTTTGCAAAAGTTATGGACATTTTGCTGCAGCAACTGAATGAAATACGTTTGCAATTCGAACGGACATTATCGCGATTTAGGGTTTTTTTCGGGGGTGCAAAACTCTGAGGGTCTGATGGCTACTAGAACTTTTAATTACCTACAATTTGAGGTATGATAGAAATTTATGCAAGAATATTTGCAAAAGTTATGGACATTTTGCTGCAGCAACTGAATGAAATACGTTTGCTATTCGAACGGACATTATCGCGATTTAGGGTTTTTTTTCGGGGGGCAAAACTCTGAGGGTCTGATGGCTACTAGAACTTTTAATTACCTACAATTTGAGGTATGTTAAAAATGTATGCAAGAATTTTTGAAAAAGTTATGGACATTTTGCTGCAGCAACTGAATGAAATACGTTTGCTATTCGAACGGACATTATCGCGATTTAGGGTTCTTTCTCGGGGGGGCAAAACTCTGAGGGTCTGACGGCTACTAGAACTTTTAATTACCTACAATAGGAGGTATGATAGAAATTTATGCAAGAATATTTGCAAAAGTTATGGACATTTTGCTGCAGCAACTGAATGAAATACGTTTGCTATTCGAACGGACATTATCGCGATTTAGGGTTTTTTTTTCGGGGGGGCAAAACTCTGAGGGTCTGATGGCTACTAGAACTTTTAATTACCTACCATTGGAGGTATGATAGAAATTTATGCAAAAATATTTGCAAAAGTTATGGACATTTTGCTGCAGCAACAGAATGAAATACGTTTGCTATTCGAACGGACATTATCGCGATTTAGGGTTTTTTTTCGGAGGGGCAAAACTCTGAGGGTCTGATGGCTACTAGAACTTTTAATTACCTACAATTGGAGGTATGATAGAAATTTATGCAAGAATATTTGCAAAAGTTATGGACATTTTGCTGCAGCAACTGAATGAAATACGTTTGCTATTCGAACGGACATTATCGCGATTTAGGGTTTTTTTTCAGAGGGGCAAAACTCTGAGGGTCTGATGGCTACTAGAACATTTAATTACCTACAATTTGAGGTATGATAGAAATTTATGCAAGAATTTTTGCAAAAGTTATGGACATCTTTCTCCAGCAACTGAATGAAATACGTTTGCTATTCGAACGGACATTACCGCGATTTAGGGTTTTTTTCGGGGGGGCAAAACTCTGAGGGTCTGATAGCTACTAGAACTTTTAATTACCTACAATTTGAGGTATGATAGAAAATTATGCAAGAATGTTTGCAAAAGTTATGGACATTTTGCTTCAGCAACTGAATGAAATACGTTTGCTATTCGAACGGACATTATCGCGATTTAGGGTTTTTTTTTCGGGGGGGCAAAACTCTGAGGGTCTGATGGCTACTAGAACTTTTAATTACCTACAATTTGAGGTATGATAGAAATTTATGCAAGAATATTTGCAAAAGTTATGGACATTTTGCTGCAGCAACTGAATGAAATACGTTTGCTATTCGAACGGACATTATCGCGATTTAGGGTTTTTTTTCGGGGGGGCAAAACTCTGAGGGTCTGATGGCTACTAGAACTCTTAATTACCTACAATTTGAGGTATGATAGAAATTTATGCAAAAATATTTGCAAAAGTTGTCACGTTGTGACAGGAGTTAAATGATCAACTAGGCCATGTATTCATATTCGAAATATTTAATTCAAGTTAGATCCCCGTGGCTCCATCTGTTGCCCAGTAGTGGTGCTCAATGCATTGCTCATGTGCATGGTGGGATTGTATTTTGTTAATTAGACTTTGATTATTGACCACTTTTTGTGCAAGTGGCCGGGTTGCGTCGAGGTATTGTTTGTATAAGTTTCAGTTCTGGAAGTTTGGTATTCCAAACATTACGCACATGGCCGGCAATTCATGTTTATGTCAATTTTCCTTTACTCTTCGCATTCCGAGTCAATTGTCTTGTTTCTTACTTTGTCTGGTCATGTTCCCTACCTAGTGCATCCCCTGGTTGATTGTTTGCTTCTTAATTTGTGGCTTTATTACCCGTTTCCTTAGTTAGGTCATTTTTTTTTGTTAGTGTCACTCGACTTTCTTTTTCACATCAGTTTATGGCTACTCTTGTTGTTAACCGACGTCCCAGGTGATTAATGAGTAGTGTCTCGTAATTCATTGAAATCGTTAGTTTAATTAAGATTTTGCGTTGAATCTTTGTTAGTTCCCCCTTCCCGCCGCATTTGTCGCTGTCGTCGCATAATTTTTTCCACATGGGTTGAGATAGGCGATTCGAGCAAATTTGTCGGGACCGTTGAATTTTGTCTTTGAAGCTAACTAGACGTGTTGCTTGTTGAGCTCTAGTTGCCTTTTTTGTGATCAATTGGAGTCTGTTGAGCCAAATCTCTCAATTTTCGTCGTCTGTTGTTGAGATTGATTGAAGAACAGCGTCGAATCGTGCATTCGGGAGATAAGAGATTGGTTCTTGGTATTTGGCATTGTTTGAGCCTACACTGTTTGTGGATTCTACTCAGCTCCGATTGTCACCACGTTTACACCCGCCTAACATCCTTAAGGGGTATGTACTTTGCGTTATATCTTGATCCTTTGGTAATTGTTGGCGAATTCTCATTTTTTTAGTGATTTTGTGAGGGTACCGAAGATTTTGTGAGGTTACCGAATGTTTGTCTTGGAACCGAACGTTTCCTGTGGGAGGTTGTTGACTTTCGGATTGGCTAGTCTATTGGAGGTTGTGCCCGGCAGACGAGTATTGGTCAGCGGTCGGTTGTCTACACTTGGAAGACTGGGTTGATGTGATTGAACATAATTCCGGAAGCCGACGACGCAGCGATACTGTCCGTCGGACAGCAGCTCCCGTTGCCGAAGCCTGCAAGTTGGAACGGAGGCCGCTGGGGAATATATCCTTTTCGTGTAACTCGACCATAACCCCCAAAGGGATCGCTCAAGTAGGTCTTGCATATGATTATTTGCCGTGGACACACATTCTAGCCTCTTCCGAGGTCAACAACGGACCATTTGGTTCGGAGTGCCTACGTTGGTTGTTTAGATTCATTGTTTGAATTATTTTGCCTAGGCACAAGTTAACGCTACGTTTTGTGTTATCATTTGTTTGTTATTTTTGGTTTCATTTAATAATTTTGGGCATTCTTGTATCTGAACTTGTTCTATAAATTGAATCGGTTCGGGCGGACACTTGGCTTGATATCGCCAGACCTGACCGTAGTTTAAACTTTCAATAAATTTTGCTATTTAATTTGTGAACTTTAACAATTCCCTTCAGGACATTTCAGTGTATTTTTATTTTTTTTTGTGAATCAACGATTTAGTCAACGCTTGTGTGTGTTCAATCTTACGACACGCAGTACCGTGTCACGCTTACGTGTATTTGGCCAATTACATCTGCAGCGCTGGTATTTTATTTTAATTCAACGCGTCCTTCTGCGTCCGACGTTGAGAACTGCGGTTGATATTATATTTTTTTTTTGGTTTGTTATCACTTGAATTGTTTACGTTTTGAGTTTGTACTGCGGAAGTGTGATCAACGTCTGAACTTGATTATAGAACGGGCGACTACTTTTGCCACGTGTTCGGTTTGCGTGTTGGCCCCGTTAATTTTTTTTTCTCGCTTGTTGGGAATATATATGGATAAATGTGTGAGGCATTTTGAAACCCTCATTGACAATAAATTTTTGGCTACCATTCGCTTGTTTCACTGTCGAGTCTCCTTCCATTTTCCCAACCAATTGACACAGTCCAATTGTCCGCATCTGGGTGAGACTGTGTGGCGCCCTGTCTGTTACCCGTGTGAATACATTGTTGCACCCACCCCACTCTCCGATGAGAAGAGCAAGCTGAGGTCACCCGCGGACTATGTTGGAAGGCGAAGACAGGTAGGAGTACTTTGGTCAAAATCACGGTGTAACAAAGTTATGGACATTTTGCTGCAGCAACTGAATGAAATACGTTTGCTATTCGAACGGACATTATCGCGATTTAGGGTTTTTTTTCGGAGGGGCAAAACTCTGAGGGTCTGATGGCTAGTGGAACTTTTAATTACCTACAATTGGAGGTATGATAGAAATTTATGCAAGAATATTTGCAAAAGTTATGGACATTTTGCTGCAGCAACTGAATGAAATACGTTTGCCATTCGAACGGACATTATCGCGATTTAGGGTTTTTTTTCGGGGGGGCAAAACTCTGAGAGTCTGATGGCTACTAGAACTTTTAATTACCTACAATTTGAGGTATGATAGAAATTTATGCAAGAATTTTTGCAAAAGTTATGGACATTTTGCTGCAGCAACTGAATGAAATACGTTTGCTATTCGAACGGACATTATCGCGATTTAGGGTTTTTTTTCGGGGGGGGGCAAAACTCTGAGGGTCTGATGGCTACTAGAACTTTTAATTACCTACAATTTGAGGTATGATAGAAATTTATGCAAGAATATTTGCAAAAGTTATGGACATTTTGCTGCAGCAACTGAATGAAATACGTTTGCTATTCGAACGGACATTATCGCGATTTAGGGTTTTTTTTTTCGAGGGGGCAAAACTCTGAGGGTCTGATGGCTACTAGAACTTTTAATTACCTACAATTTGAGGTATGATAGTAATTTATGCAAGAATATTTGCAAAAGTTATGGACATTTTGCTGCAGCAACTGAATGAAATACGTTTGCTATTCGAACGGACATTATCGCGATTTAGGGTTTTTTTTCGGGGGGGGGCAAAACTCTGAGGGTCTGATGGCTACTAGAACTTTTAATTACCTACAATTTGAGGTATGATAGAAATTTATGCAAGAATATTTGCAAAAGTTATGGACATTTTGCTGCAGCAACTGAATGAAATACGTTTGCTATTCGAACGGACATTATCGCGATTTAGGGTTTTTTTTTCGGGGGGGCAAAACTCTGAGGGTCTGCTGGCTACTAGAACTTTTAATTACCTACAATTTGAGGTATGTTAGTAATTTATGCAAGAATATTTGCAAAAGTTATGGACATTTTGCTGCAGCAACTGAATGAAATACGTTTGCTATTCGAACGGACATTATCGCGATTTAGGGTTTTTTTTCGGGGGGGCAAAACTCTGAGGGTCTGACGGCTACTATAACTTTTAATTACCTACAATTTGAGGTATGTTAAAAATGTATGCAAGAATTTTTGCAAAAGTTATGGACATTTTGCTGCAGCAACTGAATGAAATACGTTTGCTATTCGAACGGACATTATCGCGATTTAGGGTTCTTTTTCGGGGGGGCAAAACTCTGAGGGTCTGATGGCTACTAGAACTTTTAATTACCTACAATAGGAGGTATGATAGAAATTTATGCAAGAATATTTGCAAAAGTTATGGACATTTTGCTGCAGCAACTGAATGAAATACGTTTGCTATTCGAACGGACATTATCGCGATTTAGGGTTTTTTTCGGTGGGGCAAAACTCTGAGGGTCTGATGGCTACTAGAACTTTCAATTACCTACAATTTGAGGTATGATAGAAATTTATGCAAAAATATTTGCAAAAGTTATGGACATTTTGCTGCAGCAACTGAATGAAATACGTTTGCTATTCGAACGGACATTATCGCGATTTAGGGTTTTTTTTCGGGGGGGCAAAACTCTGAGGGTCCGATGGCTACTAGAACTTTTAATTACCTACAATTGGAGGTATAATAGAAATTTATGCAAAAATATTTGCAAAAGTTATGGACATTTTGCTGCAGCAACTGAATGAAATACGTTTGCTATTCGAACGGACATTATCGCGATTTAGGGTTTTTTTTCGGAGGGGCAAAATTCTGAGGGTCTGATAGCTACTAGAACTTTTAATTACCTAGAATTTGAGGTATGATAGAAATTTCTGCAAGAATTTTTGCAAAAGTTTTGGACATTTTGCTGCAGCAACTGAATGAAATACGTTTGCTATTCGAACGGACATTATCGCGATTTAGGGTTTTTTTCGGGGGTGCAAAACTCTGAGGGTCTGATGGCTACTAGAACTTTTAATTACCTACAATTTGAGGTATGTTAAAAATGTATGCAAGAATTTTTGAAAAAGTTATGGACATTTTGCTGCAGCAACTGAATGAAATACGTTTGCTATTCGAACGGACATTATCGCGATTTAGGGTTCTTTCTCGGGGGGGCAAAACTCTGAGGGTCTGACGGCTACTAGAACTTTTAATTACCTACAATAGGAGGTATGATAGAAATTTATGCAAGAATATTTGGAAAAGTTATGGACATTTTGCTGCAGCAACTGAATGAAATACGTTTGCTATTCGAACGGACATTATCGCGATTTAGGGTTTTTTTCGGTGGGGCAAAACTCTGAGGGTCTGGTGGCTACTAGAACTTTTAATTACCTACAATTTGAGGTATGATAGAAATGTATGCAAAAATATTTGCAAAAGTTATGGACATTTTGCTGCAGCAACTGAATGAAATACGTTTGCTATTCGAACAGACATTATCGCGATTTAGGGTTTTTTTTCGGGGGGGCAAAACTCTGAGGGTCTGACGGCTACTAGAACTTTTAATTACCTACCATTGGAGGTATGATAGAAATTTATGCAAAAATATTTGCAAAAGTTATGGACATTTTGCTGCAGCAACTGAATGAAATACGTTTGCTATTCGAACGGACATTATCGCGATTTAGGGTTTTTTTTCAGAGGGGCAAAACTCTGAGGGTCTGATGGCTACTAGAACTTTTAATTACCTACAATTTGAGGTATGATAGAAATTTATGCAAGAATTTTTGCAAAAGTTATGGACATTTTTCTCCTGCAACTGAATGAAATACGTTTGCTATTCGAACGGACATTACCGCGATTTAGGGTTTTTTTCGGGGGGGCAAAACTCTGAGGGTCTGATAGCTACTAGAACTTTTAATTACCTACAATTTGAGGTATGATAGAAATTTATGCAAGAATTTTTGCAAAAGTTATGGACATTTTGCTTCAGCAACTGAATGAAATACGTTTGCTATTCGAACGGACATTATCGCGATTTAGGGTCTTTTTTCGGGGGGGCAAAACTCTGAGGGTCTGATGGCTACTAGAACTTTTAATTACCTACAATTTGAGGTATGATAGAAATTTATGCAAGAATATTTGCAAAAGTTATGGACATTTTGCTGCAGCAACTGAATGAAATACGTTTGCTATTCGAACGGACATTATCGCGATTTAGGGTTTTTTTTCGGGGGGGCAAAACTCTGAGGGTCTGATGGCTACTAGAACTCTTAATTACCTACAATTTGAGGTATGATAGAAATTTATGCAAAAATATTTGCAAAAGTTGTCACGTTGTGACAGGAGTTAAATGATCAACTAGGCCATGTATTCATATTCGAAATATTTAATTCAAGTTAGATCCCCGTGGCTCCATCTGTTGCCCAGTAGTGGTGCTCAATGCATTGCTCATGTGCATGGTGGGATTGTATTTTGTTAATTAGACTTTGATTATTGACCACTTTTTGTGCAAGTGGCCGGGTTGCGTCGAGGTATTGTTTGTATAAGTTTCAGTTCTGGAAGTTTGGTATTCCAAACATTACGCACATGGCCGGCTATTCATGTTTATGTCAATTTTCCTTTACTCTTCGCATTCCGAGTCAATTGTCTTGTTTCTTACTTTGTCTGGTCATGTTCCCTACCTAGTGCATCCCCTGGTTGATTGTTTGCTTCTTAATTTGTGGCTTTATTACCCGTTTCCTTAGTTAGGTCATTTTTTTTGTTAGTGTCACTCGACTTTCTTTTTCACATCAGTTTATGGCTACTCTTGTTGTTAACCGACGTCCCAGGTGATTAATGAGTAGTGTCTCGTAATTCATTGAAATCGTTAGTTTAATTAAGATTTTGCGTTGAATTTTTGTTAGTTCCCCCTTCCCGCCGCATTTGTCGCTGTCGTCGCATAATTTTTTCCACATGGGTTGAGATAGGCGATTCGAGCAAATTTGTCGGGACAGTTGAATTTTGTCTTTGAAGCTAACTAGACGTGTTGCTTGTTGAGCTCTAGTTGCCTTTTTTTGTGATCAATTGGAGTCTGTTGAGCCAAATCTCTCAATTTTCGTCGTCTGTTGTTGAGATTGATTGAAGAACAGCGTCGAACCGTGCATTCGGGAGATAAGAGATTGGTTCTTGGTATTTGGCATTGTTTGAGCCTACACTGTTTGTGGATTCTACTCAGCTCCGATTGTCACCACGTTTACACCCGCCTAACATCCTTAAGGGGTATGTACTTTGCGTTATATCTTGATCCTTTGGTAATTGTTGGCGAATTCTCATTTTTTTAGTGATTTTGTGAGGGTACCGAAGATTTTGTGAGGTTACCGAATGTTTGTCTTGGAACCGAACGTTTCCTGTGGGAGGTTGTTGACTTTCGGATTGGCTAGTCTATTGGAGGTTGTGCCCGGCAGACGAGTATTGGTCAGCGGTCGGTTGTCTACACTTGGAAGACTGGGTTGATGTGATTGAACATAATTCCGGAAGCCGACGACGCAGCGATACTGTCCGTCGGACAGCAGCTCCCGTTGCCGAAGCCTGCAAGTTGGAACGGAGGCCGCTGGGGAATATATCCTTTTCGTGTAACTCGACCATAACCCCCAAAGGGATCGCTCAAGTAGGTCTTGCATATGATTATTTGCCGTGGACACACATTCTAGCCTCTTCCGAGGTCAACAACGGACCATTTGGTTCGGAGTGCCTACGTTGGTTGTTTAGATTCATTGTTTGAATTATTTTGCCTAGGCACAAGTTAACGCTACGTTTTGTGTTATCATTTGTTTGTTATTTTTGGTTTCATTTAATAATTTTGGGCATTCTTGTATCTGAACTTGTTCTATAAATTGAATCGGTTCGGGCGGACACTTGGCTTGATATCGCCAGACCTGACCGTAGTTTAAACTTTCAATAAATTTTGCTATTTAATTTGTGAACTTTAACAATTCCCTTCAGGACATTTCAGTGTATTTTTATTTTTTTTTGTGAATCAACGATTTAGTCAACGCTTGTGTGTGTTCAATCTTACGACACGCAGTACCGTGTCACGCTTACGTGTATTTGGCCAATTACATCTGCAGCGCTGGTATTTTATTTTAATTCAACGCGTCCTTCTGCGTCCGACGTTGACAACTGCGGTTGATATTATATTTTTTTTTTGGTTTGTTATCACTTGAATTGTTTACGTTTTGAGTTTGTACTGCGGAAGTGTGATCAACGTCTGAACTTGATTATAGAACGGGCGACTACTTTTGCCACGTGTTCGGTTTGCGTGTTGGCCCCGTTAATTTTTTTTTCTCGCTTGTTGGGAATATATATGGATAAATGTGTGAGGCATTTTGAAACCCTCATTGACAATAAATTTTTGGCTACCATTCGCTTGTTTCACTGTCGAGTCTCCTTCCATTTTCCCAACCAATTGACACAGTCCAATTGTCCGCATCTGGGTGAGACTGTGTGGCGCCCTGTCTGTTACCCGTGTGAATACATTGTTGCACCCACCCCACTCTCCGATGAGAAGAGCAAGCTGAGGTCACCCGCGGACTATGTTGGAAGGCGAAGACAGGTAGGAGTACTTTGGTCAAAATCACGGTGTAACAAAGTTATGGACATTTTGCTGCAGCAACTGAATGAAATACGTTTGCTATTCGAACGGACATTATCGCGATTTAGGGTTTTTTTTCGGAGGGGCAAAACTCTGAGGGTCTGATGGCTAGTGGAACTTTTAATTACCTACAATTGGAGGTATGATAGAAATTTATGCAAGAATATTTGCAAAAGTTATGGACATTTTGCTGCAGCAACTGAATGAAATACGTTTGCCATTCGAACGGACATTATCGCGATTTAGGGTTTTTTTTCGGGGGGGCAAAACTCTGAGAGTCTGATGGCTACTAGAACTTTTAATTACCTACAATTTGAGGTATGATAGAAATTTATGCAAGAATTTTTGCAAAAGTTATGGACATTTTGCTGCAGCAACTGAATGAAATACGTTTGCTATTCGAACGGACATTATCGCGATTTAGGGTTTTTTTTCGGGGGGGGGCAAAACTCTGAGGGTCTGATGGCTACTAGAACTTTTAATTACCTACAATTTGAGGTATGATAGAAATTTATGCAAGAATATTTGCAAAAGTTATGGACATTTTGCTGCAGCAACTGAATGAAATACGTTTGCTATTCGAACGGACATTATCGCGATTTAGGGTTTTTTTTTTCGGGGGGGCAAAACTCTGAGGGTCTGATGGCTACTAGAACTTTTAATTACCTACAATTTGAGGTATGATAGTAATTTATGCAAGAATATTTGCAAAAGTTATGGACATTTTGCTGCAGCAACTGAATGAAATACGTTTGCTATTCGAACGGACATTATCGCGATTTAGGGTTTTTTTTCGGGGGGGCAAAACTCTGAGGGTCTGATGGCTACTATAACTTTTAATTACCTACAATTTGAGGTATGTTAAAAATGTATGCAAGAATTTTTGCAAAAGTTATGGACATTTTGCTGCAGCAACTGAATGAAATACGTTTGCTATTCGAACGGACATTATCGCGATTTAGGGTTCTTTTTCGGGGGGGCAAAACTCTGAGGGTCTGATGGCTACTAGAACTTTTAATTACCTACAATAGGAGGTATGATAGAAATTTATGCAAGAATATTTGCAAAAGTTATGGACATTTTGCTGCAGCAACTGAATGAAATACGTTTGCTATTCGAACGGACATTATCGCGATTTAGGGTTTTTTTCGGTGGGGCAAAACTCTGAGGGTCTGATGGCTACTAGAACTTTCAATTACCTACAATTTGAGGTATGATAGAAATTTATGCAAAAATATTTGCAAAAGTTATGGACATTTTGCTGCAGCAACTGAATGAAATACGTTTGCTATTCGAACGGACATTATCGCGATTTAGGGTTTTTTTTCGGGGGGGCAAAACTCTGAGGGTCCGATGGCTACTAGAACTTTTAATTACCTACAATTGGAGGTATAATAGAAATTTATGCAAAAATATTTGCAAAAGTTATGGACATTTTGCTGCAGCAACTGAATGAAATACGTTTGCTATTCGAACGGACATTATCGCGATTTAGGGTTTTTTTTCGGAGGGGCAAAACTTTGAGGGTCTGATGGCTACTAGAACTTTTAATTACCTACAATTGGAGGTATGATAGAAATTTATGCAAGAATATTTGCAAAAGTTATGGACATTTTGCTGCAGCAACTGAATGAAATACGTTTGCTATTCGAACGGACATTATCGCGATTTAGGGTTTTTTTCAGAGGGGCAAAACTCTGAGGGTCTGATGGCTACTAGAACTTTTAATTACCTACAATTTGAGGTATGATAGAAATTTATGCAAGAATTTTTGCAAAAGTTATGGACATTTTGCTCCAGCAACTGAATGAAATACGTTTGCTATTCGAACGGACATTACCGCGATTTAGGGTTTTTTTCGGGGGAGCAAAACTCTGAGGGTCTGATAGCTACTAGAACTTTTAATTACCTACAATTTGAGGTATGATAGAAATTTATGCAAGAATTTTTGCAAAAGTTATGGACATTTTGCTGCAGCAACTGAATGAAATACGTTTGCTATTCGAACGGACATTATCGCGATTTAGGGTTTTTTTTTTCGGGGGGGCAAAACTCTGAGGGTCTGATGGCTACTAGAACTTTTAATTACCTACAATTTGAGGTATGATAGTAATTTATGCAAGAATATTTGCAAAAGTTATGGACATTTTGCTGCAGCAACTGAATGAAATACGTTTGCTATTCGAACGGACATTATCGCGATTTAGGGTTTTTTTTCGGGGGGGCAAAACTCTGAGGGTCTGATGGCTACTATAACTTTTAATTACCTACAATTTGAGGTATGTTAAAAATGTATGCAAGAATTTTTGCAAAAGTTATGGACATTTTGCTGCAGCAACTGAATGAAATACGTTTGCTATTCGAACGGACATTATCGCGATTTAGGGTTCTTTTTCGGGGGGGCAAAACTCTGAGGGTCTGATGGCTACTAGAACTTTTAATTACCTACAATAGGAGGTATGATAGAAATTTATGCAAGAATATTTGCAAAAGTTATGGACATTTTGCTGCAGCAACTGAATGAAATACGTTTGCTATTCGAACGGACATTATCGCGATTTAGGGTTTTTTTCGGTGGGGCAAAACTCTGAGGGTCTGATGGCTACTAGAACTTTCAATTACCTACAATTTGAGGTATGATAGAAATTTATGCAAAAATATTTGCAAAAGTTATGGACATTTTGCTGCAGCAACTGAATGAAATACGTTTGCTATTCGAACGGACATTATCGCGATTTAGGGTTTTTTTTCGGGGGGGCAAAACTCTGAGGGTCCGATGGCTACTAGAACTTTTAATTACCTACAATTGGAGGTATAATAGAAATTTATGCAAAAATATTTGCAAAAGTTATGGACATTTTGCTGCAGCAACTGAATGAAATACGTTTGCTATTCGAACGGACATTATCGCGATTTAGGGTTTTTTTTCGGAGGGGCAAAACTTTGAGGGTCTGATGGCTACTAGAACTTTTAATTACCTACAATTGGAGGTATGATAGAAATTTATGCAAGAATATTTGCAAAAGTTATGGACATTTTGCTGCAGCAACTGAATGAAATACGTTTGCTATTCGAACGGACATTATCGCGATTTAGGGTTTTTTTCAGAGGGGCAAAACTCTGAGGGTCTGATGGCTACTAGAACTTTTAATTACCTACAATTTGAGGTATGATAGAAATTTATGCAAGAATTTTTGCAAAAGTTATGGACATTTTGCTCCAGCAACTGAATGAAATACGTTTGCTATTCGAACGGACATTACCGCGATTTAGGGTTTTTTTCGGGGGAGCAAAACTCTGAGGGTCTGATAGCTACTAGAACTTTTAATTACCTACAATTTGAGGTATGATAGAAATTTATGCAAGAATTTTTGCAAAAGTTATGGACATTTTGCTGCAGCAACTGAATGAAATACGTTTGCTATTCGAACGGACATTATCGCGATTTAGGGTTTTGTTCGGGGGGGAAAAACTCTGAGGGTCTGATGGCTACTTGAACTTTTAATTACCTACAATTTGAGGTATGATAGAAATTTATGCAAGAATATTTGCAAAAGTTATGGACATTTTGCTGCAGCAACTGAATGAAATACGTTTGCTATTCGAACGGACATTATCGCGATTTAGGGTTTTTTTTCGGGGGGGAAAAACTCTGAGGGTCTGATGGCTACTAGAACTTTTAATTACCTACAATTTGAGGTATGATAGAAATTTATGCAAGAATATTTGCAAAAGTTATGGACATTTTGCTGCAGCAACTGAATGAAATACGTTTGCTATTCGAACGGACATTATCGCGATTTAGGGTTTTTTTTCGGGGGGGCAAAACTCTGAGGGTCTGCTGGCTACTAGAACTCTTAATTACCTACAATTTGAGGTATGATAGAAATTTATGCAAAAATATTTGCAAAAGTTATGGACATTTTGCTGCAGCAACTGAATGAAATACGTTTGCTATTCGAACGGACATTATCGCGATTTAGGGTTTTTTTTCGGAGGGGCAAAACTCTGAGGGTCTGATGGCTAGTGGAACTTTTAATTACCTACAATTGGAGGTATGATAGAAATTTATGCAAGAATATTTGCAAAAGTTATGGACATTTTGCTGCAGCAACTGAATGAAATACGTTTGCCATTCGAACGGACATTATCGCGATTTAGGGTTTTTTTTTCGGGGGGGCAAAACTCTGAGAGTCTGATGGCTACTAGAACTTTTAATTACCTACAATTTGAGGTATGATAGAAATTTATGCAAGAATTTTTGCAAAAGTTATGGACATTTTGCTGCAGCAACTGAATGAAATACGTTTGCTATTCGAACGGACATTATCGCGATTTAGGGTTTTTTTTCGGGGGGGGGGCAAAACTCTGAGGGTCTGATGGCTACTAGAACTTTTAATTACCTACAATTTGAGGTATGATAGAAATTTATGCAAGAATATTTGCAAAAGTTATGGACATTTTGCTGCAGCAACTGAATGAAATACGTTTGCTATTCGAACGGACATTATCGCGATTTAGGGTTTTTTTTCGGGGGGGCAAAACTCTGAGGGTCTGATGGCTACTAGAACTTTTAATTACCTACAATTTGAGGTATGATAGAAATTTATGCAAGAATTTTTGCAAAAGTTATGGACATTTTGCTGCAGCAACTGAATGAAATACGTTTGCTATTCGAACGGACATTATCGCGATTTAGGGTTTTTTTCGGTGGGGAAAAACTCTGAGGGTCTGATGGCTACTAGAACTTTTAATTACCTACAATTTGAGGTATGATAGAAATTTATGCAAGAATTTTTGCAAAAGTTATGGACATTTTGCTGCAGCAAGTGAATGAAATACGTTTGCTATTCGAACGGACATTATCGCGATTCAGGGTTTTTTTTCGGGGGGGCAAAATTCTGAGGGTCTGATGGCTACTAGAACTTTTAATTACCTACAATTTGAGGTATGATAGTAATTTATGCAAGAATATTTGCAAAAGTTATGGACATTTTGCTGCAGCAACTGAATGAAATACGTTTGCTATTCGATCGGACATTATCACGATTTAGGGTTTTTTTTCGGGGGGGCAAAACTCTGAGGGTCTGATGGCTACTATAACTTTTAATTACCTACAATTTGAGGTATGTTAAAAATGTACGCAAGAATTTTTGCAAAAGTTATGGACATTTTGCTGCAGCAACTGAATGAAATACGTTTGCTATTCGAACGGACATTATCGCGATTCAGGGTTTTTTTTCGGGGGGGCAAAATTCTGAGGGTCTGATGGCTACTAGAACTTTTAATTACCTACAATTTGAGGTATGATAGTAATTTATGCAAGAATATTTGCAAAAGTTATGGACATTTTGCTGCAGCAACTGAATGAAATACGTTTGCTATTCGAACGGACATTATCGCGATTTAGGGTTTTTTTTCGGGGGGGCAAAACTCTGAGGGTCTGATGGCTACTATAACTTTTAATTACCTACAATTTGAGGTATGTTAAAAATGTACGCAAGAATTTTTGCAAAAGTTATGGACATTTTGCTGCAGCAACTGAATTAAATGCGTTTGCTATTCGAACGGACATTATCGCGATTTAGGGTTCTTTTTCGGGGGGGCAAAACTCTGAGGGTCTGATGGCTACTAGAACTTTTAATTACCTACAATAGGAGGTATGATAGAAATTTATGCAAGAATATTTGCAAAAGTTATGGACATTTTGCTGCAGCAACTGAATGAAATACGTTTGCTATTCGAACGGACATTATCGCGATTTAGGGTTTTTTTCGGTGGGGCAAAACTCTGAGGGTCTGATGGCTACTAGAACTTTTAATTACCTACAATTTGAGGTATGATAGAAATTTATGCAAAAATATTTGCAAAAGTTATGGACATTTTGCTGCAGCAACTGAATGAAATACGTTTGCTATTCGAACGGACATTATCGCGATTTAGGTTTTTTTTTCGGGGGGGCAAAACTCTGAGGGTCTGATGGCTACTAGAACTTTTAATTACCTACAATTGGAGGTATGATAGAAATTTATGCAAAAATATTTGCAAAAGTTATGGACATTTTGCTGCAGCAACTGAATGAAATACGTTTGCTATTCGAACGGACATTATCGCGATTTAGGGTTTTTTTTCGGAGGGGCAAAACTCTGAGGGTCTGATGGCTACTAGAACTTTTAATTACCTACAATTGGAGGTATGATAGAAATTTATGCAAGAATATTTGCAAAAGTTATGGACATTTTGCTGCAGCAACTGAATGAAATACGTTTGCTATTCGAACGGACATTATCGCGATTTAGGGTTTTTTTCGGTGGGGCAAAACTCTGAGGGTCTGATGGCTACTAGAACTTTTAATTACCTACAATTTGAGGTATGATAGAAATTTATGCAAAAATATTTGCAAAAGTTATGGACATTTTGCTGCAGCAACTGAATGAAATACGTTTGCTATTCGAACGGACATTATCGCGATTTAGGGTTTTTTTTCGGGGGGGGCAAAACTCTGAGGGTCTGATGGCTACTAGAACTTTTAATTACCTACAATTGGAGGTATGATAGAAATTTATGCAAGAATATTTGCAAAAGTTATGGACATTTTGCTGCAGCAACTGAATGAAATACGTTTGCTATTCGAACGGACATTACCGCGATTTAGGGTTTTTTTCGGGGGAGCAAAACTCTGAGGGTCTGATAGCTACTAGAACTTTTAATTACCTACAATTTGAGGTATGATAGAAGTTTATGCAAGAATTTTTGCAAAAGTTATGGACATTTTGCTGCAGCAACTGAACGAAATACGTTTGCTATTCGAACGGACATTATCGCGATTTAGGGTTTTTTTCGGGGGGTAAAAACTCTGAGGGTCTGATGGCTACTAGAACTTTTAATTACCTACAACTTGGGGTACGATAGAAATTTATGCAAGAATATTTGCAAAAGTTATGGACATTTTGCTGCAGCAACTGAATGAAATACGTTTGCTATTCGAACGGACATTATCGCGATTTAGGGTTTTTTTTCGGGGGGGCAAAACTCTGAGGGTCTGATGGCTACTAGAACTTTTAATTACCTACAATTTGAGGTATGATAGAAATTTATGCAAGAATATTTGCAAAAGTTATGGACATTTTGCTGCAGCAACTGAATGAAATACGTTTGCTATTCGAACGGACATTATCGCGATTTAGGGTTTTTTTTCGGGGGGGCAAAACTCTGAGGGTCTGATGGCTACTAGAACTCTTAATTACCTACAATTTGAGGTATGATAGAAATTTATGCAAAAATATTTGCAAAAGTTATGGACATTTTGCTGCAGCAACTGAATGAAATACGTTTGCTATTCGAACGGACATTATCGCGATTTAGGGTTTTTTTTCGGAGGGGCAAAACTCTGAGGGTCTGATGGCTAGTGGAACTTTTAATTACCTACAATTGGAGGTATGATAGAAATTTATGCAAGAATATTTGCAAAAGTTATGGACATTTTGCTGCAGCAACTGAATGAAATACGTTTGCCATTCGAACGGACATTATCGCGATTTAGGGTTTTTTTTCGGGGGGGCAAAACTCTGAGAGTCTGATGGCTACTAGAACTTTTAATTACCTACAATTGGAGGTATGATAGAAATTTATGCAAAAATATTTGCAAAAGTTATGGACATTTTGCTGCAGCAACTGAATGAAATACGTTTGCTATTCGAACGGACATTATCGCGATTTAGGGTTTTTTTTCGGGGGGGCAAAACTCTGAGGGTCTGATGGCTACTATAACTTTTAATTACCTACAATTTGAGGTATGTTAAAAATGTACGCAAGAATTTTTGCAAAAGTTATGGACATTTTGCTGCAGCAACTGAATGAAATACGTTTGCTATTCGAACGGACATTATCGCGATTTAGGGTTTTTTTCGGTGGGGCAAAACTCTGAGGGTCTGATGGCTACTAGAACTTTTAATTACCTACAATTTGAGGTACGATAGAAATTTATGCAAAAATATTTGCAAAAGTTATGGACATTTTGCTGCAGCAACTGAATGAAATACGTTTGCTATTCGAACGGACATTATCGCGATTTAGGTTTTTTTTTCGGGGGGGCAAAACTCTGAGGGTCTGATGGCTACTAGAACTTTTAATTACCTACAATTGGAGGTATGATAGAAATTTATGCAAAAATATTTGCAAAAGTTATGGACATTTTGCTGCAGCAACTGAATGAAATACGTTTGCTATTCGAACGGACATTATCGCGATTTAGGGTTTTTTTTCGGAGGGGCAAAACTCTGAGGGTCTGATGGCTACTAGAACTTTTAATTACCTACAATTTGAGGTATGATAGATATTTATGCAAGAATATTTGCAAAAGTTATGGACATTTTGCTGCAGCAACTGAATGAAATACGTTTGCTATTCGAACGGACATTATTGCGATTTAGGGTTTTTTTCGGTGGGGAAAAACTCTGAGGGTCTGATGGCTACTAGAACTTTTAATTACCTACAATTTGAGGTATGATAGAAATTTATGCAAAAATATTTGCAAAAGTTATGGACATTTTGCTGCAGCAACTGAATGAAATACGTTTGCTATTCGAACGGACATTATCGCGATTTAGGGTTTTTTTTCGGGGGGGCAAAACTCTGAGGGTCTGATGGCTACTAGAACTTTTAATTACCTACAATTGGAGGTATGATAGAAATTTATGCAAGAATATTTGCAAAAGTTATGGACATTTTGCTGCAGCAACTGAATGAAATACGTTTGCTATTCGAACGGACATTACCGCGATTTAGGGTTTTTTTCGGGGGAGCAAAACTCTGAGGGTCTGATAGCTACTAGAACTTTTAATTACCTACAATTTGAGGTATGATAGAAATTTATGCAAGAATTTTTGCAAAAGTTATGGACATTTTGCTGCAGCAACTGAACGAAATACGTTTGCTATTCGAACGGACATTATCGCGATTTAGGGTTTTTTTCGGGGGGTAAAAACTCTGAGGGTCTGATGGCTACTAGAACTTTTAATTACCTACAACTTGGGGTACGATAGAAATTTATGCAAGAATATTTGCAAAAGTTATGGACATTTTGCTGCAGCAACTGAATGAAATACGTTTGCTATTCGAACGGACATTATCGCGATTTAGGGTTTTTTTTCGGGGGGGCAAAACTCTGAGGGTCTGATGGCTACTAGAACTTTTAATTACCTACAATTTGAGGTATGATAGAAATTTATGCAAGAATATTTGCAAAAGTTATGGACATTTTGCTGCAGCAACTGAATGAAATACGTTTGCTATTCGAACGGACATTATCGCGATTTAGGGTTTTTTTTCGGGGGGGCAAAACTCTGAGGGTCTGATGGCTACTAGAACTCTTAATTACCTACAATTTGAGGTATGATAGAAATTTATGCAAAAATATTTGCAAAAGTTATGGACATTTTGCTGCAGCAACTGAATGAAATACGTTTGCTATTCGACGGATTTAGGGTTTTTTTTCGGAGGGGCAAAACTCTGAGGGTCTGATGGCTAGTGGAACTTTTAGTTACCTACAATTGGAGGTATGATAGAAATTTATGCAAGAATATTTGCAAAAGTTATGGACATTTTGCTGCAGCAACTGAATGAAATACGTTTGCCATTCGAACGGACATTATCGCGATTTAGGGTTTTTTTTCGGGGGGGCAAAACTCTGAGAGTCTGATGGCTACTAGAACTTTTAATTACCTACAATTTGAGGTATGATAGAAATTTGTGCAAGAATTTTTGCAAAAGTTATGGACATTTTGCTGCAGCAACTGAATGAAATACGTTTGCTATTCGAACGGACATTATCGCGATTTAGGGGTTTTTTTCGGGGGGGGGGCAAAACTCTGAGGGTCTGATGGCTACTAGAACTTTTAATTACCTACAATTTGAGGTATGATAGAAATTTATGCAAGAATATTTGCAAAAGTTATGGACATTTTGCTGCAGCAACTGAATGAAATACGTTTGCTATTCGAACGGACATTATCGCGATTCAGGGTTTTTTTTCGGGGGGGCAAAATTCTGAGGGTCTGATGGCTACTAGAACTTTTAATTACCTACAATTTGAGGTATGATAGTAATTTATGCAAGAATATTTGCAAAAGTTATGGACATTTTGCTGCAGCAACTGAATGAAATACGTTTGCTATTCGAACGGACATTATCGCGATTTAGGGTTTTTTTTCGGGGGGGCAAAACTCTAAGGGTCTGATGGCTACTATAACTTTTAATTACCTACAATTTGAGGTATGTTAAAAATGTATGCAAGAATTTTTGCAAAAGTTATGGACATTTTGCTGCAGCAACTGAATGAAATACGTTTGCTATTCGAACGGACATTATCGCGATTTAGGGTTCTTTTTCGGGGGGGCAAAACTCTGAGGGTCTGATGGCTACTAGAACTTTTAATTACCTACAATAGGAGGTATGATAGAAATTTATGCAAGAATATTTGCAAAAGTTATGGACATTTTGCTGCAGCAACTGAATGAAATACGTTTGCTATTCGAACGGACATTATCGCGATTTAGGGTTTTTTTCGGTGGGGCAAAACTCTGAGGGTCTGATGGCTACTAGAACTTTTAATTACCTACAATTTGAGGTATGATAGAAATTTATGCAAAAATATTTGCAAAAGTTATGGACATTTTGCTGCAGCAACTGAATGAAATACGTTTGCTATTCGAACGGACATTATCGCGATTTAGGGTTTTTTTTCGCGGGGGCAAAACTCTGAGGGTCTGATGGCTACTAGAACTTTTAATTACCTACAATTTGAGGTATGATAGAAATTTATGCAAGAATTTTTGCAAAAGTTGTGGACATTTTGCTGCAGCAACTGAATGAAATACGTTTGCTATTCGAACGGACATTATCGCGATCTAGGGCTTTTTTCGGGGGGGAAAAACTCTGAGGGTCTGATGGCTACTAGAACTTTTAATTAACTACAATTTGAGGTATGATAGCAATTTATGCAAGAATTTTTGCAAAAGTTATGGACATTTTGCTGCAGCAAGTGAATGAAATACGTTTGCTATTCGAACGGACATTATCGCGATTCAGGGTTTTTTTTCGGGGGGGCAAAATTCTGAGGGTCTGATGGCTACTAGAACTTTTAATTACCTACAATTTGAGGTATGATAGTAATTTATGCAAGAATATTTGCAAAAGTTATGGACATTTTGCTGCAGCAACTGAATGAAATACGTTTGCTATTCGAACGGACATTATCGCGATTTAGGGTTTTTTTTCGGGGGGGCAAAACTCTGAGGGTCTGATGGCTACTATAACTTTTAATTACCTACAATTTGAGATATGTTAAAAATGTATGCAAGAATTTTTGCAAAAGTTATGGACATTTTGCTGCAGCAACTGAATGAAATACGTTTGCTATTCGAACGGACGTTATCGCGATTTAGGGTTCTTTTTCGGGGGGGGCAAAACTCTGAGGGTCTGATGGCTACTAGAACTTTTAATTACCTACAATAGGAGGTATGATAGAAATTTATGCAAGAATATTTGCAAAAGTTATGGACATTTTGCTGCAGCAAGTGAATGAAATACGTTTGCTATTCGAACGGACATTATCGCGATTTAGGGTTTTTTTCGGTGGGGCAAAACTCTGAGGGTCTGATGGGTACTAGAACTTTTAATTACCTACAATTTGAGGTATGATTGAAATTTATGCAAAAATATTTGCAAAAGTTATGGACATTTTGCTGCAGCAACTGAATGAAATACGTTTGCTATTCGAACGGACATGATCGCGATTTAGGGTTTTTTTTCAGGGGGGCAAAACTCTGAGGGTCTGATGGCTACTAGAACTTTTAATTACCTACAATTGGAGGTATGATAGAAATTTATGCAAAAATATTTGCAAAAGTTATGGACATTTTGCTGCAGCAACTGAATGAAATACGTTTGCTATTCGAACGGACATTATCGCGATTTAGGGTTTTTTTTCGGAGGGGCAAAACTCTGAGGGTCTGATGGCTACTAGAAATTTTAATTACCTACAATTGGAGGTATGATAGAAATTTATGCAAGAATATTTGCAAAAGTTATGGACATTTTGCTGCAGCAACTGAATGAAATACGTTTGCTATTCGAACGGACATTATCGCGATTTAGGGTTTTTTTCAGAGGGGTAAAACTCTGAGGGTCTGATGGCTACTAGAAATTTTAATTACCTACAATTGGAGGTATGATAGAAATTTATGCAAGAATATTTGCAAAAGTTATGGACATTTTGCTGCAGCAACTGAATGAAATACGTTTGCTATTCGAACGGACATTATCGCGATTTAGGGTTCTTTTTCGGGGGGGCAAAACTCTGAGGGTCTGATGGCTACTAGAACTTTTAATTACCTACAATAGGAGGTATGATAGAAATTTATGCAAGAATATTTGCAAAAGTTATGGACATTTTGCTGCAGCAACTGAATGAAATACGTTTGCTATTCGAACGGACATTATCGCGATTTAGGGTTTTTTTCGGTGGGGCAAAACTCTGAGGGTCTGATGGCTACTAGAACTTTTAATTACCTACAATTTGAGGTATGATAGAAATTTATGCAAAAATATTTGCAAAAGTTATGGACATTTTGCTGCAGCAACTGAATGAAATACGTTTGCTATTCGAACGGACATTATCGCGATTTAGGGTTCTTTTTCGGGGGGGGCAAAACTCTGAGGGTCTGATGGCTACTAGAACTTTTAATTACCTACAATAGGAGGTATGATAGAAATTTATGCAAGAATATTTGCAAAAGTTATGGACATTTTGCTGCAGCAAGTGAATGAAATACGTTTGCTATTCGAACGGACATTATCGCGATTTAGGGTTTTTTTCGGTGGGGCAAAACTCTGAGGGTCTGATGGGTACTAGAACTTTTAATTACCTACAATTTGAGGTATGATAGTAATTTATGCAAGAATATTTGCAAAAGTTATGGACATTTTGCTGCAGCAACTGAATGAAATACGTTTGCTATTCGAACGGACATTATCGCGATTTAGGGTTTTTTTTCGGGGGGGCAAAACTCTAAGGGTCTGATGGCTACTATAACTTTTAATTACCTACAATTTGAGGTATGTTAAAAATGTATGCAAGAATTTTTGCAAAAGTTATGGACATTTTGCTGCAGCAACTGAATGAAATACGTTTGCTATTCGAACGGACATTATCGCGATTTAGGGTTCTTTTTCGGGGGGGCAAAACTCTGAGGGTCTGATGGCTACTAGAACTTTTAATTACCTACAATAGGAGGTATGATAGAAATTTATGCAAGAATATTTGCAAAAGTTATGGACATTTTGCTGCAGCAACTGAATGAAATACGTTTGCTATTCGAACGGACATTATCGTGATTTAGGGTTTTTTTCGGTGGGGCAAAACTCTGAGGGTCTGATGGCTACTAGAACTTTTAATTACCTACAATTTGAGGTATGATAGAAATTTATGCAAAAATATTTGCAAAAGTTATGGACATTTTGCTGCAGCAACTGAATGAAATACGTTTGCTATTCGAACGGACATTATCGCGATTTAGGGTTTTTTTTCGCGGGGGCAAAACTCTGAGGGTCTGATGGCTACTAGAACTTTTAATTACCTACAATTTGAGGTATGATAGAAATTTATGCAAGAATTTTTGCAAAAGTTGTGGACATTTTGCTGCAGCAACTGAATGAAATACGTTTGCTATTCGAACGGACATTATCGCGATTTAGGGCTTTTTTCGGGGGGGAAAACTCTGAGGGTCTGATGGCTACTAGAACTTTTAATTAACTACAATTTGAGGTATGATAGCAATTTATGCAAGAATTTTTGCAAAAGTTATGGACATTTTGCTGCAGCAAGTGAATGAAATACGTTTGCTATTCGAACGGACATTATCGCGATTCAGGGTTTTTTTTCGGGGGGGCAAAATTCTGAGGGTCTGATGGCTACTAGAACTTTTAATTACCTACAATTTGAGGTATGATAGTAATTTATGCAAGAATATTTGCAAAAGTTATGGACATTTTGCTGCAGCAACTGAATGAAATACGTTTGCTATTCGAACGGACATTATCGCGATTTAGGGTTTTTTTTCGGGGGGGCAAAACTCTGAGGGTCTGATGGCTACTATAACTTTTAATTACCTACAATTTGAGATATGTTAAAAATGTATGCAAGAATTTTTGCAAAAGTTATGGACATTTTGCTGCAGCAACTGAATGAAATACGTTTGCTATTCGAACGGACATTATCGCGATTTAGGGTTCTTTTTCGGGGGGGGCAAAACTCTGAGGGTCTGATGGCTACTAGAACTTTTAATTACCTACAATAGGAGGTATGATAGAAATTTATGCAAGAATATTTGCAAAAGTTATGGACATTTTGCTGCAGCAAGTGAATGAAATACGTTTGCTATTCGAACGGACATTATCGCGATTTAGGGTTTTTTTCGGTGGGGCAAAACTCTGAGGGTCTGATGGGTACTAGAACTTTTAATTACCTACAATTTGAGGTATGATTGAAATTTATGCAAAAATATTTGCAAAAGTTATGGACATTTTGCTGCAGCAACTGAATGAAATACGTTTGCTATTCGAACGGACATTATCGCGATTTAGGGTTTTTTTTCAGGGGGGCAAAACTCTGAGGGTCTGATGGCTACTAGAACTTTTAATTACCTACAATTGGAGGTATGATAGAAATTTATGCAAAAATATTTGCAAAAGTTATGGACATTTTGCTGCAGCAACTGAATGAAATACGTTTGCTATTCGAACGGACATTATCGCGATTTAGGGTTTTTTTTCGGAGGGGCAAAACTCTGAGGGTCTGATGGCTACTAGAAATTTTAATTACCTACAATTGGAGGTATGATAGAAATTTATGCAAGAATATTTGCAAAAGTTATGGACATTTTGCTGCAGCAACTGAATGAAATACGTTTGCTATTCGAACGGACATTATCGCGATTTAGGGTTTTTTTCAGAGGGGTAAAACTCTGAGGGTCTGATGGCTACTAGAACTTTTAATTACCTACAATTTGAGGTATGATAGAAATTTATGCAAGAATTTTTGCAAAAGTTATGGACATTTTGCTCCAGCAACTGAATGAAATACGTTTGCTATTCGAACGGACATTACCGCGATTTAGGGTTTTTTTCGGGGGAGCAAAACTCTGAGGGTCTGATAGCTACTAGAACTTTTAATTACCTACAATTTGAGGTATGATAGAAATTTATGCAAGAATTTTTGCAAAAGTTATGGACATTTTGCTGCAGCAACTGAATGAAATACGTTTGCTATTCGAACGGAAATTATCGCGATTTAGGGTTTTTTTCGGGGGGGAAAAACTCTGAGGGTCTGATGGCTACTAGAACTTTTAATTACCTACAATTTGAGGTATGATAGAAATTTATGCAAGAATATTTGCAAAAGTTATGGACATTTTGCTGCAGCAACTGAATGAAATACGTTTGCTATTCGAACGGACATTATCGCGATTTAGGGTTTTTCTTCGAGGGGGCAAAACTCTGAGGGTCTGATGGCTACTAGAACTCTTAATTACCTACAATTTGAGGTATGATAGAAATTTATGCAAAAATATTTGCAAAAGTTATGGACATTTTGCTGCAGCAACTGAATGAAATACGTTTGCTATTCGAACGGACATTATCGCGATTTAGGGTTTTTTTTCGGAGGGGCAAAACTCTGAGGGTCTGATGGCTAGTGGAACTTTTAATTACCTACAATTGGAGGTATGATAGAAATTTATGCAAGAATATTTGCAAAAGTTATGGACACTTTGCTGCAGCAACTGAATGAAATACGTTTGCCATTCGAACGGACATTATCGCGATTTAGGGTTTTTTTTTCGGGGGGGCAAAACTCTGAGAGTCTGATGGCTACTAGAACTTTTAATTATCTACAATTTGAGGTATGATAGAAATTTATGCAAGAATTTTTGCAAAAGTTATGGACATTTTGCTGCAGCAACTGAATGAAATACGTTTGCTATTCGAACGGACATTATCGCGATTTAGGGTTTTTTTTTCGGGGGGGCAAAACTCTGAGGGTCTGATGGCTACTAGAACTTTTAATTACCTACAATTTGAGGTATGATAGAAATTTATGCAAGAATATTTGCAAAAGTTATGGACATTTTGCTGCAGCAACTGAATGAAATACGTTTGCTATTCGAACGGACATTATCGCGATTTAGGGTTTTTTTTCGGGGGGGCAAAACTCTGAGGGTCTGATGGCTACTAGAACTTTTAATTACCTACAATTTGAGGTATGATAGAAATTTAGGCAAGAATTTTTGCAAAAGTTATGGACATTTTGCTGCAGCAACTGAATGAAATACGTTTGCTATTCGAACGGACATTATCGCGATTTAGGGTTTTTTTCGGGGGGGAAAAACTCTGAGGGTCTGATGGCTACTAGAACTTTTAATTACCTACAATTTGAGGTATGATAGAAATTTATGCAAGAATTTTTGCAAAAGTTATGGACATTTTGCTGCAGCAAGTGAATGAAATACGTTTGCTATTCGAACGGACATTATCGCGATTTAGGTTTTTTTTCGGGGGGGGGGCAAAATTCTGAGGGTCTGATGGCTACTAGAACTTTTAATTACCTACAATTTGAGGTATGATAGAAATTTATGCAAGAATTTTTGCAAAAGTTATGGACATTTTTCTGCAGCAAGTGAATGAAATACGTTTGCTATTCGAACGGACATTATCGCGATTTAGGGTTCTTTTTTCGGGCGGGCAAAATTCTGAGGGTCTGATGGCTACTGGAACTTTTAATTACCTACAATTTGAGGTATGATAGAAATTTATGCAAGAATTTTTGCAAAAGTTATGGACATTTTTCTGCAGCAACTGAATGAAATACGTTTGCTATTCGAACGGACATTATCGCGATTTAGGGTTTTTTTTCGGGGGGGCAAACCTCTGAGGGTCTGATGGCTACTAGAACTTTTAATTACCTACAATTTGAGGTATGGTAGAAATGTATGCAAGAATATTTGCAAAAGTTATGGACATATTGCTGCAGCAACTGAATGAAATACGTTTGCTATTCGAACGGACATTATCGCGATTTAGGGTTTTTTTTCGGGGGGGGCAAAACTCTGAGGGTCTGATGGCTACTAGAACTTTTAATTACCTACAATTGGAGGTATGATAGAAATTTATGCAAGAATATTTGCAAAAGTTATGGACATTGTGCTGCAGCAACTGAATGAAATACGTTTGCTATTCGAACGGACATTATCGCGATGTAGGGTTTTTTTCGGGGGGGCAAAACTCTGAGGGTCTGATGGCTACTAGAACTTTTAATTACCTACAATTTGAGGTATGATAGAAATTAATGCAAGATAAATAATAAATAATAAATAATAAATAATAAATAATAAATAAATAAATAATAAATAATAAATAATAAATAATAAATAATAAATAATAAATAATAAATAATAAATAATAAATAATAAATAATAAATAATAAATAATAAATAATAAATAATAAATAATAAATAATAAATAATAAATAATAAATAATAAATAATAAATAATAAATAATAAATAATAAATAATAAATAATAAATAATAAATAATAAATAATAAATAATAAATAATAAATAATAAATAATAAATAATAAATAATAAATAATAAATAATAAATAATAAATAATAAATAATAAATAATAAATAAAATAATAAATAATAAATAATAAATAATAAATAATAAATAATAAATAATAAATAATAAATAATAAATAATAAATAATAAATAATAAATAATAAATAATAAATAATAAATAATAAATAATAAATAATAAATAATAAATAATAAATAATAAATAATAAATAATAAATAATAAATAATAAATAATAAATAATAAATAATAAATAATAAATAATAATAATAAATAATAAATAATAAATAATAAATATAAATAATAAATAATAAATAAATAAATAATAAATAATAAATAATAAATAATAAATAATAAATAATAAATAATAAATAATAAATAATAAATAATAAATAATAAATAATAAATAATAAATAATAAATAATAAATAATAAATAATAAATAATAAATAATAAATAATAAATAATAAATAATAAATAATAAATAATAAATAATAAATAATAAATAATAAATAATAAATAATAAAATAATAAATAATAAATAATAAATAATAAATAATAAATAATAAATAATAAATAATAAATAATAAATAATAAATAATAAATAATAAATAATAAATAATAAATAATAAATAATAAATAATAAATAATAAATAATAAATAATAAATAATAAATAATAAATAATAAATAATAAATAATAAATAATAAATAATAAATAATAAATAATAAATAATAAATAATAAATAATAAATAATAAATAATAAATAATAAATAATAAATAATAAATAATAAATAATAAATAATAAATAATAAATAATAAATAATAAATAATAAATAATAAATAATAAATAATAAATAATAAATAATAAATAATAAATAATAAATAATAAATAATAAATAATAAATAATAAATAATAAATAATAAATAATAAATAATAAATAATAAATAATAAAATAAATAAATAATAAATAATAAATAATAAATAATAAATAATAAATAATAAATAATAAATAATAAATAATAAATAATAAATAATAAATAATAAATAATAAATAATAAATAATAAATAATAAATAATAAATAATAAATAATAAATAATAAATAATAAATAATAAATAATAAATAATAAATAATAAATAATAAATAATAAATAATAAATAATAAATAATAAATAATAAATAATAAATAATAAATAATAAATAATAAATAATAAATAATAAATAATAAATAATAAATAATAAATAATAAATAATAAATAATAAATAATAAATAATAAATAATAAATAATAAATAATAAATAATAAATAATAAATAATAAATAATAAATAATAAATAATAAATAATAAATAATAAATAATAAATAATAAATAATAAATAATAAATAATAAATAATAAATAATAAATAATAAATAATAAATAATAAATAATAAATAATAAATAATAAATAATAAATAATAAATAATAAATAATAAATAATAAATAATAAATAATAAATAATAAATAATATAATAATAAATAATAAATAATAAATAATAAA